>JAODKK010000001.1:11125018-11151386 GCA_026774405.1 Petrocephalus microphthalmus | reverse complement strand
ACCATAGTAAAACCATGGTTACTGTAAAAAACCCATACCCAAAACCCAAAAAACCATAGGGAACCATAGTGAATTTCTGTAAGGGTTAAAACACATGTCTGCTACTCACTGCACAACAGTGAAGCTTGCAGTGCCATCAAAATGTGGATCTTCCTTGACTGATAACCCTTGCAGCATTTACTCATGTTCAGTTTCATTGTCCAATATCTTTATAAAACAGCAAACATGGGTTGCATAGCGGCATCTGAAATACCATTTTACTATTTACACGGTTTCTGTAAATAATGCCTTGGAGACCACAGCTAATAGCACATGTTTACCTTGGAAAGAGAAACACCTGACGGGCAAGCCATGTGTCTCCTTCGGCACCGCTCCAGGAACCAGGGCCAGCGAGAGAGAGTATGTTAATAGACTGAATCAACACGAGTGGTACGGGAGGCAGTGTGAATGCATCAAAGCCCCATTGGCCAGACAGCGTTCATGCAGACTAACAGGCAGGGCCCAGATTCCAGCAGCTCATAAAGCCAAGCCAAGGACATGACCCATAACCATCTGCTGTGCATCCCACCGAAGCCTGTGTGTCAAACTACACAACATGTGGCTTGGTAATGGACGTAATCGTCCTGGTATCTCTATTCCGCTCATCATGATACCAAGTTGGGTCAGAAACATGCAAGTTGTTCCAACGGGCAAATTTGGCTGAGAATTTTTCTTACAAGGTGACGTTTTATTGGGAAAAGTAATAAAAATATCTATCATTTGCAAAGTAAAGATATTTTCAGTGTATTTTAAACCAAATGTTGTTGTGTAATGATAAAGTATATATCCACATTTTACGCTTGGTAAACATTAATACATTTTTAGAAAAAAGAAAAAAAAAGCAATGAGAAAATGTTCAGTGGTAAATTTGTACTGCAAATGGCTGTTTCAATTCAGCCATTTAATGTACTTGCAATGTCATATTTATACACCCAATTACATCTCCAGAGATATTCTCCACACTAAAAATCAGGTCTCTGTGGAACTTAATGAGTTTTATGAGGCACAACAGGGAGCACCGGAGAAGGACAAAATCTATGTGAAGTTTTCTGCAAGCTAGACCCAGGGTTTTCAAAGCCGCCTGCCCAGTGACTCAGTGGCTCTCTGTAGATCATGCACCTTTGCCACACCAAAGGCTTGGTTTGCTTCTTTGATTCCAAACATTAGACATTAGAGAAAGGGGTTCCCTTAGCAAAGAAGGGGTTAGGTGAGGTTATATGGGACTTACATCAGAGAGCTGACATCATAAAGCTAACCCCACTGGGCCAACACCAGTACACAAGCCTCCTAGTTGAATGCATCTGGATAATGGTGGGAGCAACTTCATTAGTCTCCATAAGCGTGGTGAGATGCAATTTTAAAAAGTAGCAATTAAAAGAAACTTTTTAACGACTGCAATATGTGTAGGGCAACATCTAAGGCAAACTTCATTAGTACATACAGATATAAAACATGCTGAATGAGTCCAATATTAACCTCCAACGATGAGAAGGTACAGGTTTTTAATCAGGCATGTTTCGTTAGCCCTGTTAGACGCCCGTGAGTCGTTATGCGGCTATAGCTGAACTGGTCGGCTTACTTCTGGTGGAAGAAGACGTCAAATGGAAATGTCATGATCGTAGAAGCAGCCCGAGTCGAGACAGAACTGCTGTATCTGAGACCAGCCCCTTAGTGTAACGTGATCCTTAAATCTGCCAGGACTTGCTCGCCACACACAGGCTCGCACAGACATTACAGGCAGATTCAGGGGGCCCAGAACCTTACAGGGGTCCCTCCTTGTCAAAATCTACTGAATAGGCTATCCATATTTCTTCAGATGTAAAGCTGAAAGTGCCGACCCACTTAAGCGGGGGCCGAAGGTAGCATTTTTCCCACCCCTTGACATGCACACATGGAGTGCGTGTACAGCCCCTAACAAAGTTACAAAGCTGAGGTTCAAATACACCTGCAAGATACTTAAACCTGTACATATTTCTAATATATTAACCGTGTTTTAATATTCCAGAGGTAGAATGAACTATTTCAGGACAGGATTTATTTTTGGCAAGCCGGGTGTAAAATCTTGCATTGTTCACAATAAAATAGACAAAAAAAAGCATTGGAAAGGTCACCTTGGGCTCATCCCTAAATAAAATATCTGGATGATTGTTAAGGGCAGCATCAGCAGAATTTCCCAGGCAGGGATTCCTGCTGAACATATGAGTAAGTGTGTGATCCAGCAACAGCAGACACAGAAAAAATTACTTAAATTTTAATACACAATACAGCTGCTGAAAATAAAGCACCACGCAAGATGTAAAAATGGTCCGGCTAATGTCAAAGCACTAAGTATACTCAGAAAAAAAAAGTAAAAACTAATACCTGTTCCCACTCATTTACAATACATAACACAACCCAAAACATTATTTGGGGCTTGGGTAATCTACGAAAAGACATGTTATTTCCTGGACTAAATGGTAATTTTGCAGCAGCTTGAGTATAGTTGGCTTATTTGAACATTCTGTTCGTAAAAATAAACAGATACTGCCATATGATTCACAGTGCAACCTAATTTAAACGCCCTGGCTGTTATTCATGGAGCAAATACCTTTGGGCCCAAGAGTAGAATTATTAACAATAATACACATATTTCTTTAACGTGACTCATTACTCCACTGTGTAAGGCTTCCTTTTAGCACATAATGGATTTCAATCTCTCCCACACATTTATAGCTCTGTGACTTTATATGGGGCTTATCAGCACTAATGGCAAAACTATCACACACATCAATCCATTTTCAAGGAAAACGGGAACAAAAAATTGCAGGGCAAAATATGGTTTAACTCAGATACGAGGGTTCATTTAAAGAGGGTTTCAGAGCAAGTCAGTATCCCATTGGTTCTCGTAAGTGGTTCTCTTATTACAGTATGTAGTGTTGGTTCTACCACTTCTGATTCTGAAGTTTTTTTAAGCAGGTTTAGATACAGCAACTGGACGCCTTTCATGGTGGGACGTTTCCAGGTTCATGTACAGACACTGCCAGTGCCCTTTGGTATCGTTACTGGTCTGGAACACACATCTCACTGCAAGTAGTCACCATGGTGTTACCAGATGGGAATCGCTGTGAACCAGTGGTTTCACACTTGGTTACAAAAGGGGTGGGTCAGATGACTGTGATGTGCTACAGTGAGGATGGAGAAGGATGTGGACAGAGTGAGAGGCAGGGGTACGTTATGCTCGGAAACTGCAACCTCTGACAGACAGTCCACAACACTGAAATCAAAAACACCAACGATGGAACAGAAGGGAAAGTGGGAGGAGGCAGGGCTGCGACTGGTGATCCGCAAACTGCTCAGCATTCTCCATTTGAAGTGGTTTGCTCTGGGCGTGGCCCTCCCAGGGATTCCCTCGGGACGCCCTTGGACGCCTCGAGCAGCTCCAGGCCCGGCGAAGACAGCCGACAGACGCTGGCCGGTAGCGTCTCTCGAGACAAGGGGCCGGGAGCTTTTCCACCTCGCGCTTCGCCAACTTCCAGAATAGAGGCCCTGCTCCAATTACGCTCATTGAAAAATCAGGTGTACAGAAAGCCACACTGTCGCTTAAGTGTTACAGGTCACATGACTGTCATTGACCAGTCGGCCTTAGCCATGCAAATAGATAAAAATGTACGCCTGAAAGTTCAGATGTGGGTTCTTCTGAAGTTAGAGGAACATGCGATCTCAATTATAGGCTGACCTGAGCTTATCTAATAAAAAGCTTTTGCCTGTGGTGCCCAGACTGAGACAAAAAAATATCAGAATACTGATATAACTTGATATAACTTGTGGCTCTTTTTTGTGTCAGTTCTGGCAAAGGACTTGATCGTTTACAGTCTGAGGCTGGAATGGAGGGCAAGTAGGTGGGTGAGTGGGGGTGTTGAGGGAATATGTCACCTATTCAAGCCTTCCAAGTACAAGTGCAGTCAGTGTAGCCATTCATTCTTCTTCTCATCACAATGTTAGGTATCAGCACAAATGAATACGCCTTAACTGCATCTTAAGAACAGATTAACAATTTGTGCTAGAGCATGATTACATCATACATTTTTTGTTGTAGAATATGAATCATGATGTAATTTCCTGGAGTAGTATATTTTATACATTGTGACTAATATGCTTCAGGAATGGATGGATGTATGGCAATCTTGAACCTACATAGATCAACACAGGCATTGAAAAACCAGGAATTAATAGCAAAATGTAATAGAAAAGCATAAAGGAAATGTTTCTCAATGAGAAACCACCAGCGTTTGCCACATCACTGGGGAGGCTTTCCAAGTGACAATAAGTATGACTCCTTTCCTTCCTGTAATTAATGTTCAGCTTTAAAAGACTGTTTCTTCCCATTGTCTCTGATATGCAGTTCTCTTCTCCAGAGAAGTGGTTCATAATTTAAAAACATGATAATAATTTGGAGATGACTAAGGCATATGAGCTATGAATTTTTTTAATCTTACTTTCACAAATTCAGTACAACTGAGTGTTACACAGTTACTCAAAAGCCCTGGAAGAGCTGCTCTCCGTTTCCCCCGAACGCACGTGAGAAGCTGCTGCCACACAAGTCGCACAGCAGACCACCGGGGAGCTAAAGTGCAGATGTGAGGCCTGCAAAGAAGCACGTCTTCTCTGTCGAGCTCCACGCGCAAAGCGGTAATCCCAGCCGCAGGACACTGCTGGCACGCAGCGACCGGAGACTCACAACCACTCCGAAATGGACACGATGAGAGCAGTTGCGGGGGCCTTGACACATCTGTCGGCAACAAGACAGACACTGACTGGTTCTGGTGCCGGGAAGCACACAGCCCTTACCTTGTGGGGAGGCTGGATACCTCTCCCTCTGGAGCGTCGGGAGCCGGGCAACAGAACTGGTGTAGGACTGTCTGGTTCCTGCAGAATGATAATATGAGACTATTAGATATTAGAATTCACATCATTTGGACACTCCTATTGGAATGAAGCTGTCATTTGCAGACAGCAGAAAAGCGCTGAGCGTAACAAGGACAAAGCCCTCATTATTTGAAACCACAACCGCTAAAATATTTTTGCACGAACATCGCCTAAAATATTACACTCAACATCAAGGACACTTCCCTCAAAGCCGTAACCCCTCCTCCGCTTGTTAAGAGTGAAACAGAATGAGATAATTGAAAGCAATATGCATTCGTCGACAAATGTTAAATCATCCCAACAGCACCAGGCCACTGTCTTGTGATGGAGTTGCTCGGAAAACATGAATCGTTTAGTGATCTTGTCACCTTCCCCTGTATTTTGTCCCAGCTCCGTTGCAGCCCTTCAGCCCTTCAGCTCGGAATCACAAATCAGGGAAACGATGCTGCCCGAGACGAGGTTATAAGACACTTTCGAAATTGAAATGAACACCTTGACATTCAAGAAGGAAGGCACCGTCTTAGCCGCATTTACAGAGTGCTACGTCCCAAGTTTGGCCCGGGCCCAAAAATGCTGAAGACCACAATGACACCAAGGTCTCGTTGGCGACGAGGTAAACCACAAGAAAAATGACGATGATGAGGGGACTGCGGAGGGAGACGGGCAAGTCTGCAGCATCGCAGCAGCTGCTTCAAGACCTGGAGAAAGCCAAAGACGACCTTGAAGAGGCCGGGGAAGCCAGTGACGTTCGGAATGAGTATGGGGGAAGGGGGCGGACAGTATGCAGCCCGGGCCACATGTCTGCCGAAAGGGACACTCTTCTGCTCTCAGAAGTCATCGATCACTCAGACTCACCCTCACGGAAAAGCTCCTTTGGGGCCCCTTCAATAAGCAGCACCTTGGGCAGCCTTGGCCACCATCTTCTCCACTTGACCTTGTGGGCCATCAGACCTCCAGTTACTGAAGCACATATTTAATCCTAATAAAAGTAATATTAAAACACTGATCATGTGTTTAATTTTTTATTCCAGATACAAGAATAATGTGTATGTAGTCAGCAGGGTCACTGTAAATCAGGGGAAAGTTAGGATGATTCCAAGGGCCCCTGAGTGGCTGTGGACCTAAAGAATGTAGAACATAATGAGATTGATCTGGGTTGGGGGGCCAAACTAACATACTTTCATGGGGCCCAAAATCTTTGGCAGCACCCCCAGTAGTGAGATGAATGTGTTAATGTAGGCGATGTGCTGGCTCATTTAATATGTATTCAATACATAAACAGTCGTTCTAAATAGCTTTAATTCATCAGCTTTGACGTTCGAGACTGTACAGTGCTGGGGTTGTGCTTCTGACTCTGCCCCACAAGACAGCTGAGGTTTGGGACTTAAACAGATTAGCACTTTCTAATAGGGTCAATGGCCTAAATGTCGGTCCTTACTGCCCTTTTAGATATTGCCCTTAAATGGGCCCATTAAGCGTATGATAAGGAGACTGCAATGTGTCTCTCAGCTCTCAGACTCCCCCGGTCACCTCATCGCCTTGTCTCCCAACCTCCCAAGACACACACACATACACACACATGCACGGCCATTCCTTGATGGACACAGAGTGCCTTGGAATAGATTGGGGGGGGATTCGCTAGATTAGCCACATTGGTGAGGGGCACGGCTAATAAAACAGACTGCGCACTCCCGGGGCCCTGGGTTTGGGAGAGAAAAAGGCAATTTACCACACTGATCTCTCCCGTGTGCTGCGTCCGCTCCATTCCATCTTTCTCCCTCGCCTCTCTCGCTTTCTCCTCTCCGTCTCTCGCAGGCGCACTGCAGCCGGCGGTGGCACATGATGGTCCGGCTCAGAATAAAAAGCTCCCGAAGCGAGGACCGCACACTCCTGCGGGCTCTAGCCGTAGGAAATGATGTAAGAGCGGTGGCTAATATAACACCACAAATCCTCTCACGGAGATCGTTTGCCCGGCGGACGCAGACAAATTCTGACTAATCAATAATGATAATTTAACAAATTAATACTGCAAACAAGCTATGGTGGTGTAAATGTATTTTTATGGCTGTAGCGTAACGATGGAGTTTCAATTGCGACGGCGGAGTCAGTGACACCACAAGCCGGACAAATTATGGCTGGCTCGAATTTGGGGACCAGAAACGCGGGGAATCGCGAAACAGGCGTCCAAAAGCCTGCGGCTCGGAGATGCGTAAATATAGCGGATGGAGAACCGCTTCTGCAATGTCCATTACACAGCAGAAATAAAACAGGAAACTTCTTATTTAAGTTTTATAGCGCCGCTGGAGAGTCCCTTCTTACATTTTTCGCCCTACATGGACAACTTATAGTGGGACATTTGTATATCTTTATGTAATATGTATTTTTTATTTATCCAAAATTATTTTAGCAGTCGCACGGGTTATAAATAGCTGTTTTGCTTTGGGAAGACGCGAAACTCTAAGGTAACATATCGGTCAGACGCTGAAATCTCCTGACATAGTTGCGGTCTTGCTACTTCTTTTTCTTGCCTAGAAATTTCGAAAATGACCGGTCAGGGGTGGCAGAGAGCAGGCGGCGATGGGCCGGCGGTCTGTCCAAGCGTCCCCGGCCAATCGCCGCGCGGTTCGCCCGCCTCCTCCAGGAGCGCCCCCTCCGCTGTTAAGCAGCAGGCGGTGATGCGCGCACCATGAATATCCTGGAATATCACGAAATATCTCATTAATATTCATGAGATAAGCGGTAGCTGATTGGCCAGTGAATGCCTTAGAGTTAAACAGAAAAACCAGGTAGCACATGTCAATGGGACAGTCAGGAACGGCTTCTTTCGTGAATATTAATGATTTGACCAATCAGGTGGCGCTTCTCTTAGGAATATTAATGAGCCTCCCCCCCCCCCCACCACCACCCTGGAAAAAGGAAATACGGGCGGACCTGTGTTATAGGCTAAAGCGTCAATGTGTCTTCACGAAGCGAAGCAGTATTTACAATACCTAACAATTTCATATGGTAAACACACCTTTAAATAAATAAAACATTATATAGGCTGAGGTTATGTTAGGTTGTGTTAGATTCGCTCAGTTATGTTGGCGTGTCCCGTGTCTTACTGAACCGTAGCAGTATATATTACCTGAGTAACTATTTTAGAATGATTTTAAAGGAAACGCTACACATTGAGGTAATGTTTGGGTCAAGCTACCATAATGTTATATCAGGGTTTCTCATGTCATGTCTTCCCAAAGCTACACAGAATAACTAACCTGAGTGACTTTTGTATGTTTTAGTAATATTAACTAAATCATATTTTTTCCAGTGTAGGGTTTTGTAGTTGTAATTATCTGTTGTTGTGGTTAGGACTATTGTTGGCCTGTATTTGTCATAGCAAAGGCGATTGCCTGGCTAAATGCAAGTCTTTTTCCTTTTGAATGCTGTGGTGCTTGCTTATTTATTTAATTTTTTATGTAAATGTAAATTATCACACTGAATTATCACACTGCTGCCCTCAGGGCTCCAGGCTTACCACTAGCCTGTAGTATTATGATAAATGGATGGATGGAATCATGGCCCTACGCTGGATGAGCCAATTTGCTCATATACAATATAGATTGTCCTCTCCATAAGTGTCTTTTTCCTTAAGTTCTTAAGCTATGCTGTCTCAAGAATGAAAATCATAATGAAAAATGTCCATCAGACAGCAGAAACAATAACTCTTGAATCAATGGGGGCATATACTAGGCCAGCATACAGCATTTCTATGTCCGGAAGTGGATAGTTCAGGTCCACTGAAAGTAAAAATCCAGATCAAGATTTCAACCAACCAGCTGAGCATAAAGAATCACAGTCACTCAACTGGTTGGTTGAAGCAAGGTCTTGGCCTGGATTTTTGCTTTCTGAACATGAACCTTATGAACCTTAGGGCTTATGTCCCTGCAGTAACAACCTTTTAAACCATTAAATCCCATTAACTCCATCAGACTTAAATAACCTATTAAAAACCGAAGGGCCAAAAGTACATGATTTAGAGCCGCATGAAAGCAACATTAATCTTGGGCTGTTTGTTTGAAATTTTATCATTCTGGAGTAAATTGTGTTTGGAGATCGCAGCTTGCTTCCAAATCGGGAGCAAACTCGCTCTCCTTGTCCTACATGCCCAGTCACGCTCTCAGCCGGTCGAATTGTGGGTCCCGGGTAATGTTATTAGTTTAAGGGGACCTGGGCTGGGCTAAATTTTCCTTTGTATCTGGTTTAATTCAAGCTTTTATTTTATCAAAATGGAAGCTGAAATGGCATTTGGGTTACGGCAAAAGGGAGATTAGGGGATTCATAATTAAAAGAATAAGATAAAAAATATTTTTTAACGCTTCTGGAAAAGGAGAGCTTTATACTTCTATTATGTCTTTTTTTCATTTTAGTTCATACTGTATGTGGCCGTCATGCCAGTTATCTTGTTTATTGGATAACATCTGAATTCAGGGAGCCGGAAGTCAGCATCAGACATGCTCACGCATGTTTATTAAGCTCTTAAGACTCAATTTGCTGTCGTCTTCCATTAGGCTCTAGGGGTTAAGTCAAGAGTGCTTTCCTCCGTTGTTTCATGGTTCCCATTCCAGTTTCTGCCGAAAATTTGTTCTATTATCAGTTATTATTTATTCTATTGCTTTATTATACATACAGTGCCATTCCCCTCCTGGGATTTAAAACCTTTCATCTTTATCCAGGGAACCACCTACTGCCTCAGAACCTTAATGACTGAGAAGCACATCGCCAATGTTGGGCATAACAAAAAAACAAATGAAAAACTCGGGGAGAGACAGAGCATAAAACGGGATCCGGGTCTTTACAGCTTGCCGGCTGCCGGCCGGCTGCCTATCGAAGCGAACTGAGCCCCGAACCAGTCATGCTCCATTAGCCAGCGGAGAGCTAGCTGAGAGCGAGCGTGGCTCTGTCAACAAGAGGCCTTCTGCCACGCCAGGAGGCCTGAGACTTAGACCCGGCTCTGCCGTCCCCGGCAGACTCTGTGGCTCCAGCAGTGTGACATCGGGGGGGGGGGGGGCTGAGAATGAGAAGGTGGTAACCGCCCACTGGCTTCTAACCCCACCCTGCTCGAAAATGCGGTTCCATCTGTGCATACAGGCATTTCATAATGATACCCCTTGGAAAATTAAGGGCATCCTTGGACAGCAGCTTTAATGGTATTTTTAACTGACCCCTGCATGGGCAGCGCTTACCCTGGATTAGTCCTGGGGGAGGGGCTAGTCAGCCGCCTCTCTGGCAAGCGGAAACGACACAAGAGTCCAGCTAAAGCTCCTTCACCATTCACATTCAAAGACGCGAGAGCCGGCCGCAAGGATCGGCAGGTGGAGCGGAGAACACGTAAGAGTGGCGTGCCTGAAATGTCTCTCTGCCTCGCAATCACAGCCCTGGGCTCCGCACACCCTCCCAAGGTGACCCCCTGCAGGGCTGCAGCATGTGCGGGCAAAGCCCACAGCGTGTCCCCATAACGTGCCATCCTCGTCACGTTAAATGCCGCGAGGGAGTCCCAGCTGTCCACAGGACTCACAAGACTGACAAACACTCGGCTTCTACAATGACCGCATCAGACAATCTACATTACTCCACACATCTAAACAGGGAGACCAAATTATAATTAGTTACGATGCTCCACTTCATATGCATTCATTTTTAATCAGGTTTATTTGACATGTCACACTGCTAAGGTTCTACACACAAGAAGTCTGTTCGCTTTAACAATACTTTTTGAGTAATATTTGATGTCAAAGTGGCTTTTTTCCCTCACATTTATTTTGTCGGCTCTACTTTCAATGACTGTCTGACAAGATCTTCCTACCTGACACATCTTCTTTTGTGTAAACCAGAGTAATCCAGATGGAGTGCAGTGGCGTACTTGGAAATCAAAATGTACCTTTAATTACCTGATGCATTTCAGTCCCAGTAATGCTATTGATTTGCAGCAATTTTTTAAATGGGCCTCAATGATTTTTTTTAAGCATCACAGGAAAAATATTATGCAAAACAGTCAGGTGAACTTATTGGTACAAGAGACTCTAGAGGAGTCCCTTGTACCAATATGGAGAATTTTTTGGGCTAAACACTGTACTGTTCTTTTCCTATTCACACAATTCTCTGGAAACATCTATTTTGAGCTTTTGCCACCTAAACAACAACAAACAAAGCACAGACTACGAAAATAATGAACACAAATCAAAACACTTACATGGTTTTACCACCAACCATGATGTGTTTGAAAAACAAAACCAATTCAATTGTAGACAGAGGGTTTTACCACGGGAACGTTGAGAACCTCCAGCTAAATAATGGTCCAGCAAGATTTATTGACCACTATGAGATTGGGCACTTAAGTCGTTAAAATAATAACCTTCCTACTTTTTGGATATATTTCTGTAGGGTGAAAAAAGCATTGTTTTCTTTTTTTTCTGGGTCTATTAATCTATCTGTCAAAACAGTTCCAAGGCAAAAAGAAGTACTGGGTTTTTGGTTTCATGTTGACAATGCTTGAGATTATTCCTACATATATTCATGCACTTTCCTAATACAGATTTTAAAACGGGGTTGTCCTTTAGGCGCTTTGAGTACAGCCTCAGTGGCATTTCTGAAAATGTGCGTTACCTAGTGGCACCGGTCCATCTTATTGCCACCCTGCCAAGACATGCCGATAGGTATGCGTGTGCTGTACTAGTGATCCTCTTTGCCCAATGGTGAGCTGACACCCCACCCCATTTCCACAGTGCTCATGGATAAATTAAGCTTTCTTGAAAGGTTTATGGCTGACGTCAGTGAAGGTGCCCGCTCCGCACTGACCCTGGTCAACCCCGCACAGCTGTTTCCGGCACAAGGGCAGAGGAGCAGGCCCTGCCATTACCACGGGCAGGCCTGATGAGCCACCGTTATAGGGAACCCTAAGGACACCGACAACGGGCCTTGGGCTCGAGCTATACTTCTCGCTGGCTGCTTCCGGGACAGCATAAGAGGGACCTGTAGCTGAGCAGCATGGCATGTGCCCCTCGGAATGCAGAAGGAGGTGCAGGTGGCAAAATGACCCCTCCCTATTCACAGCTTTCTTGCTGTCATGGGGCATGATGGGGAAGGTGGTGGGAGGTATTGGTGCAAAAGCTTCACCAAAGCATCCATGTGTCAAGAGGAAAGGAAAGCTGCAGTGAGCACCTGTCAATTCACAGAGTTTGAGTGCAAGTGTGACACGTTTGATAGAAACTTTGTAATCGTTCATCACTTTCTTTTTTTTAAGTTTCTTTATGCGTCATTAAATCTTGGTAGCCAAGGGACACTTCTGCTTACAAAGCTCCGAATGTTTGCGCAGTGTGAACTCGCAGGAGTTACTTTTCTGTGCTGGGTCTATCTAGCGTCGTTGCAACTTCAAAGAAACTATTGGTAAATGTCAGTCGTTTCCTAGAATGTAAGCCCTGACAATCTGGTGGTGTGGCCCAGCTGTCCGATGTGCTCAGCAAGAACAAGAGGTCGCCTAAAGCAACACAGACAAGGAGGATCCTGGGGTCCTCTGCAGGAGAAGTCAGAAATGGCATCACAGTCGCCAGGCCCGGCAGATTAAGGATCCCAGATCTGCCCTATCCTGGGAGCAACACACATAAAGGTTTTTGGCTCATCTCCCCATTTTTCATCTGATCTCCAGCCGCAGATGGGGAACGGCTGCCGCTGTGAGGGCAGGCCCCTCCCACCGGCATGATGTGATGTAACAGCCACCCCCACTGTCACGTGACTGAGTGGGTGGGGGGGCTTACCAGAGCAGCACCAGAAAGGGAGAGAGGCTCCCTGAGGCAGGAACAGTTCAGCTGGGGTTTGGAGACCACAGCTGGCACAGATGTCTGCTTAGGTATGAAGAACAGAGATGTATGTCCCAGAGCACGACTTACCACCAGGATCACCCCCCCACACACACACACTCTGCTCTTTATTTCGTGGCCTTCACAAGGTACAGAATGTGTGTTGATGAAAAAGCTCCCAAATTACATGTAAAAAGCTGGGGAAAAACAAGCTGTCTCCTCAGGTGACCTTGTTTCACACTACCTGCCTTAAATGTCAGTTTTAGCCCAAACACTACAACACCCTATGATCAGGTTTATTAGGCACAGATTATAAGGTATATCTCACTTTAAATACTGTAATCAATATGGGCTCCCTTTACTGCAATTTTATGCAGGCTAAAATTGACTAATTTTCAGGTAATTCTGCTACTGAGAGACAGAAATCCTTACTAATATAAATCCACAAATGTCAATATGACTTTAAGGAAATTAGCTTCAAGTAACGTAAAGCTAAAACCACAAAATCTATCAAAAAGCAGCAGTGGGTCTTGTTGTAGAGCCAGAATGAATATTTTATTTTTCGCTGCATGATTATTTGATGTTGTTGCCAGCCTAAAGTCTTGGCAGCTGTGGTCCAATAGAATTTGCTCAGACTGAATTTAAGCATCAAAGCATAAATTTCATTAGTTAGATCAATGCTTTTAGCGATGCCAATATGCCTTAATAATAATAAAGATGAAGAAGAAGGTATCCATCCATTTTTCATAACCACATATCCAATACCTGGTCATTGTGAGTCCGGAGCAAAGACCACAAGGCTTTTGATGTCATGGACGGGATGGCATTCCACTATAGAACACAACCTACCAGTAATTCATCTCACAGCACTATGATAAAGGGACTACAGTGCTACCCAGTGGACCAGAATCCTAAGGTATGAATCCGGGTATTTCTTTTCTAACCCTTTCACCCAAATTCCCTTCTTTTATCTGACAATGAAAGGTGATACTGTCTGAATGCAGGATCCCAGGAGCAAAGCCTGTATGTCAGATAAATAGTACGGTCCTTAGAGCAAGGAGGCTGTAATGTACTGCAATGATGCAGTGATCTGAATAATAACAAGGCTTGCATTCAGTATGGATCTGTGGTACTCGTGAGCTATGTAACAGCAATGCAGCAACATGCATCAGCATTAACGTAATTCTGGAGATTTTAAGCATGTGTGTATTTTGATATGTGATTATTTTGATTACTGAATGAAGTGCTTATACACCAAACAATGCAATAGAGGCAAATTTATAAATGAGCTTGTTCCCTTTTTTTCTGTATGTCTCCACTCTTTTTTGTTAAGCCAAATATGGCTTGTTTCAGGGTCTACCAATAGCATGCAAAAGATGTGTCTCATTCTCGTTTATAATGAAGGCTTTTTTGAGTGTCACTGCGAGGAAATGACCTGACTTTGTCACATTGGTCGCCGCAGAAACCTGGGCTGTGGCACAGAAAAATCGAAAGTCATCTCTAAAGCCAGCAGAGGGACAGAAGCCATCCGACCCTCATAAATTCTGTCTGTTGGGTAACAGGGGCTCTGTCATCTATTTCTTTATTATTACTAAACAAAATGAAAGACATCAACTTTATTTAAGTGTCCCTGCTGCTCTATGCATCTACACATCTTAAATCTACTTTAATCACGGGGCAATACAAAAGAAATTCTACTGTCTTTCTGGCACAATGCTTGGAAACTTTCAGTAGTATATCAAAAACCAAGGGACAGAAGTGGAAGGTGTGGTGAAAGGGGCCACAGCTTTCGGGTATGGTTAACAGCATTGTCAGCTACTGCTAAAATCCCTCACAAGCTGAATGTGGAAATCCCTACATGTGATATTCCTCGTCTCTGCTCCTACAAAACAGGTTAGGCCCTCTGTCATAACAGACCGAACAAGGCACAAAATTAATGGGGACAAGAGATGCATCTTTTATTTCTGACTGCGCAACAAAAGAACAATGCGGGCGCTGACATCTTCTTATCCGAGAATAGATGGCAAGAATGAATCATCTCCTACACTGTGGGAAACGGCCTTTGTTAGTGCTTTGGTGAAGTGTGATCACCGCGGTGAGATGCACATGCGACTCATTTCATAACGGCTAATTATCGGAGCGCTATGTACCCTGGGCAGCCCAGGGAGCCTCGGGGCGACGTGGGCTGGAGATCCGAGGATGGATCAAACAGAGGGGACTTCCTTGCGGGCAACATGAGCTCCTGCTGCTGTTTCCTCAGTGTTGCCACAGTATGAGGGCCAGCTTACCAGAGCCAAGGCACACAGACATAATGTACCGCGAGCAGGGGGCGGGGGTTGGGTTTGGGGGAGTGGTGAATGGAGCTGATCTGTCCCACGGTGCCACATAAATGGACAAGAGTACACAAAGAAGGAACTGGATGAGGAACCAGGGTTCCCAACAGACTGTCTACCCTACCGAAAAATTGGCATCAACTGCAGGCAAAAGCAAGGAGGCGGCTGCAAGGTGAACCCCTCCTGATGGCTTCGGCCTGTTCCCGGACCAATGTACAAGGGGCCACTCAGAACAACATGCTTCTCAACTCAACTTGGCCTCTCAGGACACCATCTCTGCGGGGGGGCACAATCTTATCTCCATTCTATGATTTCAATTCAGCTCCTTCAACAGCTTCTTCAGGGAGCCTGCGAGAAAGTTTGGCCATGCGATGGGAAAAACTCAGTCACCTTCTCCTTGGGTCTCATTTAATTGTACTGCTCAGGCTTCATTAGGATGCTTCCACAAGCTTCCATTCCCTAGGCAGAGAACAGAATTTACAGTTCCGTATTACATGTGACCAATGGCTCCCTGCAGTTTGGCCCAAAGCACAATCACATTGCAGAAGCATATGTTGTCATGCTCTATTTGGTACAAGTCTGCACGAAGCATTCAATTATCAGGACGCTCACTCTGACAAAAGAATGACGAGATCCTGACTTACTGGGAACGACTATGATCTGCCTGAAGCCATAACACAGCAATTCAGAGTCAGCCAATGCCAGTAAATGGATTCATTCACTAATTACTCAGGTGGTGTCTAAACCAGACCTGACTCTAACATTATTTACTTGATCTTTGCTTCTTAATACATCTGAACGTCGATCAATCCATTGCTCAATACAGGCTCTACATAAACGCATAGCATTTTCGCATCATTCAGAGAGCGCTGCTGTCTTCCCTGCCACTGCTCAGTGATTGTGAAACATAGCAAGGGTATGGCTGTTTCATGCAGGAGCATGGTTGAGATTCAAGGTCCAAGATTCAAGGTTGAAGATTCAAGCTTCAGTATTCAAGGTTCAGACTCAAGGCTGAGATTCAAGCGTCTTCGTAAGTAACTGCACAGATAAAACAAAGCGAGTTTGCCGTGTGGTGGAGACAAAGGAGGTTGTCCACAAACAACAGCCCAGCTCTTCGGGGTTTACTGCATGCTCATCTAGCTTAGAGAGCAAAGCCATAATTCTGAATGCTACTCGACTCGCCTGCCTGTATCATCCCAAAGGTGCTAATAAAATCACCCTATTCCACTCTCCAGTCCAGTCCTCCAGTCCTGTTCATCATCCAGCCAAACAAGGCGTTTTTTAAAGCCAACAAAAACCTGATACTTAGCCAAGCAGCTACCACAGGATGCACAGGACCAGCTGTGCAAGACTTTCCACGTGTGAGTCAAGTTAAACCCCATCAATGAGCTCTGCCCAGCAAGCTTAACTCACGTCTCACTGAAACACCAGGCAAGCCACTCTTTAAATACCTGAGGCTGCAGCTTAGATTTGCTTGCTCTGTGTCGGGGCTGAGGCACCCCAAATCTGCAAAGGGAGGTCTGTTTGAAGGGCCCAGTGGTAGGCATTTTGCGGGGTGTAGACAGCTAAAACAATGTCCCTCCTGAAAGTAAGCTTACAGGTAGCTTTAAATGTGCAGTCAAATATAAAAACAAGCCTCAAAAGTGTCTTTGGTATCGTCATTAAAACACAGCTTGTCCTTACTTGAATTCCTGTACCCAAAACAAAAAACATTTGTTGAAAAACTATGTAGCATTTTAAAAGCAATCTGTTACGATCCAATTATTTTTCACAGTTCAGCAGAGCAGGACACAATTCATGTCTATATCATCCTCCTCTACGTGAAACTTCATCATTGCCAGGTGGCCTTATCGTGAAGCCAGGGGGCTTTGCACTCGTCTTCATGCATTCATGTCCTCTCCACTGATACATATGTACTCTAAACTCCCTAAGCCAATAACATGGCACAGCACCGCAATCGATGCACTAAATGAAAAATACAATGCCGGTCAGGCCAAAATTGCTGCTATATATCACAACGTGCCATAAGCATTATCATTCACTACTTGTTAATGGTAAGCTCCTGTTACCGCTGAGGCAGGTCATGTGAGCTAGGAAACGGGACACCAGTGAGGGGGTCAGAACCTTGGACAGCTCCCCCTGCAGGCTCGATGGACATCTCTCTGCACGCTGCAGAGCAGTGTGTGCGACTGAAGTCTGCACACTGTCACTAATGTTAAATATGTTCTGAATTGGTGGGCGCTGATTGTCATCTCAATAACGTCTGCATTATATGATAATTGCTATATTTTAATATTTCGAATAAGGCCTTCTCTTGGAGAGGGGATTTCCCATCACTATAGAATCTGGGGCCCACAATGTGTTGCAACTTGATACAATACATTTCCCCATTCACAGCTGTAGCCCAGTCTCCATAACACTGCTTAGTGTGTGCTGACTAACACTAGAGCTGTCAATCCCGTGCAACAAGTCTGTAATCCTCAACCATAATAAAACTACATGTCTGCAATGGTCCATTCATCAGTACCAGGTATCCCTCACCCAGCATCAACATTTTCATTAAGTGTTTTGCTACAGTGGTGAGTAGATGAGTAGAGTGAAGTAGGTTTTCACTTACAGTGGGAAGCAAATAAATAATTAAGTAATTCTATAAGATGTCAAAACACCAATGACTGGGATTTTCATATTTAAAAAGAAATCCTTCCCAGTAGATACATTAACACCTTTCCCAGTTTCTATCATCAGCTCTGATCCACTACAAGGATACTGGTTTTACGCCTCCAAAGCCATTACATACTGCTGGCGGGGGATCACTCTCCTACAAAGCCCCCTCCCATTTTAGGTAGCAGAGTGTCACAAAAAACATTCATGTCTCCCACTGGTGTGTCCCAACACACACACACGTCAGCCCATATCTGGCTGAAGGTCACACCCCCCCCCCCCCAACATGTGAATAGGAGCGTGTGACATTGGAGACATGTTCCAAACAGTCTCGCACAGCACGATCTCTGCAGTCGATGTCACACTCCAACATCATGAGCAAAGTGCGGATGGAGACGAGAGCTGGGTGTCAAGTTGCTTTTGGACCTCATGACACAGACCTGGGGGACATTGTCCTCAGCAACCACAACCCACTGTACGCCAGTTGGGGTTTTCCCATCAATATCAATCCGTACATCAGCTCAGCCATCCCAAGGTTCATCTATTCTGTCTTCTTGACTCCGCCTGGTCCAGCATTCCCGCATGCACCATGTGTCAGTTAGATGAAACTCTAGATGAGAACTACACCGAAGAAAACGGCCGGGCTAATTAAAGAAAGCGTCTGTAGGTGACAATATTAGTGCTGCTGTTGTGTATCAGGTTCACGGTTCTTCATAAATAGCAGTGCTAAAAGAACGTCACACAGCTATTGTGAAAGCAGGTGTTTATTAGGCAAGGCAACACAGAATAGGGGCATGTCTATTTCAAACAGGGTATATGCACAAATATTATTCTCCGTATTTCCTGCTCCCAGAATGCAGTTACTATTTATTCATCCAAACGGGCATGCACGTAGAAAGTAAGAATGCATTTGCATTACACAAACATTACATTATAAATGTTTTTTTCACAGATGCCATTAATTTATTACGCGCAGGGACAGATTGTGTTGGAAATGGTCACCTCTAAATGAACCGCTAGGAATACGTCGATAAAATAAATTAGCAACACTAAGTAGAAATATTATGCTCTTCTAAAAGTAAGCCTCGTCGATTATTCACTTTACCTTTGATCGTTTCTCAGTTTGACCTACACTATCAGAACTGCTGAAGCAAGTCTTCAACCATCTTTTTTTCTATCCACACATTCCAAAAATCATGCAAAAGAGAATTTCGACGTCGACGTTATAATACGGCTTATCCTGTTCTACGAAGGGTCATGACTCCAAAAGGCTTTTAAGTTTATTGCTGTTGCTATTACTATTCATGGACTTTCGATGCGAAGCACAGTCAGTTCATGTGATCCTCACCAGGAGCACGTTTAGTTAGCTTTGCTATTTTTATATTTTAGAAGGGTATAGAGGATAGATGGGAAATACCTATTTCAAATGTTTCATTTCAATTTATATATAAGATGCCATTCAGTAGTTAATAATTCGGTCCTAAAATGTTTAGGGTTCTTACAAAAATTAATTAATTTACGCATAACTGGGAATTTGTGGCGTGAAACTGAATGCAATTACGCGCTTTGGGATAATTAATCGAATTTGAGCTGAACTAAATGAATGTCGCTACTTACTCGGCTTTCCTGGCGATCCCCACCGACCTGCAGAGAGTCGTGGGAGTCTGGGGGACCAGAGACTTGCAGCACGGGCTTTTCCTGTCTTCTTCTGCAGACTCGGGGCTCGGCTGGCCCGGCTGCGGAGACGGAGGGGACGCGGGCACAAGTTGCAGCTGCTGCTGGTGAGGCGGCGGGGGATGCGGATGCGGCGGAAGCGCCGGTAGGGACTGGACCTTCTGTGAAGGCTGGCTGTGCCCCGGAAGGGTCGCCGCTTTATTCGCCGGGTGCTGATGGACGAGGACCGGCGGCTGCGGGCTGGTGCTCCGCGCGTTTGGGTGATGGTGGTGGTGGTGGTGGTAGTGGTGCTGCTGGTGCGGGTCCTTCAGCTGTCGGTTCTCACCGATCAGCTCCTCTACCTTCCTCTCAAGCTCGTCTATCCTCTGCCGCTGAGTCTGAATCAAACTCTGTTGGTTTTGCACGATGGTGGTTAGTTCTTTCAGATAGAGGACGGCTTTCATAGGATTATCCAACAGGCTCTCCATACCTGTCAACAAACGTTTCTTTCGCTACGTTTTTTTATAATATAAATATTTGCCTGCGTCTGCTCGATCGCCTAAGTGTCGGGTGTATTTCTCGTCCTCTCCTGTCTGGTGTTTATCTGTGATGATGCGGTCGGGTACACTGTCCCTCTTCGACTGCTTACGTTGTGGGGATGTCAGAAATGGTCCTGATGCTGAAGTGATCCACAAAGCGGGGATTGGAAGAGAAGCCGGAGTACAAGGATGATGTCAACGCGCACATCAGCTAAGCGTGTCGGCAATATCAAATATTAACTCCTTCCAGTCTGCCGCACCATAACTAATAACGTTACCACTTCTACAGCTGCACGTTATTTAGCGAGGTGCTATTAGTTACGCGTCATCTGCGGAGTCCCCTACCTGCGAGTCGCGGCTGGAAAGCGTATTGGGGTTTATTTAGCAAAACCCATAACAATGAATGGATCATTAAAATATTAATACGCTGGGTACATTTCTCGAGTCCAAACATTTATTAGATTACATATCCCTCAAAGCCCCGAAGTGAAACTGGGAAAGAGCTCTTAAGTGTGGTAAAGCAGTGATATTTTCTATAAAGCATATTGAATCATTGAATCATTTCTAGGTACTGGGATACAGTACCTACATCATTTGTATTTTTAAATTAAATATTTAAAAGGGGGAGTTTTCCACTAGTCTTAATAAACTACGTTTTGCGCATTTTGTGATTATAAAGGGATGCCAGAAGTTGGTCACAGATTACTAGTAATGGACACGTGCCTTCATTCATTGTTTATGTATTATTATTATTTTAATTCTGTTTCCTGGGTTCTCTTTGCAACTGCCAATGACATCATAACTGCCAATCACATAGGGCTAATCATTTTTTAATACATTGGTGGCAGGTATTGCATTAAATTTCATTGCTGTCATGTGCTGTGCTGTTCCCCAATGATAATCTCATGCTAGGACACTGGGGCACTTTAACATTTGCTACGTTGCATTCAGTTTGGCAACCACCTTGCAGCACAAGCATATTTCAAGCAATTTTGAATATCATTTTAGCTCGTTTTGTTTTTTAGCTTTTGCATAATCTCTCTGACATCTCACCCAACCCTTTGGATTTAGCACCTCGAAAAATAAACGTGACCTCCATACTGCAACAGTGTAGCAGCCAATAATGTGAGTGCAATAGTGTGCAAAAGTTCCAACAATGTCATCATTTTCCCATTCTTAATGTAATAAAATTCGATAATGTTATAACTCCCCAATCATTTAATAAAACGTCTGAATCAAAAATGTAATAACCTATTATATTAGGCACAAAAAGTGATTGCATTATTGGCTGGTTATTGGCATTATCGGGTATGGCTTCCATTAAATGAATGTTAGTGCTGATTTAAAAGTTTACCTGTTCATCTGAAGAGCAAATATTCATCGCATCTTGTCTAACTTCTAAACCTACCCCATGGCCCAGAAAGACCAGAACAGTAGCAGAATGCAGTCTGTGCCTGTTGTCCTCAGCCAGAGCCATTATTATACAACTTGACCAGGTTACAGAGATTACCGCCATTGAAAAGCATCCTTTATTAAGTTGCTGCCTTTTAAGGAACTCCCAGTGTTGGTTAAGTACCATGTTGGCCTGCTTATTCCATCTCAGACCTCCATAGTGTCTCTCATTAGCTCTAACAAACAGCCTCTGTGATGGTGATCCATTATATATTACCCTTCCTTGGTGCTCTAGCTCCTGCTACAGGCAGTGCCATTAAGCTCTATGGCAAACATATTAGCCGAATAAAGAATTATTTCGTAGAGAAAATCTATTCCTACCCACCCCTCGCTACAACCCGGAGGGAAAACCCACCACAATAAGATGGAAATATTCTCTGACAGGACTGCATGAGATCTTCGTAGCATCAGAGATAAAACTTGTGTGTGCTGACGGAATTTAATTTGTCTGCAAGCCTCGCCACTAATCATTTCCCCTCTCTCTTTTCGCCCCGCCTCTCTCTGACATACTCAAATGCACACGTAAAGGATGAGCAGCCATGGGTTGGCGAAAATCCTTTTGTAGATAAGAGACCCAGTGAAAGTTCGTGTGAGGAAAGGCGAGAAAAAAAGATTCCTCTTTTCCCAGAGCTGTTTTAGAGCAGAACCATCTGCTCGTAAGCCTCTTCAAACATAAGTCTTCTCTTCAAAAGCATCTGTACTGCTGTAGGGTGAAACCTGAAATTTATCAAGTTAATTTACTTGCACTGACTGCAATACAAAAGGCAAAAGGCATTTTTTCCCTCTATATCCCTCCCAATTAAATGTACTATAAAATGCATGACTTATTTAAAAACCATATAATATAGATTAACAAATGGGCAAATCAGGCTTACTTTGAGCTATATACTTTATTGACCCTGGGGCAAAACTTTTTGTTGGTTTTGTGATTTCAATTCAATTCAATTTTTATTGTCTTTAACACAATGTGCTGGTACGTGAAAATGAAAGGGGAATATGTCAATGAATGGTATTGCTGGTCAAATAGGCCTTCCTGTAAGGCAGTTTCCTGACTTTATATTTTATGTGTCTTTTTGACTCAAGTACAGGTCATAAGTTTCTCGTGTCCGTTCACCACAGTTTTTTTTTAATCGACAATACAGTATGAAAGCTTACCTCAGAGGATGTCCTCTTACTTCTCTGCCCTGAAAACTTCCTTTTTTCCCCCGGCACACCACGCATCATCTCTCACTTTGAAAAATCATTCTGACAGTTCATCTCTGGAGGAAATTTGGCTGACAAAGACTCTTCACCAATCAAAGAGGTTGCAGTCCGAACGTAAGGCCCACCCCTGCTTTAAATGGATTTTGAGTGGTTTAATCACAGTTCCCTCTTCTGCATTGTCAGGCTGTCAGGCCTCGGATAGGATTGAATGTTTGTCACTCCTCTCAGTCCATTAAACTGCCAGTCTAGCCCGTAACATCAATTTGTGCTTTTTTTTCCTTTCCCCTGGACCTCTTACGTCGGGTGATTGACAGTCACAGCTCATCTCACTTGCAAAGTAACACAGATGATTCCAGATCTTCCTTCTAAAAGTTTCTAAAAGTTGAGATCTTACTTCTGTCTTCCTGAGCCCTTTAATGGGAGCATGCAGTCATTTTCACAGGACCTCTGCTTGATTTGGGCTTGTCACAGAAAGGGGACTTTACTTTTCTACTTCAGGCAATAAATGCAAATTACATTCTGTAGTTTTATTGGGCCTTTATGCAGAAAGGGGAAAAAAAAACAAACGCAATGGATGCTGCGTTAATGATGCAATTATAACATCAAAGCCTTTTTAGAGATCACTGCTCCAACGTAATTTAAAATGTTATTGATTAGTGTCCAACATTTAAGCTAAATTGGTGAGATGGCTCATACAGGCTGTTTTATGACATTGTGGGAAGCTGCTCATGTCTTCCGCTTGAGGCCTGGCTATGTGCTTGTTCAGCCTGTTCTCAGGGTTTCATTTTCCTCAATATGGAGCACTCAGCCACATAATCTAATACATTTTTGTTGTAGGAGTAGTTAATACCAACCAAGCACACATCCAATTTAACAGCTCAGCTGCATTTTCCAAGTCTTATGCAAGTGACGTAGAGTCAACAGCAGGGTGCAAAACATAGAAGTTAACTGTGTTTGCTGCACTTTCTAAATATGCTCAACATGACTGGCCTTGAAGACGCCACTGTGCTCTTTGGTATGCCACAAAAAAATAAAAATATGATGCTTAACTCTTAAACCCTTAAAACTTTCCTAGATCTACCTGGTGGTAGATTGGCATCCCAGCCAATGTCTTGTCCTGGAGGTATTGGTGGAGGTGGCGGGGTACCTCTCACTGGAAGCTAACTGCTTTAGAAAAATCTCTTCTGACTCTTTACCCCCTTTTAGGCTGGAGTTGAGGGTATAAACCCAGCTGCACCTGAGCTTCCACACCAGCTGCGTCTAATTGGCATTTTCCTGCCAGGAAGCCATGTACCTTTGTTTTAGTTTGTGTTGCGATGAAGAAGCGCTGTCCGCTTTCATGGTGCTGAAGTAGTAGTATTCCAGTGGGAGCAGACTCGATGCCAATGACCCCAAGCTGTTACCAGACATATTGCTTTAAAACATGTACACCTAAGTAAGAGGCCTTTTATTTCTAAGCAGTTATAAATCTGTAAGGACACCTTGTTTTAAACATGTACACCAAAGAAAGAGGACTTTTATTCCTAAGCAAAGGTATAAATCTGTAAGGACATCTTTTTTAAAACATGTATACCAATGGATGAGGAGTTTTATGCCTAAGTATAGTTATAAATTTTTATGGACTTATTGCTTTAAATTTAGACACCAACGGATGACTTTTATTCCTAAGCGTAGTTATAAATCTGTAAGGGCATCTCGTTTTAAACATGTACACCGATGTAAGAGGACTTTAATTCCTAAGCATAGCTATAAATCTGTGGGGCTGTGTTGCTTTAAGAATGAATCTTTGTATTTGTCAAACAAAGCTGTGACATGACATGTTATTGAACTAGTGAAACCATCACTTCAAAGTTTAAAGTAGTAGAGAAAAAACTCACCCTGCTTTGTTGGGTGACTATTTATTACTTTGTCTAAAAGCATTACTTATTCAAAGTGAGTGTTACTGAATTTAAAGCATCCTCTGATCTTGCATGAGCAAATTACCGTTAATTAATTTTGGTAGCTAACAAAGCCAAAGAATTATTATCATATACCCTGCCTTAAAATGAACACAGCATGACTTAATTTGTTGCTGAAAGTGAACGTGGAATAAATGTACTTAATTACACAAAAGTAGCTCTTTTTCTCATAAGTTGCAAAAGTAAGTAAAGTTATTTTATTCACTATGTAGAAGAATAAACACACATTATCTCCAAACCCATCAAAACTTTAAAAATATTCATGTAAGTAGGGGAACCCATGAAACAGACAGACAGACATACAGGCAGAGAGACAGACAGATAGACAGACAGGCAGGCAGACAGACAGACAGACAGGCAGACACAAACACAGAGAGACAGACAGACAGATAGACACACAGACAGACAGGCAGACACAAACACAGAGAGACAGACAGACAGATAGACACACAGAGAGACAGGCAGACACAAAGACAGAGAGACAGACAGACAGACAGATAGACACACAGACAGACAGGCAGACACAAAGACAGAGAGACAGACAGATAGACAGACTCACAAACAGACATGCAGACAGACAGACAGAATCAATCCATACACAGACACAAAACTTAAAAAACATCAGTCAGCCTAAGTACTTGTCTTTGGACTGCAGGGAGAAATCACATGATAGAGGGAGTACATGGGGGATTCAAATTCCGAACCCCGAAGGTGTGAAGCAACAGTATAAGCCATTGGGCTAAACTGCCCCCCTGCAGTTCATTAAGCTATATAGTTAAATTATGTACTTTTTAGGTTACAGCAAAGATGAGCCAGTCAGGCTTTGAGTTTTTCACTGCATCAGGCTTATTGTCCAAACAAAACTTCTCCCAGGAAATCTGAGCCCAGGATACAAAATACCTTATCAGAAATCAGAAGCAATAGGGACTGTTCTTAATGAGTCTGTCAGATACAAATATGAAATATACTTATTTCAGGGTATAGTGAAATCTTATAATTCTTTGTGGATGAATGATTTTAATATATATTCTGTTATTCACAGTTTGAGAGATTTAATAAGATCGTTTAGATTATTCTTTGAGTTGTATTCTTGCTCTATAAAGTAGCATTTACGCTTGTCACAGAGGCTTCAAGTGAAGCAAAACCAGGCACCTTCCCACAATATTAAACAGGAATTGTTACTGGATGAAAGCTTTGTGATTTCAGCTCCTATTTTGGGGCCACATTATGCATTTCCGGCAAATGCAGCATTTCTCTGTGCAAATACCCAAGGCAACAATTTAGCTGTCAAGATCACATGGTTGAAAAGTATGTGTATAATCAAAGGTCCTGCTTTGTAATGAGCAGTGTCCTATGGTTTCAGTATTTATTATATTTAACACAAAAATGTTAATCTTGGCATGGGGGCTAAGTGGGTAGCACTAAATGTGCCCTCTGCTCTGTGTATGTGGAAATTACATGTTCTCCTTATGTTGTTTCAGTTTCCTCCAGGAAACCTAGCTACCTTTGCAGTCCAAATATATGCCCACAGTCTCCAAATTTCCCATAATGCATCAGCATGTACGTGTACAGTATGTGTCTTCTGATGGACTGGCATCTTCTGCAGCGTATACTCCAGCCCTATGCTGCCTGGGATGGGCTGCAGTCCCACAATGTCCCTGTCCAGGATAAGTGGTTGGGGAATGGATGGATGTATTAATCTTCACAGAAGTTAAATTCCATCCATCCATCCATCCATTTTCCTACCCACTTATCCTGTTCAGGGTCGCGGGGGGTCCGGAGCCTATCCC
>JAODKK010000001.1:11110481-11124201 GCA_026774405.1 Petrocephalus microphthalmus | reverse complement strand
GAAACCGGAGTACCCGGAGGAAACCCCACAACGGCACGGGGAGAACATGCAAACTCCACACACATGGAACTGGGCCGAATTCGAACCCCAGTCCCAGAGGTGTGAGACGACAGTGCTACCCACTGCGCCACCGTGCCGCCCAGAAGTTAAATTAAGACATTAAAAAGTGCAATTAACAATAGCTATTCTACATCATTTTACATTACTGCTGGTAACAGGAATTGTAATCATAATTTCAGCAGTATCTGACTGGACATGACTGCAACCTGAAATTAAAGCTATATATAAAGCATGCTTATTGGAACTGGTAAGTAGGGATCATGTTAGCATATTCAAATAGAAACGTCCAAAAGCCCTTTAGTACTGTTGGCACTGTTAGTGTCATTCTAATATATTTGACACAAACTATGGAACTCACCTCCCTCACACATCCCGTCACTGGATGTGTAAAACTTCCCTTAAAACCCCCTTTTTATGCTGGTCTGTCAACTGTGTATTGCATTTTTGTGCCCATGTCGTTGTTTTACTTAATTGTACAGTCAAACCTCCCTTATCTGGACCACCAATATACGGGCACCTCCCTCTACTAATAATAATATGTATCCCTCTAATAATAATAACAATAATAATAATAAGAAGAAGAAGAAAAAGAAAAATCAGCACCACATCTACATTTGACATTTACATGCCAATATCTGATGCAGGCTAAGGCATGCAGTTAGTCACTCTGTTTACCACTTTTGTCATAGTATACAGACTAAAGACTAAATACACAGACAGACGGGAACGAGGAAGGCGAGCCTCAGTAAATCTGAAACCCGGCGGCCTGTCAGATGGATGGAGTTTAAGTTTACATGTGTTAATCCGGCGCACTCTTGTCTCCACGGCAACTGACAGGTCAGAGTAAATTACAAACACATTAAGCTGCGTTACAACAATCAGTGACTGCGCGGAATCTGGGTCTGCGTTGCGACTTATGTAGGATTTCAAAATGCAAGAGGTGCATAAAGAAATGTCATTAATATCAGTCTAGTGGACAGATAGCCACTTGCACTTCCAACAAAGAGCTGTCTGAATCCCTGGCGTGCTCTTTCCTCTGTGCCTCAATGTCTCTTTTAATCTGATATGGTGACACATATCATTTGCTGTCTGGCAGCCTTAGCCCCACCCACCAGTCCAGCCTGCTAGCCCCTTAGTGTCTGAGCGCATATAAAACACTGTAGTGTAGTGGCTGAGAGATTCATCTAAGTCTGCACCATTGTCAGGTCACTTTTATAAGGAGGTCCAGTGTTCACAAGTACCATCTGGGCTGCAGTCTATCTATCTATCTATCTATCTATCTATCTATCTATCTATCTATCTATCATCTATCTATCTATCTATCTATCTAATCTATCATCTATCTATCTATCTATCATCGATTTATCTATCTATCTATCATCTATCTATCTATCTATCATCTATATATCTATCTATCCATCCATCCATCTACAGGGTATCTATCTATCTATCTATCTATCCATCATCTATATATCTATCTATCTATCCATCCATCCATCTACAGGGTATCTATCTATCTATCTATCTATCTATCTATCTATCTATCTATCTATCTATCCGTCATCTATATATCTATCTATCTATCCATCCATCCACTTACAGGGTATCTATCTATCTATCTATCTATTATCTAAACTCAAACCATTTCAAACTGTTTTCTACGTTGGGTTTTCCCAGGTTGTAATGCCAACCAGTTCTGCGTAAGGCTTTCCTCAGTCTCTAACAGTTGTATTGCTCTTTAAAAGATGTCTCTCCTCACGGTTGGCTGTCTTCTGCTAGCCGAAGCACCTTGCTTAGGGATACTACTGAAGTGCCCCTCCTGGGATGCCGTTCCGGCTTCAAAGTCAAGATCAAAGTTGCTGTGGAGCATCGGTGCCGCTCTGCGGGCCTCTAAGTGCCTGAGCAAACTTTCCCCTTCTTTCATGAGACTTGGGAGTTTTTCGCTGGGCTGTTTCATAATTAAGCATACACGTATTTGCACTTTACCGAGCAAAGTGCTGAACTGACACTTCAATTATGCTATTTTTACAGCCAGCCATCTAATATACACAACCCATGCAAATTGTGGTATCCTGCATGCTAATCCAAAAAAAATCAGTCCTCGACAGACAGCAGCAATTATCTCTTCCATATTTACATCGTTACATTAATTTTTATTTAGCAGGCACCTTTGGCCAAAGCGCCATATACGAGTGGCAAAGTGCATATTACAGGCATACATGCCTTCAAGGAGTCTACTAGGCATAAGTACTGCTAGGCTGAGCTTCCAATGAAAGACCAGATACAAGTATAAGTAGTGTACTAATATGTTCCATATACTTTATGTCTTCCTGGACAGTTGGTGGTGTAGGCCTTCAGGTTATGGACATGTAACTTAGAGTTTGTTGATACCAGGCCTGGGGGAGCCCTGAAGTTGTACCTACCTAAGTGTGGCACTTAGCTGCAGCAGAGTGCTCAACTACAAATTGATGCAATTATAAGATACCTTAGGTAAAAGCATCAGCTAATTGACTAACTGTGTGATAACCCCTATGTGACTGATGATGTTATCACCGCATGTCGTGAGAAAAAGAGAGGAAACCAGAGCTGCGGGCAAAAAAAAGAAACATTAATTGAAAACTTTGGTCAATCCAACTATCATAAATGTGTTATTTGCCCCAGAATATTGCTATTAGCATTTGGATAATAAGAAATTTCATTTCACGCAAAGCCTTACACAAGTCATGCGAGCTCAAAGCAAAAACACCTCTTCCTGGAGTTTATAACATATTCAGGCATGTGACAGGCAATGGCTTCGATGTTTTCAGCACCAGACAGCTCCTGTAACCACCCTCCTCTGAAAGCTGTTGCTGAAGATGATTCCCCAGCCATGAACTTACATCTGCTCACATGACTAGCTGTCGCTTGATGAGCAGAGATATTTATCTAAAGTGCCAAGGACTTCCATGATAAGGGAAGGCCCAGACTGGGGTGCATTTCCCAAAAGCTCCTGTTAGCACCTAACATAGTTGGACTCATTCAGATGCATAGTTTTAACTATGTAAGTTACTAATGTAGTTAGCAACTATGCTTTTGGGAAACGCACCCCTGAGCTGGTACGGCAGGCACAGAGCCCACTGGCTCAGTGTTAACTGTGCCATTATGGTGATGGCAGGCCAAATAAAGGAAACTGACTGGATAAATTACTGTTTCCATTTTTGTCTCTATGCCTGAGCTTTGGTGCTGTTGGCCAGTCAAACAGGCGGTCACCTTGCCCACTAATGAATGCACCTTGTTCTGTGTCCTTTTCTTGCAAAAAAAAACAAAAAAAAACAATGCTCTCAGGGCAGGAAGCTGAGAGGAATCTGCTTTTTCATTTCATTTAGCAGCTGATTTACTCTTAGAACACCATGTGGTCTGGGGGCAAAAAAAAAACGCAGAGCAATTAATCAGCCCAGAGGTGAAGAGCAGGAAGAAGCAGCTCCCTTTGCAGCTCTCAGAGACACAGCTGAGAGACCTCCACAATCACGCGAGTCGTCATGCGTTTTGCTCGGCCGGCGTCCGCAGACAGGCCGGCACACGGCCGTGCCACGGAGTGTGAACGCAGGTCTCAACAAGGCAGATCGCGGGGTTAGGCTAAAAAAACAGGCCAGGGTCAGATGCTGTCACAGTCAAACTGAGATCTACCTTGTTGGTTTTCTGTTTACAAATGGGAAATAAAAATAACCAGGTATTTTTACAGTTCCCTCAGGAAATCCCATCCTGTTTCGAGTTTCCAGTAACAACAGAAGTTTGTATGAAAGCATATTACATTCATGCTAAGTAGGCTGAGTGCCTTGTCCTATTGTGTCAGAGATAAGCTATTATATTTAGCCTCTCTCGGGTTATGATGGTCCATGTAACGATATTTTTACTTTACAATAGCTATTGCCCAAGTATATTTATTCAATAAATTACATGAGATATTCAAAAAGGCTGTGTGTTAATAATTTTGGCCAACTGTAAGTGCTCTAAGCATGTTGAAGGCAGGCTTGGCTATACTTGCCGATATTTGTTAGGTTAGATGTACTGTTTTAAATTGAATTTTCATCTTACGATACATAACCCTGGGAAGTGGCTGTATGTACCCGGTTCACTGATGTAGCTGCATGGTCCTCGCAGTACAGAAGTCCAACAGCACATTATATACAGTGGCCACTACATTAGGTACACCTAGCTAGTACCGGGTAGAATCCACTTTTGCCTCCAGAACTGCTTCAAGGGTAGAGGAGCTGTGTGTCCAGAGAAGCCATCCTGTACACCAGTATTGTTATTTTTTGCACTTATGCCTTTTTTTTCTGCGCCTGCTTATTCTCCTCTGTCCTCCTTCATTAACTGGGTGCTTTTCCCCACAGAACTGCCACTGACTGGCTGTCTTTGGCTTATTGCATCATTCTCTGTAAACGCTAGACAGTAAGAAATAGTGTGTGAAAATGCGAAGACGGTGGCTGTTTCTGTGACACCCCGACCAGCATGTCTCGCACCCGCAATCACACCACGTTTTCCCCAATTTCCGCAATCAAGCATGCTAATGCCTATCCGAGCCTCCTGAGCCTGTCTGTATCCATTCGGTTTCAGCCACATGTTTCACTGTCTGTCTGAGCAAGCAGGTGTATCTAATAAACTGGCCACAGGGTATAAATTCTTATTCATTAATTGTATTGTGTATTGTTCTACCACCTGCGGTTGCACTTCACTTAAATGTGGTGGAATGGCAGCCTACACAGGCCATAAAACTCCCAGCTGGTCCCACTGAGGTTGAGTTATTGAATTCTATAAGGATTTAATACATCATAAATAAGTATAAACAAAGGACGCAGCATATCCCATTGAAATTTGCACTGAATTACTGTCTCTTCAACTATGCAGGCCCAAATGTCTAATTATGCTGTTACAACCGGAATCTGACTGTGTTATACAAAGAGTTGGGCTGTTCCCTGCCTTGCGCCCATAGGCTCCCTAACCCCCCAACCCAGAATAGGACAAGCAGTTACAGAAAATAGATGGATTGATATATGACATGAATATTATAATTTTCATGACTTGTTAAGGCAGGCTGATAAGTAGCGAATCTTGCCCCGCGGTTTCAGTCCCTGCCTCGGAAGTACATGAACATGCCCTTACAGCACAGCTAACTAATGCGCTCCATAAAGACGTCACATTGACCGCGAGAGGCAGAGCAGCGAGAAACACATTGAGAAGACGTCCTTAGCATGCAGGAAATGGCATCCCCAAGCATGCCCGTCACCACCCATGACTAAATCGGGCCTGGTAAATAACTGACATACATGGGTTGGTTAATCGGGCATCATGCAGCAGGTGAGTGTTTGCGATTAATTAAACGGCCTCCTGTACTCACTGTTATACCCTCAATTCCCCACAGCTCGTTTAAAATTCATTACACTTCTTCTTCCCAAAATTTCCAGTGATTGGGCGAAAGTTTTAAAAAAAAAAAATCCCATTACTTACGCTCTCCATCGCAGACCTGGTCCAAACACAGCTCTAAATAAGGACGCCATTTGACCTGCTCTTAATGCTGCCAGGAAGTAATGCATTTTCACTCAAGGTCACACAACTCTCTTGTTACCAGCAGCCAGACGCAGGAGATGTGAAAAGCATAGCGATGATCAAACTCATATAAAACCAGTTATATACAGTATATGTATGTGTATATGTATGTGTATATATATATATATAAGATATGACCAGCCCCAAGTGCAGTAAATAATGTTGACTATCTCGTAAAATCTCTGACTGGCCTACAGCTACATCACCTCAAATACAACAGCGTTTCTTTCATGATCACCATCAAAATTACCTGCCATTTATGCCCAGTAGCCCTTCTGATGGTGTGTAGTAGGCAACACAGCTTTCATTCACATCCCACACAGACGACTGCTCGTGGTTAGTCCCTCCCTGGACCACTCTCAGCAGGTACTCACCACAGCTAACCATAAGCACCCTACAGTGCAAGCCTCACCATTTCGAAGATGCTCTGACTCAGTCGTCTTGCCATAATGATCTGGCTCATTTCAAAGCCAGTCAAATCTTTATCTCTGCCCATTTCTTCTGCATTCAACATGTCAACTATGACTGCCGAATGTTAGCACTCATGGGAGTTTAACTTTTTAACAAACCATTTGTTCTGAAGGCAGAATAAAAAATGAGCGATACCCAATCAGATTGTAGAGTGGGCAGGTCCATGTAACTAGAGGAGACAAGATCAAGATATCTGATTGGCTGGTCTGACATCTAACACAAGATTTTATTGGTTATCTCTTTGAACCAATCATTTTTCATTCCGCCCTCAGAACATGTTTCTGCAAGTAAAACTCCCATGAGCAATCTTAGCTTATTGTCTAATATATCCCAGACCTTTGCAGGAATCTTTTTACTAGTCAACATTATTCACTTCATGTGGGGGTGGTCTCATTGGTGTATACATGTAATTTGTGTGTTCAGAATATGCAGAGAGGGTGAGTATATGAGGTCTCCCTGTGTGGTACATATGGAAGAGGCAATATCATCAACTGGGGTTACTTTGCTGGTGATAAAGTTGGTGATCTGTGATCGCAGCTAGTACAACTATGGTACACTATTTCCAAGGCACTGTCATCCATCAAGGTTATGGGTCATTGGGCATTCCTGCAGTCTGCAGCAAGACAACGACCCAAAAATCACCTCAAAATTGTACAAGATCTTTAAAAGAAGGAAAATGAAAGGTTACATAAACAAATAGACGGCCCAAAGGAAAATAACCGACAAGCTCTCTATATCTCAAATAACTGCTGCAGAAGAGAAGAATACCTCCTGTTTGTGAAGCTGTTATCTAGGCAGATAGTGAAGGAATCCTGAGGAATCCAGAATTTAAAAATGCATATAGCATGCATTTCATAATATGATAAAAATATTCAGCCCAATATTTATATAAATATAAGTGTATGTGCCTGTGTATGTATATTTAGCAAAGGTAGCTTGACAAGTAAATCCCCAGAGGGCTAATGTAGCAGTGGCTGTTTCTCATATTAGCGCCTGTAATATTTGGTAGCGGCAGCATCTGAGACACTGCCTTCCTGTATGCTAGCTGAGAGCTAAGGTGATTCACGGGCACAAAACGTGACAGACACATCGGCGCTTCAGCACCGTGGGTCGCCATTAATGAGCACGAGTGTCAGTGAGCTCCCCGGGGAAAATGCCAAATCTGGTAGGATGTAAATATATGCATGGAACACGGCACGGTAATTTGTCAAGGTGCTCAGAATGGCCCGCCGTGTGGGGAGAGAGACACCTGAAATCACTTATATATATATACACGAGCGGTAAAATATTCTGCCTATATGCAGAGAGTAAAATAAGGTTACAGTGAAATCTCACTGAAGTGTAACCCATTTGGGGAAGCTTTGGACATTGAAAGTTCCCATAAAGCATTTACAATTCCCATTTCGTCTTGTCTAACAGGTTGTCAGAAGTTACAACCCTGAAGTTAGATACCCCTATACTCTGACAGGGCTTTTAAGGCTTCGCATTTGGAAAATTCAGATTGTACATACTGACATTTCACTTTACATTTAATCTGTACCCTCATTTTTGACAGCGGAAAACATCAGCATGGACACATAGCTTTGTTTCCAGTTATTTGTTTCTGTTTATTGTTCATGCATGCAGCACATAGAAAATTATAAATGAAATGCAAGGAGTTGAATGTTTGGGACTCCTTGCCAGAAAATACTCTAGAGGAATAGTATGTTAGTGGGTAAGGAGGTGTCTAAGGAACAGGCTTTTACACCCGTGTGTCAAGTTGCCTGTAACTTGTGTCAATGACATAAAGCCCTTTAAAAAATAACCATCTATGACCTCCGGCGCTGATAGTGCTGAGAGACGTATTATACAGCCATTTTGTTTCACTTTAAAACAGCGGCCTCTTAGTGATTGTCGGGTCAGGGTGTCAGGGAGGACCACATGACACAGGGACTGAGCAGAGAATGACCAATTTACTGGGGACCAGCGTTCCCCTTTTAGGCTTAATGGGGACTGCGGGGCGAGGGGATCTGAACAGCACAGAAAGGAAAATGAAGCCGTTTCGGTTGGCAAGAGTGGAAAAAAAAATACTTGGGTGTGTGCGCCAGAGAGATAAAGCAGACTGTAATGGAGCCGGGAAAGAGCGTCAGGAGTTTGGTCCAGTTTAACAGGGGTGAGATAAACAGTACAAACCAATTCATACATTCAATCAGGAATGAATGAAAAGCACCAGTCCCAGTCACCTGACTTCCTCCCAGACCCTCACAGGCCACACCCACCCACCCGTGCAGTCGATATAGGGATTAGTTGCATCATTTTTCACACAAATTTGTTATTGCAATGAAGAAAAAAATCATGCAATGCATGAAAAATTGTTATGGTGACTTTTTCACTTTTTAAGTATGCAGGAAATCTATTTCATCATCCATCTTTGAGAGGATGTAGGCTAAAGCACTGATACACAGGAGGGCTGGCTTCACTATTTTTAATATGTTCCAGAAAAACCGGTCATGCTTCAATCACCAACAGGAACCATTTCCTTAGAATTCAGTAGCTTAAATGCCCTTGTATTTAAAAAAAAATGGTTCACACTGCAGCTTGACTGCATGTAAAAAGTCCAGATTTGTTATGTGATTTACCTCTCCTGTTAAATTTTATTTATTTATCAGGCGCTTTTAACAAAGTGACATATAATCGAGAGAGAAGGGTCAGTGAGTCCCTGGAGCAGCTGAGGGTTAAGGGCATTGCTCAGAGGCTCAGGTGTGAAATCATACTGTCTATCACAGGATTGACCTGGTGACCTTTTGATTACAGGCAGAGAGCCCTAACTCAACAAGCCACACACCAGAAATTATTTTACTTTTTTCAATACGTGCATTACTAACATTCTGTAACAATATATAACATGAAACTATCCCAACACATTGCTATCTCGGTCATGCTATGATTTATTGGTAATTTTATTTGATGGTGGTGTTACAAGGTGTCTCTCACAAATTTACTGTTCGAATAGAATCAAACAAGTTCTTTCCAAACATCCAGTGCGATATGGTGGGGAGAGAAATATCACCCATATTTTTCAAAAGGTCACATGTATCTTCTCAGAGTCTCCTCATTCCCACTGACAGCAGTCTGTTTTATATTCTTAAAAAAAAAAAAAAGGTCCACTCTGATGAAATCTCTCAGAAGGAAGTGGACAGTGGAAGATGTATAGGTACCGGTCATCAGATACATTCCAACAAAGTATTCTTTAGGTTAAATCCAACTGGGGGAAATGTGCTTGCACAAGGAATGTTCCGAGAAAAAAAAGGGGTCCAATCGGTGATACTCGGAGAGAGGGGTGGGGTGTTTCACTTTAAACTGTGAGGAAGTTTTAATGGATTGGGTGCCATGACCCCAGAGCTAGCTGTGTACTGGTCAATAGCAATTACATTCCGTTGCCCGCTGAAATCGATGGCGAGTGAGGCTGCGTCACAGTTTAGAGTGACACACTGCAGATTAACTCTTGCCACCGACAGAAAAACGTGCACTGAGCATTTCTGAGATTAAGTCACATTTGCTCGGTGGGAGCAAGCGGCCAGCAAATGATCAATATATCTGTTTCAGTTTCATCCACTTTCTGACTAAACTCTTGGTAGTACAGCAATCTTGAATATATGTATATTTTAAGTTTTATATTTTGTTGAAAATTGTACTCATCTAGACAGGAGGATGTGGTGGATGGATGGATTATTTCATCATTTTAAATGTTACATATACAGTATATAATATTTTTAGGATCTGTCACCCTATTTTAGTTGACCCCTGCCTTGTGCCCGATGCTGCCTGGAGTAGGTGATAGGGCATTGATGACTTTGAATAAATCCATAAGAAAAGAGTATAGATTACCAATAACAGCTTGTAACCTTGTTAATGAATCTTTATTCATTTTTTATACTGGAATATGATAAAAATTTTTCTTTCTATATTTTTGTAAGTATTTTAACTGTTTTAATAGCTATAGAGATGTCATCTAAAGGTTTGCACATGTTTTTCCGTTTTAAACATCAGGGATGATATAATTGAAATGTGGGCTTTTTCTTTTAATAAACACGAGTGAATTTCTTTCATGGCATCGATCTTCAGATTTCTCCACCACACCTGTGGAGGACGGAGCGTGTGTGGCATGTGGATGCCTGTATTGATCATGCTTCTGTGGGGGTTGTAGCATGTAGGCCATGTTCATCATGATAACATCATCATCAGGCAGGTCTTTATGACCAAAGTCACCTTCATCATCACAACCTGGCAGCTGAGATATATTTATTTGCTAAATGCTACTAAAGTGGACATGACAACAAACAAATATGGGAAACCAGTTAAGATGAAGGCATAGATGTGTGAAAACATAACCTTTTTGAAATCCATGTTTTGAATCTTTATTTCCGTGTGTTGTGAGAAACTGAAACTGAAAAGGTAATGTCAAGTCTGCTCGCTTTTTTTTTTTTATTCTCACTAGGAGTGAGAGGCTCTGTATCCTGGCAACCTTGCACAGAACAAGCAGGTGTACCAAAGGGATGGATGGATGGACATAAAAATTTGTTGTGATGCCCTGTCTTACCAAAATCATTTAAAAAGTTTTTTTTAAGAGGATTGTTTTCCATGAAAAGCAAATTATTTCAATTAATAATCTTCAGCCCAAATTCCCAGAAGGCTTTGGATTCCGGTCGATTTCCCCCTGGTAAATTCTTCACCTATCACCTACATACCGGGGTGAAAGACAAAATTATTTACATGCTACACAGATCCATGTCCCACCTGGGTAAAACTGGAAAGCATTGTGAGAATTGTGTTCTTTGATTTCTCCAGTGCTTTCAACACTACCTAACCATCACTGCTGAGGAAGAAAATGGAGAGGATGGGGGTGAATCAGCACCTTGTATCCTATCGATTACCTCACCAACAGACCACTGTATGTTAAAACACTGGACTGTGTGTCTGATGTTGCGTTGTGCAGTACAGGTACACGGACAGTCACATCCAAAAATTCACCATTGGTAAATACAGTACAAGAGTACAGAGGACTCTTAGGGCTGGGTTCTTGGTGGCAGTGGAAAAGCGCCACACCTATTGTGGTTTTTTGACATACAGGGACCATTTTTGACAGTTGTGCCATCAGCCATCTTCTGGGCGGTGGTCTTTGCTGCTTTGGAAAAGAAGGGGCTGAACAATCTGATCAGCAGGGCTGGGGGTGCTGCCTGGATACCTGAGTGACAGAAGCCGGCTGGCTAAATCCCAGGCCATCTCGGCCAACTGCTCTCACCCCCTGCCTGAGTCCCTATGTGCCCCGGGCAGATCCTTCAGCAACAGGCTGCTCTACCCACATACCCACAATGCTCTACAGAGCGGCTCTGTGGGTCTTTTGTCCCTGCAGCAGTCATTATAAAAACATCCGTGCTCTCAGCAGACTCTCACACATACTGTACACCTGGACTGTAGAGGCTGTTTCATCCTATCCACATCATTGCACTATTATTATATAAGTATTATTATAGAATTATATAATAATTGCTATTATCATTCCAATAATATAATAATAATTATTATAATTCATATTGTTAGTATTACTTGTTGTTATTGTGTTATTATTATGACTGCTGTATGCCATGCCTCCTCAATGAACCACATAAACCCATTGCCTATGTTTTTACATTCTGGCACTCAACACTTTGTACAGGACAATCCCAGGTCTTTAGACTATGGCCGCCATTTGGTTATTTATATACGGTACATTGTTTCTATATTCATATTTCTGTCCTTTCATGCTGTGCTCTTCCATTGTGTGTATTGTCTGATCCTGTCTATATCTGCTGCTGTAACACCAAGATTTCCCTTCGTGGGATTAACAAACTTCATATTTCCATACCTTAAAAATACAGTTATTCACTTGATTTTCATTCATTTAATAATGAAACTTTTTTGAGAGTATCAATTCCTGTATCATAAGTGTCATATGTGCTACAGTAGAGTTCCTTGTGAGGTCTGAGCTAATAACCATCAGCTTATAAACTAATGCCTGCTACCGCTATCTGACCACATGTTTTTTTCTGCTTACTGGGGCAACTGCACTCATCACTTGATATATATAGATTCATATGTAGCAAGCGCAAGGTACTGCAGATGACTAATATCAATGACTAAGACGGCGAGCAGAGGCCCTTAATTATCATGCTAAGTTGCTAAAGCAGTGACAGATAAAAGGCTGTACTCTGTGCTAGCTGAGCACATTTAAGCACGTTATCATGAAAAACTACTTGGACACAGCAGAAGGTGGAAGTGCTCTCTTCTGCATCATAAGTGAATGCGTCCTTCTTACCCTAACCGTCAATGGGAAAACTGCCTCCTGCACTCTAAGATATTCGGATCAGAACAAAGAAACATGTTTTATTCATGACTTGTTCGCTCTCTTTCAGTCATTATTTCACGTTTCCACACAAAAAAAAAGAAAATAAAATCATGTGCATTTACAGGTTTCGAATAATGTTACTGATTCTACTTGATGGCTGAGTAACATATTCCAAAACTCCCCAAAATGGCCCCTGGGTAAAATTTCATTATCCACACCAATAAATCTGACACAGTATTCTGTCCAATTTTCAACCACGCTGAAAAAGTCCCTCTCACAGTTCCAAATTCGGGTGAGTGATGCGATTGACAAAGAATCCTACATTTGCCTAAGCAAATATTATTCCTAATTTCCATTTTCCTCTCATCAACAAAACGGAAGTAAATGTTTGGCAGTATTGGAATAATAAGCTTAATTCTTACCTGGTAAATTTAATTTAGCAAATAGCAGACCTTTCTGGTATTTGGGTCCTAATCCAGCTTTTCCCCCAAATGTTCATTATTCTGGTGCAGACAGCTAAAAGCAATTTACAATTCATGATTTAAAAAACGAGTTAAGGAAAGCAACATGAAAATGGCAAAAGTTGGGTCCTATGTTAGCAATCTAAAGTGCAGTCTGATGCACTTGTTGCAAGTTCTTTTAGGGTGTGGCCAATCCACTTCACTAGTGTAATGCAGGAAATCAGTCGCAGCCCCAGCTGCGGGGTCCAAAGGGTCTTATAGTATATATTATAATAATTATATAATATATATATTTAATTATAGTCTCATAATTAGTCATGGGCGTGTTTGGGGCATAATATGCTATAAACAAGTCAGAGTGCCATCTCCCATTCCCTTTAATTAAAAGACACGTGCGCTTGCACCTCGGCGGATTGCTATTATAACGATGGACTGGCCGTTCAAAAGAGCATTTCCCTGAAGGGGAAACCACGGAGAACAGCAAATGATCCACGGACCGCACATGTAACGTAGTTTTCCTCTACATACATTTAATAAAGTTTAATTCATAATTCACGCACAGTAAGACATTATCAACATTACGTGCAGTAATAATAAAGTACATTGTATATTATTATACAGTACTGTTAGGATTGCCACCTTTGATTTGTGAAAAACCGGGACAATTAATGATTGTCAGGTTGTCACGATCTGTCCATGTCTTCCTGTTGTGCCACGCCCCTTGTTACCCACGTGCGAATGTTTCCTGATTGTTTCCTGATTGTTCCCAGCTGCCCCG
>JAODKK010000001.1:11075887-11086131 GCA_026774405.1 Petrocephalus microphthalmus | reverse complement strand
CACACCCCCCCCCCCCACCCCCCGCCAGCTTTGCAAAAGCACACTCACTACCGAATCAGCCCAGGCCTCCTAAGAACTGCTTAGGAGATAAACCCCTAATATCCCTTAAACTCAAGAGCGGCCAGATAATGGAATCACTGTCCAGAAACGCAGAGTAAACAGCAAGTTGAAGCCTGTCTGAGCAGTATCACCACCCCCACCCCCCCGAAAAAAATTATTCCAAAAACTTCTCTATAGGATTTTTCTGAGCATCAGTACTGGACAAAGCCTGATTCCCAACGCCGTAGGCAAAACTAAATTTATAAATCTCAAAGGCATTTCTCTAAAATGCTAGATTTTCTTTAACAGAAACTTTTGCACAGCCAAGATTACATTGTCAGATGACCTGAAAAAGTAGAATGTTACTACACTGAAGAATAAAGGACAATGTGGTCCATGGAGCGGGCTGGCACTAGGGCCCAGAGTCACACTCACCTGCCCAGCTCGTCGGAGAAGTTGATGCCTTCGCTCATCTTGCCCCCCACCACGGAAAACAGCAGAGCACCTGACAGGATGCCCCCTGCCTGCCTGCAGTGCTATGGGAGGAAGGAAGGGAGGGGAACCGTAGGCTCAATAATTCATTAGGCACCCCCCACTTATTGGAAGAATCTCCTAGGACTGAAACAGCTTGAGGGAACTTCAGCCATCATCTTCCCTGTGTGTTTTCTGTATCCAGGTTAATTTGGATCATCACACTCAAAGCGGTAATCAGGGGTATATTGGGCAGACAGCGCTTCTCTTCAATATGGCCCCTATTAACTGCAACAGAAGCAGAGGAGGACTCATAGAACGGACCCAAACAGACCTGTATGCATCTGGAGTACTCCTTCAGCACCTGCTCCACCTGGCTGGCCTTCCTGGGCTCCTGGAAAATCTGCAGGCCGAAGAGGTCTGTGAGCGGCAGTCAAGACACTGACCAGCAGGCTCTTTGACAGTATCTGCTCTTCCACACTTGGCTGGGCAGCTTCCGCGTTACGCTTCTAGAATTTTCAGCAGTTACACGAAGCACGACGGGCGTCCCTGCGTCCATGTTCCTGGGGCACTTTCTGTCACACTTATTGTTGGGGACGCACCTTCTTTTTGGCGGCCAGCCGAGCTAGGACGCCGGTGCTATCCCAGTGGGCCAGGACCTTGCGCTCGTATTCGTAGGAGGGGAAAAAGCAGACCAGGCCTCCCGGTACCACGTTGCACAGGTTGGACAGCACGCGGCCCGTCTCGTCCATCTGTGGAAGACAGGCAGGCAGAGAGGCCGTGGGTTCAATGCAGTGGGGCAATAATACTGACTGATCCCCACCAGATTAATAATCACAGCCAAGATTAACATCATTCACAAAACATGGATAATAGCATTAGAAGACATTGAATGCAAACTTCAGGCTTGCATATTATACATTAATCAACAGCACATCAGAACCTGAATGGAAATTCAACCATGAATGAATGCGCAATCTGATGACCCACCATCTGTGGCGTTTCCCGGTTCTGAAAGGTGAACTCCAGCTCCTGACCTGAGGGTCCGCTGCACAGGACTATGGGTAGGATGTTCTCCGGGGGAATCACGTGACCTGCAGAGATGGCAGAAAAGGGACGTTTAACCAAAATCACTGCTCACAGGCACAGGCCCTGGAGCTTCTCACCTGCCCGGATCTCCACATGGACCGCTGGGTCCGGAAACAAAGTTCAGGAACAGAGAAGAGGGACAAAGTCTCTACCTTTGGTATGACGGTGCACTTTGGATGCATGAGGGTAGTGTTTCCCAACCCAGTCCTCAGGGACCCCCTAGATGGTCCACATTGCTTCCTCCCAGCTCCCTGCCATACAGTCTCCCCCTCAGCCCCAGGTCCTGCCATCCCTCACTCTCTGTCCCAGGCAACACTCACCGCAGGAAAACTCGGAGACGCGCTCCTCACTGGCGCCAGCCGACAGCAGCAGCTGCTCCTTGAAGTCAGCTACCTGTGGGATAAAAAGCAGGTGTGAGTGGGTGGCCACCACACCCTCCCACAAGCCCTCTGATCGAGGGGCAGGGGTCACCCGCTGCCGTGCTCTGCTGCCCGCGGGACCTACCGGCTGCATGGTCCCCCCGGCGATGATGACAGCCCTACACTCCTTCAGCACAGGGGCGAAGTGGATGGCGGGGTTCAGCAGCAGGAATCTGAGGCTGCCCTGGGCCAGCGTCCCTGTGGAGGCAGCCAGCTGGTCCCGGTTAGTCTGCGTGGCGCTGGCTGGACGGAGGTGTTTTGGATCGATATGCCGGGGCCGAAGCCACGGCAAGGTCACGGCGGCAAGCGAAGGTGGGCTGGTATCACGGAACGCCAGCGCTTTCCGCATAAAGCTAAAAAAGGCTTTTAGAGACTGGACAGCAATATCTGGGCTAATGCTATTATCATATACGTGTGAAAATGCAGGAGGTCTGTGGCCTCACAGCTCACGGGCTGGGTTCCAGTTTTAAGCCCTTCTCAGTATGCGGGATTTACATTCACTCCCCATCGTCTGGGTTTTTCTCCTGCAGTGCAAAGACATTCAGTCAGGTGAATCTGCATTGGTCACAGTATAGTACTGTGCAAAAGTCTTAGGCGGTCAAAGAAAATGTTTAAAGCTATTTATCTGGATAGTAAGTGTATATCTGCTCATGACAAAAAACACAACTTTACCTTAAAACATGGAAATTAAGAGTAATGCAATAAAAACCCACCAAGAATTTCTCCTACTCTCCAAACAGTTACTGATATCTTGCTGGACGGTTAGAAGAGCACCGCTTTGGTTCCCAAACCCCTCCTTGCCTTTCCACGTCTTCCATGTTAAATTTCACCACAAGTTCACTTAATCAATTAACTTAGTTCAAAAAAAAAATATCAATGAGGTATTGATTAGCCAAACAAGGTGTGGTAGCAGCTATGTAAAAAAAATAAGGGGATATTGGATGGTTACTGCATATACTGGAGGGTTTAGAAGAGGTTTTGAAATGGCTAAGCTGACATGCTTTGACAGACAAAGTATCAGTTTTACATCAACATAAAGATCATATAAACATGGTTTTCTTTGACTGCCTAAGACTTTTGTGCAATACTGTATGTGTGCTGCGGTGTACTGGCATCCCATCTAGGGTGTAACCCTGCCCTGTGCCCTAAACTGCCAGGATACCTCCCAAAAACCTCCAGCACTCTGGTCACTATTAGCGGTTGCAAGACAGATGGACGGATTCAGTCGTCCTTTTGTCTTTGTCATCATTTAAGTAACTGCTAATGATCGATTACATCTATTTTCCATACCCGCTTGTCTTATGCAGGATCTCGGTGATCCAAAGCCTATCCCAGAAGCTACGGGTGCAAGGAAGGGAATAACTCAGAATGGAGGGCGCCAACCCATCACAGGGCACAAACACCACTGGGGACTTTGACAGCTCCAACTCCAAGTCACCTTAGTGAATTTTCAGACTTGGGCGGGTTGGGGGGGGGGGGGGCCCCAGAGAACCTGGAGCAAACCCCACAGGAACATGAGAGAACATGCAAACTCCACACATGTGAAGCTGGGGTTTAGATTCGAACCCTGGTCCCAGGTGTGAGGCAAGAATGCTAATCACTGTGCCGTGCCTAGGATCGATTCTGCTTTATTCTAACCCGAACCCCAATTTATTTGAATCTTGTAGGTAAATGATTTCTATCACACCTTGCCTCTGGATCATGAGCCTTCCATCTTTGTTGGCATTGGTAAGTGCTGAGAGGAAACCCTCAACCTGCATTATGGGACAGGCAACACTGGTCTTCTGATTGTCTTCTTCTGCCACCTTCTGACCAGGAATGGGTACTGCAAGGAAATTGCTAAAATTATTAACCATTTGTAGAACAATACTGCAAAACAGAGATCAGAAACAAAATTTGTAAGTTCTCAGAGACTCGTTTATAAAGAGAAACCATTTCAGAAAAATACGGTATTATTTACAACAGGATGGAACATTAACATATCCATTGATGGATATATAATCGCACTGCGATGTACTTTTCCCGCTCAGAAAGCCCCCATCCAGACTACAGTTTGCCTGAATCAGATCTGCATACACATTCATGTGAGGCATATGGCACAGCGATTACACAGGAGAGCAGGATTCGCTGCGGGCTCCCATTTCGAATAGCTTTCCGATGTAAAAGAGCACAGACGTCTGTTCCAAGATAGTGTGGCCTTATATTCATACTGACAGTCCCAGAGATCTAAAAAGGCGAAGGAAGGAAAGAAAGATGGGCCTTTTGAGGCACAGCTGTGTGAAAAATGTCAGCATCCACCCCAAAGCCAACACCGTTTGAAAGGAAGCCAGTGAAAGATTAAAGGACAATGGCTGGTCAGTTAAGAGCTGCCTACAAAGTAATAAAGAGCTTCTAGGAAGCAAAAAAAACGTCTGCGTACAAGTGATGTCCAAAAATAACATTTGGAAGGAGGCGGTGTAGTAGATGGTCCCCACTGGCTAGTGTAGTATGACTGACATGACCCCACCCCCTTGTCTAACCCAAGAGTCAAGTTTAGGGATAAGGAGACAGTGACACAATTAGCCAGCAGTCTTGCGAGTGTCACGAGCCCACCCACCTGTGTGTGCCTGCTGGCCAGTCTGGAGGGACTGCAGAAAGCGGCCCAGCCCCTCTGTCCGCCGGTTCTCCTTGTTAGATATGTTCACCGTCACGCCTGTTCCCTGGTATTTCTCCACGAAGCCATACAGCTGGGCAGGGAAAAGTGACCATCAGGGAGAGGGTGGGAGTGCCAAGGAGTACCACACAAAATGCCACATTCTAGCCAGCCTACAGTGTTTACATCCAAAAGTGACAACTGACAGGTGCTTTTAAACCCTCCTAATGATTCCATCATCCCATGGGACACTACAAACCTACATTGATTATTTACCAAGTTTAGGACAAACCACACAGCTAGTACTATATAAAATCACAAGGTGTAATGACCCCGGCACAATTACAGGTGCGATAATGAGCTGACTGACAGCTGAATGGCAATTGAACTGGTCAGCAGAAGTCAATGTGCAGTATGCTGCCCATATTTGGCTTCAATCCCGACCCCGTATGACTCTGATCACATGACCCCAAGCCATTTTTCAGAGACATTGAGGTTATAGTGAACTTTTTTCTTCACAACATGAATAAATGATTCCCCACTTCCCACCGTACCTTCCTGCTGATCAAGCTCTTCTCAAAGTATCTCTGCACCTTTATCAGCAGCAGGGAATGGAAATGGAGAGAGAGCAATAAAACGCTGATGGACCGCATGGATGGGTGGAACGCTGATGTTTCTATTCATCATCTCTATCATGTCCAGGACGCATCATCAATGAAGCTCCGCTCCACGATTCTCTAAACATCTATCCACTTTTCTTTTGTTGGAGAAAGACTGAGGAACTTTTAAAAAACAGTTTAACTTTGATAGATGAACAGTGAATAACAGTAGACCCATTTCTCAAAACGTTAAATCTGCTGATCACAAGACAATCTGTCAGAAGAAAAACATAACCAGAGACCTATATGCACTATTTCTCGATGTCACTGCAAACTGCACTCAGTACATAGTACTCAGCGCTGAATTACCTTGAAGAGGTTAATATTATCAATCTGTGCTCTGAAGAGGAAGTTATTGATTGTCAGCATCTCAGATCCTGTATGCAAAATAAAATAACATTTCTAAATTAAACATTTTAAATTAAATCGACCCAAGGCCACATTATTTGTTGAGGAATAAGGAGGATGAACCTCCACCTCACCTGCATGGGTCACCTGGCTGTGTGGATTCTGATCAATTTTGCCTGCAGAAAGGTACCACAGACCAAGAGTGTCAGAGCAAATATCCACAAATTCATGGATCCTTATGGATCTGGCAAGTTCTGGATAACCCTCTGAGTCGTTACCTTACAACTGGACTGTCTTCTACCCTCAACACTCACCCCCAAGCATGTGGACCAAACCCTCCAGCACAAACAGGATCTGTTTCACATACATCAGGTTCTTGGCTTTCAGGCGATTTCTGGGCGAAAAAAAACACAAAACCCAGCAATTCTGTTTGAGAACATCCTGGTGTGCTGATGAATGCTCCACAATAGTCCAATGCTGTAAACTGATCTTCTGAGAATTTATGAAATGTCAGTTTTCTAAGGTTTCTGAGGGAAATGAAAAATAAATGCTAGAGATTCTGTCCTTTTCTTCTGGTGCACTGCTATTTCCTTACTCAATAGTAACAGAAATGATGGGCTACAGGTTTCAATGACATAACAATGATAAGCACCATAAAGCATTAAAATTTCGTTATGAGCAATTAAAGTTTTTCCATTGCTATTTACACAATCGGCTGCTCAGATGCACATCTTCTGGAGTAACCTGCAGAGATGCAGCATTGCAAAGCTGGGTACTTGGTTGGACAGCCCAACATTGAATAGCCAAATCCTTATTCATAAATCAGCAGTATGCTGCCACCGTGTGGCTCTGAGAGAGACTACCACGTCTCACAGTGAAGGCGATCTGGGGCCTCCTGAGGGTTGCTTACCCACAAAATAAAACAGCATGTAGAAAAGTATCAAGGCCAAGCTTCACTGAAACACTCAGATCAAAGGTAACCAGAACCACCCATCACATTCCACATTCCAGTTCCCTTAATCCCAGACATGCCGACCAAAAGCTTACACCATACTTTGGTCTTGCTATTTAAAACTAAGATTAAGACCAAGAGTATTAGCAGGGGTCCACATAAGTGGTACGCAAGTACGCATGGGCGGGATCAACAGTAAAATATGCGTCAGTTTTACTTGCATGGGTGGGATCAAAAGCGGAAAAGCGTACCTAATTTGAGTAACTTCATACTGGAGCTTTAATTATTAGAGCTCCAGTATGAAGCTACTCAAATTAGCCATGAAGAACGAAAACTGCCACGCATTTTACTATTGATCCCGCCCATGCGAGTAAAACTGCGAGTAAAAAATGTGGACCCCTGAGTATTAGTATTACAGGAAGCTAGGTGATCCAAACAAAATGTCAGTGTAGCTGACAAAAGCTCATTTATTGGCCACATTGTGTCAATATGAAGTTTTTCCACATCAGTATTTTAAATATCCTATTTACTAATCCATATCATTTATTCATCATCCCTATTGTTCACTACAGCACTACGTTATCATTCTTGAGATCCCCAAGCAACTTTGCCATGCATATGCATGCACCTACACGTTATCTGGCTGAACAGCAGTTCACAGGTGGAAAATAGGCGCTTGGCCAGGGGCCTTGGGTCAGCCTCATTAAGGGCCTTGCTTCGGTTTTCCGAGTGAGACTAGTGGTAAAGATGGACCAAGTACAACTGAGAGGTTCCTCACCTGTACCGTTCCATGTACTGGGTTAGCTGGGAATGGGCGCAACAGAGCTGGAAACAAAAACAGTAAGTGAAAACATGGCCAGAACTGGCACAGTGGCGGTTGTACTTAACATCTCAAACCAAAGTCAGATACTGTAGAGAACCTGGCAGTTCAGGAAGTCAACCTATCTGGATGGCATCCTGACCTGGGCCCCCGTGACCTCAGAGCTGTGGATGCAGGCAATGGTGTCCATGAGGTTGTGTGCCTCATCGATGATGACCACTTGGTCCTTGAGCTTGATACCCGAGGCTCGACGCGTGGCTTCATGGAGCAGAACTTGGTAGGGCAGTACCACAAGCTGGAGAGACAGAGACAGAGACAGAGACAGAGACAGAGAGAGAGACAGAGACAGAGACAGAGAGACAGAGACAGAGACAGAGAGACAGAGACAGAATATTTAACTGGGGAGCTGAACAAGAACCAGAACTGGAACTGTGGTCGAACACGAACGGTCCTTGGAAGCTCAGTGACCGAAAAGCGAAGACCAGAGACTCTCAAGGTCATGCCAAATCAGGACCACACACACACACACACACACACACACACACACACACTCAGACCCATGTACCTATCCAAATAGGGAGGACCTTCCATTCATTTCTATGGGAAAAACTCTAATCCCAATCAGGACACCCTTAACACACACAGATTCACTGAGGTTATCTAAATGGGGTCTCCAGAATTTCAGGTTTTACCACACTTTGGGGATATTTTGGGCCACAGGTGTGATCTATGCAAACCCACACACACACACATAAACCCCAAAAACCCCTTGGCAGTTAGAGTAGCACAAGAAAGTAGAGTCTTAACATCCTGAGATCTAGGGAAAAGGTTTTTAATACTGATTAAAATTTTGATTTGACAGGAAGAGGAATTAGGTCAGTATGTTATGTCATCTTAAAACCCTAGCTGACCTCGTTAAGAAACAGCAGGACTCTATACAGGGGCATGCGTATTATACGAGATATGAGCAAAAGGGTGATGTCTTCTAAAGCAAACTTAACTGCTGGATCCCAGGAGGTTAGAAAGACAGGGGCAACAAGGAAAATCTTCTTAAAAGACACAGTTTTCAGAAAAACCTAAGCTCAAACCTTTACTGGAGAAAATAAGTCCTAAACATTCAGGCAGTGCAAAAAGTGAGCTAAAAGGGGGACAAAGCTTCAGGGCGATACTGGGAACCGTGCATTAAATCATCATGTTCCCCCTCCAGAGCACGTGCAGTGAGTATGTCTGCACGCGAAGCCCACAAACCACAGCTCTGAAGAACCTTCTGGACCGTTCCGCCCTTTTGGGTACGAACGAGCCGTAATTCTCAGAGGGTTCCCTCTCCCAGACTTGGCTCGCTCAGCTTGCTGGGTCAGATGACAGTCTTGCTTCACTACACTTTCTATAAAAAAGTCCTTACCAATAAGTGTATTATAAACTACAATTTAAAAATAGGTCGATATCTCACAAAAAACAAATTTGCGACCCTCGAAGCCCCTTCAGATTAACTGCAACCTGGAAAAGACGAGGGACGTGATGAGACTGGCGCAGTAACAGCTCAACGGAACGTTTTCCCAGCATTTGCTTGCCGTTATTAGACAGCATATTGTAAACACAAGCACTGAAACCTGATACCGGTGCCATAGGACCGGCAGGTTACTGCCATGAAGAGACAGGGACTGGGTGAGTCTTGACGTCAGAATGGGACCACAGTGAGTTACGGAGGCGGGGAGGGTGAGAGTAGGAGCTCTAAGACCCTCACCTGTGCAGCAGGCACGGCCAGGCGGCCCCCATAGTAAGGACAAGCCTTGGTCTCCCTCCCTAGGACAACCATCTCCTCGACGTCCCGGACCCTGGCCAGGGTCTCGTCACGCAGGCCCAGCAGCGCCTCGTGTTTGGAGAAGGGGCACACCGCCTTGGGTTCTCGCCGCCTCTGTTTGGCTTCCATATCCGTGGATTTTTCTGCCTTTCCTGGGTGGGGGTTAGGGTCACCAGCCGTCACCGTCGACTCAGAAACCACCACGCTTTGTGTGCGGTTCGGGGTTCATTACGGGCCCGACTGACACGGATCTGCATGCTGCCTCGCGGATTTCACGGTAACACACCCCATTTAAACGCATTGTGAATCTCGAATTCCAAACAACGGCTGACGTGTTCAAACACATCCTGGTCGACATGGCGCCACTGTGACTAGCAGCTTCCGCAAACACACCCGGAGGGAATGGGACATCATAGATACGGTGATGCCGCCATTGGCGCTGCTCTGTGGGTCTCCAGGGCTGGGGGTTTGTGGGACCTGCAAGAACTCAGGTGTCCCTTTAACGTGATCCAGGTGTGTGCATGTAAAGAGAGCCGCTGTGGAGCGGAAACCCGAGAGGACGGTGTCCGGTTTCGGCTCGCACTGGAGGGCGTGTTAGGCTCACCGTGCTTGTTCCTCTGCATCTCCATGCAACGCTCATTGATGAGCTGCATGCTACCCAGCCGCCGCACCTCCTCGTTGACGCACAGGTTCTGTGGGGAAACGGACACACGTCAGCGCCTCCTGCTGGGGGCCGGCTGCAGTGCCTCTATGATGGGAATCCAGTGCAGAATTTTACCATACTTGCCAACTCAGTTTGTTAATGACCTTTGGCTTTACTGACCAGTATTAACTTTAGATGAAAATGTCTCCCCAAATGAAAAATGATTTGTCACATGTAACACAATACATCCAGCTGGATTTGGCTTTCAGTCAAGGCAGCGCTCATGTTCTTTGATGGTTCAGCTGCCTTGTGGACTACATCACATTTACTTTGCTCTGCTGATTACACTGTAAACTACACTGTAGACTACA
>JAODKK010000001.1:11052766-11065722 GCA_026774405.1 Petrocephalus microphthalmus | reverse complement strand
ACCAGTTCATGATGGATCAGACAAGAAGCTGCAAAGGGCATTGATATCTGTCTGAAGTATGTAGTAGTAGTGGTAGTTATAGAAGTAGCCTCTTGTGATTTTGCACTCTGCTGTACTTTTCACCACTGAAAAAAATGGTTCCTAATGATTGGTCATTTAAGGGGTGTTGAAATGAGTGGCTGTTACAGAGACTCTTGACTTTGAGTGCTGTTCCTTTCAAAAAGCACATAGCTGGTTTGTAGTAGGGACTCCAGTTAATCCTCTGTAGTGTTCTCCATCGTTACCATCTTGTGAAGTTTGAAGTTTGCAGATAGGGTCTGGAAACCAGGATGTTTGTTGCATAGAGCCATTGATGATGTCATCAAACAACATAATAAATCACATGCAGCCTATTACTGTGTCAGTTTTTTGTTACAGCAGATATCAAACAGCCAAGGCCCCACATAATATTAAACCTGTAGTTCTGCCTCGGTTTTTTCCCCCAATAAAAATTGGGCTTTGGACTTGAATTGAGATTCTTCTATCACTTCATGAGGTGCATCAGAGCTGTCAGTGCCCTCTTTGATTCTTTAGGTCTGATAGATGTGCAACAGATTTGAATTTTGCATGTTTTTTTTTTTACTGTATTTCTTCATAGGAATGATATGAATGTAATTTTGCACTTCTTTTAACATGCTTCACACTCTTTCACTGAAACATTTTGCACACTTCATTTTCCCCAGTATGAGGGCAGTTGATTCAGTTGTTGTTTCAGTAAGTGCCCACTCCTGGTGTGACACACTCTGCTGTGTGTGTGTGTGTGTGTGTGTTGCAGGTGTTTTCTAAGTATCTGTTCTACCTTCAGATTTGCCATTTAATCATGTTGTGTAGCTATGCATAACATTTACACTAATTTTATCAATTCGTAATAATGGTTAATCAATTTAAAATGTTTTGGAAAGCTTATTTAAAAACAAGTTTGTTTGTTTTTTTTATTTCTGCCATTTATAATTTTGTCTAATGGCATAAATAATGAGCTGGTGCATCGAATTTTACAGGCAAAACTTTCAATAGATTTTTCATGTTTGCTCCCATGTCTCTAGGTGGAGCTGTTTGAGTTCCGTGGGGAGGATATCACTGATGATGAGGATGGTGGCATTATCCGGCGGACCTTGACAAAGGGGGAAGGCTACTCCAAGCCCAATGAGGGTGCTACTGTGGAAGGTCTGCTGTTTCACTCTCCCCAATAATCATCCTCAGCTGATTACCAGTTTTGCATGAATTAAGTAATTAGGGTTGTCATAAGTGATGCATTTGGAATAATATGTAGTCCTGATGATTCCACTGATTTTAAATCAGTTGTGTTTAAGGAGGCTAATGGATGTGAAGCAATCATGGTAGATGGTTGAGAAAGCAAAGAGAGAAGTCATCTTGTTCTATGAGATGTTTGTGTGACTGTATCAAGTGACCAGTCACTCTAATTCTCAGTGGCTGTGGAGGGCACATTTGAGGGACGGGTGTTTGACCAGAGGGATCTGAAGTTTGAGGTCGGGGACTGCGATAGCCTGGACCTTCCTGTCGGCGTGGAGAAGGCCATCATGGCCATGGAGCAGGGGGAGGAGTCCACTTTCACAATCACCGCAAAGTGAGACCCTTGCACTTATTCAGCTTTGTCCGCCTTGTCTGTCATTCGGTCAGTGAAGTACGCTTCTTGTGGAGCTGCGGCGCGTCTCTTACATCAGCATACATCAGCGCTGTCTGTACTTCATTCCAGGTATGGATTTGGATGTGCTGGAAGCACCAAGTTCAACATACCACCTGGTGCTACTCTGAAATACAAAATAAATCTGAAAGCATTTGAGAAGGTAAAGCAGCTGTGTCCCAGGACTTGGTGGCTGTGGTGATGGCTTTTCGATGGTGGTATTTATTTATTTTTTCTTTAGGCCAAGGAATCATGGGAAATGAATACATCAGAGAAACTGGAACAGGGTACCATTGTTAAGGAGAAAGGAACTCAGTATTTTAAGGTTGGTATGCCTATGGTACCCCTTGTCATTTCAAGTTGACTAGTTGTGCTCATAGTTGGTTCAGTTTGCATCCATTTAGGAACAGTCCTCTTCATTGGAAAAAGCTGGTCAGTGGCACAAGAGGATGAGTCAGTAATGGTCTGTGTTTTCCCTCAAGCTGCTTGGGCGTAACCTTTTGGCAAAGGCTAGTGGGGAAGGCAGGTCATGCTGTGTAGAGAATGAACTGTTTCTCTTTGGAGGGCTCTTTCTAAATGATTTACTACCAGGCGGTTTGGAAAAGGGTCCCGCATCCTTCTCATTTGGCCGCCGCGGTAATGGTTGTGATTAAGGCCAGACTGACCGAGCCTGGCGGTGCCGCCTTGCAGGATGGGAAGTTCAAGCAGGCTACTGTTCAGTACAAGAAGATCGTGTCCTGGCTGGAGCACGAGTCGGGCCTGTCGGAAGAGGACGAGCAGAAGGCCCGAGTGCTGAGGCTAGCGGCCCACCTCAACCTGGCCATGTGCTACCTGAAGTTACAGGAGGAGAGTCAGGCTCTGGAGAACTGCAACAAGGTACTCCGGTTAGATTTGTGCATTTCAGCAGCAGTCAGCCTTATGTTAACCTGAGAAACTTTCGGTTTCAGTGATGAGACTTGGGTCATCAAAATTATTGTCTTGAATATATAGTAGTTTCAGAGCTTAATGAACAGAATTTCTGATTTCAAGGTGACTACTTTTAATGATTGTGTCTTGCATCCAAATTGTAATAGATGGGGTGGAGGGTGGTTATTTTAGTGAATGATTGCGTTGAATTGCCATGCTGAAGGACTATGTAAACATGGCCGTAAGCTGCAGGCCCACAAGATCACTCCTGTCACGGTCCCACCCCTTTTGCAGGCTCTGGAGCTGGACCAGAGTAATGAGAAGGCCCTCTTCCGCCGTGGTGAGGCTCACTGTGCCATGAAGGAGTTTGAGCAGGCCCGGGACGACTTCCAGAAAGTGCTGCAGCTGTACCCCAACAACAAAGCTGCCAAGGCCCAGGTGGCCGTCTGCCAGCGGCAGTTGAAAGAGCAGCACGAGAAGGACAAGCGCCTCTATGCCAATATGTTCCAGAAATTCGCTGAGAGGGATGCCAAGGTGATCGGCCATTAGTGACCCTCAGTTTGTCCCCATCCCCCTCCCATCCTCTCTGGCGTAGACGATTCCACCTAAACTGACCTACCAAGCTAATTCTGACACACATGAGGAATTTAACTTGCTGGCCGTGTTTTCACCTTTCCAGTAGGAACAGTCATATTAACCTAGTTCACTTTTATTGGTAATTGTTCAGTTAGCATCTGCAAGCCTCTGTTGAATAGACAGTGTTACATCTGCTAAATTAGCTGGGATCTCCTATAAGCACAGGTTGTAATACTGTCTTTTACCAGTAGATGGCAGATCTGATTTAACAACGTGTTATGATGGTGGTTTCTTCTCAGTGGGTTGCATGTTGACTTGATCCCATCATCTTTTTCCATTCCTGCCTGCGGCACTGTACTAATGAAGACCAATAATTTAAAAACTTTTTGAAATGGTTGATGATGCATAATATAAGAGCCGCCCGGAGAAATGTGTGCTATTGAGCAGTAGCAACATCTCGTTTCTGATTCACAGAAGGAAGCGGAGAAGGTAAAGGAGCAGAAGGAACCGCAACAGGAGAACGGTGAGGGGATGGACATAGAGGAAAATGGAGCTCAGGAGCAAGCGGCAGCTTAATTTCACCCCTTCCTCACTTGATTTGTTTTCTCTTTTTTGACTTGACTTTTTTTGTAACTTATGAAATGGTGTGCAGATTTTTTTTGTAAGCGTGACCGCATGTGGGGGTGGGGGGTTGGTTAATGTTTCTGGCCTCAGGCTGTAAGAAGTGAAAATAGAGGTCTTTGCTGGAGAGCTACTTGTCAACTTAAACAATTTACTGTATGGCCTTTCCTTATTTGTCTTTGTTAGCTTTGCTGGGTATTAAATTCTTTCACGCAAATGCCATTGGCTGTAGAATAGAAGCCCTGGAACTATAGCAGCTAGTTAATCTGCTGTAACCTACTTCAGTCGTGTCTGAATACCTGGATGGGTGGGGGAATTTTAAATGAAGATCTTTGGCAGCCTGTTAAGAGGTGCTCTGAGCCCTTGCATTCAGGGTCAGACATCACTGCTCCTCTCACAGCCGTTATGGAAAGGGACAGCATCAAGATTTCATGTGGCCTGCTGAAGATACTTTGATCTCATTGGTTAGTGTTCTGTTCTGCGTACAAAGCATCCTGCTCCAACTCCCCAAGGGCTATTCCATTCTTTCCCACATAAGTTGTAAAGACCAGCGTTCTCCTACCCGTTGGTCAGACTTGACCCAGGTTCATGGACCGGAAGCCAGATGGAGTACTGAGGTGTCTTGCAATGTGATAATCGGGGCATCTACTGTTAGTCTGTTTGATTAGTGGAAAGCTACCGACGATATACTGTTAATGAGATTTACAATATTGCGCTGATTGGTTTGTATTCATTGTGACACCTTAAGCGAATAAACTGTATATCCTAGGAGCAGTGTTTTGGGTTGTAAAGATCTAATTTTTTATTGTGTGTAATTTCTGTGTAATTGTGCAAGTTCAAGTTCATTTTATGATGAATATTTAAACTGGAAAACACCATACAGCTCACAAAAGCCCAATGTTAGGCTGTTTATTAGCATTTGTCGGAAAAAATACGGTCTGGGCAGCAGTAGTACGTGTTCTGTTGTAAATGAGTGTTGGGCCAGCTATGTATGAGCAGTTGTTGGAGTGGGAAGAATGCTGTTCTGATTCACATTCTGGCTGGCTTCCTCTCCAGCTACTACTCATGAAAGTCTCATTGTCATATGACTGAATTCCTTGCAGCTCCAGTGATGGCAATAAATCACAATCTCAACTTTCCCGAGAGCGTGGTTTGTGATATTTTCCATCGACAGTCAAAGGCGTTGAGCTTTAGCTTATTGGGAAGTCGTGGTTCAAAGGATCATTAATTGACTAGAGTTCTGTGGGTGACTAGTAGTTCCAGTGAACAAGAACGGTGGGGACCAGTTTTAAATGGCATCCTGGAACAAACACTAGGCCGTAGTTTATGAATGTTTTAATTAAATACTTGAAACGCACTGAATACTGAAGGGGAAACATGGTGTAAACTGAAGCAGGTATCCTTTTTACTCTGTAAATGGCAGGCATTCATTTTTAGAGTCCTTAACTAAGATTCAGTGATTCAATGGTTTATTGTCATATGTACAGTGTACAAGTACAAAGTGCAATGATATTATTTGAATACCTTTTGCAAACTATACCAGACAACAATCAACATGTGGTGCAACAATACAATAAACAGTCAAGGCAGAGTGCAACATTACGATGACACAAACTACAGTATCTACAAAACGCTAACATAACAGGATATATAAGGTACAGCTGTAATCGGGCCTTAAAAGTTAGGCCCAACAAGGCCCGAGCCCGTGTAAAATGATAGAAATTCAGCCCGAACCCGACGGGACCCGGCTGAACGATTTTAAGAAAAAATCTAATTGCGATTTATGTGACCGATATTGCGATTGTGATTTCATTAGCGATTTTTTAAAAACTCGGTTCAGTATTTACAATATGTTTCTAAAAAATTAATTGAGCACAACCGTACAGAATACACCTAATAAACAATGGAACAGTTCTCTAGCAATCCAAACATGGTAAAATGTATTTTTACTTGCACATTTTAAGCGATCGCGTTTGCAAACAGCGCTCGACCGCTTTTTTACCCTTAGTAACGTGCAACAGGTGCTGTGCCGAAACCCTCCCCCCACCCCCCGTCGCATTCACGCACATTCTGAGTATCGCGATGTTTAAGCCGCAATTAATTCACAGGAAGGTATAAAACCAACGGTTTAAACTAAATGTAAGGTTTCTAATTGCAGTTACATAAGTATAACGCGAATTATTGATTGTGTCTGTCACGCTATTTTAACATTTTTCTGTTATGGCATTGAGCCCAAAGCAAAATCTAGGTTAATCCCACAGATAAAAGAAACTGTAATATATACTGCCTCGACTATTCACACTCCTGACACTCTCAAATTGGTGACGAGTGATTTTTTTTAACTGTTGCATGATTATTATGCCCTAGAAATTGCAAGAGTGTAGCTGTAACACATTTGAAGCCAGTCTGACCTTCCAATCCAGAGATAGGGATGGGGGGGATTATTTTGACAGGGAGAAAAATCACATTGCCAAAATCATCACCCCCCTGTTAAAATGGACTGTGTTACAGATACACGGATCCCGTCGGGTTCGGGCAACGAACTTCAGCTCTAATATAAGGTATTAATGGATCACAGCATTAAGTCAGTTGTAAAATGTCAAATAATGAATTTAAAGTTTGCAGAATATATTCTTACGATTGTTAGTGTTTAATATGTCAAAATGCAGGGATAAAAGTGACTTTCACCACCTCTAGACCTTTTCCTCATTTTATTTTTAACGTGTATTTTCTTTGACTCTTTAAACTGTAAATGTTTAATCGGTAACTACAGGTGGGAAGTTGAGCACAGTAAACGTCTGCCTTGTGAAAAATGCCCACCAATGGAAGCACAAATAAAAATCACGTGGAGGCCATTCATGCATGGACACAAGAAAATGCTAGAAAGGCACCAGGATGGCTCAGTGAGTAGCACTGTTGCCCCATACCTGCAGGTTTTGGATTTTGCCTCAACTTTCAATTTTCCTGGTGTTCCTGTGTCATGTGTTTTGCTCACATATTCCAAAGACCTATAGTTAGATTTACTCAGTCTCTCTGTATTGCCCAAAGTGTATGCCTGAGTTAGTGCAGTCCCCTGTAATGTAATGGCATCTTGTCTGGGGTACGTCCCAGCTTTGTACCCTGTCCTGTTAGGACACTTTCCAGGCCTCCCCATGATTCTGACCAGGATACGCAGCTAAAAGATGGGTGGATGGATTTTCTTACTGAATTATAAAAAGGAGTATTACTAAAACTGAAAGAGAGCCATTAAAAAGTAGTTTAATGCTTTAAAACTGGCAGAGCTCCTGCATGGCAGTGTATATCACAGCTCTGTCAGGCGATATTTAATGTTTATCTCAAATACATATTAAATGACATATATAAATATATGAAAGGTATGTCATGAGAAGGGGTTATTAACCACCTGAAAATCAGCTTAACAGGCCTGTTGAGAGAAAAAAAACAGCACAATAACTTCAGCTGACAATCCCACAATTTGTAATGAAGTTATATATAGGCACACTGCTTTTGTGAGCTTGCACAGTGACTTATATAAAAATTTTAAATAATAATACTTTAAACGGTTTTCACTCTGTTATGCCTGAAGTTGTGGGCTGGCATCCAGAACATGTGCCAAAGCAAAATGAAAATATTACAAATTCATCATTTGTTACCTGAGTTCAAATTTGTTAAATGCCGCAAATGTGTGAAGATGGGCTTGTGTCTGCACTTAAAAGCCGGGCATTCAGGAGAGGCAAGAAGGACCCAGCTATCTCTTCCTTCTCCACTAGACTGCTGGGGCTCCATAGTGGAATCAAGCACCCTGCTTTTAGCATAGTAAAAATGTAAACGGATCCACCATATTTACCGTACTAAAAACACAACAAATAACTTTGGTTTGACTTCCTCAACATAAAAATGAGAAAGTCATTGGACCATCCGCTAGTTTCGTTTATGTGATGTTTTTTTCCGTTTCTTTTCCTGCTCTGGAGTGTTATCTAATACCAGAAACTAAGAATCCTCCGTAGCTCGTATCGTATTATGTATCTACCTGTCCGTCGGGAACATGTCGGACACGCCCCCAGGGTACTGGGCGTGGCCTCTTCTTAGCTCCACCCCCTGCTCTTTGTGACCGCATTGACTACGGCGAGAAGGAGGAGTCGTTCCTAAACCGGTTTGGCTTTTGCCGACACGTTTGGGTATTTTATGAGAAAATCAGCCTTAAGTAAGTTTAAGATATTATCCCGTGCGCGATCGGGAAGCAGGGCCAGTCGGTGCCGGTCGCAGCCCGCGATGAGCAGCTCAGCTCGCAATCAGCTGGAGTCGCTCTGCCGCCGCCGCTCAGCCCATGTGGCGACTCATGCAGCCCACAACTTTCTCGGCAGGCTACGATAAAATGCTGCCCTTCTTCTTCCCTCTCAAGAAACTGCGGCGCAACGTTAAGTACCTCTTATTTCTCACCGTGCTGACAATCGGCTTCCTCGCAGCCTACCTCGAATTAAAGGGAAACTCCGGCAACGACGGACTTAGTAAGTGCTGGGCTTGCCTTGTTTACTTTTCTTGTCTATATATGTATGTGGGATATTTTATTTGCTGTCTCATTCGCGGAGGAACCTGTTGTTCTGGAACTAGGGGGAACAAACTGCAGTAGCGAGTTGCAGTGATGCGACTGTTTCCCCCGTAAACATGCGACCTTAGCCGTTCGTAAATGTATTATTGATGCCCCAAGTGCTACTATTTGATATGTGTCTGCCATAGGTGCACAGATGCAAATACACAGTGGGGTTTCGCATGTCGGTCCTAAGCCGGGACTATACCTGCTTTCTCATTGGGGAAAATGAAATTTTCAGCATCAGTATGTTATTCCAGTTAACTTTGACCTGCCTTGTTTTTAGCCCTAGCTGTGTTCATCGCGGTACTGTTGTGCCTGCTCAGAGCCTTGCCACTTTTTGCCGTGTATCTCGCCAAGTGCTGCCTTTAACGTCGCCCGTAACTTTGCTTGCACACTTGCTCTTTGCATTATGTCATTTGTTCCAAGTGCTTCGTCCCGGGCTTCCTTGAATTTCAGATGCCGGAATTACGTTTTGTTTAACTTGCATTTGTAAATTCCTACCTCGCGACATTTCTTTGCATAGATATGTTCTGTGTTGACATTAGGGAAAACCATTGCTCGGGCTCATTACACCACACAGGTGCATCACACCTGTATAATGATAAATCCTTCATAATTTTCTCCACGAAAAACAAAATTAAAAGAAAGCAATTTGTCTAAAAGACAATAGCTGACATTCTGTGATACTAAAAAAAGATCTCTCTGTCCCTTGCCTATAATATATTTTGCCTTTCAGCGGGAATACACATTTTAAATTAATTACAAATGAATGCCAGCTGATACAACTTCCATTTCCCTAGCAAATGTCCTCTGTCACGTCTTGTCCTCACCAGACTTAATTTTGAAAGATGACTCCCTCTGGGGACATGGGACACCACCACAGGCTTTTACTTGGATGTACACGAGCCGTGTTGTGGTCCTCGGTTTCCTGCATATTAAACTGCACCCCCTTCATGTACCTCACCCCCGTGTCCTTATAACCCTGGCGTTCGCCCAGTTCCTGCTTCGGTGAACTAGGAGCTTGGATGAGGATCAGGTCACGGGAGACCTGTTGTGAATCTTGACTCGGGGTAGGAACTCCGTTTGTGTGACTTCTGCATGAATGTTAATGTAGGGTGTGTGACATCTCCCTTATCAGGAAAGGAGAGTGACTTATTTGTGTCGGTCGTAAATATTTCATGACTGTGCTAGCCCTGGCGTTGCCCTCAGAATAGTATCAGGTGAAGTATTATTCATTGAGATGAACTGCCGTAAAGGCTGCCCGTCGCTGAAAAGAAATTTGGGCTTGGATTGTCCCCAGCTATTTGTGTTTGGATATGGCTAACGGGTAGAGGATTCTGTTTGGCTGTAACCAAAGGAGGGTCTCTGAGTTCACTTGTTTTTAACGGAGATCATACTGCACTGAATGAAGTTAACCAAGCACTTGGCTGTTGGAAGGAGAGCATGCCCAGGGGTGCTTTAATGCACAGGTTTACCCAGGGTGAAGCCCAGGGGCCTCTGCTAAAAAAAGGGGCCTAACTAACCTTGCTTAATAAAATTTGAAACCTGGAGTTGCCACCCGTCCTGTATTTTATGGCATCATCCCGTATTGAAAAATAAAATGCTATATTCAGCTCTGAACGTGATTTGTCGCATATTATTACGTCTAGACCGAAATGCAATTTAACCCGGCTCACTTGTTCAGTCCCCGAGGGGGTTCTGACTGTTAAAGAGCCTATGATCTTTTTGACGCTGGTTTAATTAATCACAGGACACACGGTTCCTTTATGGCGGTAGGGGGATAGAAGTATGTATGACTTGATGTAAGTGGATACTCACAGACATGCCCTTATCCAAGGCCAACAGAACGGCATGAAGACCAGTGTACCTATTGCAATCGGCACTGTCGAGAGTCAGGACGCGGGGATATCTATTTACAGAAACAGACTTCATTCATTTTAAAGGATTTTAAAAGGCTGCCCTGTGTGAAATTGTGTTGTCTGCATGTTCTGGTTATGTTGATGTTCTCTTGTTATTTTCAAGAACTCCAATCTTGCTCTAATCTCTGGTGTGGTTCCCAAGAGGCCCTGGCAGCTGCAGAGCGCCCCCTGTGTGCTGTAGAGATGTTGCAGTCTGTGTGCTGTGGGGATGCTGTGCCTGTCATCAGTTGTTTAAATCCCTTGGAGGGGGGGGTTCTGACTCTCACTCCACCACATGTTCCTGACAACCTCTTTTCAGCATCAGAAATGGAACGTTGTGAATTTTGGTCAGATGTATGTTTTTGTGTGTATTTCAAGCATATGAATCAATAAATTCTCAAATTTTTGGAAAATAATAATAGTTTTTTTTTGGTAAAACAGTTTGTTTACATGCTACCACAAAAGGTGCTGCAGCAGAGGTGGGGTGTGTGGCTTATTGGGTTTGGACACTGCCTGTGATTGGTTGGTCGCAGTTTTAAATCCCAGTGATGTCAACATCGAGCTCTCGAGCAAGGCCTTTAATCCCTGTTGCTCTAGGTACTGGCTGATCCTGGTTTCTCAGTTGTGTCACTTTTGGATAAGAGTGTCTGCTAAAGAAATCTAAACGGAGGAGGTTAGTTCTTCTGAGTTGTAAAATGCTGCGAAATAGTTTTCAGAACTGGAAATGTGCATTTGGGGAATTATTTATATGACATGTTTAAATAGTGTGCGTATTGTTTTAGAGGGAATTACTCTAGGTATATCTGATGGTTTTACCGGTTACGTAAAATATGAGCAAATATTTCTAGCCAATGGCTTGTCATTATAGAACCGCAAGGAGACATAGATGCAAAATGAAAAAAGGCGTTTACCACCGTTAATCTTTCAGCTCATTTCACAAAGATAACCCAGAATCAGCATTGCCCTGGCAACTCCACTGATGGCAGGGGCTTATTCATTTAGCCCTGACCATTAATTCATTTAATCACACAGTACTGGCTGTCGCGGTGCATGCTGCTTGAGCAGAACTCATTATTGGGAAAATTTGGGGAAAATACGTGATGATAAACAAAGTACCCATGTTTCAAGAAATGCACTTAAGAGAAAGGCTGTAGTTGTTTTGTTTTACATTTAGAAATATGCATTATAAGATATTTGCACATTTATTTAAATTTAAAATTTAACAACATGATTGCAGCGTATGCTTTATAAATTGCAGCTGAATGCAAGAGAAAATGAGGCATTTTTTGATTTTTATCTGTGGAAGGCACCCTCTTGCCCGGCAAAGACCACGTGATGGTTATATTGTGGGTGAGCACAGAAACGTGTGAGTCACATCAGCCTCGCACTCCACCGCGGGTCCCCTAGTATCGCTGTTCTCCTACTCGACAGATCAACAGGGATGTGTGAGTCAGCTGGCATGTCAGCAATGCCACAGAGCCTTTCCTGATGGACAGTGGGCCACACAGCCCGCTGTGTATAAGTGTGGGTGGGGGGGTGTTGCCTAATTAAAGAAAAAAAAAAAATCCACTTTCCCTACTGAGGCCCCCTAGACAAAGACTGCTTACGGACCTGTCTCTTGGAGACGTGACCTCTGTGGGCCTTTTGGAAGCTCTGCCAAGAAGTGGACTCGAGGAGCAAAGGCTGTATATGAGTAGTAGTGGGGGGTGGGTGAAATGCTGGTGGAGGGGGAGCAGCGAGGGACATGTGCCAAGCCGGAGTGCTGCTGTTGCAGTGGGTAAGGGACAGGAGAATGGGAAAAATGCTCCTCAAGTTCACTGGGGTGTCCGGTGTATGGGCCTTAGCGGCCGACACACTTAATCCTGACTCATGCCTTTTCGGTGCCTGCTGTGTCAAAACGGACTGTTTATGTGTGGCTTGGAAGCTAATATTAGTACCTTGATCCCTTCTAAGGAAAATGCAGCATGCGCCAAGACTGTGCTTAATGTGTAGAAGTTAAAGATAAATCGCGTGTTGGATTAATTATGCTTGCTTCTTTTATTCTGTTATTTTTCATGGCTATATGAGGCAGACGATGCTATATAAGTGCTGTCCCCGTTTGCCCAAGCGTTATCTGTGCTTCTGACGTCGTACTGTCACATCAGTACCAATGATATCCATGGGACCCATGATATAATAGAGCTGTATGGAGGCTAAAAACTGAGAATTGGTACTCGTGGAGGTAAGGGGGATGCTGTGTGGCTTAGCGAAATGGGCCTCTGTGCCAGTGATGGGAAGGCTGCTGGTTCAAGCCTCAGCTCAACACTGCACGTCAGAACGCAGCACGTCATCACTGAGCCCAGTAAGTGTATTCGCTGTGCTCTGCTATGGACATCATTTTCAGTCCAGCGTGTACGATTACACAAATGAATACATTTATTGCCAACAGGTGAAATTTCACAAGAAAACATTAAGATAATTGTGGCTGTAAGCTGTAAGCTGGTTGCTGGTTACAGTCATTCATGATCGGCGGTTCGGGGAACATTTTTTGGTTTCCTAATAAATTACACCAGCACTGGAGACAGAGTAGCTGATGAGACAGAGGCTGCCTGTCAGTTCTTTTACTGAACTTGAACATGCTGCTGGAAACGTGTCCAACACGCTACTTCAGTTGAGACGACATCATCCGAGTGTGTATGTGTGT
>JAODKK010000001.1:11027633-11041224 GCA_026774405.1 Petrocephalus microphthalmus | reverse complement strand
GTGCACCTGTCCTCTGTCTACCCCAATGATTACACAAGACTTACACACATGGAGAGCAAAAACAAGTGCATGTACAAGGAAGATCCTCACTATCTAGAAAGGTATATACCATTCTTGAATGTGTCCCATTGGTTGTTATATGTTATATCACTGCGGGAAATGAAAGTACCTCACTACATATTTTTATTCCATTTACATATATTTATTCCAGGCAATTGGTAAAGTGTGTTAAACGATGTTTAGCTTTGTTTGCTCTTGAACAATAGCCATTGTAATATTGCTTCCATAGCAATCTCTAGATAGATAGGTAGGTAGGTAAATGGATATCATTAACAGCACTGTGAAGTGGCCTGTGCTGTGCAGCTAGGAACTACCTAAGTACCCAGAAGCTTGCCTTAAAGCGTGAGGAGTGCCAATGTCTTTGAGCATCTCTTCAAGAACTTGCGGCAGTATTCCAGGCCACCAGTAGATGGCACCATTTCCTCACAGAAGTAGCCACGTTTTTTTTTTGTGCGTTACTTGTTTCGGATGTACATGATGATAATAATAATGATGATGATGATGATAATATTATTATTTCACAAATTTCTATGCAGAGGTAATATTTATCATATATATATATATGCATATATTTATCATTTGTAATTTCCCGAAAACTCCCGGCACAGGTTTGGGTTTCTGAGATACATGAAGATGGACCCTCTGGAAAATGGTGGTGCTGAAGAACTAGACCATCTATGGAACAAACAAGGTAGAGGCACTGTGCTGTTGGTCACCCTGCTCTGTGAGAGACCATCCAGAATGGCTTATATTTAACATACACAAAATCTACTTAGCCTTGTCATCTTGAACGGTGGAGTGAAATTATCAGATCAGATGTTGTATGGAAGTCCAGTTAATCTGCTCACATTTTGGTGTATATACGTAAATTTTTCTGATTACAGAAGAGCAGAATCTGTCACACATTTGTTTGTGTGTGTAGCTTTGTAATTATTACAGTGTGGGAACCCAATATCCCCCCAATGTGATAAAAACCTGCTACTTTTTATGTATTTTTACGTTTTTTCAGTCCTCACAAGGATAACTTCAATTATATAAAACTCTGTGTCTGCAATCCAAAAAATAATACATGGACTGTGTGTGTGTATACCTGTATAATATTTGCGTGTATATATTTTTTTTACATTACACAAAAAACAGTGAAGGCTAAGGACAATATAACTGATTATGGAATGTTTTTGTTGCGTTGTAGTGGATTTTTATTTTATGACCCTGGTGTTTACAATTTTTGCTTTATAAAGGGGGTAGGCGTGACCTTGACAACGAGCCTTTGTACCAGTATGAAAACCCTCAGGCAGAGAGCCTCCGGGAGCTGCAAGACAATGGTGACTACGACGATGCTTACAGCTTCCAGAAAAAACGTAAGCTTCTGTCTGTCAGTCAGGCCCCAGAGCTAAGTTCAGAAGGATTGAAAATGGTGAATGGGAGTCTTCAGAAACTGCAGGCCGCAGCGGCTCCTGCATATAGAACAAGCCAACCTGCCAGAGTGCCAAAGACTGGAGGAATCGTCCCGAAAGGACCAAAGCATCAGTTGGGTGACCTCAAACATTCAATAACTGCCTCCCAAGTTCAGATGAAGAACAAGTCAGTTTCTCTGGTGCTCAAGAGTGTCAGATCTAAACCAGAAGTCCAAAAGGCTGCAATGAACAGCCAGTCTGAGATCCAGAGAGGTGCAGTTCAGCCAGCAGTGGTTAAACATGCAAAGGGTGTTCAAAATGGTACACTTTATTCCAGCGTGAGCAAACCTTCAGGATCACAGTTGTTAACGGTGGATCCTGATGTGTTCCCATTGCCACATGGGCTTCACGTGCAGCTTAGGCCAAGGCGTAAAGAGCGACAACGTCAAACTAAGGTGCTTAAGGATTTGAGACAACCTGCAGGCCAAGACACTAAGGAGAGAGCAAAGAAGGAGACTGAAGTCAAACCTACCAAGCTTTCTGACGACACCGACTGGGAACTCGAGGATCCCCAATACGAGTACGATGATGGCGGGAATAACGATCTGTCAAAGCCAGTCATCTTTGACCAAGCTGTCAACTGGGCTCAGACGTTCAACGTGAGTAACATGGACCTCGGCATGCACCGCACAGACTCCATCGACCTGAATTGCAACGTCTCTGGAAACCTGCTGATGAGCTCCAGAGAGGCTTTGCCCATTGTGCAGGCCTTCATGCAACAGCTCAATCTGAAGAACTGGGGGTAAGGCACACAAGTCTGTGTCGGCTTAATGTTAGCTAGGTTTTTGGGACTGGAGTTGTGAGGAGTGTCCCCGTATCAGTTGAATAGTAGTAACTGGTTGAGTAGTAGTAGGTGAATTTGTTGGAAACAAGAAAGTCTAGCTTTTCAGTATATGAGGTATGGGTTTCCAAGTCATACCAGTTCTAGAGTGTGAACTCAGTTATTGTAATATCTCAAAGTTTCAACATCTCTGGTTATTTGTTAAAGATTATCAGTTTCCTATATGATGCTGGATTAGTATACTGTGAGACCGCAATATAGGTGGTGGTAGTTATCTAGAGTAGAGGCAAGTAGTGTAATGTTATTTTTTTTAATATAATTATGTGCTTTTGAGCCTGTCCACTACTGGCAATGGCAGATGGCATTCCTGCAGAGCTTTCTGTTTTCTGTCCAAGTCTTCAGGCTCTCAGAGACATTCTCAGTGTAGTTACGATTGAGGCTATCCATCTTTATTATCGTAGTCCTCATCCTCTTCTACGTGAATATTTTCTGAGCATATTGATTTTTTTTTTCTCCCAAGGCTCTATGTCTCACCATAATATGCCTAAAATAAGATGTATCCATTTTTGCTTCAAGTGAACGTTCAGGCTTGATTTGGTCAAGACTTCTTCAGTTTAGATTTTATATTATCGTTGCTGTTAGAAGATCTCATAAGGTTCAACAATGGCAATACTCTCCCTGTTCCGTTTCTTTTCGCAAGGAGAACATCCATATTTTGAACAATTCTTAGGGGTCCTTCTTAGTGATGTTTTTGCTGTTCAAGATCATTTATATGAACCTGTTTCGGTGACATTTGGCTGAATAAAAGTAAAGGTCAAATCGTCCTATTCTTGCTTGTAGACCCTTCACCCTGTTGCAAGTGGTGAATGTGGAACGGCGAGCGGACAGGTTCCGTGGTAGCCGTTACCTCCTCGAGCTGGAGGTGCAGGACCAGCGCGGGACCAGGCATCGCATCTCCCACTACGTCTATGCACCCCAGAGCTCGGTCAAGTCTCAATCTGGGATGCTGGTCCAGCCAGATGGGCAGGGGGTGTTGCTGTGCCGCCCCAAGGGGCTGGAGTGGAATCCCTCAGCCACTGTGCACTTCATCGTGCCAGGTGAGTGCCCGGACTTTGCGGGGCAGATGAAGGAAGAGTAGATTCAGTGCAGAGTGCTGCTTCTGAAGGACTTCAGGATCTTCTCTGACCGTTCCTATGCTTCTCATTCAGAAAGTGCTGGGGCAGAGACCAGCCCAAGCGTTACTGCGTATAGGGGTGTGCAAAAAAATCGATTCACAAAAGGATTGCGATTCTATCTCTACCGATTCAAAATCGATTGATACAGGACACACAATCGATTCATATTTCCCATTTTGTAACGGCGCGAGTTTAAAGCCCTTTTCAGACCGAACGCGGCACGCTGCGCTCCGAAACCCATTGTTTTCTATGGCGTGCGCGGCGCAAGAAGCGTTTTGCTTTACGCTGAGCCAAGCGCAAGCCCAGTGAAAGCGCAGCACAGGAGCGGCACCGCGCCGCCCAGGGAGCTTGTGTAGTGACCGCGGGCAAAGTCAACAAAGTTCAACTTTGACCGCGGCGCGCTGAGACGCATTGTTACACGACCAATAGAAAAAATGCATCGAACGGAGCATATAAATCAAAATGTAGGATACAGTTATATTGTCCTTTCCTTATTAATATAAGATAAACTTATGCTGTCCATATTCTATAATATTACTGTTGAAACAGGCATGCCAGCGGAATGACAGGAGAGCGTTTTGCAAACCACGCCTCTCTTTTTGCGCTGAAGCCCGCGATGAGCGCAGCGTATTGAGCTCAAAGCGCTGCTGACCGGAGAGCTGCCAAACCTCGCGGCGCACAGAGCATGCCGCGTTCAGTTTGAAAGCGCCTTGACTGGTTTTCCGGATAAGAATTTGCCAATCCTATAGATGGCGCAATACCGGTTTCTGCTCAGATAGTAACGTGTTAATTTAAGTTGTTTCATTTAAGTTGAAGGTTTGCAGTTTATATTTGCAACACTTAATATTTTTGTAATGCGACTTTATTATCTCAAGGCTGTATTTCCTATCAGACTGATGGGGGGAAAAATGGACGTTTTTAATTGAGAATCGCATTGAATCAAGAATCTGTTTTGAATCGAATCATGAGCCCAAGAATCAAATTCGAATTGAATTGCGAGTTTTTCTGAATCGTGCACCCCTACTGCTTAAAATACCAATAGGCTTAAGATATCAATACCAAATATCATGGCCGACGAGATCAATTGCTCTGACGCAGTTGCAGTTCATTTTGTTCATGGTTTTCAATAACATGTTTGAGTGTACAGCTCTGAGCTCCACAATGTGATTTCTTTTCCCAAAATCCATCCATCCATTTTCCTTACCGCTTAATCATCATTGCTAGTATTAAACGTATTGTGTTTCAATAAACAATGCAAAACAAAAAAAAAAAAACACTTGTCATGTCACCACAGTTACCAAGATTTTTTTGATAAACTGATAAATGTGTACTAGTTTGTGTACGGCTCGTTAGGTCAGTTAAGTCACTCGTTAAATATCTGTTTTGCTCTAATGCTGTGAGTAGTGAAGAACCAGGCTCGCTGGGTCCAGCAGTTCATTGTGGACATGGAAGAGCTCTACAAGGTCACTGGTGACAAGAACTTCAACATTATCATCATCGACTATAGCAGCAATGATATGGATGTGGAACTGGCACTTCAGACATCACGTGTGCCCAGGTAGGTTTGTTTTCAGCACGATCTTGTCCAAGCGGGCACCAATTAACCTACTTGCATGTCTTTGGAGTGGGGGGGGGGGATCCCATGCAACAAGGAGAGGACATGCAGACTCCACATACATGGAACCGAAATGGGATTTAAATCCCCAGTCTTAGGAATTCAGGGACACTGAAGACCAAATACAGGGCAGTCTCGACATACGATGTTTCGAGTTTATGACGCTAACTCCCATAAAAACTTTTAAAAAGTTGAGTCGAGAATGTTTCAGCTTCCGACATTAGCGTCATGGGCGAACTAGTTTGGTTGCACACGGCAAGGAAAATGAGCCGAGGCAGCAGAGCAAAGGTGGTGATTTCATTTCGGTGTGATGTAACACAATTTCGTTGTTTTAATTGTGCATAATGCAGACCCTTCTAATTGTTTTTCTGGATGGTAGTTAAAAAAGATGCAAAGCAATGGAATGAAGGTTTTGCTTTTCATTGTCACATTCTCTTCACAACACTAACTGAAAAGCAGTGCCTGTTGGGCATTGCATTTCCACCTGGCATGGTTTCTGCGTGCTGCACACTGTAAAACAATGTCGTGTCAATTGTTTTTCCATATATGCCGAAGTCATTTTTGCATTTCAAGGTGGCACGGATTCCACTCCATAGTTTTTACGTTTTAGATTATGATTTTACAGCTGTGTTAGGATAGGTAAGCGACTTGGGCTAGGGTGTGTTTCAACTTCACCATAATTTGGGTTATATTACTGTTGCAGGAACAGAACTGTGTCGTAACAATGTATACAATGTTGAAGTGACTAAAATCCAGTAATCATGCAGAAAGTATATGTAGTATTAAAGTGTTGTTACTGAAAAATGAAATATTGTAAATGATGAACACAAAAGTGTTTTGTGTGTGTGTGTGTATGGCTTTGTAATTATTACAGTGTGGGGACCCAATGTCACCACAATGTGATAAAAACCTGCTACTTTTTACCATGTGGGGACATTTTTTCAGTCCTCACAAGGATAACCTCAATTATATAAAAATCTGTATGCAGTCAAAAAACTAAAAATGCCAAAAGTCTCATATTTTGTTTGTTTACTTATGGTTACGGTTAGGGCTGGGTTGGGGTTAAGGGTGTCATGGTTAGGATCAGGATTGAATGGAATGTCCCCATAATGATAGGAATACATGGACTGTGTGTGTGTGTGTGTAGACATTTCATTTCTAAGGTGCTTTTGCCAAGTAGAACAAGCAATGTACTTAAAACTTTCTGTTGTCCAGGACTTACTCATTGTAAGGGTTAATGTCATTTAATTATTTTTAGGTTAGGTTAAAAAATAACCAACCATAAGTTATTAAGAAATTATATCACATCATATTATTGGTTGTGAGAATTGTTAGCGCCTTAAAACCTAATTCACTATTGGGGACTAAACATGCATAATATCACAGAAAAACTACAGTAATCTTATTTTCATAGCTGACTGTTTTCTTAGTGTGGATTTTCTGTTCCTAATGCACAAAAATGCTAATTTGAAGTTCTGACCTTGAAGTGACCTCCAATCAATGGCCAGTCACTCTTGGCTGACAATAGTAAACAATGAAATTTCACTCTGCTTCTCTGTAGTTATCAGTACGTGAAGCTGTTTGGGAGCTTTGAACGTTCTGCAGGCCTTCAGGCTGGGATTAACCTCATCACAGTAAGTGCAGCAGCGTGCCCTGGGGCACTGGAAACCTCTAATTTCTATCACGTCTGTCTCAACCTCCAGACAAGACACTTGTGAGATGTAAATGGCCGTATAGTCATCCAATTAGTAGTTTAGAAGTTATGGGTGAAAAGCCCTGACATTTTAAAAAAGAAAGGACATCCATAAAGCTTTGCTTGCTTGAAGAAAACTGGATTTATCGAGTGATTTCTGAATATAGGATATCCATTGATCTTCTGTACTGCTGATTAAGTGTGTTGGATTTTTGGTAGAAATGGCCCACTCTGGAGATGGGTGAGTTCTGTAGTGATTAATGTCCATCTACCCATCCATCGATCATCCATCTATCTATCCATCCGTCCATCTATTCTCTGTACCCGCTTATCTTAGGGTTGCAGGGGTCTGGAGCCTCTCCCAGAAGCTATGGGTGCAAGGCAGGGAATAACCCAGGATGGGGCACCAATCCATCGCAGGGCACACTCGCACACCATTTATACCTACAGCCAATTTGGTAACTGAAATTCACCTTTTTGGACTGTTGCGGGGGGGGTACCATAGGACCTGGAGGAAAATCTCTAAGACAGCAGTACACAAGGACAAGGTGGAGCAGGACACACTGGCAATGACCAAAACCACCCAGGTAGAGGACAGAAGCTACTTTCTAATGCCGGAGATGACCATCAACTTATCAGACAGTGCCATATAATTCTATGTCAACTTATCTGGCAATGCCTCATAAATAAGAGGATGACCTCGAGTGGCCTTCAAAAGGAATGGGAAACATGAAGTGGCGTGAAGTGCATAACTAGGACAAGTTCATAACAGGCTCATAGAAGCAGGACTGATGACCCAAAAGCAAGGAAGAAGCCCTTCATCAATGAGAAGCAGGGTAGAGTCAGGTTGGAGTTTGCGAGGGAAAAAAAAATATATTTTACACAGCTACATAGGTACTAGGGTTGGGTTGCATCTTATACCAATATTTCACAATTATTTAGAATGTGGGTGGCACTGTTGCTTCCTTTAGGGTTGGTAGTGTCAATCTCACCTACACTCTGATTGTAGAGTTGTCCGTTCTCTCCATATCACAAGAGGCTCTATCCGGTCCTCCAGTCTCCTCCTGCAGACCAAAATTATACCGTTAAGCTATTTGGTCTTTCTAGGTAACTCGAAGAGTCTGTGTGTGTGCACGTGTATGTGCATCGCAATGAACAGGTATCCTGCCTCAACCCTATGCTGCCCGGTATAGACCCCAGCCTCCCTGACCACGATAACTGGTTAGCAGACGCGTGGATGTGATGTTGCGCATTGCGTGACTCTTAAGAGCCGAATGGGACCCATTTGTTTGTTGGTCTGACGCAGGACAGCCACAGCATCGTGTTCCTATGTGACCTGCACATCCACTTCCCCCACTCCATCATCGACAGCATTCGCAAGCACTGCGTGGAGGGCAAGCTCGCCTTCGCCCCCATCGTCATGAGGCTGGACTGTGGTGCCAGTCCACGGGAGCCTGACGGTATGCAAGCACGCGGACAGTTTCCTCATTCAGTTTCCTCCTCTGGGTATTTTACCCTCTGTCTGCTTCCTTGTGTTTTTGTTCCCAGGCTACTGGGAGGTGAATGGGTTTGGCCTGCTGGGGATCTACAAGTCCGACCTGGACATGGTGGGCGGAATGAACACGGAGGAATACAGGGATCGCTGGGGCGGAGAGGACTGGGAGCTGCTAGACAGGTGAGCATGTTGGAAATTAGGGCCAGGATGTTCTCCTGCATCGTTAAGGATATAGATTGAGCCTCACTCTGGGGGAGCAGACTTGACGTCTGCTAGGCTGCATTTATCAAGGAGGCTCAGAAAAGTTGACATTTATAAGGTTCTTGTGGGGCAAAGAGCCCACCCCTCACGTCCACCCTCAATCCACAGTTCTTAATTTTATCATCACACATTAGTGTAGTCCGTAGCTATGGTCTGGGCCTGGAGTGGCCAACTGGGAGATTCTGGAGAATTCCCAGTGGGCAACTTAGCTGTCGTGCCAGTCAGAATCAAAATAATTTAAGTTTAAAATTGAGCCAGTCGGAAACAAAAGTATTGTACGACTTTAAAATTCTGCAACAATGCTCCAGAATGTTAACCAGCGAGTTTTCTCATGCACGTTCGTGCACGCACACGCACACACACACGCACACGCACACACAATTGATCATGATTACTCTGCATACAGAAACACAGAAATAGGAGGCACGCCTGTTTGTGTGATCACTTCATGTAGGACTGGGTGAGCTTTGTGCGTGGTTGCAGAGGTGCCACATCTAATCGCTGCTATCGCTAATCACTGGAGGTTTCTCGCTGGATGTTAGACCAGGGGTGGCTGAAACGGACTGCTTAAACAGTTCAGTACGCTATTGATTATTTATAATAAAGTTATTGGGATGATAAGACTTCATTTATCAAAGTTTCCCCAGAACAAAGACAAAATGAGCTGGTCTTGGGCATAAAACCCCCGGGCTGAAAAATATTCCCATTCTGTGCCTCCTCTCTGTTTTTTGGATCCCCTGTTTTTAAAAATGTTGAAAACCCCTAAGCACCCCTAACCACACACACACACACGCATCTTGCAGCCTTGAAGTGGGGCAGAGCCGGTGACCATGGTTGGTCGATAATGGAATTATTAAATCCAGATTGGGATGGAAAAAATGGGTCCAGTTAAAAAGAGATGAAGAATAATTCTTCTGTGCTAATAGCTTGCAAGTGTCTATGAGCATAATGTTTATTAATGCAAGGCAACAGAGTAGGTTCCTGCTGTTTGTACTTCCTGTCTGATGGAGCACCTCTGTGCCGTTACCATAAGTAACAGACATTCACTTCCTATCCTGCTCCCAGGATACTTCAGGCAGGACTTGAGGTGGACAGAATTTACCTCAGGAACTTCTTGCACTATTACCACTCCAAACGAGGCATGTGGAACCGACAGTTCCTCAGGTCGATGTGACGAACGCTCTGCCCACCACCCGCATCCCCCTGCAGCAGGGCTTTCGATTCCTCAGGGAAGAAGAGTCTATCATGCTGTGCTGATGCAAGAACTTGTTTTGGTACAGCTCCAGTGAAACACACACTCTCTCTCTGCCTGGCCACTGAATGCCTCACATGTCAACGACAGATGGATCCTTTCTATTTTCAGTAAAAAAATTCTAGAATTTTAAGAGACTGTAACTGTTCACCAGACATATTCTTGACTGTTTACATGTGTCAAATACTTTTTTCTTTTTGAGAGAGAGAAGGCTATATTTAAACCGGTGTAAGGAAATCAGGAATTTGATATGCTTGAGTTGTGAAAATTGATCATGGATATTTATTTTTTTATGATTTCATGTAAATTTGTTAATTTGGTAACTATATATTTTTCAGGGTTGGTGAATTGCTGTAGCAGATGCATATTTAATAATAAAGGAACTGTTTAACTGGTAAAGAGAAGCTGGTTAAAATATGCAAACCGGTATAAGATGTTGCATTGGGCCTGGTGCAGTTAGCTCATTGTCATAATGTTTTGTACACTTGAATAACTGCAATGCAGCAGTGTCACCATGGAAACAGTTATAATGCAGTCTCATGCATCGCCCCAGTGGCATATGTAAATGGCACATTTTGGCATGGCCGTACCTGGAGGACTATGGGTGATGCGGATGGGCAGAGAGCTCTGTAGCAGAGTGTCAGCAGGAGTCCTAGGCTGCTAGCTGTTTTCTCACTGTCCTTTGCCCGTCAGCATGTCACCATGTGTGTCCAGAGTCAATTTATTGTAGGTGTGTGCATATGTATTTTTTTAAGGTTGGTGCTGGTTTGCGTTTGTTTTTGTCAATGTCTTTTTTTTTTGTCTCACTTTCTCAGAATGGTGTGTCCTAAAGAAAAGCAGCCTATAAGTATGATAGACTGATTCCGTTAGGTGTTTGTGACTGAGGGGGTAACTGTGTTTCTCAGGCTATTTGGCAACGTTAAACATTCTGAGTTGATTTCAGCTGCTGATTGTCCCTCCTGCATAAAATTCCTGTTATTTTGGCATAATTGCTGATTTAAAGCATCTTTATTTTTTGTAGAAAATGTTTATTTGAGAATATCTGCTGTTGATGAATAAAGTTTTTGTTACCAATGAAATGATGTGCTGTGGCTTTAGTGGCTTCTGATTGTTACCATCTCTAGGTTCAAGGATACTTTTATAGGCACAGGTGCCCCTCATGGCTATGTCCCCTCACTGTGGCTCGTTTTCCTCTACACAAATCGCCTAACATCCCACCACAGCTCAGTCATCATTCCTAAATATGCAGACAACACAACTGTAATTGGATTTATAACCAATGACCATTACACCGACACCTTGAGCAGGTAGCCCAAGCAGTCACTTGGGGCATTGACGACAACCTCCAGCTCAACACATCTGAAACGCAGGAACTCATTATAGAGTCCAGTCATTGCCCCCTCCCCAAAACTGCCATATATTTTTTAGGAAACCCCATAACTATCATGGGCACATTCAAATTTCTTGGCACTTGCTTCAGCAATACACTCAAAGGGAACATCAAGACCACATTGCCAAAAAAGCCCAGTAGAGACGGCTTAAAAACTTCTACGAACAAAACCAAGCCTCCTTCTTCAGTTTTGCACCGACATCATTGACCGTAAACTCCATAACTCCATTTGGTACTGTCATGTCCTGCCCGTCACGTCCACCTGAATGAGTTGGCCCTAAGAAGCCACGCCCGTCACTCTCTTGCCTTTCCTCTCGTTCCTGCCTTCATTTTAATCACTCCAGCTGCCTCTCATTAGCTCCCTGTCAGTCTCATATATAACTGCTTCCCCGTACTGTGTTCCCTAGTCCAGTCATTGAGGTCATTCCCTTGTGTTGCTTGTGCCCATTTTTGTTCCCCTCCTCTCATTTTGATCCCTCATGAACTTGTTCATTTTCACTTTATGTCCAGTGATCTCACTAAAGCCCTTTCAGTTTTGCAACAAGGGTTAGCCCCTGGAGTCCATTGTCTTTCGTGTCATGACCGGTACAGTAGCTCGGACAGTCACACACACAAAAAACTCCAGCACAAAGTCAATAAATCATCCTAAATTATTGGTACTCCTGCCCCCATCTGTTGAATCACTATACTACAACTGCACCATCAAGACTGCCAAAAAATAATAATCTCCAACCCCTCTCACTCCCACTTGGAGGTCCTATAGGTTCCTGCCTGCCAAAGCATCTTGTTTTAGGAAGTTTTCCCCACTGCGATAAGGACTCTGAACACCACTCTTAAACCCTGGCAGAGGTTATGTTCGCACTGAAGTCACCTGTGTCAGTCCTGTATATATATTGGCTGTGCTCAGGGACCCACTGGTGGTAGACGGGATTTGAACAAGCGACCTCTTGTTATGTAGGGTGACCAGATAACCCAAGTCATCCCGGACACTTTGGGCTGGTTTCCTGGACAAGCATTAAGCCTAGTCCTGGACTAAACATTGAGAATCCTCATATTCCAGTTTAGTCCAGGACTAGGCTTAATCCTCGTCTGGGAAACCGGCCCTTTGAGTTAGGACAGGATTTATAAACTACCATTTCAATTAAAGGAACCTGGATTTCACTTAAGCGCTGCATCCTTGCTGCATGCTGATTCATCTGTCTCCTGTAATCATGCATATATCACTAATGTTAATGTGAAATGGCTGGATGAGTCTTTCAATCAAGGAAACAAACCAGTCAAAGCACGAGAAGAACTGAACTATTTAGCCAAGCAAAGGAGCCTTTCAGGTTTGAAGTAGTTTGTAAAACCTGAAGTAGCTCAAAGTGCCCGGGATGACATGGATTATCTGGTCACCCTAATGTGATGTGTGGATTCAAGTTTACCTACCATGCTGTACCAAAAGCAAATTTGACTAACCTCGGTCATGTGGTTATTTAAAATTATTTTGATTCAGAAAATGAGTCTGACAGTAAGTGTCCCTGTTATGACCCAGGGAAAGACAGCAGTCACGGTGTGTGGTGCAAACTGAACACCGGCTGTGCTTCAACAAAGTTCAGTCCTTCAGTGATGCGTGACCGTCATGCATATCATGCATGTGTATATATCCTCCTGAGACCCAAGGAAAAAAATGTCCTTCAATTTTAGGTTATTTGTGATTTTCTATGTCTTTGGAGGAAATAAAACATCTTACAATTTAGATTTTTTCAAATTTTTATTTTTATTTTTAATTTTACAGCATGTTCTCTTCAGTGGACAACAGGACGTGTTTAATGTGGAAACTGGAAGAAAAATGTAGGATTTATATGAGACTGAATAGTTAAAACCATCAAATGTATCCAATTCATGGCAAAATGAATCACTTTTAATGACTATAATTTCTTTTAATTTTTTTTTTGTTTTGAGAATGACACAAATACTGGTTTTCACAAAGTATGCTGCTCCAGTGTTTTTAGGTCTTTTGTCAGATGTTTCTATGGTGTACTGAAGTATAATTACAAGCATTTCATATGTTTCAAAGGCATTTATTGACAATTGCATCAAATTTATGCAAAGAGTCAATATTTGCAGTGTTGGCCCTTCATTTTCAAGACCTCTGCAATTCACCCTGGCATGGTGTCAGTCAACTTCTGGGCCAAATACTAGCCGATGGCAACTCAATCTTGCATCATCAATCCTTTTAGTTTGTCAGAATCTGTGGGGTTTTTTTTGCCAGCTTGCCAAAATCTCTATGTTTTGTTCCCCAAGCCACTTAGTTATCACTTTTGCCTCATGGCACGGTACTCCATCATTCTGGTGTAGGATCACGCAGGCCCCACAGTCAGTATTTTATGGCCGCTGAGGGAGTAAGTCGGCCACAAGGGCTTATCAAGC
>JAODKK010000001.1:11003738-11022336 GCA_026774405.1 Petrocephalus microphthalmus | reverse complement strand
GGGCTCGCGAACGTTTTGCCCAGGGGCCCACACAACCCATAATCCGTCCCTGGGAACACCGGCATCTATTTTCCGCCACTTCAAGCACTGGTTCCCGGTATGCAGACTTGTTGTCCATTCTTCCAGTCAAGTGGAACCATGAGCCTCAGGAGTGACGCTCTTCCATTTCTCACACTGTATAATATCACAAAATCACAATCTCATTAAGTCACTAAACAAATCATAGTGTCACTAAATCACAGTAAGTCTCATTTTCATTACTGAAATGTAAGTACTGTGGTACCTCCAAGGCAAAACTCAATCCCAAGACCTAACTACCACACCAACAGGCCACAAATGCAGGCATTCCGGATCCATACTCAGTATCCACCACTAAAGCAGTTTTAAAACTCACCAGCCAAAAGACATAATGTAGGAAACTTTCCATACGTGTACTTTCCAAGATCCATCGTTTTGGATAAAAGTATCTTGCAAATAAAAATAAATGCAAATGTAATTAAAAGCAACAGAACAAGGGAATATTTACTTAAGGCTATAATCCCAGAAGTGTAAGAAGTAATATATTACAAGGCCTGGGGATTTTTCTTTCATTACATTGTGTTGTTAGATTTCCGTTACGTAACTGCCAATTTGGAGAGTTGAAATACTAGAGACAGATTCAGTGCTGAGAAACAAGGAAACGAAACAATACTTTTGTAGCTAGAGCCTGTTTATTGGCTATCAGGTTCATCGTACATTGTTGGAATTGGTATCGGGGGAAGTTTCACTACTCAAGATCAGACGAGAGGTATCCCTCAAAAAGCAAGGACACAATGCACAATATAGATGCAAGTATAGATCAGAGAATGTAAATACTGATATGAAAGTCTCTTTTATTGTGCTTCTGTATTGAGGTGCATATTTATGTAGAAGCCTCTGCACGCCATCAGTGCATATCCTGATTTTACTTGATAATCTGCATGTTGTGTTACATTAGATGTTTATGCATTTGAATTCATATAAATGAAAACTATTTTATTGCCATTAGTAACTAAAACAAGTAACACCACTTTGCAATTTAAGTCAAAAAGATTATAAAACGTATGTTAAAAAGTATGAGAAACAATTATATATCAAATTTCAAGAAAAATAGTTATATAAAATTCAAAAATTGCCTGGATTGTGATGTTGACAGAAGGAGAATAGTCATTAAGAATTACCATTGCAGACCCTTTTTTGCCAAAATCAAATATAAAAAATAAAACACTTGACATCTTATTCACTGTCATTAAGTAAGGAACACAAATCTGTCACCTCCCTAGCAACACGTTCCAGAACCATGCTTTTATCAGCTATCTGAAGCATGGCCTTCAGGCTTGTCCAGAAAACCTGCTGCTTACGCTCGTCCTTGTGCCATTCCATGTAGGTCTGCTGTCTCAGAAGAGTCCTCAGCTTCAGGAACTTCTTAGGGAGGGAATCTGCAGGTATGGGTTCCAGCAGGATGAAGACCAGGGAATCTTGTTGGATGCTCAAAGCCCGGTGCTGAGCGAAGAACAGCTCATAATTGCACCACTCGCTCTGCACAAAGTTCTGGGAGAGCACAAACAAAGTCTTGTAGCTACCTTCCACACAATTGATGATGTTGTCGATGACCCAGTCACCAGGAACAAAGTCCCGCTCATGGATGCAGAGGTTGAAATTCGCTGCTTCCAGGTTGGGTACCAGCTGGGTGTCCACCCACTCAGAGTCCTTCTGACTATAGGAGATAAAGGCGTGGTACTTGAAGGCAGCTGTCCTCAGCCTGTTCGCTTCCTGGTAACCCCTACGCTTCACCCTCAGCCATACCCACAGCATCCGGAGGTACCAGGCACCGTCGAAAGTATAGAATGCATATCCGAACATCCCAGTTACAATTGTAATCATTGCTATACAAATAACTACTTGAATCCATGGGGTACAAGATACCCAGCTGGGATGATAGTTTTCTAATGTCATGCCAGCAAGATTAAGTGGAGAGTTGCAGATGTAATCTGAGGGCCAGTCAATTAACAGAGTTTTATTATAGTTGGTCACAAACCAGGCTAAATCACAGTTGCAGACAAAGGGATTTTTTCCAGCTTTCAGTCTCTTCAGTCTGGGGAGTCCTTTGAAAGTGTTTTGACTCAAGGTGTTGATGTTGTTCTGGTCAATGTGCAGTTCCTCCAGATGAGGCAGTGATAGGTCTGGAGGCAGGCTAATGATGCCGTTGGAGCTCAGGAAGAGACGTCTTAAACTAGACAGCTGGAAGGCAGCGGCTTGTGTCAAGGCTGTAATGCCTGTGTGTGACAGGTTAACGGATTCCACATAAGGGGAAAGGTAATTGAAGGCCGCATCACCCAGAGAGTTGTCACTCAGAGAGAGTTCGGTGAGGTGCGGGGGCCACAAGCTCTTTCCCATCAGTTTGAGAGAGTTGGTGCTCAGGTCAAGTTTGTTCAAATTCTTCATCTCGTAAGTGTGATTGGAGATGAACTGGAGGTCTGAAAACTTGTTGCTTGTCACATAGAGCTCTTTTAAAGCTGGAAAGACATTGCTAAAGGAACAGGATGGCCACCATAGTCCCCGTTCAGTCAGGAGATTGTCTGACAAATCTAGGACTTGAAGTGATGGAAGGGCAGAAAAAACATTGCATGGAATTATGCTCATTCCAGTACCAGAGAATTTCACGTAGTTCAGGTAGGGAAAAAGACTTGCATTGATATTGATTAAAGGGAAATTATACTGATAATGATGTATAGTCCGAAATACTATTATTCTGATATTTCCTGGCTTATTATATCCTGGAATATTAGGAATTTGGATACCTTGAGGCGAATCTTGGGCAAAGGTTATGTTAAAAAATGATAGTATCTTAATTGGAGACGGGATACAATTGCACACTAAACTGGTCATAACTGAGCTGTTGAACCAGGTGTTATAGAAGAAAAGGCCTTTAAGATGTCCCAAGCCTCTCAAACCTGCAAAGAGGTCATTGGAGACATTGCAAAAATCAGGAAGGAACTTTACCAGATTCAAACTCTCAGCATTCGTTTTGTTCAGATCTTGCAGGATACTGCCGAATATCTCTGGGTTTTCACAGAATGTCATGTGAAGAGTCAACTCTTGTAGCATTGTCAGCTGAGCAATAGATCCACATTCATACAATTTCATCTCGACTCCACTACCCAGTTTCAAATTCTGGAGTGGGATTGCACGGAGTGCAGCAAAGTCGGTCAAATTTATCGATCTTGCTTGAGGACTTCCAAGTGCAAGAAATACAAGGTTTAAAAGACTTGTGTAGGATTTTCCTAAGTAATATGATTCATAAAGGTTTTCTGATACGTCAAGAACTCGGAGATCAGGCAGACTAAGCTCTGGAATGCTTCTCAGAGCATTGAAGGAAATGTTAAGGAGCTGCATTTTAATATTTCCCAGGAAAGCAGACGGGGAAATGTCTAACAGGCCATTGTGTGTCACCTTCAGAATACAGAGGTCTGTCAGACCCTCCAGGTCCTTGTCATATAAACTGGAAATGTTGTTGTGAGATAGGTCCAGCTCCTGAATGTTTCTTGGCAAGTTTCTTGGAACTTCACTAAGGTCTTTGTAAGAGAGGTCCAAGCGGGTGGTGCTGGAAACCTTGCAGGTAATGAGCTCCATTTGTTGCCGATGATGTTTTGCATCAGCTATGAATAGCAACAGGCAAGTCAACAGGCATGACCAGACTGCGGTATCCATTCTAGAACAAAAAGGAAAATGGTTAACAACCTGTTACTACAACGGCCCAATTTATATCCACAATTGTACTGAATTACAATAACCATTCACATACCAAGTCAGAGCTGTGATGTTCCTGATTTTAGGAAGTATTAGCATTAAGTGGGATTTATATATTCCCTGCTCACTCCAAATATTGGTGTGTGCCTGCTCACTCAATATATTAGGCAAGTGTGTAGAATTATTAGGCATGCAGAATTATTAGGCAAGTGTGTATTTTAGATGTATCTTCCCTTCACACTGTCATGACAAAAAACCTGAGATTGATCCAGGTGCAGAGCAAGCAGGTAGTTTTATCAGAACAAGGGCAAACAGAAGCAGAATCAAATGGGAGAAACGTGGTCGGAGTCGGGGAACAGAAGGTCAGGTAAGCTGGAGAAGTCAGTCTTACACAGGAGACCCTGGACAGGAATTTAGAGAACACAAGGATCCGGGGAAACTGGAGCGGAAGGGGAACACGGCAGGCAGGTCTGGGCTATATGGGAGACAACAAGAATTGCTCAGTATGTCACCACATGGAAGAACAATACCTTGAAGTAAGTGTGAAGTGACCCAGGCTTTTAAATGGGCCAGCACCAGGTGTAGTTATTTCACCGAGTGAGCCAGGATTCTGACAAAGGGGGTGTGACACACACCAATACTTTCAGTTCAGTTGAATGTATAATTAAGAATAGACTGTTTAAAAATAAAGCATGCTCACTGTTTTTATCTGAATACTTTCTGTTAGGATGTAGCATGCAGAGAGAAGACATTAGCTGCAATGATTTGCATTAAATTAAACGGGATGCTAACCCTGTAGCATCAAGTGCCACCATTTTTCAAAAGTGAAATCTTAACAGAACCGCCAGTAATGCTAGGTGCATTTTATCACAGTATTACAAGGGCTGAAACACAACTTCCACTCAACAAGGCACAAGCTGAAATGTCAGGCAATGGGCACAGACACATCTAAAACTGATTTTACGACTCTTTGTGGACCAGGTAGATGGACACCTTCTTCAAGTGGTAACAAGGTGGTGTCATCATCAGTGATGAACTTGTAGTACCTTCGCAACTTTTAGATTACATAAATTAGCTCCAATGTCCACTGCCAATTTTTCGAAGATTTTAAGCATTCTTTAAGCATTTGCTCCATCTTTAAGCATTGGTACAAAGAGAATGCGACAGTTTTCAAAAAGTTTACGGTACCCTTCATCACCCGACTTAACCCCCATTGAGAACTTTTGGGCCAAGCTAAAGGGTGACATTTACCAAGATGCTTCTTGGTATACTTCCCAGAGCAGCATCTAGGAAGGCTGTCCTAGTTGCCTTAGTTAATATGGGATATGATTAGTTAAAGTGGGATAAGATCAAATCAAAAACTTGACTGGTTCAACGGATAAGAGGCTTATGATATTCATTGGTTAGAAAGATGACTGTACAGGGCATTAAGCTCTGTAAAGTAGACTGAATAAAATGGCCAATAGTTTGTTATTTTTTATTCAGAGGTGTTACGTATTGCGGGGAACTGGCGAACAGGAAAGACTCCAAAAGCAGAACGTGCAGGGAAAAACAAGTAACTTTAATGACCGGACTGGGGAAACAGACTTAACGCGGACTAATATACACAACACTAATGAACAGACAACAAGACACGGCTGGGGCAAAACGCTAGAATTCCACACGAGGGTAGCGAGGGGCATGGCACACAGGAGGCCGTGACAGAACGTGGCACACAGGAGGCCGTGACAAGAGGGAGCTTTTTTATATTATTATTATTATTTCTGTGGATGATGAAATCCACTGAGTTACTCATCGCCTTGCAATTCTACACACTGATAATTGAGTGTTTTTCTTATATTTACTATTTTTTATTTACTTTGAGTAAAAACAAAATGAATTCACTTTAAGTTATGCTGAAAATTATCTTCAGGAATAACACTTGCTTCATAATTCTGCACAGTTAAAAAAGTACAATTTCAAACATTGGCTTTTAAAAACTTTCATTATGCGCAATATTATATGAACTCGGATCACTGTGTTTATTGAGTAACTTATTCACTGAGAATAAGACACTGAATATTGTTGGATTTCTAGATATAGCTGTCACCTTATTTATATTTCTGTGCTTAATATTACAATGCTATTTTCACTATACAACAGCATCATGGCATTTTCTATAAATATGGTCTCTCACTTGTGTGTATTCTGCCAAGTAAACACTGGCAATTGATTATACTGAAACATGTCTTTACGTGACACTTTACTGCATAATGGACTTCCTGGTTCATCTTGTGTCACTACATTTACTGCACTATTATCAGACATTTCAACATTTTTTTAGTAAATCAATTGCCAGAGGCTGAAGGAAGTTCTGCACTGTGCAGCTGTTAATACTAACTGAAGATAGCATCCCTCACACAAGCTTACACGCAAAAACTGATTTATTATTTAACGTAGTGTTCGTCTATCTCCATGCCTGTAAAAATCTTATAGCTTTATAGATGAAAACGAACAGGCTCACTTCCTCAAACGAGCCTTTCCACTGCGTCCCCAGCGCTTACGTTTTAAAGACTTAAGATCGTAAATGTCTCAATCTTTCAAAAGTCAGCACTTATAGCAAAATGGCGATATGCTTCCTAAAATAATACCTGAAAGAAAAAAAGAACTTGTATAACAGGAAACATCACACAGATGGATCAAACTGAGCATTGACTATGCAAATAAAAAATGACACACTGATAATACATGTGTAACCATGGTAAAAACGGTGTAAATTATGGCTAAATCTCTTCACACCTGTGTATTATATTATGTAAATGAAAACGGAGTACATAATGATAATATAAAACTTGGCCATGGTAGCCCGTAACAAATCACAACCATTAAAACCAGTTATATCACACCGTATAAGACGCGAGAGCTCGGCTGTGACGGAGAGCTGATCGCTCATCCTTATTATATGTCTTTATTAAACACGAACTTCAGCGCACCGAATAATTTGTTTTGAAGAATGTCGCGTTGAGGATTATCCCAAAGCTTATTATTTATCATTATTTAACTTAAATTTTACTTACGTTTTTTTTTCTTTCTTTTTGGTCCGCCGTAGTCTATTTTAATGGTGGAGTGTGCACACGCAATAATTCAGATGTCGGATTCCGCTTTATCCAATACATTACGCATTACAATTATATCGCGTACAAAAATTCAATAAATGAATTCAATGTACTCTATACATTCATTTAATGTAAAACAAGCCATAAAATACCAACACTCTCATGCCATGACAACTTAATTTGACCGGTTTGTTTTACTTTTATTTTCTATAGTATTATAATAGGTTGCTGCATCCTTGTTGGTGCAGCACACTCCCTGCTTTTCCAGTACTAAACGAAGGCATCATTCTAGGCATATTTAAAAACTGCCGGTTGTTACTGGGCATGCGCAGGTGCTCTGTAGCAGGAACAGCCATAAATGGTTGTAACGTCCTGAGGCTCCAGTATTGAGTGACGCCAAACCTGTCCCTGTGGGACCCTTACTAAAATGGAAGGTGAAGAGGACTATGAGGAAGTAGTTGAAGAAAATTATGTTAAGCCACCCGCCATCTTAGCACAAGCACTCAGACATGGGTTTGGTGGGTTCCCAGCTCTTTTCCGGGACAGGAAGGACTGATGTGGTAATGGATACTATACATCTCCAAGATGCAGCCTCAGTGGTGTAGTGGTGTCTTGGAAGGTCGGTATACTATACTGAAATTGCATATACACTAGGGATGTAACGATACACTCAACTCACGATTCGAAGCGATTCACGATTCTGAGTTCACGATACGATTTTCTCACATTTTCACTCAAAAATATTCATTATTTCTCCAAACTGTGCAAAAGATGTCCTCTTCTCAAAAGTGCAACTGAAATTAAATAAAGTATTTTTTAAAACAAATCCGACATCTAAATAACTGAATAAAAAAATCTTCAAAGAAATAAACTAATGCTTGCATGTGCAGCTTCGAATTTACATTTTTTTTAAGGAAAATTTACATGTCAACATTTTCAGGCTGAAGCTGAGATCTCTAAATTCACAATGTTCCCTGCAGTCGAAAAAACCCTTTCACTAGGGACAGAGGTGGCTGGTGTGGTGAGGTATGCCTTAGCTAGAGGAGATAAAGCAGTGGGTACATCTTAGCATTCTCCTTCCAGGGAAACAGACATTTCTATATAAATAGGGTGACTAGATAATCCATGTCATCCCGGACACTTTGAGCTAGGACAGGTTTTATAAACTTCCATTTCAATTAAAAGAACATGGATTTCACTTAAGTACTGCATTCGTACTGTGTGCTAATTGGTCAGTCTCGATATTCATGCACGTATCACAAATGTTAATGTGAAACAGCTGGTGGAGTATTAAGGAAACAAACCAGTCAAAGCACAAGAAGAACTGAACTATTTCTCTATTCCCTTCCCTGTCTCACCAGTTTTAATTTCAAAGTTCAAAGTTCTCCCTCAATGGATATTATTTGCTCTTCTGACAATCACGCACTATTAGCGGCTTCTTAGGGGAGGACAGAATGAGCCATAAGAACATTCTGGGGAAAAATATATTTAAAAAAAAAAGATTTAAGGATTGAGGGAAGGTGATAGATTATGCCATTTTTAAAGTACATGTAAAGTAGAGGAGCAACATGAACATGCTGTCATACTAACTTAAGCTTCTGTTCTTTGCCCCTCTGTTGGACAATCAGACAAAAGTAAATCAGGTGTCAAAAGTAAAAGCATCCATATCTATAGCAAGATTAGTGCAGTTCAGCGTCGTAAACCGCATTCACTTCTGAAAACAGGTTGAAAAAAGATTAATTGTTTCAGTACTGTCCTTCAGTACTGTTCTTCAGAACTGTCATCTCAGCCATGTACAATACACAGTGAAACTAAATAATGTTTCTCTTGAACCCACAATGCAACATTAATAATAATTTAAAAACATAACATAATACATAGCATCATTTAACATAACATGACATGGCATAAAATAACATAATATGTAGCATAATGTAACATAACATTACATAACATAAAAATTGTCACCTGTTTGTCGCCTGTCTCTGCAATGACTGTTGGATAGGAATTAACCAGGGCTATTTAAGTAGGAACTCATCACATAAATATGCTTTACTGTCATGTAACATGTAAATCTGATTAATTAAAATGAAAATTAAGTTCAATGCCTCAGGATCGAAGGAGTATTTAATACAGATTATAGCATGACTCTTCTGCGTGATTCATAGTGCTGCGTGGAGAGTTAGTGAAATGTCAATGCAATTCTATTCTCTTTGCAAATGCTTCTGGAAGAGCAAAAATAGCAGTAGTACCAGGAATCATCCAGGGTCAGACATTTAAACAGTCATTCACAGACAGCACCCTTATCCTACACAGACAGGGGCTTCGCGGTGACCATCCAGCCAGCATTCTGTCTCCAGCGCCATCCCCTCTCTACCCCCTACATGCTGCTATTGTCCACGGTTGGAATTCCCATAACTGCATCACTGCTGCTCAAGCACTAAAAATACACCCATAACCAGCAGGTCAGCATTATGGGTTTAGCACTGGCTCTGGTCTCCTTATTCCACATTGTAACGTATAGCCTCAGTGCTGTAGAGCTCAGGGTAAATCCTCTTGTGGTCTTTATTTTGAGAGTGTTATTGACGTATTGAGTCCTATCAATAAGGAAGCCGTGATGTCCAAGTGAGACAGGGCAGAGGGCAGTGAGGGCATTACAACCATGGAGTTAAACGCAATGGTTTGCTGGTTTACGTACGCAAATGAAGCTTTGTTGGAGTAATTTTGATTAATGTGAATTACTAAATAAATGTAAATTCTTAAACAAGTCCTTATAGGTGAATTAAAAATGTGATTTGTGTGCTTTGTTTTTGTAGTATTTCAGAGCAAAACTTACATGAGTGATATACTGTACTGTATGTCGTGAAAACACAATTCATGCATGCATGGTGCACAGGTTAAAATAAGAGACCAGACCAAGACTGATTCTCTGTTTATTTGCAGTTTACAGTTATTCTCAGCAATTATATTATATATTATATAATTTTATATTATTATATAAGTACTGTAAACACTGTTTCATTTTAACAACCTTTGAGGATATGGTCATATAATGAACAGCCTGAAAATGTTAAACATTTATAATGTATAGGGACTTTTGAGTGATTTTCATCATTTTTTGCAGTTTATTCCTTCTCACGGTATCTAATTAAACACCGACTCACTGTTGGGTCAAGGCTCGCTCAGGGTTGAATGGGGAAGGAAAAGGAGCAGCGTATAGAATGCTGTAGCCCCTTGAAAGGTCCTCCTGAGGGAGACCTAGGGGCAGGCATGTTAGCTAGCTGCATTCTGACCTTGATGGCATTTACAGCTTGATGTGTATTAGCAATTAGTCTTTGTAGGGGCAGATTCATATCATATTTCAGTTAACCGTTGTTTCTGACTCCAGAGTATATACCATGTAACCTCCATGCACTGTGTTTCATGCTGCGTTTCAAACTAAACATGAGTGAAACCCAAAAACGTCCAGTCACTCTTATTGCCTCTTAGTTAGTAGCTACGCTAAAGTACACCTCAGTTACTTTAGAACACAGCTCTGCACACCCAATGCCTTTGTGCTAAGATTTCATTGTCCGTAGTATACGCCCAGAGATAGAATAAAATGTTCTCTTTTTGTTATTTCTTCATATGCATTTTCAGTCTTTGCTGGAGTGTGTCCTGCTTCCCGGAGCTCACTGGCCGCCAGCAGCATCAAACATCTTCTTCCTGCCCTCCATACCGGACATAGCCTCCACGTTCTTACGCCAGTCCCCAACCTCAGTAGTGAGCACCTGCGAGAGAAGATACATGCAACCATTGAGGGGTGCATTTGGGGCTGGAAATTAAGCATGCCTTCTCACCTGAGGCAGGCATCTAACCATGTGGTAAAATGACAGGTTTGGAACAGGTTTTGGACAGGTTTTGGTTGGTTGCACGTGGCCAGGTGGTAAAATAACGAGTTTTAACAGTCCCAGCCCCCCACCCAAACAATAAAATCTGTAGCGTTGCCAGACCCCCCCACTAAATTTGTTTTTGGCTATGGGCCTAGCCTGAAGGACAAAAAACTGGCCAGTTGGCTAGGAGCTACTTAGATGCTTAAATTCTACCCATGGGCGGATCTACCAGGGTGGCATGGGGTGGCAACTGCCACCCTAAAAAAAAGCCTTGCCACCCCGCTTGGCATTCAGCGCATATACTTCTGCCATAAGGTGCCACCCCTCCTGCCCTCCTCTTACCACCCTATGAATATTGTTCTAGATCCGCCCCTGGTTCTACCCAGCAGGCATTTATCAGTCAGAGCTACTTGAGTTTTAATTACTGAACATTTATGGATGGTGGGAAGGCGTTCCTTCTGAAAAATGCTGCCTTGCTTAAAGGCCATGAAGTGGCCATGGAGTGGTACCTTCTCCTGTTTGATGTCCTCCTTCTTGACGGACTTGAGGTTGGCGCGGAGGTCCATGGAGCCCTTGTGCTTGGAGCCCAGCAGGGCACGCATCATCTCGTCAGCAGAGACGCGCACTTTGCGCAGCGCCGGCTTCTTGAACTTCCCACCCAGGTCCTGGACCTTCAGCTTCAGCTCGTGGATCTGATCCAGGTAAGAACCATGTGTTTGTGAGCAGATAAAGGGCCGAGCCAAGGTAGAAGCTAGGCTTGAGCGGTACATAATTTCTTGGACACTATACGTGGTATATTCACAGAGCCCAGGGGTGGGGGGTTATCCGCCACGTTGAATCTCACCAACACCTGTTTTTTTCATGGGGGCCTCCACCCGCTCGGTATACCATATTACCATAATACCGCCCAAGCTTAGTAGAGGCTGAAATTTACAACTAGACATGAAGGTCCAGGACGACCTTTTGAGGAGATATTTCCGCTAAATAACCATGAGGAACAAAGCACGTAATAAATGTCAGTTTATTTCTCTTTGATTGTGAACGCATTGTAACAAATTCTGCATTAATAGGACAATGAGAAGCTAAGACCACAAACATTCCATCAGAACACGTGATAAAGCACCTGTGATTTACTACCTGTTTCTTAACAAAAAAAGCATGTTAGTCACCGCAAAATGGGCCAAGTTGGGAAAATACGTACATCTCTATTGTTCTTGATCACTTTCGCCTCACAGTCGTACCGCTCTTCGTCCACAACGTTGATTTTCTGGTGAAGTTGCTTGCAAAGAGTCTGTGTGAAAACACCAAATGAGTACTTGTGTCCTGATTAAGCCTTTGTCTGAGCTGTGGTGGGATTTACCCATCTGCAAACACATCCCCATAAGTAAGAGGCTCTTCTGAGCCATGGTTTGTTACCGAGCACCTTTGTGCCTCTGTCCTGCCTTCCAGTCATTCTTGAACACCTGTACTGTGCAGTCATCAATGGACAATTTGTACTGCCTCTCACCTGCAGCTCATCCAGCGACAGGCCTGAAAACTGGAGAGGGAGCATCTTCTCACCCAAATACCGCACTTTCTCCTCATCCCTCTCCATCTTCTCCTTATCCAGGTCCTCCTTGGCCCTGGTTAGGAGCAAGATCTGAGCAGAAGATAAGGATTATATGCTATATGATAACATGATGCCTTCAGTGGATGAGAATTATTGTGTTATAAAGATTGTTGGGGGAAATGCTTTTCTTGGGACAGACTGGCATAGTCTAGTTATTTACCTTCAGAGAAAGCCTACGGGAAGCTGATATCTTCGACTTTGGCTGTCAGAAAGAAATAGTAACTGGTGTAATCATTGAAAAATTATTGATAGGAAGGCTTTGGATTTCAAGTAGGCATGCAAGATTGATGAAGTTTGAAATGACAGAAACAGTGAGGGCAGTTTTTAATATAACTGCTGTGTTGTGGATGGCAGTGGCTGTGTTGTGTATGACTTGTTCTTTGCTGTGTATGGCTTGTACTTTTCGTAATTGCAAATGCACTGAGTTTGTATTTTAAGCAGAGTGACGTACCTTAGCCTCCGCTTTGGGATGTAGTGGTCTGGGGACACTGCGCGTCTGTTTGGGAAAGATACTGGTTAGTAACGTCAGGGAAAACGAGCCACCCAAGGACAAGCACAAATGAAGACTGATTCATTTATAAATGACTACATTTAAGCCTGGTGGGATTGCTTAGAGGGGAACGCTGTACGCTCTTTCCTCCAGGGTTATGGGTTCCATTCCCACCGCCCATGTGTGAGGTTTATGTGTTCTTCCCCTGGTCACCTCCTGCAGTGTAAGAGTGTGCAGTGTGGTGAACTGGTATCTTTAAATTGGCTTTTAGTGTATGAATGTGCGTGCCCAAGTGATGAGCTGGCATCCTGCACCCTGTAATTCATGGAACAGACTGGAAGAGCTGTTAATCTAAACTGGAGGCAACAGTGGCTGTACAGCTTACCATTAAACATGCCACTGTGAGGCACAATTACCTTGTCTGATTTTCCAAGGAATGCAATATGGTGGTTGCATGTTAAGTACCAAGGAAAGCTGTGACTGTACAACAGGTTTGCCAGCAATCAGCAGACATGCTACCAAGTTACTCCCCACCAATGATAGAAATTGTCAGAAAATGTCAGAAAAATGCTTTTAAAAAATATAATATTTTACACACTTATTTGCATTTCAGTCAAAATTATTTATAGATACTCCAGATATATTTTAGATGCATTTATCCATGTGGGTTACTTGAACATTGAAATGTTGAAATGTATCTGAACATATGGGAACAAAATAATATAATATTATGCATGTTTTGATACATGGACTAAAAACTTACCTCACCGTCACTTCAATTTCGAAGATGAAGACAATGGAATAGACAAGTGAGACAAACATACATAGGAGAAATATACAGGACAAAGTTAATGCATCTGATGGTCTGAATGGAACTCATTTGTGTAAATACAGGTCCCAAGGGTTGGAATTAATGTATTAGCAAAATACAGGTGACTTGGAATGTATTTTAAAGCAGGGTCGCAATATGATAAAAAAATACAATTTTCCTATTAATCCAGTTTATGTGTGGTCACATTTAACGCAAAAAACACACATACACACACAGACAATTGTAAAACCCAAAATCAAAATAATGAAAAGATGCATTGTTTCTGCAGTACCATATCATCAAACGTAAATGAATTGGGAAATTATAAATCACTGCTACACTAGGTATTCATCATAAAATACTATACCATATAATCACAGTTTGAAAGATGTACTTACTCAGACATTGTGACACCTTTCGAAGGAAAACAACAGGTTAAGTATCAGAGAATATTTAAAATGCACTATTAGAAAGAACTCTAAAAAAACAAAGAGGACGTTTGCTATTATTTAAGGCGTTTTACACCAATGAGATGGCAGTCAACTGAATAATCAATGAAAAATCCAGCAGAGCTGAACATGAGAAAAAATAAACTGTCACCTGTTGGTATGAGAGAATGGCAGTAATAGCAGCAAAAGGGACTGCGGTACTGTGGGTCTTTAAGGCTGAACACCTATTGGACAGTAAATATAGCACAATAGAAATGGAATGGTATGACCTGTTGGCAAGCATCAAACAATACCCAAATGGTGTGCCCAGCTGCAGAAACAGTGTCATAAATCATGACACCCGCTTTATCGAATCACTGGAAAACTTAATCTTATTAAGCCTGAAGAACATTGAAGACAAACAACTGCATGCAAAAGAACAAGGACCGTCAGACTATACTAGAACATGAAATCAAACTGGGTAGCCAGGATGAAAGGACATTTTCAATAGCTTGTTTTGCTTGTATATCATCAGTATAAAATCAGCATAATACAATCCTAATCTCCTTCAAGGGTTAAATACCTCACCATCTATCTGGATACATGTTCCATATTTTGGAAATTAAGTATATATATTAGATAATAATGAATATATCATTGGTACGGTAATGGTACTGTGATACGTTGAGCTATCAATGGATCTTAAATTGTATTAAATGTATTAAAAAAAACTAATTGGTTAATATTATACTACTCCTGACTAATTAACCGAAGAACTAATTTGCAATTTTGTTTCCCAAGAAGTCAGCCTGAACAAAATATTTCTGTTATTTGAATTAAGTATTAATGCCGTATTTTAAGTGATGCAAATGCGTGATTTGCTGCTTCCACACTGTAATAAAACAATGAATATAAATTTGAAATGCAATGTGAAAAATCCGATTAAATGCCAAATGTGACCCTTTAAAATGCAACTCACCAAATGTTTTACTATTGGTTAAAATATTTAACAAACAAAAAAAACATAAGTTTACAAGACCTATGTTTTTTTGGGCTAATATCTAGGTTCCATTGCTGCTGCACAGCGGCTCGCAAGACAAACAGCCTCACTGACACACATTCCAGTTTCCCGTGGAAAGGTCATTTAAAAGAATCCCTGACAAATGTTTTGTCATCACACTTGTAGCAGACAGCAGCAGATGCTCATGCCATTAGCCACTAAGCCTTACACAGCCATTTGTAACTTGTAGACAATGCACGCTTGCTACAGCTATATCTTTTAGTACTGAGGCTGGACATGTTCCCTGTCTATGAAACAGATCAGACAAAAAAAAAATAACCAAACTGAATCCAAGGCAACAAAACAAACAAGCTAAATGTGCATGGTGACACATTTGTAATTGTAACATCACTGAAAACTATTTCAAAGATCTTTAAGTATAGTGTATGGCGATGCATAGCTATACTTAGCCAGAAATAAAATACAACCAGTTACTATTACTTTTTAATTACGGGGTAGTGCAGAGTATAGAAAGAATGTGGTTAAAATAACACAATGGTATTGCATGGATCATAATCCCTATTTGTTTGTTTTTATTGGATATTAAAGTGTTTTGGTGGATTTAGCCGCCATCCTGGCAGCTCAGCCTGGCCCATGACCTTCATAGGGCCTGCTGGAAGCCTGGCACAAAGGGCACAGCTGGCTTTTGGGGATGGCAAACATTCCTGGTGAGAACAGCCTCACGCCCAAAATATATACACACCTATATATCTCAGATAGTCCAAGGCACCGGCATTCAGGCTAGACATGCCCGATTCAGTTATAAAAAGGCCACACCATTATCTTAAACTCTAAAGAAACTGAAATTTCACTAATGGAGAGCAATTTCAACAAGTAATGCATCTGAGGTCAATTCTGAAATCAGTAACCAGATATGTCTTACAATTTACATTTTATTCATGTATCTGATATTTTCAATCAAATCAGCTTACAGTAGAGAAGGGCTATAATTTATGTGCCCCCCCATCCAGATTTAAAGCACAATATTCAATTTGTTGAGCTACAGGAGCAGATATAATAAGAAGTAATGTTACTTTATAATAATACAGATTTTGGTAATTTTAGTTTTATAAACACTAATAATATAAAAACATATTAACATTTTAGGGGTAAAAACATCAGCTTACTTATAACGTACATATTAGAGTACAAGCAATCTTAGTCAAGATTATGATATAGACAATATGCATTCTTAGGACAAATAATACAACAAACATGTCATACTTGGGCTCAACTATGTGACCCTAAGTAATGTATTTGAAAACACAGGTTTGTGTGTGTGTCATGAAAGACTGATTTTCACTGTCTGCCTAAAGCCCATAATAATAAGTAACAAAAAGGCTCAAGTAAAAAACAAAATTACACCAGACATACTGCACCCCTGCTAACCTGTCATGGTTAATATGAGAAGATCCAGAAAAGCAGGGCCCTTCTAGACAAATACATATAAAATCCTCTGTACTCAAGGACCTCTGTCCCATTCCTCTGCTCATCCAATAGCAAATGTTCATACAGTCTGAGTCAGTCTTTATTGATACTGCTCTATAAATTAAAGTTATCGCTCGGTATTTGAGTACACTATCTTGTTTACATAATTTCCATACTTTCGCTTCCCTCAAATTTTATAATATCATACTATGTGACACATTTTTATTATACTACATTGTCCTTTTTTACACTGCCCTTTGGAATTTACACAAGCTTACATTTCGTTGTACACTTGCTCTGGCACGTACATCTGTAACACAAATTTCACAATAAAGATGGATAAATTGTTATCAATTCATAAATATGATGCATATATATACAGTATAATGCATATACTGTACACTTAAGGGTGGACATCAGTGATAATATTTGCATGACAGCATATGAATACAATAACACAGAAACGATTGTTTTAACCATAGACTGTAATTCAGTTGAGAAAAGACAAATAATAGCTCTAATGGCACCTGCAACTGGCAGAATGACAGAGAATTAAATAAATACACAATACACAAATGTACCCGAGTATATATAACGTATAAAAGGGGGTATGACAATTGACTGGCCTGCATATAAGCTAATTATAAACAGGTATATAAACACACATCATTTCTCATATATAAAATATAAGTATAATGCCTCCCACTGTGTCATTATAATTTATCGCGCTCATTCAGACTGTAGCAGCCGTTAGCAAGCGGAAGTAGTCTGAAGGAACCGGAAGTAATATTTGACAGGCTCGAGTAATGCAGTACTAATGATCTCTGACTGGATATTTTCATGTTTATTCGCGTTCTCGGAGAATTCATGCATACGTTCGGCAGACCGGTATTAAGCTGTAGCGCACAACTATAATATGGCTGAATACAGTTCAGACAAGAGCGCATAAAAAATCCCATGTGCCGCATACGCCCATGTTATGGGAAAGAAGACGAGATCGAGCTGGTGGAGTATCAGTAATGTCAGACTGAAGCGCGGCTTTTGACGCTGAGCTGTTACTAATAACTAGGTGCTCCTAGGTAAGAGTTTTGTGGTAAGTCGGTCAGATCCTGTGCTGTAATGAGACGCATGTTTTGTGATAATCACGCTTGCACTTGCATAGCTGCAACATCCAATGCGGCGGCGCTGTTATTAGCAGGTTAGCTAGTCTGCCTGCTAAATCAGCTTTTCTTAATCTAGTTCACTTGGCAGTAATAAGCAACTAATAGGCAGGCAAGGCCTCTATGCGTGCAAGATCGCACGACCCAATACATTCAGACATTCAATTTTTGTTCATTTAGAAATCGGAATATATAAAAGCACATTTAAAATGGCAAATCACATTGCACACCGCCTGCACGCTTGGCTTCCTTTTACCTCGTGTGACTGCAAGGTGCAGTACCTAACTACAACTGGCAATCTTACTTCACTGTCAGCAGATTTATGACCGGGCTTCTAGGTGTATCCGCGCCGAACTTTCTGTTTTAATGTGGGAAGAAAGGATTCAATTCGATTTCTCGAGCACGGCGCAGAATTTGATATGTATAGCGGGCAAAATATAAAAAGGGGCACAACGTAAACATTTAGTAAATGCTGGTTTTTTATTTTTGTTTTTTTTTTATCTAATGCTGCTTTTCATGAGCTGCCTAAGGGCATCTTGCCACGTTATTCCAAATCTTGGATCTCTGACGACCGCCTGTCAGAAACACCTGACAGGCGCCCATACTGTATGTTGACAGGCTGGGTTTTAACGCGCGTGATTTAAGCGTTTGGCGACGCCCGTTGATGCTTATAGGGGTTTTGTTGCAACAAGACTGTTTTTGTGCTCATTACGTATTTTAGGTGCAGGCATGCCTGGAAAACTGAAGGCCAAAATTGTGGCAGGACGCCACTTGCCTGTCATGGACAGGGCGAGCGATCTGACGGATGCTTTTGTTGAGGTGGGTGCGACTTCTGGTAATTAGTACTTGACATCCTCAAGATAGTTATATATCTATG
>JAODKK010000001.1:10970552-10992253 GCA_026774405.1 Petrocephalus microphthalmus | reverse complement strand
AACCACAGGAGCAGTGTTGAGTAGAGAACCACAGGAGCAGTGTTGAGTAGAGAACCACAGGAACAGTGTTGAGTAGAGAAGGCCTTGTCTGGACTCTTCACTGTGAGCTGAATGTCCCCCTGCTCTCACTGTAAAGCAGATTTACTGCTCAGAACACCTTAGATGCCCATTGAAGCGCGTTTATGGAGCGCCTATGACTATAGCCCAGTAAATCACATTTTATATATGTATGTTTTTTTTCAGTTTGATAGACTTCATTGACATTATGAATAATTTATCATTCTCTACCCACTACTAAAATTCGTAAAGTACATTTTTACTAAATGTAATTTGCATCATAATATAGTTAAAAAAAAAAAAGTCAGTCATGTTCCTTAAATAATTATGCTCATTTTTGTAAGTCACATGTCAAGCAGTCAGATGCGTGAAACGATTACAATTTTTGTTTGCAATATAGAATTCAAAATGAATTTCTAGGTGGAGTGCGGTGTTTCTGTTTTTCTGCCATGGATAAGATTAAGTACAGTTTGGGATAAAAATATGAGATGAGAGAGGGCGATTTTTAGGAGGTCATATGAGATTTAGCCTGAATAGGACGATGTGCTCATCACTGCGGTAATTTTATCTTAAAATCTTTGTTTAGCTCTAATCATGACTTGAACACAATTCTGTTTCTCTTAAACAAGGAACTGAAAACATGGTGACAGAATAGCATTCCTTGCTTGTTCACATCTTGTCTTGCTTTGAAGTAAATCGATTTGTCAGCGATCTACAAGAGGCAGCGATGCGGGCCGTGTCGGGAAGGAGGTGCGTCTGGGACTGGGCCTTTGGAAACCCAAGGATGGGTCGGGCTCTAGTGGGTAGATCCGCAGTGAGAAAACGGGGACACTTCACTCCTGTGCCTGCATGCGGCGCTGTGTGTTAATGAGAAGCCGTAGCTCAGTGCATGGTCTGGGATAGGGCGGGGGCTCTCTGCAGGCCCCCCTGTCAATCTGTAGTACTTACTAGTACCGTAGCTTACTGAGCGTAAGGCTGACGGTTACTCTGCTGCTGCATGCTCCCCTCTCTCTCACTCTCTCTCTCTCTCCCCCCTTCCTCTCTCTTTCTTCCAGCCTCCCTCTTTGCTTTGATCTGCTTCCTCTCTTCCTCCCTCTACCCCCCCATTGTTTCCAATTCTCCCCCCCCCACTTTAATAAGCCTCCGATTAATGCTGTTGTCTGTCTTTGCAGTTCCTGTGGAGTGTTTTTGTTGTGTGCTCTTCTTGTTTGTAGTTGTACTGTCTGTATCTTCTTCTTTTTTATTTTTTATTTTTAATTTTTTTTATTTTTTTCTCTTCTCTCTTTCTGCGCCTATAACTGATCTACTAATTTGCTGTTTTGAACTCAGCCTTGGGTAACACAAGATCATACAAACTGCTAGACTGGAATAGTTTCACTGCAGGTATTTTCCCCACTCTTTTGGTATTGCACATACCCACAGAAACTATGGCAGCTCAGTGAAGTTCCAGCATTTAGGAACAGACAGACACGGGGACGGGGTACTCCCTGTTTTCCATTAAAATTGGCGATGGGTATTTATTTGTGTTGAGATCCACAAAGGGCTCTTGGGGGTTCAGGTACCAGCCTGGTACCACGCCGCTGACACATTTTCACCTTGCGGCCTGGAATGAAGGAGAATGCAGACCTTGATGGATTCGGGAGTCAAAAAGCTTAATAAACAATTCTCCTTTTGTCAGGAGCTGAGCTGTTTGTAGCGAATCACAAGCATGCTCTGAAAATGCTTCTAAACGAAAGCAAGAATAGTAGCTGGAATGTGCCAGAAATGAAGATTCCAATGTTAAATGTCAGTCCTGTTTACTAGACCCAAAATACGGTATGTATGTTTATTTTTGTCCACTCAGCTCTGGAACGATTTGCTGATTTTGGTTTATAGACTCTCAGGGAAGGCCCTCGTTCCACCCTGTCGAGTGCAGATGTCATATTGAGGACTAATAAGGTCCTCTGGCACTCCTCTGCTGAGTTCACCCACCTAGGAAGCAGTTAGCACATTTTTAGCACACTTTATCCTTAATGAAACGCTTGCATTTTTGCATGTACTGTTCCCTTAATGGCGTTTAATCGCCCGATTGGCATTTCCAGCTGTGTGCACTTTGAGCCAAATGTGTATTTATACGGCAACCCCTGAAATTCCAAGCTCAATTTTGTGACACATTAATTGCCCGTCACCAATTTTCAAAATTCTGACTGCTTGTCTATATGTTAGTGCTCTCTTTTTCTGCAGAGTCTATGATGATCAAATACAATCCAAAATGATGCAAAAGAGCATACTACCTGAAATGAGATGCATTTAAAATAAAGTTTAACTGAAACATCGAGGAGGACCTTGTTTTGGACTGGGTTGGTCCCTAACGGTAAAGTGCTTGTTTTCATCAATACTGAGTGTGAAGCCACACCAGGGCTGGTGTCTCTGTAGCTCCGAACATCTTCCTTTCCTATCCACGTTTCCATTTTGCGCTATATACCTGTTTCCTGTTATTTTTTTTCCTTTAAATTTAGCAGCCTCTGGCATCCTTCAGCACTGTTTGCCTTCCTCATGGGAGCATGTATTTTTTACTTACAGGGGGGTGCGTTTACTAAGGGGAGATGTAGGAGTACGTGGTTCTGAGGGGAGGGTTTTTCCTTGTATTGCGACTGTTTGGTATAAGCTACCTTCCATCTAAATAGTGATGGAAAATATCGAACAGTTGTGGACACATTCCGAATTCCTTTAATGTTTTGCTGGGATTTTTTTAGTGAAAATATGCACCAATTGCCCCATAATTTATCCTTCGGTTAGGTGTTTATAATAATGTGGAAATGGGTCATTGGGTAGATTTTTACACTGATTCATGCATTGCTATGCAAACTTGTTGACTAGTTTATTCACCCGGGGAAGTGAAATTTCTTCTGTCTGCTCTTCTTGTCAGATCATAGCTGTACTGAAGGTCGTCTTTCGTAGTTTCCACCTGAGCGATTTGGGGAGCTCGCATTCGAGAGCTACATGACATGCTTTTCGGTTCTTGCCTTTTTTGTGCAGACTTAGAACCATAACTTCTCTGACCATTTCAGTGAGCTGCCATACTTTTCTCCCCCCCCTGCTCTGTTCTGTCATGTGACTCAAGCATGCGCCAAAAGGTGAAACCCAACCATTTCAGGCTACTCTCTGCTGAATCTGCTTCTGGCATTTCCTTTGCACTCGCAAGGCTGACGCTTCCTTAAAAGAGCATCTTGAAGAAACCAGCCACGATAGGGGTGGAAGAAAATGGTGTCTTGATGGAGATCATGGGGCATGTGTGTCCTTGCCTCCCAAGGGCCGTATTCATAGCGCAGTGGGTAGCTTGTTCTCGGACAAGCTTCCTCCTTGCGGATCCAGATTCTGTCAGAAAAGGTTCTGTCCTTCCCTAGGCTCCTGCTTTTTCTCTCTGAGTAGGCGCTGTACATCTGAGGGACCACAATTTGTGGTTGTCATTGCAGCCTAATTTTACCACCGATTAAATAAATAGTGTCACTAGCAAGCGAAATAACTTTGCAAATTTGCAAACTTTATTTGGGATTTAAATATTGCATAGCCCCTGCTATGCAATCAATAATGGGTTGATATGGATGAACTGATTTGAATTTTCGTAGGCTCCTGACTAATTGTTGATGCCAAAGACCCTCTCCTGACTGGAGAGGTGAGAAAGTTAGTTTAGGAGCGGACGTGATCATCAGTGTCATGGACCTTGTTCGGTAGATAAAACACCTGGTGTTTTTTGAGGGGTGTCCCCTGGATGCCACCGTGGGTAAGAGTCTGACAGTGAGAGGAATGAATATGGCCCTTAAACCCCACCCACCCTGCACACCCCACCCCCTTGCCGAGGTTTGCCGAGATCTTTCTGAAACTGTCCTTGTGACTTCCGTGGCTGTTCTGTATCAGGAGTCTGCTGTCATGGATCTATCTCGTCTCTTATCGGAGGTTCTGCAGAACTTCCTGTGCACTCCATCCATATATCTCTTCTGTTTTGTCTCTGGCTGGTTTTTTAATCTTATTTTATTTTGGCTTACCATTGAAATGAAATCCATCCATTAGCCACTATTGTGCTAGGAGACTGTAACGTTTTTTGTTTTGTTTTTATTATTCGTAAAGTGGAGAAAGTTGGTTAAACGCAAGGCGTATAGACACTGAATGTTTTTCATTAAGTAGCGATGGCTGCAGTACTTAATGAAATTGGTGGATTCAGCTCTTGTGACCCCTGCCCCCATCTCTCTCTGAGTCACTGGCTAGCCTGAGTCACTAGTGATGAGTCGTCATCGATATGCGGATGTCCTAAAGACGAGTCCAGCTCGAGTCAGCCGTGCGCCATCGTTGTATGTTTCGCCGATAGCTTACAGTTGGACGAGCGACATGAAATTGACCATTTAACTGATAAATGGCTTCAATGAGATCCCCCTCCCAACACATACAGGCAGCGTCTTCCCCAGCACATGAATCCCACCCACCTCACGAGCATCCGCCGGCGTCGACCTTATGTCATTTCAGACGAGCCCGAGACCCGGGACGCCTGGTGGGAAGAGATTCGGCAAGAGATCAAGTCCCACGCGAAAGCGCTGGGCTGCCATGCCGTGGTGGGCTACAGCGAGTCCACCAGCATCTGGTGAGGGGCGTCCTGCTTAGGAGAGCTGCTTTATATATATATATATACATATATATATATACATATATAAAATGTTTGGTTTTTCCTTTTCGCAGAACTAAAGAGATTCTTTTTTGTTGTTTTACTGTCCAGTTGCATATGTTATGATGTTACGTTGTTCTTTTCCTGAGCAAATATATATTTAATACTCAGATAATGCTCTAAACATTTTCTTTAACTGCCTAAGTACTGCATACAAAAGTCTTAGGCAGTTAAAGAAAATGTTTAAGGATATTTATCTGGCTAGTTAGTGTCTATTTGCTCATTGTAGCTTTGGTACATATGCAGATTGACACCCTCACAGAATAATAGATGAGAATGTCTTTTCGCCAGAAAGTTCCTGAAGTTTTGCTGGATAGCTCTATAGTCTATTAACACCACTTCGGTTCCCAAACCTCTTCTCGGGGGCACCTCAGCCATTACATATAGTTGTTAAATTTCACCTCCAGCCCAGGTAATTGATTAACTTAATTAGTTAACGCAACGAGGTGTTGATTAGCCTAACAACTTGGGCATAGTGGTTGAGTCAGATAATACATGGTATATGGGAAGGTTGTTGCAGATACTGCGGCGACTTTAGGAGAGGTTTTGAAATGGCTAAGCTGCCACACTTTGACAGAGATGATGTAGTTTTACATCAACAAACAGATACAAACTGATATAATATATTATTATATTATATTAGAATGTGGCAAAATAACGATATAAACAATCTTGCAGCTTGTGTAGATACACTTTAGTTTCTTCATGTCTGTTTGTTGTATCTCCATACTATACTATACTATACTGTACTCCTCTGTGACACCGCTTTTGGTTTCTAAGATGAGACATGATGTGATCCCTGTCTCTTCGTCCTTATCCCCATGCAGCGAGGAGGTGTGCATCCTGTCTGCGTCGGGCACGGCAGCGATCCTCAACCCCAAGTTCATGCAGGAGGGCTGTCTGGACAGCTACAGCGAGCACAGGTTGTCATGGCTGCCGGCTGCCTTTGGCGCGAGGTCAAACGAGGCCGAGTGTCACATTTTCCTTTGCCGTGAGGTTGGCTCTGCCCCCGTAGAGGGGCTCGGAGAGCTGGCTTTCAGGATACTGGCCTGCCCTTGGCTTAATCCTCCTAATGTGTGCTTGGTATATTATATTCATATGTTATCCAAATAGGTGTGGCAGATTTTTCACAAATCACTAGGTATTATAGAAAATTATATAAACCATGTTTTTAAACCTTACACTGTAACTTCCATATTAGGGTGGCCCTATTTAATTTTTTTTTTTTTAAAGTAATGCCTGAGTACACCCTCAGAAAATAGGGTACCAATTTGTACCTTTGCTTGTCACTGGGGCTGTACCCTCAAGGGTCTGCCAATTGTACCCTTAGCTGTAATTGTGCCTTATATGGTACAGAAATTAATCCCCAAGGTACAAACAAGATTAATTTACCCCTGTAAATTAATAGCCCCAGTGACAAGCAAAGGTACAAATTGTACCATTTTTTTCTGAGAGTGTAGGGTGCATTCTCAGCCTCCTATGTAAGGAAAAAAAGGTGAAATTGTGCAATATTTAGGGGTTGCACAGACCACCTGAGGTTTTGAACACTGATATGCGCTAGGTAGAGACAAGCAGGAAGTCATTTCATTTAGTCTAAATAATTTGTCACAGCACCCACAAGAAATGTATAAAATGTGCAAAATTAATGAACAACAGAATGTCAAATGCATTTAGTAAAAAACTGTCATTTAGTTTGCCCTGACAGATGTCAGCTGACCTTGAGCATAGTCTCCATAACCCAACAAACTGCAATCGCAGACCCTGACAAAGACTGTCAATTATCAGTGAAGCGCAATACATATTTAATGTGGTTTATTAGCAAATTAACTTGTCAGTATGTCATTCAGGTAGGCCTGTTGCATCTGACAGGCCAGCCGAAACGGTTTCCTTGTTAGCATCGGGATACCAGCGCCGATGTTCCTGCACGCCTTCTGTTCCACGTCTTTGGTCAGCAGTTGTGCACCTCCTCCTGCACATTGATGACTGTCAGGGTGGTATCAATTTTAGAATGTTGATCATCTTTCCATGTAGCAGGAGATGATGTCAGAAATAAATCCTTAAATCCTAGAATTTGGAAGAATTTATTTGTGTTGCTGGTGACAAATGAGCACAGGCATTTACTTGCGTTGATACATTTCGTATCCCGTCTGAGGGGCTTCGTCTGTTCCTTCCTTTTCAGTCAGAACCCTAACCATGTCTGTTTTCTTTGCATCCGGCGCAGAACGGTCAAAGAATGCTACAGTAGTGTTTCCCAATCTGGTCCACAGGACCTCCCTCCCAGCTCACTGAAAATGTGGACAGTCTGGCAGGGAGCTCAGGGGGAGCAAAAGTATGGACTGACTATGGCTTCCCGAGGACCGGATTAGGAAACAATGCACTAGAGCACCTGAAAGCTCCCCTAGGTGTCACAGACGATGACCAAATGCAGCATTTTCGCTATCTGAAAGAAACTTCAAATGGCTTGTGCAGCCTCTAAACATCTGTCTGAACGTCTTACTTTTGTCTCTTTTTTTTCTCATATGAGGTCACAGAAAGAAAAGTATTTAAAAGTTTTAAATTTCAAATTTTTCAAAAATTAAAATTTTTTGCCATACATCTATGGGCCATCGTCAATACTTTATCTTGCTTTGATTTGAAGTAAAATGTACTTATGGGTCATGTTACTTCTCTACATATAATAAGGTTTGCGTGTGTACTTGGGGTTCATTTGTGCCACATACAGTACCTGTCCACACACACACACGCGCACACACACACTGACAGGGCAGTACAGTTTTAATGTCCCTGCATTGTTTGCTCAGTAGGTTGGAGGATCCGTCGCCCCCTAGCTGTGGCTTCTGTCACATTCCCTACGACGAGCTCAACATGCCCTTCCCGGCTCACCTCACGTACTGCTACAACTGTCGCCGGCAGAAGGTGCCGGACGTGCTCTTCACCACCATAGACCTGCCGATGGAGGCGGTAGTGACTGGCAAGGGGGGCCTCATCCAGGCTAGGTACGCTCCCAGCCACGCTCTGCCTGACCCCCCACCCCTTCCCATGAGGAGTGTGGGATTAACTTGGTATTTAGGAACATTTAAGAGCTCTCATGAATATCACATGGACAGCAGAGTCGAAAGTGCTTTGACCTTTCTTTGCTTCGACATTTTTTTTTTTTGTTTTAATGAAAACCTCTAAAATGGAAGGTCAAGCTGCTCATTTAGTACCGCGAGCTTCATGTCCGAAACGTCTCGCTCTCCCCTGCGAGCTTGGGGCTGAGTTACAGCCCCTGGCTGCCTCGTCATCCTGCCCTGTCCCTTTCGGCAGGCTGTGTCGGCTGAAGAAGAAGGCCCAGGGGGAAGGAAATGCCACGGCCATCAGCAACCTGCTGCCCTTCATGGAGTACGAGCTGCACACCCAGCTGATGAACAAGCTGAAGTTGCGCGGCATGAACGCCCTGTTCGGGCTGCGCGTGCAGATCAGCGTGGGCGAGAACATGCTGGTGGGGCTGGCGGTGAGCAGGCGCCAGGGTCAGAGGTCACGGGGGCGGAGCCGGGAGGGTCTTTCTGCATATCGCAACCTGTTTATTTCTGAGCACGTGACAGATTCCTGCTACTGAGGTTTGTTAAAATACAACAACTGTTTATCGCAAGGGGGAGATTGTTTATATTTGGTAAAAGGGAAAAAAAAAATGGAAAGATATGTTGAAAAGAGGATGGCGTGGGCGTGATGTGCCTGACAGGCAGCTTCGTTGTCCTTAGTCTGCTACAGGGGTGTACCTGACGGCCCTGCCCGCACCGGGGGGCATCCAGATTGCAGGAAAGACGCCCAGTGACATCACCTATGAGCAGCATATCTCCAACATGCAGAAGAAGATCAACGACACCATAGCCAAAAACAAGGAGCTCTATGAGATCCACCCCCAGGTGAGTGGCCATGCGGCTTGTAGGCCTGGATGGCGGGAGCTGTCTGATTATGGTTCTGGATTATGCCATTTCCTGGCAAGGCACCGGCAGCCCAGATTGCCAAATATTTATACACAAGGTGGTCCAAGGACAACTGCTTGAGCTGTGAGCTGTGGGCTGACCACAGAATTATCAGATGTCCATTATATGTTGCGTTTCGAATGTCGTACGATCAATCCCTAATGTTTTAACTGTTATGGATTTTATTTGTTTATATGAGTGGTTCCTTTATTTTTACAAGACTCCATCCCCAGTTTTTGGACTGGACCCAAAGCCAATCAGAGACATTAATATGCTTCATTAAAGCGTGAACATTAATTATTTTCACAAAAATCATCACAAAGAAATACTTATACATAAAGTGATATGAGTGATATAAATGATATTTATGTAATCCTATTAATGAAAGCTGGGGTTAAACGTCTCACTTTTGCTAATTATCTGGCTGTGTTTCTTTGATATTCTATTAGAAATTTCATTATCACTAAAAGCATATTTCATATCTTTTATGTCATTCTTCACCTACCTTCAGCTGAGGTTTCTTCCTGGGTGTCTTTGAAAGGATCACCCCAAAATAAATTCACTTTGTCATATGGTTCATTATGTGGAAAATTGCTGGCTCATGATGTCATCGTCGTCCTCTGCACAAGCCTGGCCGTGTTCCAATGCTGGGGAGCTGGGCATGTCTTGTTACTGAAATGGAAATGAAATTGTAAAAATTAAAATGAAAAAGGCGCAGGGAGCATTTATGAAATTACCGTGCATGTACCAACTTACTCAGTCTAATATCAATCTGAAGGAGTGCAGAGGTTTTAAGCCAGCGAATCACAGCCTATGATATTTTTAGAAGGCCCTGTTACGGCTTCCTGCATTTATTGCATGCTCATGACAGAGATGCATTGTTCCGGGAGCATGATCATCTGCTGGATATATAGTCATAAATATATAGTCATAAATTAAAGGGCCACTCTGCACTGTATGTATGCAAAGTTTAATGCAGTCTTGTACTGCACTTGAAGCCAGTCACGGTAGATAAGAATATTACAGAAGTTGCATAGATAAGTCAGATTCTAGTATCAAACCCTACCAGTTGGCTAAGCTACTGAAAATAGTCTTTACAAGAGATTGAGACTCTTGGAGTTTACAAGATGGCTGCCTACGATCAGGCCCAAGTGTCCATCACTAGCCGCCGTACCGAATAGCTATGACAAGCACTGTCTCACGTCAGCATCCCACGGGACGTCCGCGTCCTCAAGCGTCTGGCTCTTGGTCGACAACACAGAGCGGCATGCTTCCTGGGATTACCCCAGTCCCTCATCTGACAAATAGGAACACAGGGTACATTACTGGCGCCGGCATTCACCTTCTTCTCTGTCCGGCTTGCCTGTAGGAGATCATCGAGGAGGTGATCGGGTCGCCTATTCCAGAGTCCCGGCAGCGTTCCCGACTTTTCCGGTCGCACTCGGAAAGCTCTGATGAGGTGTCGGAGCTTGACCTGTCTCATGGAAAGAAGGATGCCTTTGTCCTTGAAGTAAGTCTTCCTTCCGCCCTCTTTGAAACATTGATGTCGCACCTTCGGGGTGTCAGCATTATTCATCGACGCACACAAGGCAGCGGATCTCTCGCCCTTGCAGATTGACGACACTGATGCCGTGGAGGACATCCACTCCCTCCTCACTGACGCGCCCCTGCCTTCAGGTACCGGCATTGTGGCCATCTTGAGGGTGGGGGGGAGGCAAGGGGTGACCTGGTTGCAGCCCACTGATCTGGGCAAGTTTTCAGCAGCAGCACAAGGCTCTGAAAGTCCAGCCTGCCCACAACCAGCCTCAATTCCCCATTTGAACACATTGCTGGCCTGCGGCAGTCGGATTCTAGGAGACCGGACTATCCTCTCGTGGGTGGGGCGGCCTAAGAAGCTTATGAATATTTCAGGGTACCAACTACTGAGTCAGCAGGAGCTAGTTGAGGACTTTAGAAGGCATCATTTAGTGGTCATCTTGCTTTTGAGAGGCCATCTTTGAAAAGCTGTCAGCCATTGTGTTTCTCAACCCAGTTCAGGATTGAGAAACACTGCCGAAAAGCATCCCCAGATTGGAGCCTAGCAGCAAACCCCGTCTGTCTGTCTGTACTCTAACGTGAAGGTCACTGATCGAAAGATGAGTCTTTGGTAGAACTTCCTTGAGTCATGTCACTTAAGCACAGCCAGCTGAAGTGGAGATTACCAAATGATCAGGCTTTGCCCAGACCATCATGCCACATGCTTTAAACTTTTAATATGGGTGTTTGATGTTCTCTTAATCCTTGGCTCACTGGAACACTCCCTGTCGTAGGCTTTTATAGCTGTAATACGGAGATTATGCCTGGGATTTACAACTGGACGTCAAGTTTACAGGTAAAGACTTCCTGTTTTCCAGAGTGCCAGGCAGATAAGTGCTTGGCACCAGAAGTGATGTCAGGGATTTACTTTTTTCCTCCGAGAATTGCCTGCACCCCCATTTCACAACATTTTATTTCAGATGTTCACTTCGGTAAGGGTATTCCGACTGAGCAACGTTAACCTGACCAACCAAGGACTTAACAAGATTTTTAATGACCTCTGTGAGAACCTGCTCAAGGTGAGTCCAGTCCCGGGAACTTAGCCGGCCGCTGAATGAAATTACGGTGTGGATTCTAAGAGGTGTGTGCTTGGAAATCTGAAGGGTGTTTTAGGGGTGTGTGGGTTGGCTATCATGAAGTGTATGAATCCATAATGCACCAAGGAAGTGATGGGCTGAAAGTAAATATAAAAGGTTATCATAATTAACGTGCTTGTTAGCTTTTATGCACCGTGATTTACACTTTTACTTTAGTGCTGGGTTCATCTTCTCTTCCAGAGTCTGTACTTCAAGCTGCGCTCCATGGTTCCCTGCTGCCTTTGCCATCTGAACTTAACTGTGGCCGTACCAGAAGAGGAGCTCATTCAGGTGAGCCTGCAACAGTAAGCCGCCAAGCCCAGCTCTGCTCCCAGACCACTTTCTGAGTGTTTTTTCACAAGTTTTTTTTTTTTTTTCTCTTGCTCTATAAAGCAAACATTCCTCTTGCCAGGGTATCGAACAGGGTATCGAATTACCCAGGTTTAGCTGATGGGGAAATTGTAGCTTCAATGTCATTGTTAAACTTTTGTACAGTTCAATGCCAGTACACAATCGCTAACAGCCCTGTTAGTTACTGCCATTCTTGGGCTTTGTCCAGTGGAATTTATCTGCTGCTGTAGCTGGCTGTGTGCCTTTATCACAGCCATGTAAATTCTCCATACATCTCTGGCCTATTGTTTATTCAGAAGGTATAGACCAGAGCCCGTTATCAGGAGAGACCCCGTGAGCAGTTCACATTGTCTCCACCAGGTGGCTGTCACTGCTGTTGCCATGACCTTTGAGAAGGAGCAGGCCCAAGAAAACTGGAAAGCGAATGCGGAGAAGGCGCTCATGAAAGGTGGGTCTATTTTTATTGCTGTTAAAGCTTGTGGTCCGTAGAATAAAGTCATTTCGGTTTTTGTTTGCGGTGAGCATTAATAGTAGGATATGTTGGTGAGCTAGGAGGGGAGCAGGCTAAGGTTTTGAAAGCTTCCTTCCTGAGCTTGGTAGATAAAGGATTGATTTCCACCCAAATCCTTCGCTGCCTTATGTTGCGCTCTCTCTCTCTCTCTCTCTCTCTCTCTCTCTCTCTCCCTCTTTTTGAAGTGATATCAGAGAATGAGGAGCAGCTGCAGTTCCCACTGGAGCTGTGCACAGAGACGCCAGCCCCACAGTCCTTCTCCCCCAGCAAAGGCACAGGTACTGTGGGCTGGCTGTGCTGTATTGCGGGGGTGTCGCCACTAATATCCATCCTTTTACCCCATAGGTTTTCACTCCTGCGTCTGGCAGCTGGCTTTGTTTTCCTGTCCTCTTTCTCTGCGTAGAGGGAATGTGAAATTAGGCTTTACAAATAATGAATAGTCAAGTGCCAAAGTGCTCTAGGTGAGAGCATGCCAGGACCAGGAGTGAAGACCTCAGCGCTGTCCTGTCCCACCGGGCCAGACCTCCCTGACTGTCAGTGCCTAGAGAGTGGGAGGGTCCCACGCGGTCTGTGAGCCGCGCCGACCGACACTTACACTAGACGTGGTGCTTTTCTGTATGTTGACAAACGCAGACTTAGACGAGTCAGGTTGGCGAGTCATATACAGTGACACAGCATAGAATGGTCCATGGTGTTACAGACATACATGGAGTGCAGAGATAGACAGGACAGCGCAGAAAGAAACATGCAAAATCAGTTTAAATGTAAGCAATTTTGGAATGTTAAGGGTAAGATGGCCGCTCTAGGTTAACTTTGGAGGGGCCCTGAGCCGCCCTGTCCTCCTATCCACAGGGCACCAAGAGGGCATTGGTGTGCACTCCTCTGCCAGAGGTAAGCCCCGCCCCCAGCCTGCCCATGCGTCCATTGACATTACAATCAGGGCGCTCTTTTTTAAATTCGTTTTTTCTTTTGTCTCTCAGACAGATAGTGCTTTCCTGACGAAGCAATTTGAAGCAAATAGCCAATGTCATCCATGTTATTTTTTTCCTCTTTTATTTTTTCTTCTTTCTTTTTGTCTGTCTGTGTACTTCCAGCCACCTCAGTTGATTACAGTTCCTTTGCAGACAGATGCAGCACCTGGATAGAGCTCATTAAACTGAAAGCTCAGGCCATAAGACGTGGATCAATTAAGACAAGTAGGACGACACTGTTTCTAGCGCACTCTGGTGACAATCCCAGCGGTACTCTGTAATCTACCTCTGCCATGACGGTGGTGGGCGGAGCCTTGCTGCCCCAGAAATGGCATTACCGATCAAGCGCAGCTGATTGACAGAGTGTGAAAGCTGAGGACACGCCCCCCCCCCCCCCCCCCCCCCCCCCCCCCCCCCCCCCACGCGGGCTTGTCCTGCTTCTGGCTTAGACGCATTTGGGCTCGGCTGGCATTTAGTCTGCAGTCACCGCTCATCCAGAACATTATTTTTAATGTTGCCTGTGCACAGTTTCTTTATGAATTAGTTGATTTCGGTGAATTCGGAAACATGAGCCAGCACCACACCATTTAGATTCTTCATAGGCCTTTCTGATTGGCTAGCTGGTGGCTTGAAAAGCATCAAAGCTATAAACAGTAAGGTTACATTTTAAGAAATGTAACATCTTTCACACTCTCGCTCCTCCAAAACGGTACTCCCTCGGCAGACGACTCGTCTTGTGTCTCCTTTATCTTCTCCTCTGATCATCGCTAAGCCATAGCCGTCTGATTACCCCCCCCCTGTTCCTTTGGTTTTGTGCGCGCCGCCCCGCCCATCTGTTTGTTCCTTTCCGTTCATGTACTGCATGCTATGCATGAGTACCGTTTCCTCCATGGCAGGCCATGCTAAGTTACATCGTTGAGGCTTCAGATGGTTTCTGAATGCTGTCACAAAGCCATTTCACCACACCGAAGCAGATGGCACTTGCCCGCCCTCCCTCCTTCCCGCCCTTCTGGTCTCTCTCTCTCTCTCTCTCTCTTTCTGTACGTTTCCATGGCTTTTGACTAACATCTGATCGTCATTCCCATGACACGCTCTGAAGGCTGTCTGTGTGCTTCCTGTGTGCCCCTGCCCCCCCCCCCAACACACCCCCTCCCAGCATCCTCCCAGGAGAAAGACAGCCCAGTGCCAGAAGGACGACTACGCTCGCTGCGCTGCACGCACCCGTTCCCCAGCAGCACCGTCTCTGTGGTCAAAATGACCCCACTTTCTTTCCTCCCGGGCACTCGCATCATCAAGTACCTGGGCATCATCAACATGTTCTTCATCCGGGAAACCACGTCACTGCGGGAGGTGAGCATCCCCCCCCACCCCCCATGCCATGAGGGACACCCAAACCTGTCCTGCTGACATACACCTCTACCTTTTAGGGTGGAATTAATCTGCTCACATCGGTCAATATTCTCAAGATCTCAACCCAGATGCAACATTTCAGTACTCTGCCTGTGGCAAGGAATTTGAAGCTTTTAAATCACGGTGAAAAGGCGTGTTTGAAAGTCATTTGATTGCTATGGTCGTGGCCTGTTTTGAATAAATGAAAAGTCTCGGATGTATTCGCAGTTGATGAGCTTAAATGGAGTGTTTCTTTTCATAACTCGGTTAAAGATTTTTTTGTCAGCTCTTTCATTTCATTTAAATTGCAAACGTGACTCACGTAATCTGAGTGAACTCCTCAGTGCATTACGGTCACGTATGTGAAATATCTTTTTGATAGCATGGTTTAGTGCTTTAATTTTTTTGGCCTGGAGAAATTCAGTGTGTGTATTTGTGTCTATGTCTGTCCTCCACAGGAAGGGGGCGTCAGTGGGTTCCTGCACTGTTTTATCGCTGAGGTGTTCGCCATGGTGCGGGCGCACGTAGCGGCCCTGGGAGGCAACGCCGTGGTCTCCTACAGCATGAAGGAGTGCGTCTTCATGGAGAACCCCAACAAGAACCAGGTGGGCCTCGAAGGTAACGGAGCGCCTGCCTTATTGCCTGCCTGCCTTCCTGTGCTTACACTGTGTTCCTCTGCCCCCAGGCTCAGTGCCTTATCAACGTGAGCGGTGATGCTGTTATCTTCGTGCGGGAGTCTGAGGCGGAGGCAGCACCTGCTACCCCTCAGACATCCAGCGTGCAGAATTCCAGCAGTGCTGCAGAAGCCAGTGCATAGAGAGAACACACACACATGCTATCTAAGCCAGCTTTGGACTCCTGGCTGTCTTTGACCTTCAGGACAAGTGCTCAAAGGTCAACGCCTCTTCATAGCCATTTAATACTGAGGGGGGGGAAAAACGACCACAGAGTCTGTTGACACTTGGGCTGGCTGGGTGGATTCTGCGATAGTCGTGTGGACATCTCAGTTTATTTATTGTTTTTTTTCTTTATTAAATCAGGATCACACCAGGTGCCCAAATGTTTCACTGTCTCGTGGTCCGGGCTTCTACAGGTCAGAGACCTCGATAAATTGTCCTCGCTCTCGTAGAATCCTCTCCTGGCCACCGAGTGCCCGTCAGGCACCCGAGAGGACGCCCGTGCCAAGTCCTTAAGTGGCCCCATAGACATTCCACGCCTTTACACAAAGCCGAGGCAGCCATGTGTCCTTTCCCGAGACGTAGCTATCGGGGACGCTACTCGCTCATGGTCAGAGAGGTGTGTCACTTGCACTCGACTCTTTTATATTTTTCAGCGCACTTTTCAAAGTTGGATCTCTTGACCTTTGAAGACAGGAAGTGTTTTTTTTTTTTTTGTCAAAAGCCCCCCCTTGAGAAGCTCATACAAAAACATGTAATGAAACATGTCGCAAAGTGCACTGCTGTTCTCATCGTTAAGGCAGCCACACATTTTACTTCATTTTTAGTTGTGTACTACTGAACTTTGATATTTTTTTAATTCTGTCTAATGCTGGAAAATGCAGTCTTTTTTTTAGTGTAGGTGCCACAAGCAACCTTTTTATTTGTGTAAATGTGTATGAAAAAATCAGATGAGTATTTTTGTAAAAGAAAATAATAAAGTGAGAGATTAGTAAATTGTGTTTAGTTGCATGAGCCATTTGAACCATTGGGAGTAAGTCTGTAGCCTGTTATCCTAGTGAATAGTGCAGGCAGGTTCTGTCAGTGTATGACTTGAATGTACAGAAGGGGGCGCTGTTCTTTTCTTCTAATTGGCCCCATGGTAACCTTCTCCATGGACACATTCCCTGATATTTGGCCCAATTGTTCTTAATCTTGCACAATAAAGTTCTATTTAAAAGATGTCAGAGTCTTGCTACAGTTATGCTTCCGCCGTCAAGGGAAAATTATGATTTGAAATGTCTGACTGATTATCCATCTTTTAAAAGGTTTGGCTTTGTCCGTTTTCAGTCTGGGTCTGAGTTATTCAGCTGGCAGTGAGGTGTCTCCAGCAGGGCAGGGCATTTTTTTCCAGTCCCATCCCAAATTAATGGAGGCTGTCACACTCGCTAAATGATGCACCACATGTAGGACAGCCTGTGAAGTGGAGTGTTCCCAAAACTACTTATTTCAGGATTGGCCATATTTTTGTTTAATGTATTGATATTGCCTTGGGAATAAAATGGATTTAAGGGAAACTTCCTTTAACAGCTGAGGTTAGCATTGTTTTTTGTGCATGCTGTCATCCACTGTCACCTTAAATTCAAATGGAATAAAGTATCCATGGTTACCTGTTAGTGATTGGCAATCCCATTGGCAGTACTGGTCGTTGTCATCGCATCTGCAATGTACCCCGGAGTGGGATGAAATTCTGCCGAAGATGCATGGGCTAATCTCCCGCTCTGTGATCTGAAGTCCCTACGAGCACGAGTTTGCAACCTCAGCTGTCACTTATAACATTCCAGTGTGTTCTTACCACTTTAACTGCGATTGATATTGCACTTGACATTTTTTGCAAGCTAAATGTGTCAGCAAAATGAAGGGGTAATAGTTTAGGAGCAGTTACCTCTTTTTGATAGAGCAAATACTCAAGAAGTAGTTCAATTGGGTTTATTTACTTGGCTTTTAAGTAGCACTGAATAAGCTTCTGGTGAGTTCATTTTTATTGTCAAATAACTCAAAGTGATGCGGCCTGCCCTGAGTATTTTTGAAATATAAATTATATTAATTGCTTAGGAATAGCATCTCTCAGGAATCAACAACATGCCTCTGACAAGACTCATCTGTGTCTGTGGTGAAATGTTTTGACTGAGGGGAAAAAAAACTATGTAAGCTATGTTGCATCAAAGTGTATTTGGGAAAACTGTTCTGTGTTCTATAATCAGCATCACAGCCAATGAAATGAGGGGGTGTGGTATGCAGGGAGCCTATCCACTCTTAACGCTCTATCACCATACTGCTGTGATGCAGTACACAGTCCAGGGGGACACATTCAAAGGCCCATACCTTAGGATACATTTGCCCTAAACTGTTGCACTTCTGTCTAATCAGTGGAAGCCATGTGACGTGTCCAGGCCTACAGATCCCTAAGCTAGGTTAAAGAGGTCACTAAATCTCAGTCGTCTCAATCATTAGCCATCAAAGATGAGCTCAGCATGGAGAAATCGCTACCCCAAAGGGTGATGCAAGTCTGTCAAAGATATACTTGCAAAATTATTGGACATTTATTAAAGTTAGTAGTGCCATATTTACTATAAAATCTTTTTTTTTTTTTTTGACAAAGTAAGGGGAAGGTAGGGATTATTAGCTGACATCTAACAAAAACAGCAGGTGTCACCAGATATTAATATTTAGGACGTAAAGTGCACATTCTTCACAATGAGCATATGCCCTATAAATAGACTAGGCTGTTCTGCAGTGAAGTCTCATGCGCCATCAGCTTGCACTATCCAGAAACTCCTGGTTTTGCTTCCTCAACTTTATCAGCGTTCCCAGTAGCACGTCACACTCACAAAGTGCCAGTCACGGTCAGTACAGGAGAAATGTCCAGCTGAGGGCAGCAGCCGTCCGCCGCAGAAGCAGGGCATGCATGCAGAGGAGAAGCGGCGCTTTGTTCGCGTTGGAAGCCCGCTGCGGATCTGCCTATCGGGGAGAGAGAGAGAGAGAGAGAGAGAGAGAGAGAGAGAGAGAGAGGGAGAAAGAGGAGGGGGGGAGGCACCGAGAGAGGGGCGCAAGGGCGACTGGATAACGGCGCGGTGCTGGATTTATAAAGGATGTGCCGACGCTGTAGACGGCCAATGATGATCGGGCCGCTCATTCTGGGCAAGTCCTGATCCAAGGGGGCTGCGGTGGATTTTTTTTGTATAGAGATATCTGGGGAAGCAACATAACAAAGCGCAGTATCTTGCCACCGTGGATCAAAATGCATCCCCCCTTGCTTTAGTGGCCACAAAGATTGCTTGACGATGGCGCATTTTTGTTCAGCCAACTAAGAATCTCGTGCATTTCATCAAAACGGGAGTGAGCGGCTCTGCAGGAAACCAAGGATTTTGTCAGTGTCGACGCAAATAAATCCGGGACTCAAATTCCGATTCCCGTTTTTTTTCCATGGAGAATATATATCAAATCACTTGAAAATTGAGAAGCCGATGCGGACTTTGCCATTTATGAAGACTGCGGTTACCGTTACTTATTTCAATGACTTTGAATGCATAATTAAGTAATTTCAACCTCTTCGGTAATAATGTTTCTAAGATGGCATAGGAGCAAGTTGTCTGTATCTGCGGCACTATGTGTCATCGTGCTGTGCTGGATATACAAATACCCGGTGTACAGGTTCCCGAGCGATAAGGATATTGTAAATAAAGTCTTGCAACAGGGAGAAACATGGAAGAAAAACGAAACAAGCATCCATTTATTCAGGTATATTTCCTACCCTTAAAAAGTGTATCTCGCTGGAAAAAGAAGTCATGTAAGAACAGAGCGTTCCCGGGCATGTATTTTGGTTGTATTGCATTTGCAGATTGCGCATATTAAATGGCATTTAGTGTTATCTGTGTCTTGTACATTCGGTGACACGGAAATAACTGCGACCAGCGGTGAGCATTTTATCCGGTGTAAACGGCATCGGTACGCCGCCCCGTCGTCATCGGCGTGCTCACTCTCCTCTTTACTTTTTATACGGGCTGTAGTAATGTTAATTGCGTCACAACAAAATGTTACAGATTTGTGTTTTACAACACTTGCGTCTGTTAACATATAACGCTGTTGCAAAGGCTGAATGCATGTTCAGAATAAGTGGTTACCGAAGTCATATTTATTAATCCGTGCATTTCAGTAAAAGAGTGTCCTGGTGGGTTGGAATATAATTAAAATAACCAAAATAAGTTTACTGTACGTGTGCCTATTTGACTGTACGTATGCCTATTTATTTCAAAATAATAAGCTGATGAGGTGATTAATACTGAATGGGACCTAAACTGGATAAATGTTTATTGCGTACTGCTCAATGCAAGCTTATGGTATATTACTCCTAGGACGTCCGACCTAAACATACTTAAAAGTGTGGCACATTTTATTATATTAGTAGTTTGGGGAACACAAACTGGGCCATTTCTGACTCTTCTGAGTCATCCCATCCGTGGCATGTTGCTTTCGTGCAAGCCAAGTTTATTCATAAAACAAAAACGGTAGTGAAACTGTGCAGTGGCTATATGTTTTGCTGGCTATTTTTCAGTAGGCCCAGCAAAAATGCAGCAAATACAATTCAGCAACTTTTCTAAGGGCTGTCCACCTCCAGGCATCTCAGAAATAGTGCAGGCAAACCGCAAAACTGCCCCATTCAGTTTTCTTACAGTTCGTACAGCGAGCTGCACCCTCGGCGCGTCAAAGCGGTAACACCAGGGCTTGCGTTACCGAATGAATGAAGTGAAGCGCCAGTCAGTTAACGCATTATCGCCACCCAACTCTGCGGTAACTCGGCTTACCGCCGTTATTGTAACGCTGGTAATATGCGTGCTGACTATCAGAGCTATTTCGGGTCGTGGGACAAATCGTCACAAAAATAAATCTCATCTTACATTGTCGTTGAGACACGTACGCTCTCAGACGCAGATTCATTGTAACTAAAATTTGCAAGTTAAAAGAACTTTGAATTGCAGTTGAATTGCCTGTACCCTTTGTTCTCCGAAGCTTAGCTTAAACTTCATAATGAACGTTTTGCATGTAATATTGCTGTAGAATTAACGCGTTATTGCTGGCATTCTTTGCGATAAGCTTATGCTGTCCAGTCTAAGATGAAACGGTACACTTCCGGAGCTTTTTTAATATCCTCCGATCTTAGGCAGAACGCTCTTCGGGTGAGAAAAATACGTAGGCCTCTGGCAGGAAACAAGCAAAGCAGCTCGATTCCCCGATTCCTTGCGTGCTTTAAAATGAGCATTTTCCATTTGCAATCTGACGAGTGTATAGTTCCCTGTTTTATAACCAGAAAACAAGGTCACCCCTTCACAGGCAGATGCTCTTCTTGTGTTGACCTTTTTTCTTCTCATTGTTTCGTTGTTATGCATTCTCTTTTTATTCGTCGTATTGTTTATGAATTTGGTTTCATTGGACTGCACTGTAATTCTCAGTGTCCTTTTGAACTATCAACTTATAATTTGTTAAAGAAAAATTGTGCTACAGTTGTGAATGTTTAGTGAACTGAAGGTAGTATATGTCTAGAGCATTGTTTCCCAACCCAGTCCTCTGGCCCGGACAGTCCACGTTTTTGCTCCCTCCCAGCTCCTAGCCAATCAGCAACACCGAATACCTGGTACAGTTGCATTGGGAGCTGAGAGGAAGCAGAAACGTGGACCATCTGATGGTCCCTGGGACTGAGTTGGGAAACACTGGTCTAGAGAGCTGGCATACATCATTGTTGCAGTAGGCAAAAATGGCAAAAAATTATTAGCTGTTTTGTTTATTTTATTATGTCGAGGATGTGGAGGATGTGTATTATGTCAAGGATGTGTTTGCAGTTGTATTCAACATCGTCCAGGCACATAATTTGCGTGTTTGTCCCCATAAGTACTTTATAATGGTAGTCATTCTGGCGGCTCAGTAATCATTAATTTTTATGTATATATATATTTTTTTTTTCCTCAGAGAGCTGCTGAAAGAGTGCTGTGACCCCCGGAACATGTTTGCCGTGACCAAGGAGAACACACCCCTGGGAAGGGTGCTGTGGTACGACGGGGAGCTCTTCCACTGGCATACAGTGAACAATGACACCTACTCCCTCTTTGTACAAGTAAGAGGCAATCTGCATCTATTCAGATATTAATTAGAATATATGGTAATGCTTTACACTAACTGCACCTTCCTAATGCATTTGTAGAACATTCATAAGCAGCATGTAAGTGTACATAACATCCTAACATACTTTAACAGCTTTAATATACATTAATAACAAATATATGGTAATAACAAGCATTATAACCATGTAAAGTTTGTTATTGATGTACACTCACCTAAAGGATTATTAGGAACACCTGTTCAATTTCTCATTAATGCAATTATCTAATCAACCAATCAC
>JAODKK010000001.1:10955066-10967174 GCA_026774405.1 Petrocephalus microphthalmus | reverse complement strand
GCTTCCGGGATAGGCTCCGGACCCCCCGCGACCCTGAACAGGATAAGCGGGTTGGAAAATGGATGGATGGATGGAAACACGTTTAGCAATTAACCTTTGAGCTAAAACACTTTTCATAGTTCTTGAAGCTGTGAATATAGTGTAAGAATAGTCTACACAGTACTAAATTAGAATTTTCTCTAAGAAGATAAACGATTGTGAGTGCGTTTGCTGGGAGTAAATTGTCTAGTTCATGAAATTGTCAAGAAGTATACTTTTTTTAATTGGCCACTGAGTATAATATACTCCTGCTTGCTAATGCATCCTGCTTCTCCAATGAATGAATAATGCGGCTGCAGCTGAATGTGAAGATGTGGTCAGATGGTTCAGTTACTGCTTGGCTTAGCAGTAGAAAGGCTACCATGGCTGAGCTAGGAGGTACTGGTGCTATACGCTGTCGTTACACCACCTCTGAAATAGCCACCCTATTGGTATTTTTATGTGCTGAACTGTTTACAGAGTATGGTGTGATGAGCAAAAGCTCCTGTTATTGCAGGAGGTCAGCGGAGAATGGCCAGAGCTGTGAAAGCTTGCAGGAAGGCCACAATTACAAAAAAGTAACAGCTCAGTACAACTGTGCAATGCAGAGTGGCATTTCTGAGAATTACAGAATTTATCAGAAGATAGCTACGGGAGCGCTGTCACTTTGCCTTTCTGTGTTGTTTGTCTGTAGGTGTAACCTTCCCCCACTGTCCAAGGATTACACGGAAGACGTGGGGACCAGGACACACTTAGTGACGGCAAACCCCAGCATCATTGAGAAAAGGTGCGTATTCCCCGCCACCCAGGAGCATGGCACTGCAGGTGGTTTGCAGTGGTATTTCTTCAAAGCCTGGCTTTACACAATATTCACATATTTATTTATTTACCAGACACTTGTATCCAAAAGAACTAAAAAATGTTGAGTGAGCAGGGTGCGACAGTCCTTTGAGTATTTTGGTGTTAAGGGCCTTGCTCAGTAAACAGTAAACAGTAAAATCACTCTACCCAACCCAACGACGACCTTCTGAACACAGGCACACCATCCTAACCTGCTGCGGTCACTGCGCCCCTCACATGCTGTTTTTGACATCGGGGTGAGGGTGCAGAAAGAGGGGTTCCAGTTCTATCTAAATGGCTTTGGCTGGCTGGTGGCTCTCGATGCAACTTAGTCTCACAGAGTGTAACGAGAGATTGGGGCTGAAAGAGGACCCTGCTCTGCGCCACTCTCCATTTAAAATAGCACTGCAAGCCTCCATATTTAACACAATATTCACATGGTTTCAGCATCTGGGTTCACTTTCCATGGGAAAATGGAGGGGTGCAAGAAACAAGATGCAGACAGAAAAACAGCACACCTTTATAATATGTATGTCTGTGAAAATATGTGGCTTCCTACGGAAATCACATTGTTTCCAAATTATACTGTTCCATACTATGTTATTAGAATAGGACCTGATTCCTGCTGCATTCTGTGCCAAGTTCCTTGTTTGCAAAGTCTGGGGAAAGGGCAGTTGAGTCAGCTGATTCAGGTAGAGGGGAAGCGTTGCTGACTACCATTGGTTGAAGAGATCCCAAGTCTTGCGAGGCGAACAGCTTCATTGCAAGAATAATTGTTCTGTGGTGAGTCTTCATCATCAGATCCCTGATTCAGCCTGCTAAGCAGGTCTGACAGAGGCACACTACAAAATCCAAACAATAAATTACAAACCGGTTACAGCGGAATAATTTAATGGGCACTTGCCTTTATCATTACAGGGCTCTGCCACGTAAGAGAGGCTGAATTCTGCATGCAAAACTAGCACGACCTGATTGTGCAATGGCCATGCACGGAATCTTGTAAATAGTAGTAAGATTAAAAAAGGAACTGCTAACATTCAGTTCCTTGGAATCAATGATATGGTGTTTATTCAGCAGATTTCTTTTCCTAATAAACACCGGTCTTCTGTTCTTGGCCAATAGCTTCTTTCAGTAGTGTTGCTTCATGTACCTAGTATACTGTGCAGCACCTTTTTGCACATTTGCATAATCTGTACATTTATTTTAATTATAACAGCCCATGTAATATATAACCGAGCATTCCGAACATTAAGCTTTGCATCTTTTGTTATGCTCCTGTGTGATTCATTCAGTCTGGTATTGAACATGACCATCAAGTACCTCAGATAATAGAAACACCCGTTACTGTATGTTTTAGCACTTTATGCTTAACAGCTATGCTTGGAATTCAGGTTATTTTCACCGGTGGTATTGTGCGTGTCGCATGTTTTTTTTTTTCTGGATAACGTCACACTTTGGCAGTAAAAGCTTTGATGTCATGTTTCTTACCTTTGCCCTCAGTGTTCCTTTGAAATTGCAATGGCATTATTAGATTTACTTAAGGTTATATGGTGTTAGAGTACACGCTTATCTACTTCTGAAATGAATGTCCTTATTTGTTCGTGCACAGTGCTGTAGAGTTTCAGTGCTCCCTGGTGTTAAAAACAAATTCATGAGTATGAGAGAGGCTTTTGGGCAGGAGAGTAAGATGCAGTTTTGGCCGCCGTGGTCAGTTTTTTAATTAATCAAATTGAGAAAGAATCGATTAGCTGAAAATATATGACTGCGGTAAATGAGCAGGGTAGCTGAGACCTTTCTCCCTGATGAAATGTGACGTGTCTGGAATGTGTGACCCAGATTTCAGAACCTGCTGTGGTCGCGGAAGTCCTTCGTGGAGAGCATGAGGGCCTACGGCTCCAGCTACGTCTACATGCCAGCCTTCTCCATGAAGCCGGGCACGGACCCCTCGCTGCGGGCCTACCACGCCCTCGCTGACAGCAGCTCCAACCAGACGGTGCTCTTCGCCAACCCGGACTTCCTGAAGAGCGTGGGAGCGTTCTGGAAGGGGCGTGGCGTGCGTGCTAAGCGCCTGTCAACGGGCCTCTTCTTGGTCAGCTTGGCGCTGGGGCTGTGCGAAGAGGTCACTATCTATGGCTTCTGGCCCTTCTCCTTGGGCCTGAGGGACGACTTTGTCAGCCACCACTACTACGACAACATCCTGCCTTTCACCGGCTTCCACGCCATGCCCGAGGAGTTCCTGCAGCTGTGGCATTTGCACAAGAGCGGCACACTGCGGATGCATGTGGGCGTGTGCTCCGGCAGCGGGGGCAACCCCCAGGTCACACCAGCACGGGGGAGCGAGTGAGGGCACCCCTCCCCGTCACAGCCCAACAGCTGGAAGTGACCATGACAAATCTGCATGGCGTGCCTGCCTCTCTCTCTCTCTCTCTCTCTCTCTCTCTCTCTTTATTTCAGTCTGCAGGCTTGGGTTGTGTTTCACCGTTAATGCAATAACTGGCAGGCATGACCACCGCCATTGACCCCTGGTGAAACCAGAGCAAAGTACCAGAGGGAACAGCGGACTTTCAAAACAGCCAAGAACCAGTAGCAATTGATTAAAAAACAGAGAATCAAAGATTACGGCATCCACGGCGGTGCTTGATGCTGATGACTCTCCTCTTCGATGACCGAAAGTCAGTCGATCTAGAAGATGGGAAGGGGAAAAAAGTATTTGCTACAAAAAAAAATGCAGCTGTGAATATTTTCGGTTACATTATGGCCATTTTTAGGTAGCATTTGACTTTATTTATGTACAAGACCCCTAAGGTTTCAAGTTGAAGATAAAGTGCTGTTCTATTTAGAGTCGCTGCAGTATTTTATTTAACTTATAAGGGACCAGGTTGCCATGTACCCGAAGTATTCACAAAAAACGAACTTAAGAAGTGTTGTTAATTAGTCGTGAATTTGGCCAGTGCCAGAGGAGTTTTATGTTGTGTATTATCGAAGGCTCATACGCAGATGGGTAGTAGGAGGGCCTAAGCCACCAGAGTCACCACCTTTCCAGCTTCTGTACTTGGCTGGGGTCCTTCATGAGGCATGGGTAGAGAGGTTTCCAAGATCGTGCCAAACGACGTGAGCGGGGAAGGCGCGACGATACGTCTGTCCCCCTGCCGTGCTCAGGTGCAGGTCACCTGTCCGTGCAAGGTGAACGCATGACCCCCCCGCGCAGAACGCGGCCTCTGCTGCCCGCCTGCACGGAGTCAGTACGCGTGTCTGTACGGCGCTTTCCATGTCATTATTTGCTACCGTGGCATCACTGTATGTTCAGCATCGTCTTACCCTTCGGGTTTTGTGTGGTTTGGCCAGCTGGTAGCAGGAAGGTGATGTTTCCTGGTTTCCAGGTGGCGTAACGCATTCAAAGTGTCTTCAGGTGGCTCCTGTTGTTCTGGAGGGGTGTTTTTGGAACACACTCAGTTCCAGGTTAGAAAGCCAATTAAGGGTAATGAACAAGTAATTTTCCAAGTCACACCAAGTCATCACCGTAACCATTAAATAAGCTAAATGAAACATGCATAAACACGCAGCCAAACCTCTAAGTGGGATGAAGTTTTCCCTTCGGTTTGGATATGGATGTTGTGATACATTATATGCCCTTAGCAGTTGAAAGCTTTTTTCTATCAATTAGAATGTAGAAATTTTCCACTGGCACTGTTTAATGTGTGCTCTGTATCTAATTAAGGGCCCTGGAGTCCAGTGTTTCACAATGCTGTCTTTCTTCATTGGATCCGTAAGAGCACTCTGCCATGCCAACGTCTCGCAGGTATAGACCGCGCACGGCCTCTGTCATCAGTGCTGGTTCATACACCTTGTTCCTCCTGCTGAACACCTCAGAGGCTCCATGTTCCCGTCGAGGGAAATGTCAGTGAAAGGCATTTTGTCATATCCACCCCCGTTTGTCTTTTGAGATATAAAAAAAAAAGGTTGAGTGCTTTTTCATTGTCAAGATACTTTATATAGGCAAAATGTGATTTTATAGGGTTCCAGGAGGTTTATGTTGTTAAAATCGATTGGATCTTATTTTTTTTTCCACTTGATAACTATTACTCCATACACTTGATTTCTGAGCCAGCAGCTACTGGTTTTACTGTTCAACTTCTGGGGTGTTATTTCTTCATGGAATATTGGAGTCTCATCATGTGCCAACTGTAGAGCACGTTTTACCAAAAAGCGTAGCAGTGTATTTTATGTCAAAGACAGTTCGGAGTGAATAATGACATAATTGCTCATTTTCCATCGTGAACGAAACAGCCCCTGAGTACTTGATCTGGTAAAACAATAAAAACACTTTTGTGAGTTGTCTTAATTGTGTCCGCTGCTTGGGTATGTCAATGTAGAGAATAGCGCTTGTGTCATGATGGTTTACAATGGGATGCTGTGAATGTGTGTCTCAGCCGCATGCCCGTGAATGTAGTGAGCCGGTCAGCTCTCCATTGGAGCTGGGGCCTGCTTGTCTACAAGAATCCTGTTTAAATAAAAGAGAAAAATGTGTCAAAGTTTTTGGAAGATTTCTGGAATGGAATCGTCCAGAAAAGAAAATAAAAAACGATGCATTTGTGATGTTTAAACTGGATTTGAGTATTTTTTTTTTTGTCTTTAAGAACTTGTTTTTTTAGGTAATACATTTTTGGAGTATTGTAGGCATTTTGCTATAAGATGTATACAATTGTCATTATAATATTTGTGCTTTCAGGACACCCCTTGTGAACTCGTGAGGGTGTGTGAATGGCCCTTCCTGAAAACATCGTTTCTCAGTTTTATTCTCCCACATGGGACCTGTTTTGGCCCATGTGGGGCCTTCAGTCCTTAAGCCTGTGCACTGTGCTTTGCATACAGCCCATCCCGGGCCAGCCACTCACTGGCCAGTCACAGACACTGCTCTGATTCTGCCGATGAAGGGGGCGTTTTGGGTATCTCTCTAGTTCGGAGCTTTGAACACAAGACACGAGCTGGCTTGTTAAGCATTTCCTAATATCGACTGAGAGCAGAGATGGCATCCCATGCCACATCCCATGCGGTCGATTACACTGAGAACAGCTGCTGCCGACATCCCCGATGACTTTCATTTTGTGAACCACATTCTCACGCTTGCTCCTTTAACCCCTATCCCGTGTTTGGGGTCAATATAACCCCAGAGCATCATTAAACGGTAGGCAAATTTCACAAGGGGAAGTTATCATGGGAAAAAACATTGATAAGTGGGCTATTGTCGGCTACCAGCTACAACTGGAAACAAAACACAAATAGACTGAATTTATTTGGTGCTAATTAAAATCGTACCCAATTTTGTGTTAATTGAGTGGCCTTAAGGCAGAGGGTGTCCTGGCTTCATGCCCTTATCGTGCTTCTTGATATCAGCCTCATTCTGAACTTTCTTGTGGCTGAGTTGCAAATACTGTACAGCAAACTAGAATGGCAACCCCATGTTCGCATAGGGGGTTCGCATCGTTCAGGTGTGCACTTGTGTCTGCCGGTCTGCCTTCCCGTTTCTGTGTCGGTCTTGCCGTCTTGTCTCACCAGCTTGGAGAATTTTTCATCGAGTATGAATAATTAAGCATACGTAAAAAGCAACGGGAGATGAATTAACCTCAATTTGCTTCTTTTAACAGACTTTAATGACTTTGTCTGTGTAACGGATCCCAGTTATTGGTTGGATCTTCAGCCCAGTGTCTTTTTATAACTATCAAACTTTTATCTAACCCTGATCCATATTTTTGACAGAAAGGGAGAGATGGTGGGGTGGGACAGTGGTGCAGCAGTTAGCTCCATGTCATCGCTCCATGTCTGTGGAGTTTGCATGTTCTCCCCGTGTCGTCATGGCATTTCCTCCGGGTGCTCCAGTTTCCCCCCACAGTCCAAAAACATGCTGAGGTTAATTGGAGTTGCCAAATTGCCCATAGAACATGTGTGAGTGAATGGTGAGTGAATGTGCCCTGCGATAGGTTGCTGTCCCATTATGGATCGTTCCTTGCATTGCGCCAGTAGGCCCCAGACCTTCCGCCACCCTAAACAGGATAAGCGGTTTCAGAACATGGATCGGCACGACACAAGTGGAATTGATTGTCGTCATCACCTAAGCAAGCATGAAGAACATGCTGCATTGGTCTTCTAAGCTTGTTATTGCGTCTGCAGTCAGCATTGACTAGAATCGTGATGTCCCAGTACCGCATACCTATTACTCCACTGCCGCCCTCCTTAATGTGCCCGTGAGCATGCTTGGGGGGGGCTAGGCAGCCAGTTAACCTTGGAAGTTTTTTTTTCTCCCTGCTTGGGAGTTGAAGGTTCCTTTTCTCCATTGTGATCTTTCGTTTTCTCTTTCTTTTTCCGTCTTTGGTGTGTTACTCTGTATAAATGATATAGTAGTGATACATTACAACACAGCCATGGGAAGCACCTTGGCGTGACTATTGTGAAAAGCGATATGTAAGAATACGCTGAACTGAAATTGAACTAATGGAAATGGAAAGGAACTGGATCCTCCCGCTGATTGAGTGGGATCTGCATGTCTTAAAAATGACTTTTATCTGCATGATAAAAATGTCGAGGGCTGCATAATTACCAGAGTTTGCGCAGAACATTGTTAGCTCCCCGCTTTGATATGTTTCACTGATTGGCCCCTGAGAATTGTTGCCTGACCAATAGTGGTGACCCTTCTACCTGCATCATGGGCCCTGAAGGTGCCACCTTGCGTAGCAGCCAGCACCCGTCACCTGCCTGCCGCATTATAGACCTCTGATGCACCTAGCAGTTCTGCTGCATGCCATATGGGTCAGCAGCTGTGCGGCGTATTCTGACTTTGTAAATTCACACAGCCCCTAATTTTGCCCTTTGTGTCCTGAGACTGCCGCTCATTACCCTCCGTAAATGTTTTTGGGACCCGCGCAAGCTCACATAGCCTACCTTGGGATCGAGATTGTACATTAAAGAAGAGCGACAAAAATATCCCAGCAAGTTAAACCCAGACATTAAAAGGAATTTGCAGAAGCAAGGATGAACTATGGCACAGCAATGGAATTTGTGCATGAAATCATTTATCGAGCACCCTGATCATCACAGGGTCTCCTTGACAAGCCGGACGGGGCCAGATTCTCCAGTCACTCAGCCAACAGTACTTGCTCCTTGGAGTTTCACCTCTGGTGACATTATCTCCATTGTCCTAACTGCAACCTGGAGTTTCCATTTCAAGCCAAAAGATCCACTAAACAACCCCCTTAGAATTGGAGCACTCTGCGGAAATGCTTGGAAAACCAAGTCATGGAAGATGTGTTCTTTTCTCCTACATCTGAACGTGGATTTCAGGAAGATGCCAAGATTTGACATGCCATTCACACTTGCTGTTGTGAGGCCACATGCTGTTAGATTCCCCAACAGGCTTTCCAGCTTTAAACTGCATGGCTCCCCTGCTGTCACACAGTCTTGGTGACACTACTGTGAAAAAAGTTTGGATGGGGGCTGTTTTTCTGCATGGGGAGGCTTAGCGAACAGGCAGGAAATTAATTCCAATTGAAATTCAAACCGTTCTTAAGGAGGGCCAGAGGTTCACAGCGTCTCTGCATCAAAACCTACCCTTAATGTGCCATTTCTCAAATGCTGAGAAAACCAAATACAATGATCTGCAGCTCACTCCCTTAATACTGGAGTTAGTGAAACGTTATGTTGCCCACACAAATTATGGATGCTAATCTAGGCACTAAGAGATATGGTGATATTACACAGGATTACAGAGAGGAAATGTAGCTGATATTCAATGAATCTCTTTAACCATGGATCACCCAGCCATAAATATGTAAGTACACCAAAACACAGGGCTGAATCACTGCCTCCGATTTCCCTCCAAGTTTAATAATCCTGATTAAAACACTGTACCACCAAGAACAACAGAAATTCATGCTTCTCCTGTAGTTTTGCTGCTAATAATTTCATGATCAGACAATAAAATGATAAAATTCTATGATACGAATTGAACAAAGTCTGTGCTGTGACAAAGTTAAAATAAATAAAAACACAATACAGAAACATTATAATACTGCAGCAAATCATTTTTGTTTGCTGATAATGATAATTATAGCCGTTATATCCGTTGGTTGAATTTATTGCTTAAGCATAGCACTGGCATGTAATCCTAAGTAAACAATTTTTTTTTTTAAACAAATCATAAAAGCGAAATAAATGTCAAAAGATGTAAATCTAATATGGTGCCAGGAAGTTAGAGAAATACATGCATTCCTTCACAGTGCCCTCTGCCAAAGTCACTGGGATCTCAACGTTCCTTAGTGATAGCACAGGGACCAGCCGTTCCAAAGCTGTACCACCAAGACAAAGTGTCCTTTAGTTGTATCACTGTTCCTAGAAGCCCTTTGCTGGCACCGTTTATGAGAGAGCTGTTGAACAAGCCACCAAAACAGATAACAGTGGTCTCTGGAACCTCCTTATTGTACTCTCCAGTTGAGCTGCCATTTTATCTTCTGCCCCATCCACAACAAAATAAAACACGGTGACATGGGAAACCTTCTCTGAAAGGCGCTCAGGCTGAACATTCTTGAAGAAAACATACGCATGCCATTTCCCATGGTCCGGGCATGATAAAATCAGGCCACGTGATCCAGTAATACGGTTTACAGCACCGACATCTTCAGTTTGGTGGTCAGTCTCTATTGGAGGCTCTCATACAGCTGAGTACTAAGAGACTCCCTCTCTTACCACAGAATGCTTTCAAAATACAAAGCGACCAAAACCACAATGTGTTTTGATTTGATTATATGGAAGTACAGTTTTTAATTAATAGTAGATGTTATCACATTTTTCTGTAGAGACATTTAAGTATTGTAACATTATCCATCTTCTAAGCTAGAAGAGATTCATAAGGTGTACCCCAGTTTTGTGCTGCTTGGGGTAAGGTCACAGTAAACCTGGCTACAGTCACAGTGTGGCCTGAGACCAATCCCAGACCAGCATAGCACACAAATTTGGGGTGCACCCTGAGCAGACCAGTCCATCAAAGGGCACATACACAATGATATGGGAAATTTAGACATGAGTTAGCCTGCATGCCTTCAGACTGTAGGAGGAAACTGGAATTATTGGAAGAAACCTTGGAGGAAGGATTCAAACTCCACAAAAATGGTTTGACCCAACGAAAGATTCCATTACAAATTCCTAATCCAAATTTGGTAATCTATTCCCCTGAGATCTATGGTTTTCCTTGGAATTTGTTCTTGGTATTTTTTCTGTAAATGCAAACAGCGGCAGCTGTGTAGTATGTTACTGGGGAGCTGTGCCTAGCAGCATCTGTCTGATGGAGAAGCAGGCGATGAGGAGGTGACGAGGAGGAGGACATACCTCAGGACCTGTGAGGCATGTGCATCGCTAAAGGGTGTAGGCTTGGCTGCTGTTTAATAACTGCCCTGGGAAACTACCACTAAGCCCTTCACGTTGTGTGTGCCTGGTACATTTCGGGCATCTGGCTCTTTACTTCGCCATGGGTGACAATCAAGCATCAACCCCCAGTGTTGTGTTCTCCAACTAGATGTTGATGTGAACAGAGTCCCAAAAGAGCTCTTTTTGTGTACATCTTTATTGTATTTTTTATTGGATCTATTTTTGTCTCCCTTTTCCGGTGATATAACCATTTGATCTATACTGACAATCCACTCACCCCTCCCCCACTGGACCAAGCCTTTGTTTGCAGTCAGCCACAGCTGGGTTTCTTGCCTAATAAACAAGGGCCTGATGCAGTCACTGACCCCCCCCCACCCCCTTTCCTGGCCTTAATTAAAGCACATTCAGTGAAATTCCGTTGGCTACTGTCACCAGTGGAGCAGAGAGGATCTGACATGTAAAGATATGATATGCCCTTAATTTCCCCATACCTTTCAAGATGCTTTTGTTCAGGTAGATAATGAATAGTTTCGCATTCACGATCGCCATGTGAACCGGAATCAGAGTCCGTGACCTGATTGGGACATTAAGTCCCAACACGATCTAGCCCCACCCTCCTCTTACCGAGATGCACTGCGACATATATGACAATCAGAAAAAAAAACCTCAGCAACACTCAGTGTTTCCCCTTTGATTCTGCTCTTTTGCTTCCTGCTCGTTTCAGGAAGTGAAACTCATCTTAAATCAGTTAATCTGATTGTTGCGGGAATCCACTCTTGTGGTGAGCCCTGCAAACTGGAAATCACTAAAGCTTTTCATCGACCTCCTGACACCAACATGTCTAGCGAGGCTTCTTGTTAAACATTTGAACGGACAGGCAAGACGTTATTAATTAAAGTACGGCCGGTACACTGCTGACAGCAAACTGCCTTGGGGCGGGGGGAGGGTTTGGGACAAGAGCTTAAAAATGAAAAACAAAGCAGTGGAAACAGCATGGAAATTTCTACTACTGTGCAATTCAGCAGAGCATAAACGGCGGCGGGGTGGGAATGGGAAGGTTCCCACACAAACGTATGCTAATATATTTCATCAAAACCCCTTATGAGATTAATGATATTTATTACCACAGCTTGCCACAATATCTCCCTGATCACTGACTTACAGAGTGCATAAATGCAGTTTTAGGCAGTCTATGCAAAACATATTTTAGTTAACGTTCACCTATAGGGAAAGATAGATACAGATGTGCTGAAATACATTATACACAATATTAGCCTTAGGAAGACGTTGTACTCTATACTGCACTCAACACCCAGCAAACAGGCCTGTAAGATAAGATAAAGATAAGTAAAACTTATCTTAACCGAAGCTTACAGCCCCAATTTGTGCCTTGCCTGAGAGTAACGCACACCGGAGTAAACCTCAACAAGCAGCCAGCATCAGCAAGCAGCCTGAAGCAAGGTTGCTGAATGTCACCAAAGCCAAAAACCATGTCTACTAATTTATCTTTTATGCCTAAATTTATTATTGCGGGTATGTTCTACTATACAAAGCTGTGCTTATTGCCTACTATTAGAAATGTGCTCATATGATGAGTCATGGTCTTTTAATTAAAGATATACACTCACCGGCCACTTTATTAGGTACACCTGTCCAACTGCTCATTGACGCAAATTACTGATCGGCCAATCACATGGTGGCAACTCGATGCATTTAGGCATGTTGACATGGTCAAGGCGAACCGCTGCAGTTCAAACCTAGCTTCAGAATGGGGAAGAAAGGTGATTTAAGTGACTTTGAACATGGCATGGTTGTTGGTGCCAGACGGGCTGGTCT
>JAODKK010000001.1:10888719-10924124 GCA_026774405.1 Petrocephalus microphthalmus | reverse complement strand
CCCCCCCCCCCCCCCTGGAAATGGCGTAGAAGCTCTACTGAAGAGAGTGTAGGTAGAGTTCACTCATAATTCAATGTCATTAACCGCAGCTTTAATTTAAAAGACAGGACTCCAGGCTACTCCCCGAAGTTGCGCCGGCGCGGCGGCTGCTGCGGCACGCCGAGTGGCCCCTCCTCCTCCGGGCCGGGCCGGGGACGCGCTCCACTGGCCGCGCTGGAAGCGCACGGCGCATGCGCACACGCACGGCGGCGTCCCAGCGGCCGTAGAGCATCGCGCGCGTCCAGTGCGACTCCTACGCCCCAGTAGAGAACTAAGCGGCGGGCAGCAGCGATGGCAGGAATAAAACTGCCCCGACACATGTTCCTGTGGAGCATGTCCGTCATCTACTTGTTTGCTTTCGCTTCCCTTTACGTGCAAATCCCAGGTACGTTCAGCTTCGGCTAGCATTTCCCGTGATGCCGCCGATCCACGCATGCATTCGCAAGTGCTGCGCTCACGCGCTATTCCTTCTCTACCCACAGCTTCATTTATTATTATTATTATTATTATTTTGCAGCGACAAGCACTTCTAGTTGCATTGTTGCTTTTCCATTTCGGGTGTTATTTTGCTCCGAAGCTCACCAGATAATCATTTCGTCATTGCCATTTTCAGTATTTGGCGTGGCAGTAGAAAGCCAGAATGTGCCAAATTGTCCTAAACTTTCGACCCGTTGGTTAAATAAGGAAACTTAGTGCGCGCATGTTTAGGGGCGCCGTGGTCGTAAGAATAACAGTACGGCTCCTATAATAACAAACATTATAAACCCGGTCTTTAAATCTTGCCTTCTGCGACGGTGTCATTTTTGAGATGTTTTTTTCCAATGTGCGAAAATCCCCCTGCCACTAGGATGTGAGGGTATCCCCCGTTCCCGTTTCCTGTTTAATTCCTGTCTTTATTGTTAGTCCCCCTGAAGTTCGGAGGGGAATAAGGACCTTGCATTTGGGCCAAATAGAAACTGAATCGGTATCATTGTTTTTTTTGCTGGAAACTAGGGTTTCTGGCATGCGGAGTGTAAAATAAAGTAAGCCTAGTGTCAGAGCCATACTGTGCATGTAAGGGCCGCGTGGCAGGCTTTGGTGAAATTACCTTTGCGGGGACGTTGATCCGAATTTGGGCCCCATATGCTGAACTGTCTTGTTCTGCCGTAAGACGAATTTATTTCAGTAATCAGCTATTGAAAGTATGTGTGTATGTGAATAAAATTCCACTTTATTATTAAAGTTTAAAGTGTAGTCACACACTGTACGTGTGTGTGGTTAAATGCGTCCTGGACCGCGCTCAGAAAGGAAATACCTAATATGAAGAAAGATAATATTAATATAAAATGCGTATTGCCTGAGGACAAACTTATATTAACGTTTCCATCCGCCCCTTGGCCGCACTTTTGTATTGATTGACGTTTTGAACCATATTCCTCTTGTGATTATAATGATGCCTTAAGCCTAATGGTCCTATCATTTTAAGTACCACAATACTAATATGTAGTACCTGAGCCCCACCCATGACTGGTATTGTGACATAAAATAAATTGCCAATGAGGCGTAAATGTTCTCAAACTACAAGGTGCATATCTTGGCAGTGTGTATTTTACAGTGTGTTAGTGTCCGCATCATTGCACATTCATTCCTCTTAACTTCTCTTAACATTTTATTTAATCTGTACATCTGTCCCCTTCTGGTGCCTTCACCAGATGCTTGAGAAATTTTGGTTTTCTTTAGAAGAACATCCCCAAACATATTCCAGCTCTTGTCTTTGGTTAATGCTGCTTCTGCTGAAATGATTGCATGTATATGCCAGGTAGTCGGTGTGTTTGCTTCAGCAGTACGAGGGTTACTTATTCGTTTTACCTGTTGTTCTTCTGTAAGCAGTTATCTGTGAAGTCTTTACCTGCACTGGAGTAAAGAACGGCTTTTGGATTGGGGCACACACCTGGCATAAATGTGTGATTGTGGGCGTCTGATTGTTGGCTTTGCAGTCATGAATGAATTATTCATTGAGCAGATGTTGCCTGTAATTGACTGGAGGTTTATGCTAGCCGAAGAACTACCCTGTGCTCTGGATGACCCAAATTTAATCAATGTCAAGCAGTGTCAGTGCTCTGGATGAGGCAAATTTTGTCAATGTCAGTTAGTGTCATTACTGCAAAGCAGTTGTCAAAGCAGACGGGGGACTTATATCGGGAATCTCAAAATGCTGTTCCATCAAATTCATTTGCCTAGTCGACGTGCTTCCCATTGTTAAAATGGTCATGAATAACCATTTTGTGACTTGTGTGACCGCAGAGTTTTAGTTAGAACGTCGTCACTGCATTTTGTGACCACTTAAAGTTTTTTTTTATTAATATTTTTTTACACTGATCTTACTCCGCCGCCACCCTCTTCCTTGCACCCCTGACTCAGGTCTCTATGGGAATGAGGGAATCCTGCCTGCGCGTTGGCAGATGCGTTATATGGGGAAGACGCTGCTGGAGCAACTGAAGGATTCTCCCACTCTCCTGTGGCTGGGGCCCCAGCTCGGCCTGGACACACAGCAGGGCATGGAGCTGATCTGCCTTCTGGGGGCCACTCTGGCCTTCGGGGCCATGGTTCTGGAGCCGCTGAGGGGCACCCTAGTATTCTTCAGCCTGTGGGTCCTCTACCGCTCTGTGTACCAGGTGTGCAACCTCCCGGCCAGGTGTGCCCCTCATAATCTGCAGTGTCTGCTTTCAGTCGGACCATGGCTGCTTGATAGCATATCCCGGCATGCTGGCGGGTGATGTATACATAGTCCCTTGTTCTGTTGTTGTAGTAAATAGTTGTATTTCCTGATTGTAGCACATATGTTACCCGTGTCATATGTTAAACCTGTCTGATCCTTGTGTGTCCCTAACTTTGTATAAATCCCCTACCGTGTACCCGACAGTCCGGCATCTGACTTCATTGTGTTTCTGCCATTGTAATTGGTTTGGGGCTTATTTAGTGTCTGAGTAGGTTCTGTTACGAGCTCAGTAAAAGTTCGCTGCTTTCGTCAGTCTGCCCAGCGTCGCAGTAATCTACACGATAATATTGTGTATCGTGATATTATTGAAAGACACCACATTGGGTTTGAAAACTGAATATGGCCCAACCCTAATAGTAAGTTTCTTTTTCAGGTTGGTCAAGTCTTTCTGTATTTCCAGTGGTAAGTTTATTATTATTTATTTGTTTTAAGGCTTTTACACGCTCAGTAACATGTTTGGCAACATACTTCAAAACACTTTGCTTTAGCTCATGTTTGTAAGCTGACACAAGTGTGTGTGTGTGTGTGTGTGTGTGTGTGTGCGTGTGTACACTAGCATTTCGGTTCCTGTTTGAGGGTTATGTGTTCAGTCTAAGACCAAGGCACTGACCATGATTCCATTTATGTAAAAAATGCCTTGAAATATTGTTCACATGCCGTGTACGACAAGACATGGTCTCACAGTTGTCCTTAACTATCAACTCTTGAGTGACGTGTGTGTGCAGAAAGGCAGGGAACAGATGCCCATCCTCTAGTGCAGTGTTTCCCAACCCAGTCCTCGTTCCAGTACCTAAAGTGCCAGACCAACTACGAAAAAGTATTTTATACAATATACTAGGAAAGCTCTGTATTGGATAATGTTCAATTATGGCGATGTGATTTTGTTGTAATATTTGGATATTTATAAAGCAAAAAGGGAATGTTACTTACAATCTGTGAGTGATTTACTGCACATACCAAGAATGAAAATGATTGGTTATGACTGTCTCAGAGAACGCATGCAGTGCTCATGCAGAAGCAGTTGAGGTGAACTTTAAACTGATTTTTTTTTTTAAACATACTAGATAATCTTTGAAAAAAAGGCATAATTAAAATTTTGAATTTTCTCATGACAAAGTAAAAAAAGTTATAGTGAAACTTAAATCCCCCATGCTATGTGGGATGAAACAAAAGGAAAATAAGGTGGAAAAAGCCTGATCTCAGGTTAGCTTTTACCATCTTTGTGATGTCAGAATTGCATGTGTATAACATGCCATGCTGGTATGAATATCGAGCGTCAACCAGCCCTATAATATACCAATTTTTCAAATTCTTATGAATTCTAATTTTTACACCAGTTTAAAACTAACACCATTCAGTACTGTACCTTTGGACGTTCTTGAAGTGCAAAAAGTACGGTATAGGGCTGCACAATATCACATTGCGATGTAATCGCAATTATATGACACGTGCAATAATCACCAGGGCTATAGATAATGGGTGAAACGTTTGTCTGAACGCCGGCTATTCAATAATATATCAACATCTACTTATGGACACAATTTGGTAAGCAAATTAGTAGTAAGCTGAAAATATTAATGATGTGTTGTGATGTCCAAAAACTAGTAATCTACATAAAATTGGCTTTTTTTTGCGTTTATTAAATTGTTAGCAGAGCACGCCACATGCTACAGTTTTGGTAAATCGTGGAAACAATAAGCGCTGAAGTTGCAGTGAAGACAGGAACAACTCCGCAGCCACAACATCTTTTGAAAGAGGAGATATTGTGGCTAAACAAGGTAAAAAGAGGTCAGTGTTGCGGCAGTCCATTTTTTGCAGTTTAAAGTACGGCGCATTTATTAAACATAAGGATACGCAGAATATATACCGATTAACCTTTGGTTGTCATAATGTGCTTCTCGTTAATATATTAGGCGTGCTGCTAATCTGCTTACCAATTGGTGGTCGTAAGTAAATGTTCCTCTAGTATCGTGCAGCCCTAGTTCAGTACCTGGTGCAGTGGGAAAGAGCCCTATAAACGCCTGAACCCTCTTTTGAAGGGCACACTGGCTTATCACTCCACTAGCCATCTCACATGCCCCTTTGAAGAAGGAATCTTATTCATGCTTGCAAAGCAGTTCTGCTGTTCATACCTCACGTGCTGGGCTGCTTGTTGAAACACGTTGGCTCGGAAGCCGGGTCGTGTAGCATGCGATGTTCTGACATGACCCCCCCACCCCAACCCCCACTCTTCTTTATGCATTGGTGCATCCATCCCATGTCCCCTTCCTTGGATCTAGGGACAGTCTCCTGCTGGAGACGGGATTCCTGGCAATCCTCGTGGCCCCCTTGAACCTGCTGTGGCAGTCCCCCGCAAAGCACCACGACGCTACAACCTTCTGGCTGACGCGATGGCTGCTTTTTCGCCTCATGTTTGCCTCTGGGGTCGTCAAGCTCACCAGCCGCTGCCCGACCTGGTGGGGCCTCACTGGTAGGTGGATAGACCTTCACTCGCAATAGCTGTGGTCAGGGCTGGGTTTACAATGTTGACTCTGTGTAACGTAGTACAGCTTATTAGGTGTGGGTTTTCCTGGATAGTTGATCCAGTCATTGTTCAGACTTGGGTTTGCTCATCTTGCTGGTGCATGCATCTCGCCCTGTCTGCTAGCCTTGACATATCACTACGAAACACAGTGCATCCCCTCGCCCCTGGCCTGGTATGCCCACCAACTCCCCGTGTGGTTCCAGAAGCTCAGCGTTGTGGCCACCTTCGTCATTGAGATTGCTGTCCCCTTCCTCTTCTTTGCCCCCATTAGGAGATTGAGGATCTCTGCCTTCTACATGCAGGTGTGTTTGATCTTTGCTCCTCTAAATCTCAGACTTGCAGTTGATGTTTGCATGGAAATGGTCTACCTCGGTGTTGCAGGTAAAACTGATACACGACTGATTTCACTCACTGTTTTGGACTCCAGGTTTTGCTGCAAGTGCTCATTATCCTAACAGGAAACTACAACTTCTTCAACCTGCTCACCATCGTTCTGTGTTTCTCGCTGCTGGATGACGACCACGTCAACTTCTGGCTGGGTCACAGCAAAAAGACAAAAGGAAAATGTACGTGCAGGAAAGCCAGCATCTATTTTTCTAGTAGAAAGGCTTCATATCAGTCTTTTCAGCTCCAGCACATGTTTTTTTCCAGCAAGGTTTTACCATTTAAGGGATGCTGGCTAGAAGGGGAACAACCGATCTTTGTCGCAGAGCAAATTCACCAAGAAGCATGATAGATTAGACGGCGTTATGCCGACGGGAGACTTGGCCAGATTTCCAGCAGTGCTGCTGCTGCTTAGCGCATCTGATCGACAGGAGGCTGTTGGCAGCCCTCTTATGATTGCTGTGTGGCCACAGAGTTGGACACCCCAAAGGGGGGAGGTGAGAAAGCGACACACCTTTGGGTCCAGTCAGAAGGCATCCTGTTGATCAATAGGCACAAGTTCTTATTGGCCTTGACGTCGATTCACCTCATACTCCAGTGTTGACGTGCCTTTATGACATTTAAGACAAGACACATTACGTGTACCTGGCATCAATGTAGCATCATAAGCATGATTATTTGCATAAATGATCATTTATATATTTAAGGGTGTCCAAGGTACAATAAAGTTAACCACCTACAGATGTTCCTGAACCATGAGTTTTTAGATCTCTGGCTGCTGTTGATTAATACTGCTCTTTAAGCCGGCCTTATTAAATGCTGAGAGATTTCTGGAGGACTCTGGAGGCTTGGCAATAAAAGATCAGTTTACATCGTAAAAAATAGGTGTTTATTGTTAGCCGTTTGATGCTGTTGTTCTGAGGCATATTTAATTACTTAAGTAGTGCAATGCTTCTGTTTTAGATTGGTTTTTCAAAGCCGGGCACCGAGCTGTGATTTCGTGGACAGCATTCCTGATCGAGCTGGGTGTCTACACCCTAATCGTATACTGGACGACACTGTACTTTGGGCTGGAGATCAATTGGGGGAAGAAGAGTGCGTCTTTGAAAACAGGTCAGCGCGTCCATCGAATTCTTCATTGACTTCAGTCCCCTTGAGGTTCCTTCACGCTCAAGAAGGACATGTCGTTTTTGCTTTTCAGAATTCACCTACCACCAGTTCAACAGCTTTCTGAAGATGGTCACCATTCCCAGCATTTGGCTTGGCATGCTGTCACTTGCCTGGGAGGTGGTCACGGCCATGTTTAAGTAAGTCTGCTTATTTCTAGTCGCCCCCCCCCGCCCCCATCATATGCGTCATTGGGGCATTTTGACTGCTGAGGATTATTACGCCTTTACTATCTCTTTCTACTGCTACAACTGTAATGTTCCTTCTGTTCCCTTTTATCTTAGATGTGCCTGTGTTCAAGGATTCTTCTGGAAGCTTTGGGCTACTGTCCAGTGGGCCATCTTTGCCACAGCTGCTGCTGGCATGTTTGCCATCAGTTTGGTGAGATTTCTGCAATTTCACAGCCCCGTCTTGCTCTGAACCAGGGACTGCTGGGATGCTTTACATCCTTGTTGTTGATCTTGGCATCATGAGTGTTGTAGTGATCAGCTGAAAGTTTCTTTGCTGTACCTATTTTAGTCTTCAAGCACTCTGTCATATTAAAGACCTGAGTGCAGATGCATCCTTGTTATCGCTATTTTAAGTACATTTTAAGACTTGGACAGGATCTCGTTCGTCACAAGAGTATTTTGTCTCGTCTCTTTTATTATTGGTTTTATTTATAGATGTCTCGTTTGTAAAGGTTCTTAAAAATATCTGTTTAGAAGCTTCCGGAAAGGCAATAGCTGTTCCATTTCATCGGTAGGTGCCGTACACCTACATCGAGTACGAGTCACATGGAAAGCTCTGGCCAGGCCTGCAGAAGGCATACAGCGTGGTGGACCGCTACCATCTGGTTGGCTCCTACGGCCTGTTCAGGAGGATGACTGGGGTGGGAGGCCGGCCTGAGGTGGTGATTGAGGGCAGCATGGACAAAAACACCTGGACGGTTAGCGGCTGAACTTTGAACTGATGTTCTCTGCTCAATGTGTCCTTCGCCCATATTGGTAGATGTTCAGCGAGGGTTGGTGTATGACTCAGCATGACTGGCATTTTGGGTTGTGACCTCTCCCCCTTTAGGAGATTGAGTTTATGTACAAACCTGGGAATCTGAGTGGTCCTCAGCCAGTTGTGGCGCCCCATCAGCCTCGCTTGGACTGGCAGATGTGGTTTGCAGCTCTAGGCCCCCATGCCCAGAGCCCCTGGTTTCCCAGCTTGGTGTACCGATTGCTGCAGGGCAAGACGGATGGTGAGATAAAGGGGGCTGGTGGTGCAGTAAATTATTAGCAGGACATTGAAGCTTATGGAAATTTTAAATGCTCAAAAGTGCCCTCTAGTTGCTTGGACCCGCATACTCTACAGTCTGATTGGTTATCTCTCTGAACCAGTCATTTTTCATTCTCCCTTCAGAACATTATTATAAGTAAGTAAACCGCCCACAAGCGACACTTAAGAACTTCATTCTTCCTCCTGTCCAGTCATTAACCTGATCCAGGTGGACGGGTCCCAGTACCCCTTCAGTAAGCAGCCCCCCACTTTCATCCGAGCCCTCCTCTACAAGTACTGGTTCACGGATGCCCAGGAGAACGGGTGGGTGCACGGCCCTGTCTACTGCACTTTCGGGACTCCTGGTCACTTGAGACTGTTCTACTGATGAGATGCAGACCGTAAACAAGCTTAATGTTCTCTCTTATCAGGTGGCTCCCCAAGCAGTGGTGGAGGAGGCACTTTGTAGAGGAATTTTTCCCCACCGTGCACCTGGGGGACCCGTTCCTGAATGGCCTTCTCGACCAGTACGGCCTGAAGGTACCAGAGGACAGCCCTCGAACTGCAGCATTTTTCTTACTCTATAAGGGCCACTTCCATTTCTTCAGCACTTAAGTTGGGCAGTCTGTCCAAGAAGTAGGAGCCCATCCACCAGTGTGAGAGCATGACCAAGAGAAAGAAGGATGGGGAGACCTCAGTTAAAACTCTTGGTTTGCCAGGCACTTTGTGCAGATCCTGTCACATGGTCATTGTTATTTACGATTGTTTCGCAACCCGGTCTTCAGAGGCCTGCAGACAGTACACATTTTTGCTCCCTCCCAGCTCCCAGTAGGATCAAAAATGTGAAATGTCTGTGGGCTCCTGAGGACTGGATTGGGAAATGCTGAGATCGGTCACATGATCAACATTGCGTATTGCTTTAAAATGTTATTGAAAATGCATAAATAAGCAATTTATGGGTTGTGCTCAACCCAGTGTGGTACTGATACACATGTGCTTTGCAGGACAAAGGTCTGACCCGCCGAAACCTGGATGCCCTAATCCCTTGGGTCCTGCAGCTCGTCAGGCAGCACATCCAAACCATGTCTGGGCCCCTCGTACTTTGGTCCCTCTTTAGCACTGGAGCTGCCATCTGCCTCCTCAAGACGCTGTTCTCCTTGACACCCAGGGAGAGCAAGTCTGCCCCCTCCCAGCTGAACAGTGGGAAGTCCAAGGATGCAGCGCCCCCTAGTGCGAAAAAGGACCAGGTGCAGAAAGAAAAGGTCCCCTCTCCTGGCCACAAGACTGGAGAGAAGGTTCAGGAATTGGAAAAGAACCCCAATAAAACAAAGTGATGTCGCCCTACCCCCATCTTCGTACGCATGCAGTGGGTGCTCTCAGGTGCCAATTCCCCACACCCACTGCCACTTGAATGCTGTGCTTACTTTTAATGCAGTTTCTTTGTTTCCACTGAAAGTGTGCTCTTCAACATTGTTTTTCCTGCCGTGAGAACACTTGCATTTTCCATGCAAAATGTTGCTCTTCCACCAAAATTCCATCTAGAATCTTACTCCAGCTCACTGTCACCCCAGATTTCACCTTTCTCCTGTTTCTGAAGTTATGCATTCTTCTGTAATAAGTTGGGTTTCTTTTTTTTTTCCAGATACCCTGGGGTTTTAAGTCTGTCCCAAAAGCCTGAGGGTATGAACCCCTTTGAATTGTTAGCCATTAAGCTTTTGTAATTCTCAAGGTCTTTCCAGTTGGTGAGACGCATGAATATTTTCATATTTGTGTATTCATAATTGAAGTACTGCATGTCTTTATGCTATGCATTAGAAAGGTCTTAAGATGAATCAGGTTGACATCGTCTTCAAATCGCAGTCTGGTGGAGTGTTCACAATAGCAAAATCCGTGCCCTTAAGAATCATCAGTGTCGTTGTGATTCTCCAGGTATGAACTTCGGTACATGACAAATAAGCGCCATGGACGGGATATACCATAATCGTCCTATTTACATTGTATCAGTGGTTTGGACCAATGACTTTGTGGATTATTTTTAGTAGATTCACCAAAGCAGAATACTATTTTCATGTTTTTTGATTGCTCAGAAAAGAAACTGCAATGTCCAAGAGAAATGACATTGATTCCTTATGAAGGTCAAGTGTTAAAATGTTGAATTTGCTAAGCAAAGAGACTTAATGTGTAAACGGCCATTTGTACTTGGGTCAGAAAATAAGTTTCCTGTAAAGTTGGCTTATAGAAGAGGCTGCTAAGGGTAAGCCTGTTAGCCTTTTAGCTTTCGTGACGATAAATGACGAGGTGTAAAATTGCCCTCCTGCTGCTGACGTCTTTCGCATTTTGGCTTCTGTTGGCGCATAATTTCAAAGACTTTTTTAGCCTCCTTGTTATACTCTGAGATCATCAGGAGGGTTGCAAAGTACAATTGTGATAGATGTCCTTGAAAATTGAATACTTTAGTAGTGTAGCTCTCTCTCATGGATATGCACTCTGGTTCAGGATTTTGTGTAGCACCTTTAACAAACATACTGTGGTTGCATGATACAGAATTTTAATTAACAAATGTGATTTGTTGGAAGCACTTGTGAGCCCCCTGCTGTGCTGCATTACCAGGTTCATTCGACATCCCCTTTGGTTTTTGGGATGAAAAGAAGCCACTTTACTGGACCTGAATGTGAAATACCTTGTGTTACTGCTGGAGATGGGAAGGTACTAAACACCTAATGTCATTCTGTGCCGGAGATGTAGCACCTAGGTGGCTGAGTGGGTGGGCGAAACGGTTCCACCATAATGTCTAATTCAGTTCCTCTTCTGACCCTGCTGTAGGTTATCCTTCACTAACGCGGGATTTATGATGGGAGGCTTTCTCTAATCTTTACTGTGCACCAGCATCATCTTCTTAAGCAACTGTTTTATCCTCCACCCCAGACTGGAATTATTCCGTCGCAGGCAAATATGCAAAATCAAAAATCTTTTTAATGGTTTTGATGACCTATTTATATAATAAAGATTACTTATGAATATAAAATATGCCCCTCGTTTCTCATATTTGTTCACTCACTGGAACTTAGGAAACATGCAAAGCGAGGAAATAATGACTCTTGATGTGTAATTCCTCATACTGTCTGTTTAGTATGACCTGTTGGGGACGTCCACGGTGGGTACATTGGAGGGAGATGTGACCCCAACCGGACTGGGGAGACTGGGACCCAGACCTAGAGCCAGGCCTGGGGTGGGAGCTCGAGGGTCGAGCGCCTGGTGGCCCAGCCACCACCCTCGGGGCCGGATTGGGCATAACCTGAAAGGGTTACATGGGTCCAGCATCTGAAGTAGGGCCATGGGGTTTGGGTGCAGTGTGGATCGAGTAGCAGTCGAAGGCAGAGGCCTCGGCAGACCGATAGCCGGCTACCAAATCTGGCTATAGGTACGTGGAACTTAACGTCTCCAGTGGGAAACGAGCCAGAGCTAGTGCGGGAGGTAGAGAGGCACTGACTTCGATATTGTCAGGCTCAACCCAACGCACGGCTCAAGCTCTACAACCAAACTCCTGGGTGAAAGGTGGAGCTGAGCTGTCAACTGGTCACCACCTGGTGGCAAGTTGGATCCTATGACGAGGAAAGATGCGGGATAAACCCGGTCTGTTTGTTTGGGTTTTAAATTGTTCTCACCTTGCTTTCAACACCCTTCATTAGGGACGGGCGACTGGGATTGGACCCCCCCCCCTCCCCGTAATAGTACCTGGACCTACTTTGCAGCCTGCATTGAAAACCAAATGAGCTGTGGGAGGTGCGTGTGTATGGTTGTGCGCACCTGGTATCCCGTCAAGGGCGCACCCCAGTCTTGTGCCCTGTTTCTTGGGATAGGCTCAAGATTCCACTTTGACCCTGATCAAAATATGCGAGTAGGAGCTACCTGAAGTATACTTTAGTGTTTTGGTATTTGATATTTGTCAGTTTACCTGCATACAATATCTTTAAATATTAAAAAGTTAATGAAAACTCTGGGATCTATGCAAGGCATAACTTTGGGTTGGGCGCTGAAGGGGATTCACCCATTTAAGGGGCTATAGGGGGTTGTATTGGCTGGTTGTCGTTATTGGGGTCTCTTTGGCCGTGGAATCTCGCGTTTCTCGCTTTTCAATGCCGTTAATTTCGTTTTTTAAATAACGGACCCAAGTATTTGCAAACTAATTGTGGAGTGGTGATTGTAGTCAGGGGCGTTGTAGTCAGGTGAAAAGTGGGACTAAATTACCAGGGCCCCAAGTGGGGGGAGGGCCCCTGAGGTTGTAGGTAGTTGTGAACCTCGAGCTTGCGGGGGCCCATGGCCACTGCTTGTGCATTGGGCCCAGAATTTGGTGCTACGCCCCTGACTGTAGTAGCAAACATACACGGTGCCCAGCAGATGTCACCCTTTCACAACCCTTTACGTATAAAGCTCGTTATTCTGGCTCCACCTAGTGCCTTCTCGCAGACCAAACCTAATATCGAGGCCCCGGGGTGTTCTGAAAGTTTGTCATTTATGTTTTTCTTAGATAAAATCGGAAATAATGGAAATCACTTAAAATCAGAATTATAAAACAGCAGTGGCCGTGTCTTGGTCGCAGTTTCCACTAATCATCAGTCTGGTTTAATGACTAATATTAGGGAAAAGTATCTTATATGAGTACTTGTCATGCGCCTGGCTTATAATTATCTGGGTTATGATACACCCAGTGCTCCTTGATTGTGGTGGGTACCGGGTTACGGGCATCTTAAAGAACGCAGCGCGGTGGCTCACGCTCAGCAGCCTCCGCGGGGCTTCCCCGCGGCTCGGTGACGTCACTGTCTAGCATCCGTTATTCTAAGCGTGCAAAGCTTCCATTGTGGGATAACCATCCTTTCACACATTTGTGCGAAACAGTTAATTAGTAATATAACAATTTAAAAACATTTTTGCGCCATTAGCAAATTATTATTAAGCAATACATATGCGCTAATTGTTCTCGTTTTGATGCTGAGTATTTTTATGTAATCCAGTTGTGTTCCTCAACCAGAGCAATTCAAGTTAACCTAACCATTCGACCTAACAAGACAATTCAGAATCGTGGACTACGCTAAGAATAAATTAACACAAACCTAAAACATCTAATAAAACGTTTTCTGATCAAACAAAGAATAATGAAACAGGTTTGTGCTTTACCTTAGATTAAGTATTTTTTAATTTTTATTAAGTATTCTCAACATACAACGGTGTTAAAATTTAGCGGGATTTTCCTCTGTAATTGTGATTATATTTTGCGTGCGTGTGGTGTATGTGCATGTAGACCTATACCAAACACAGAATTGGCTGGCAAATGTTTCTGCTATGAATAGTAAGTAATTCATTCATTCCTTTCTCCGCAGTATTGTTCGGTGTTCCTCCTTCTGATTCTGATTTTAAAAGTCCGTGGCACCCCGTATATAATTTTACTCAGTAATTTCCCCGGGTCTCACCAGGAAAGAATGTGGCATTCTACGTGGCATTGGCAAGTTAGGCTCAAGGGCTTTCCGACAATGAGTCTGCGGCTCGAATCACAAAGCGCAGCCTTTCGATGACACTTTACAAAGTTTCTTTACTTTACTTCTATATTGTTTTGTGCCCTTGAGAGTTTCAGCTTGTTACCCAATTATCTGTCCCTCTGTGTCGGGGTACTCCCAAACCACCCATTCACTAAGTGACCTATTATACCCGCGTTTTAAATTTTATTCCATATACTTTCTAACCAATACACTTTATGAATGCACGGTTTCAAACCAAAAACAAGTAGAGGACTGTCTTTAATTATTAATTATTTAATTATTCGAAATATCTAATTCCTACACTGCTTTAGATATTGAGACCCAATTGAGCATCGATTAATATAAAACGGGAACAATCATTTAGTTAATCAGAATTTACAAATCTAATTTTCTGGGTTTATGCAAAACGTTATATCTGACAGTCGTAAGCACTCGCCAGGGAGAATAAATATATAAACTTTCCTATTTTTGGAGTACTTTTTCGCATTTTGCTTGGCCAGATGCTATGCTTTGCCACAAAGAGTTTAAGAAGCGTAAGCCGCGGAGGTTACACCCCCCGCCAAACGTCACTTAAGCGCTGTGTTCTGCCAGTGCACTGTGTACATTGGGGATGATTACATTCACTCTTCGAGTGATTTTAGGGAGTCACATTGTCTTCATCCTGGCCCATCGATAATATAATCTGTTTGCCTAACACAAATACTGTGAGGATTTGAGGTCAGGGGAGGAGGGTCAGATGGGTGCCCCTTGACAGGAAAGTGAGGCACAATAAAAAAGAAACTTATTTTACCAAGTGATTCTCAATGTTTAAGATTTGCAATTTTTCTCTCATTCTGGGAATAATTATCACACCATGTGCTCTTCCAAATGTTTATCCAGAAAGTGGTGTGCAAAGCTTCGCATTGTCATACCGAGTTTGAATGTTTGCCAATGTTCTTGCTAAGCACAGACAAGAAATTTGGCTGAACCGTTACCGCAGGTGTTAAAATAGGTGAAAGGGCATGCGGGAAAGCCATGACTTCTGCCGGGCTTGATTCTACATCCAGCTGAGCAGCGTCTGAGTCTCCTGCACTGATTCCTGCACCCCTCCCCCACCCCTCCTGTTGTCACTGTGCCGGCCTGCAGAATTGTGTGGGGGGGGGGGGGGGGGAGCACATCATGGGTATTAACAAGGGGAGTGTTGTCTAAGGAGGGTTCGACGGTCATGTTCCAACAGCGGCCCTCTGCTTCTGTCAGTCGGTAGCGGGTTTCAGCGCAGTGCTGCTTAATGGGGGGTGTGGGCGGCGGTGGCGAGGTGGGGGGGGGACTGAGCTGCCACTTCCTGTCTTGGAGCGTGTGAGCATGTGTAAGATGTCACGTAGGCCTGCTGCTCACGGCGACGAGGAAACTCGGCCATTGTGGTGCAGTATCCCTTGTCTACTATAGCCGAGTGTGCAGACCATAAGCAGAACAGCCTGGCCAGCGAGGGAGGGGCGTGGCACTGGGTTTGACGTTTTATGCTGATTTAATTACACAGTAGCCAGAGCCGTAGTGTTAGTTATAGTGTTAAAAATGTGGTGTTGAGCATAAAAACTAATTTTAAAGCTCTTTTCTATATGAATTAGGAAGTGAAACATTGTGGGCACCATGAATTGGATCTCGTTAAAATTATGCCACTGCAAAGCATGGAAAATTAGACGTGGGCAAGAAAGAGACTCTCTTAGATGTACACTGACAAATGAGACCGCTCAGAAGGTCACTGAAGCAATTAAATTATGGCATGAAAACTAACATTAATGGAACTTAAACCATAGTCAATGAAAAATGTTAGTTGTGAATTCAAACATTCATAGAACAGTTTGACTTTATTACCACTGTACAGAGCAGGTATAACAGGCATCAGTATACCTTTACCCCAAGTGGTATTTCCTATGTCTCAGACCATCCGTCATATACGAAATATAGTTTAAGATCGATGATCATAAATCTTAAACTTTCTTATTTAGCTTGCAAGTTAATGCAAAAAAATCAGCCTGGATCTTTGTGGAATTGTTGAACTTGTGGAATGTTGAGCTGGCTGTGTCATCGCTGGCAGGCAGGCGGGAGTTAGGTTCTTTTGGGTGTGGGTTGTCTTAGCGGGCTCAGTTGCTGGGCAGCGCCCCACCCCTCATGCCCCATGGGTAAGGTGCGGGACAGGGTGAATGGCTTCTGTGTTGGTTTACCTGGGTGGATGTGTGGCACGTGCAATTCACTACAGTGTGCAAAAAAAGAAAAAAAAAAAAGACAATCCCAGTGTGTTTTTAAAGACGTCAGAGTTAATTATCTGTGAATTCTCTTGTTTCTAATGGGATGGAACAGGTTATAATGATTAATATCTCCACAGATGTTTCAACGATTTGTCCGAATGTTTTTCAGATAAAGGTTTTTTATTCAGCAGGACAGAGACTCTCTCAACACAGTGATATACGATAAAATGTTCCAGATGGGGAAGAATGATCCATTTTTTCTGGTCAAGCTGTGATGGTCTTAAGTCACTGCTGCAGTGAGTTGTCACACTGCTCCCAGCTTTTGGAAAAATGTGGTTTTCAGGATTTTAGTTTTCAGCCAAATGTATGCGGCTCTTCTGATATTAATTAAGGGGCGCTAGATGTGTGTGCATGGTTTCTGACTGCTCAGCAGCCAACCAGATATCTCTTATATCAGGGTGACACGCAAACCACGGGGACCAAAGGGCACATCGCTAAGCATCCACCTCCGAACTGCAGGCTGGAAACACTTGAGCAATGAATATTCACCGGCGTCCCTAGTCACACATTAACGGCCACCTGGAATTGGTTGAATTCCGGCATGAAGGTGGGACTGGATGTAATTTTTTGTCAGAAAGCTTGATGTTCTTGCCATCATCACTGATTTTCTTTCATATCATTGTGTGGTTCCCACTGATTTTCTTTCATATAATTTTAAGGTTCCCACTCAGATTGCTTTAGTTATTTCTCACCCAAAAGGGCTTTTTAGGCTTGGATTACACACTCAGGTCTTTGCAGCAGATATTTAGTATTTGTGCGGGCCTCATTCCTTTCTTATGTAAAAAAGGAGGCTTCAGTAGTGCATAATAGCATTGATAAGACAAGGAATTGTCCCTCTGCATCTCACAAGGCCCGCATTGAGTGTCCCACCATCGGCAAATTTGCAAGACGGGTCTAGATCGGTGCCGATAGCATGCAGTGAAAGTAGAAGGGGTTTTGCTCTTTCAGAAAAGAAACAGGAGATCATCTGTGCTGCTTTGGCAAAGTCCGAACGGGGACTCTGCTGAGGAGCTCATCGCTTAATGTGCCGAGTACAAACTTTGTAAAGTCATGCATTGAATTGAACTAGACTGATTGTTCTTGAGATGTATTTAAAATGGATTGTTCCCTCTCTCGAAACACATGTATACATGTGTATGTATACACACAGCATCACTATCTGCAAAAAATTAACTGTAAACCTCAATGGCATAAGTTGATTTTACCAGTGTAATTATTTTACATGTAGAAATAATTAAAAAAAATGTTTCATAAATGGGTGCTGCTGTCAGAGCAATGAAAAAAGGAGCCAGGCTTAGAGTAATATATAAATATACACTTACAAAGTGTCACTGTAACACAATACTTTTATTAAAAATTATACCCTACATATTAACACATATACATGATAGTTGTGATTCACCTGCCTAAGTGAGTTACAGCGTGAACTTGGATACCTTTTAAAATACATTTACACAGATATTAAATGCAATAAATACAACAAAAGATTTTGCTTAATTTAATAATTAAATAACACCATTATCTATATCACGTAAAAAAAAAATATATAGGAATTAGACACAGTATGTTTGCTTTAAAGTGCTGGAGTGTTGGTGCTGAAACAAGCAACCGATTCTCTCAAAGCGTGTGAAACGTAACGCGTAGGCTAGCAGATCAGAGGATCTTAGTGATGAGTGAATGTCGTTTGCAAAGGGGGGGGGGGGGGCGCATTTGTAAAATAAACCTCCGCACATTCTCCCTCCAATTTCAGCCAACTGGCATCCAACCCCTCCACTAATTTCATATTGCTGTACATTGTGTTATTTTTTAAAACGCAGTTGCAGAAGAGTCACCAGCAGAGTGATACACACGCGATTTCATGGTCAAACGGTGCTATTTTATCCCAAGGTTGAAAGTACACAGAGTACAGTGTGGATAAATAGGCTACATCTGGACTCCCACTTAACTGCTTACGAGGTTGGGCATGATGCCTGCCCGTTCTGGCGTAACACAGTGATGATGACAGCAGAGTGGCAGCTCCATTTATGGTCAACGTCCATTCCTTGTCCTAAACACAGGACTGGGTGAGAATGGTTTTATGAGACCCCCGAGCGCCCCCAAAAAAGACGACTTTTTCCAGAGGGTGACAGCAGTAATGAGTGGGGCCCGGCCCAATGGGAACATACCATCCAAGTTTCACAGGACCACCTTTTAAATATAAAATCAAAGCCCTCGTGTTGACCCACTCTGAACCCTTGAGCGCTGAGGTCTACAAAATACAGAAACCAGTGGGGGCTTTTTTTCGGTATGCTGAAGCTTTTTAATTGTCATCCACGAGACACTGTTTTGATCTATTACACAATAAACATGTGAGCGGTCAGGCAAATTCGATAAGCAAGATCCTGACTGTAGGTGCCATGGAGCTCTAGAGAAGCGCTTACCATTACAATGCAAATTAAAGGCTCTCGAAGAAAACACATATGATAACCAAGAGCAAGCAGTTGTCCCATCCCAAAATATGAACTAAATTCACTTAAATAGGTGACAGTACAATTAACATGATTGGAGTTGGATTTGAAAAGTCAATGTAGAAGAAATACAAATGAAATGTTCAAGTATTTTAGATCAGTTGGTGAAATTAGGCTGGTTTACGGAATAGTTACATCAGTAAATAAATATCTAAATGTGTGACAGCCATTAAAATTTCAAATAAAATTGCTACAATGTAGGAAAGCGTTTCAGTCGACTGGGACCTAAGTGGTGTCTTGGGAAACAAGGTGCAAGTTCCAAGGATCACATGAGCTGTTTAATCCTCTCCAGCTGAGTATTAAATATTTAATGCCTTTCAAGTTTTCTGCCACATGGTTATAGCATCTGAGATTTGGGATGTTTTATCCGGGTCTTGTAGGACCCATTGCATTTTCACATTGTCATTTGCTTTGCCATATTGTGCCCCAAAAAAACTAGTACTAGTTTTTAGTCAGATTACACATCATAAAAAATTAGCATCTACTAGGAAAAGCTAATTCCAGTAAAGTGAATAGTTGTTGCATTTGGCATTCTTTCTATTGAAAGTTTGGTAAAAGCATGGACTTTCTTGAAGAGCTCACAATATAAGCTCTCAGTGTTCTTGATACCATGCTGATTCATACGTATTTGGCACATAATCATTAAAGTATTAAAAAATATAGACAAAGATATTTGGTGAAACGTCCTAGAGAACCTTTGCTAAATCTTTGCCAGGCACACTCAGAGACACTTGGTATCTGCGGGTCATTCATGTAAGCCTTTCGAATCTAAACTCAAGACACCAACAGGTTGGACCAAACCTCCAACGCTAATAAAAATGTTGGAACGTCCTTTCCTTTTAAGACCATAACCGGCTCCATTGAAACAATATTGGTATTTCCACACGAGAAAGCATACTCAGTCCTATTTCATCAACAATGTGGATATTTTAGTACTTTTTAAACTGAGCTGAATTTCTTAAAATCGAAAATTCAGCTGGTCAGTAAAGCTGGCATGATTCCAGGATTCAAGAACATCCAAGAGAAGCCAGTCACCATGAGGATGACTCTTAACCAGTCAATGTCCCCGTTCCTATGGCGAAAAATAATGTCCAGTTTTCAAAACAAAGAATCAGGGTTCCCCTTCTAGATGGGGGAGATCTTCCCTGATCCTTTGTTCTATTAGTAAGAGCAGGTTACCCCAATGTGTCATTTTGAGCCCCACCTTGACACTGTAGCTTGGTGGGGAGCAGAATCCAAAGGATCCACTTGTGGTTCTCGAACCCAGCCTGTGGGCTCTTACATAGTTTAGATTCACCTTCAAGACTTACGTGTTCCAATCTTAAGTGCACAGACTATAAGGATCAAAGTGGCCTGATTGTGAAATTCTACACAATTTTGCATAAGGAAACGTGTGTGAATATAGATATACATATATATCCTGTAAGCTCTTTAGTGTGGATGTTAAATCATTGTCTCATTAAAGGATATAAATATATATGTAGGCCATAAGGTTAAATGTCCATAAAAGTTTTGCACTTGTAAAGTAAAGATTTAGAGCAGACCTACAGTAAATGTCTTAGTGAGCCTGATATAATGCTTTTTAGCACACAGTTCTCTATTTTTTTTGGATCATGGTACAGCTGAACCATCTCAGTCACTCAGCTTAGTCGCACTGAATGACCTCCCAAGGGACAAATTAATATGCATTGATTAACAATAAAAACTAAGGCACTGCGAATACAATATTATGGGACAGGGAAAAGTGGATTACATCAATCCCTATGCAACTATTGGCAGCAAAAATATAAAGCATAGTAGTAGATTGGCGTGTTTGCTGGTCTTATGTGTCTGCCGTGGAGACAGTCTGACATTTCATCCAAAACTATGTGGACTATTTGGGTTTATTGGGGATGAGTCCTCACGGCCACTCTGTGCGTTGAGCTGATAGAGGCGGTGACTGAGGTTTTGCACCTGACAGGTGCCCAGAAAACACCCCACTCGCATCAGCTGGGGCTGATGGTGACCCCTCAGCACCTTGTGGGCATGCCGGCGACCCCTCAACCCTCTGCGTCTCTGCATGTTCTCACCAGCTGCCTGCTCAGACGGGTAGCTGTTGGTGGGAACCACGGCAACCTTTGTTGCTAGGAGGCAGAGCTTCCGTAACAAGCCATCAGCATCATTGATTGACTCCACTTGGTTAGTATCCATGGGGTTAGTGGTAGATCCTGGCAAGACATTTTGATGGTCGTTCAACCTGTGAATAAACAAAAGAACGTGAAAATGGTATTTTGTCTAGATTTCGACATATGTTCTTTGCAGAGGGTTGGTGCACACACAACAGATGTTTTCCATTAAGAAGCATAATTAATGAGCTTAATTGGTACTGGCAATAGGCGAAGTCACATAGGATGGCACTACATGAGATCTGTGATGATTTGTCATAAAGTAATTGCTGGAAGTCTCCAGCGGTCACCATCCCAGTTCTCACAAATCAAACAAAGGACAGATTGTGTGACTGTACCGTCGAGTGGGGACTTCTTACCGTCTTGCTAACGGTAATGTGAAACGTATCTAGGCCATTAGAAGAGCTGGCTGAGTGAATGCACGCATGCCCAGGGATGGCTTGCAGGGACTCCGCCATGGCCAGGTGAGCAGGCCAGGTGTTCTTTGTTTACCTGATTAGACATGGGCCTCTCGAATCGGACTGTAAGTCCTTCTGGGAAGTCGGGATCAGTTTACACAGCCGGCCAAGCTCGTGACTCATAATGGAAGGCCCCCTCGCTTGCCTAATGCATTAATGTGTTCTGTCTCTCCATTACTTGCCCGACTCAGCTTTACGGGCATGCGGACCTACTCGGCCCCAGAGTGGTGCACATACACACCCTAACATTCACCCGAGCTCCAGTATTGCCAGTATGGTGTATTTGCACCAACAGGACTTAAAATGGCTAAATCAGTTGGCTTTAGACATAAGCATTCAGTCATTAATTCAGCATTATTTATTATGTGCCTGCATATACATAGTGGAAATACACTGATTGTATCGGCAAGCTATGGGTATTGGCCAATGGTCGTAATAACAAAGGGTGAAATAAAAATAAACTGATATTTACTGCTGATTCTCTTGAAAATTGTGACCCATCTTGCCTTGCACACCGCATACTAAATAGTTAAAAAAATGTCTGTGTGAAATTATCTTATTCTTAGCGAAAACTACATTAGCATTTAGTAAAATTTGCCCTGCTAATATCAACAAATTTGATTGCTCATCTTAAGGTGAGACAGAGAAGAGTATGAAGAGTTTCTGGAAAACAAATCCGTTCCAATAAAGAAGGCTTCAGTGCTGCCGAATAACGCTAGACTGTCAATAGCACAAGCGCTTGATAGCGAAGCAAAATCCAGTGCAAAATCAAAAGATATTGCTTGGAAAATTACAATGTTTATCACTCTTGATGATCAGCCCTTCTCTGTTATAAATGTTCTAAATATATAAGACAAATACAGTAATAGAATATAGTGCTTTGGGACTGTTGTATGCCAGAGTTGTTTTCTCACCGAAAAATAGTTTCTGAAAGTTTTGGAATGTAATTTATTTTTTAATTTATTTGGATAATGTATTTGTACACTTATGTATTTAGATATTTTGCTTGTAAACTCATTTAAGCAGAACCTCCCACACAATCAGTATCAGTTTTTGAAATAATCAGCTATCGGTATCAGCCAGAAATTTCCTTATCGGTGGATCACTAATACATAGCGTTAGAGTATTAATTCTGTTACCCTATTCTCTGACAGTGTGACCTCTCTCTATCTGTCTATTCGGCTGGCTGTAGCATGTCCATCTTTTTGTGGTCCGTGGAGTACTTCCACTTTCCACGGACTCATGGACACTTCTGCCGTACCAAGAGTACATGACAGCCAAACCTGAAAATATCATCATCGACACTGAGATTTAGGCAGAGCACTTCAGTGCTGGGGTCTCATTTACCAAACCTTGTACAAACCCAATCAAGAAACAAGATACAGGCACAAAAACAGAAAACTGCTTAAGCACAAAAAAAAAATCAGATCTATCAAGCCTGGCGTGTACACACATACACGCAAGTATGATATGTGTCCCACACAATAAAGCTAAGACCTTACATGTATAACAATTTTTAAAAACATAAACCACAGGATTGCCCGGCATGCAGAAAATGAACGGTGCTCAGTCAGCCGTCTAGGTCATCATGGGAACTGCCTTTCAAGAGAAGCTGTGATCTGGACAATAAAAGCAGTTCTGCAGCATCAGTTTAAGATGCAGGCGGCCGGGGCCACAGTGGCACTTAAAGTAATTACGAACTTTTCTTGGCCAACCTCAGACTGCCATTTTCGAGAGAAATAAATGATAGGTTGTGGGACGCAAAGGAGACAGGCCGATGGCAGCGGGGGCCATCTGAAAGGGTGGGACGTGGCTGCTTTTTGGGGAGGGCAGTCAAGTGCCTCTTCAGAGCCAAGTTCAGTACCTCCTACTATCGGCCAGCCTTTCTGATGATTCATCCTGCTTCACTTTCTCCCACTGCGGAGCTCTTCTTTTCTGCCTCTCATACCCACTAATTACCCTCGTTCAGCTTAACCAGCCTTGTCACTCAAGTTATATAATCAATCCCATTGCGCTCCAGAGCTTCTGCGAGGATGCTACAATCGTGTAATGATTTATGCATAGACTCCTATTTCACGGGATGTTTAAGTTGGCCATCGTCTTCATGGATTCCATAAAATTAGTTTGCTTGTATGAAAGCATTGTACATATCTTCATGCTGACCACAGAAACCAGACTCTTAGAGTTTGCTCTTTCAGAATGGGTGCACCCTTGGTAACACTGTAATGCAATTTTTATTTTTTTTTATTTTAATTACATGCTTAGCAGCTCATGTGCATGCTTTGAGAATGCCGATTCTCAGGAAACACCATGCCTCTTGTTCAAAGTAAGTCTTGGACCTTATGAAATGATGGGTCCACGTCTGCCGGCCTTTGGACATATACGCCGTCACTGAAACCCATTCACAGCAGGGTCACGCTACCCTGGAGCAGCACCCTGGTTACAGTATTTTTAGATGTGGGGAATGGTGCCCAGACAGTGTGGCTAAACGCGTTGGCGTTGTTTAGTTCTGTCAGCCAAGGGTGGAGCACGTCTGCCCATTTTCACTGGTGTGAAAATAACAGAAATAGCCGGGCCGTTCCCTACATTCGTAAATAATGGATTTTTCAGGAATGCTGCGTCATGCTAGCTGTCCACTCACCCTGCTTGCCCTGCTCCTGGTAGCTTATCCAGAATCATTACTTGGCCTTCCGTTTAGCAGATGGCAACTGGATACATATCGGATAGAAAGTGTTCGTCATTGATACACGGCCAAAAGGTAACTGATAATTTACGAACCAGCTACCTGACTTCACCCCAACCAGCAGAACTGAAATGTAATCTGCATTATTAGGTCACTCTAATGTTTTGTGTCACATTTTTGAAGGAAAAATGATGTGTATCGGCTCAACGTGTCATGGGAAGGGCAGAAAAACAGATGCGATCCAAGAGCAGCACAATGAAAGGACAGATTTCTCAGATATTGAAGTGTACCACTGCCTCATGGGAAAACAAGGTGGTGAGTCTGCAGGTCTAGACACAACTGCACTAGACCTTTCTCTAAGCCCTGATAGTAGCCTACTTACACCTCACCTATGTGGCTACATCTTAAAAAGCAACATTTAGCCATGTCTCACTTCAACTCACTTCAGAGACACTTGAACATGATCTCCTCTCCCCTGCTGCGAAGGGACTATGTCTGTGTTCTTTTATAGTACATTAATTTTCCCACAACTGTGAATGCCATCTGTTGGTCACATGGCTGGTCACATGACTTGGTTCTTTTGCCATCAATTACAGACTTTCACCCCTGACTGTTGTTTTGCCATTTTGGTGAAAGAGTCTGGCTGCTGGAACCCAAACACTAGTCAGCTGTCAGCTGTGGGACCACAGCATTCGAACAGTGTGTTCCCTAACCATTGTGCTCTGGTGTGGCATGTCACATTTTGCACATTTATTTTTAAAGACTTTGCACTTTGCACCATGTTTTACGAAGGGCACCCTCAGCAAACTTTATCTGAGGTTTTCAATTTCCTACCCACGACAGGCTGAAGTCACTCTATTTTGTGACAATAAGATCCTTAATCAACATTAATTAAAGTCTGTTCAGCTGGCACAGGATGAAACACCACTTGGTGCGTCAGTTTGATGCTGTAAGCTTTTCCCTTGCCCTGAATTGTGACAGATTATAATTTGGTAAATTTTCACTTTAAGGCATTAGTAGCAAATCATGTTTCTTAGGATTTAAAGGTCAAATTAAGGTTGGGAAAGTCATTGCAGGCTTTTGGAACCTCACTGAGTGGTGCTAGGCCTCTCACAGCCCGAGGTCATCTTAATGCTCGACTTTGGATGTACGAATACTTATTGGGACGGGAGGTCTTCTTCAATCGCTGCTCCAGTGCCTGGCACAGCTAATCCACATGACAGAAAGATTCTGCCAATGTAGTACTGTCAAAGCAAAAAGAACATCTGTAATTACAGCTGGCTGTAATGCTGCAGGTGTGTCTGCCACATAGCGCATCCCCCTAAAGACAGCAATAAGTGATGTCATTGATCATAACTGCTATGCATCAAGAGCAGATGAAGCAAAATCCACTGCTCTTACTGAAAATAGTCGTCCACACTGGATGTAATCACACCATCAAATGTAGAAGCACATAGGTGTATCTGTCCCGACAACTGTATAATAATAATAATAATAATAATAATGTTTTATTTATATAGTTCCTTTCATACACTCAAGGACACTTTACAAAAACATAAATGAAAATATGAAGACTGCTTTTTGAAAGTGTTTCACAATTCCAGCTTCGTAAGATTTAGAATTCTTCATGCATAAAGAGGTTTACCCGTGATGTGAGTAATTCCCAGTATCAGTATTGTGTTGTGAGCTGTGTCCATGTTCCACACAGCACAGCTCTTTTGAGCAGAACAGCACTTCACCATAGTCCGGTCTCTGCGGCTGGCTCTTGTTAGTCAAGTTAGTTAAGAGCGGAATTTATGACTTATCCAGCTAATCCACAGTGGAATTTTCCATTGGGGGGGTCAGTTCTTACTTGGCTGTCGTTGACCACAATGACCCTAGATTTAGATGAGTGCAAAATGGCAAGGTATTTGCACACTCAGAAAATGAAAACAAAACAAAACATACTCGACAAAACTCAAACTAGCCTTGTTAAGCGTGCACTGCTATGTCAATGGGGAAAAGGCCCATACTCTAGATCTATTGTTCAGGAAGTTTATTTTTGTTGTGTTTTATGCAGGTACACTATATTGCCAAAAGTACTGGGACACCCCTCCAAATCATTGAATTCAGGTGTTCCGATCACTCCCATGGCCACAGGTGTATAAAATCAAGCACCTGGGCATGAAGACTGCTTCTACAAACACTTGTGAAAGAATGGGTCACTCTCAGGAGCTCAGTGAATTCAAGCGTGGTACCACGTTAGGATGCCACCTGTGCAATATGTCCATTTGTGAAATGTCCTCGCTACTAAACATTGCATGGTCAACTGTTAGTGGTATTATAACAAAGTGGAAGCAATTGGGAACAACAGCAACTCAGCCACGAAGTGGTAGGCCATGTAAAATCACAGAGCGGGGACAGCGCATGCTGAGGAGCGTGGTGTGCAGAAGTCGCCAACTTTCCGCAGAGTCAATAACTACAGACTGGGGCTAAATGATTTTAAGAAAATATCGAATTGCGATTTATCTGACAGATATTGCGATTGCGATTTGATTTGCGATTGTTTTTTTACTCAGTTTAGTATTCACCATATGGCATGTACACGGAGAGCAGTTTCTAAACAATCTGAACTTTTTACCGATCATATGATTCGGTGTGATTGCCGTTACCAGATTATGCCGTGTTATTTTCAGCCCAATTTACTATAAATTTAAGGCAAAACAGCTCAAAATTGTTTTATAGCCATTTACTTGCCAAAAATATTCCGGGTCGCTAGCTAACATAGTAAAGTGATTGTGGCTAATGCTGCTTGGACCCCTAGTAATAGGACCTTTCTGTGAATAATCTGGCCATGAAATACTGCAAGCCAGGCCTTCTTGTCTAACATCAGTGCCTGACCTCACAAATGCTCTCCTGGACGAATGGCTAAAAATTCCCATAAACACACTCCTAAACCTTGTGGAAAGCCTTCCCAGAAGAGCTGAAGCTGTTACAGCTGCACACGGTGGGCCAAGTCCGTATTAAAGCCTATGTATTAAGAATGGGATGTCTTTAAAGTTCCTGTGTGTGAAAATGCAGGAGTCCCAATACTTCTGGCAAAAGAGCGTATTTGTGTTTCATCCAAAACAGGACCGTCATCTGAGACACATACAATTATTATGGTGAAATGGTGGGGTACTATCATTAGGGTTAGGTTATTGTAATACAGAAAAGTGGCGCATACTGCAGGGCTACATAAATATATCAAACAAGTCCTACTGTAGCTGGAACATTCTTTAATTACCCAATAAAAAGATCTTAAATATAGATATTTAGCACATAACTTTAATCCAGAATGGTTTGGAACACCAGATACTCATACCATAATATTCCAAACAAAGCTGTTAATTTCTCACTAAGGATAAAAAATGGAACATCTAATCATTTTTATGATGTCAGTTTTTATCATTTTTTTTCCATGTTTGGACTACCTAGGACTCATAATCTCATGGCGCCTAGATTAGAGGCATGCTTTGCTAATTGTTAGCCTGAGTGAGAATGCGGCTGAGTTTAGCTGACGAGCCCCTTTCTGCCAGTTATATGCACTGTGGTTTTCCGTTTGCCCAGGGTGCTATTTTGTGTACAGCAATCAAACACTACCGCTCGTGACCACAATGTCATGTAAGTCAGCCGTTATACCAAAGAGTGATTTTAACTATGACTTGTTCTAAATTCCATTTTAATTGACAAAAATTATAGAACTACAGTTGAGGGGCATTCCATCCCATGTGTAAATGCCCTTCCCTAGTTATCAATGGCCTTATAGTGCTTTAGTGCATGTGGGTATTTTCAGGCACTCTGATGTAGACTTCTCCAGTTGTAGGAGCTGTTCATGACACTAGCTAATTTCTACGGTATATAACTTCATTTAAAAAATACACAAATATGTAGAACAAATGAACTTGATGCTATACTTCTGTGAAGACAAAGAACACTTCCTCATGTGATTTGTCTCAGTGGTGTATGTGGCATGCCTTGTTTGAGGCAGTGACTTCCTTAGAAATAACTAAAGTACAATAGGCAAGAACTTCAGACTGTAGGATCCGCCAGAAAATACCTCTCTTGAAACAGGTGTTGTTCACCTCTCAGAAAAATCAAATCAGCTTTCAGAAAGAAATGTGCATGCACGGCCCTTAATAGCTGCCAAATCAAGCACATAAGAATATTTAACTGAATATTTCAAGTAAACTAAAGATTATACAAGAGAGACACTAACCTGACTCATTGATGACTTTGTACTGAGTCAGCAAAACAAGCAGTTGTCTGTTAGAATAGGCAGTTAACTGCTTTGTTAATGTAATTTAGTCCTGGAATATTAACAAGAACAAAATTAACAATATTAGCTATAATTCATTCTAGTTCACAGGTTTTTAAAAATAATATTCTATATTGTATTATATTATACTATATTAATTATATTATATTATATGAATATATATGAAGACCAAACATTTGCTATGTACTTGGCGAGGTATCTGTAGTTGTATGAATATGTATTAAAGCAAGATTTCTCTTTTACCTAATACATTTATACATTTCCAAGCATTAATTGATTGTGTCAGGTACTAGTTCAACAGCAGTAAACTTTGAGGCAATGGACCAAGCATAGGTGTGTAACATATGACTCTTCCTGTCTGTCTTAGAGCTTGGTGTCTGAAGAACCTCTAGAAAAACTGGTTATACCTAAGTACCCTACTCAAGTGGACCCTGCAGATAACCAAACCACCCACAAAGGTATTTTCTGCAACACTTACTCGAAGGCTATCATGCGGGACATTGTGGTTCGTTTAAAAGTCAAATGTCCCTCTCTATCCAAAGTTTGAGTTTTAATCAACTCACATTTACCTCCCAGCACTAAGAAAAAAATGTTAAGGCTCCCTCTGTTGTGGGCCGAACCCTCAATCACCATTCTTTGTAAGGCAGCCCAACGTTTCTGCCAGGGGTGATTTTTAGCAAGTTTATTTCAGTGTTTGTCAGACCCTGCAATTTCAGGACCTCTGGACCCGAGGGCGTCACTGTGTTTACAATATTGGAGGGGGACTGGGACAGATCCATTAACTGACTGGGTCAAATCTCTCACATTATTCTGTATGACCTCGTATGTATAGCTACGTATAGTGTGTCTAAATATTGACTGTATATATTAATTCATGCGTAGGCAGCTGAAATCATTGGCTGAAAGTTTTTTTTTACCCTCGGTCAGTAGGTTAGATGAGAACCAAATTCTCCGGACACATCTATAAATTTTTCTGAATGCAAAATTGTGGGAAATATTAGGTGGGACAAAACCTCTGCTTTGAATTTTGGGTGGGATGTGTGTCCCTCCTATCCCACCAGAAGTAACATATGTCTGGTCCTCGTCTGATGTGACGCAGTGGCTCATCGAACCAGGCTTTAGGAGTCCAGGTTTCCTGCGCGGCCCATAAAGCGCTCGTTTCTAGAACAGGGCCGCTGAGGTCCGATCAGTCACAGAGGGGACGTCCTCAGCTTTACCAAGCAGACAGGCATTGGAGCAGCTCCCCAAGACTGAAAAGAGAGCCCCCTTAAAAATTCTTCCCAGGTTACAGCACAGCATGACGCCCTCTCGACACAATGTCCCTCTGCCCAGGGCCCAGACGCCCAATAGACTGAATGCGGAAAGCCAGGGGGTGGAAGCGGCAGACCAGAAGCCACGACAGAGGCGATTGGACGGTGATTCTCCCCACCTACCCACCCCCCCAAAGAAATAACCCATCTCAACCCTGAGGGCTGCTCAAGATGGTCTCAGGGAAGCCTGTTCTTTGGTGTCCCTTAATCTTTAAAAGGTCTCAGGAAGAGCCAGGAGGGCTTAGACAGGGGAAGCAGGTTCCCCCTCCTTACACTGATAGCTCCTGGGCGACCTTAACCTATGTATCAGACTCTGGCTATAAATATATATAGCACTGTATGAAAAGGCATACCTTAACAGGATATAATGGGTAACGTAATTTTACCTTAATTTAACAATAGCAAAGGCGTAGATATGATTATGGACGATAGGGACGTGTCCCTATCAATACTGTGGGAGTACCGTATCTGTTAAGGGGACTGGTTCGGGGCTGATTTAGTCCCAACTAATGTTCAAATCAAATATACGCCCCTGAGCGAAAGGTAGGTAAAGATACGACAAATAAGGCAATGACGATACAGTTTTGACGAACAATTCAGCTGGCTGTCAGTAACTCTTACCTATAACTACTTACTCAACTTATTATAAAGTTTTAAAGTGTCCATACAAACTCCTTGTAAGTTACGAAAGCACTCTCCCCGCAAATACTGGTCTTATTGAAGAAATTTAAGTTATATTTAGGTCAATATTGCAACTTTGTCTTTTTAAATCCAGTTCCCACTGTAAACTATGATGCCTTAAATTTCTTTGAAAGGTTCAATTTACAAAAGAAAAAAAAATCTCTTGTTTTTAAACAAATGCTTATTAAATTTGCTAATAATTGACTCGAGTGATACTGATTTTAAACGTCATAGACATGCAGCAAATTGAATATCTCTATTTGTCTTGTCAAAGTAACACCAGAACTACGCGCACTACCAGGAGAGGGCATTCAAGTACCGCCGCTCGGCGCCAGCGCGTGTCATCGTACCCCGTCTGCACAGAAAGTCAACTTTTACTAATTCGCTTTATCATAATCTTACTGGTAACGTTTTCCTGCAACCAACATACGATTGTGATTATCTTAGAGGGCGAAACAGCATGATGCGAGCTGATAACAATTCTAGTGGTTACTTATGCATAGTGGCTTAACTAAATATTAAGTTAAATAGGCTATATAGTATTTTTTCAAATATTTCTGAAGGTCGACACTGTTTAATATAAAATCGTTTATTATAAAATAAAGCATTAAATGTCTGATTGTTTTATTCTAAAGGGTCAAAATGAAAGCATTTCAGTAAATGTGTGTAATTTGCAAGCATCTTCCCCAATCCTGCTAAAATCAAACCCAGCAGAAATACAAAGACGACTCCGTCCGACCCTTTCATTCAAAACAGATGTCGCGACTGTAAGTGAAATCCCACATTTATGATTTTTTTCTGCGTACTATTTATCCTGTAACACGCACTTCACCAGGTAAGCAGAACTATTTTGTTAACAGGCTTTCCGTTTTAATATAAAAGAATGATAATCCTGGCGTAGACCTACATAAGCAAGCCAGACTATACAGGCCGAAATAGTACAGGAATTAGGAGAGTTACTTCCACAACTTTAAGATGATGCAATAACCAATTACGGCGAATATACTTCTTCTCCCGCCCCTTATTTGTAGTATGACTATGCACATTTAGAGACATAAAACACTACAGTGCAACTGGCATCTTTCCACAGATCACTATATTATTAATAATTATGAGCATAGAGCAATGTGTCGCCAGGGATTTGCTTTGAACTCGGTTTCAAAACTTCCAGCTGTTTTTCAAGTGGCGAAGTGGTGCGCGTTTATTATGGCACGTCCGTCATGCGGTGACTATGTAATTTTCCCGATTCGATCCGGTCCAAATAAAGACACATTGTCTGCTACAGCAAATCCATAACGTTTTCGCAGATAAAATAAATGGCTGCAACTTCGATATCCACCCCAGTATCTTACAACTGTCAGATTCAGGTTTCCAGTGATTAAGAACTTAAAATACTGCATCTCTACTGGAATCATCCATCTATAAAAACGTATTACCCAATAATATAATGCCTAAAAATGTATGTAAGTATTATTTTTTTGTTTCCCTGAAAACAGAATATGCATTTCAGAATAAGATTTTATAAGAATTGCATAAGGTAATCACAGTTCCACGAGCGTTTTTAGTGATTCACACAGCGTCAGCCCATTCTCGCATAATGAACAAAGCAGTACTGCGGGGGAAACCCAGCCATGCCTTCCTTACCTGTCGTTACTTTCAAGCCGGATCCCAAGTGGTAAAGCCAGGAGCTGGTGCTCGGAGAGCAGGCTGATGCAACACGCAAAAACCAGGAAAATGGATCGCATTGTGGAATAAGTTCTCACACCCCCCGGGAAGGAGGGGTCTTATAAACCACCTGGAAAACGTACAAAGTCCACAAAACTCCCAAAAATGTCGGGTAAATATATCCAGGGAAAAAAAAGTATGTTGAATTCTGAAGATACCTATCAGGTCAGAAAAAAATAAGTTTGGAAAAAAATATTAATGCGTACACGCACAAATAAATATATACGTAATTCACACGCAGAAAGTAATGAGTCTAAATAAGTAGTTCTGTAATTAATCAAATACTTTAAAGACATTTTAGAACAAAGTTTATGTATTGTTTTATACATGGCAAAAAAAATGGTCGCACGGCACATACATCACTCTTCAGTATAAACACAAATTTTCCATTATTAATACAACACCAAGACACACACTTGGGGGAAAAAACGAACGATACCTTCCGCTTTAGTGATAACTGTACGCGCGTAATTAAACTCAGGAGGATATTCACACGGTCTTCAGCGCTTTGGCCACGATCACAGGACCCTCTGAAGTAAGACCGGCGCTCACATTGGACATTTAAATGCTGAGTGGGCGGAGCCTGTGGTGTTCATCATTTGTAGGTTCTTATGTTTGAATTATGATGTATTTTATGAATGTGACTTGACTGCGCCAAAAGTTAGACTGGCGGGCACTCCGTTGTATGAGAAGGATGCATTCACTGTGATCCTCTCCGTGGTATGAGTCAAATTAACCTTTACATTTCCAATAATAGGCAAGCAAAATTTCCAAAGCTTTCACAGCCTAAGTCATCCCCTGGATTATTGCTTTAATTAAAAAAATATATAGGGCATGTCGTTTAACTAGTTATAATGTACAGTATATCCTTCTTCTGGGTGAATTCAATTAAAGTAGTAAGTCTTCTGTATTTAAATCCATTTCTTTGTCTAAAAAATTGAACCATTTGTGTCTTAAGTGACAATAAAGGCTTTCTATTGTGAAATGCTCTATTATGCTCATAGGAAGTGCTAGCTGTTGTTTTCATAGAAAAATCCACACAAATTTGTTGCACAGCACAATATCAGCAAAGAGAAACAAGACACAGCCCTTTTCCAGAATTTTCCCTTTTTCTGTAGTTGTTCTGTAGTCACAGTTTCACACTGCAAGTGCCCCATGATTCATGGACATCTGTCTTACCAATATACAAATAATGCTCAAGTCCGGCACCAAAGGCTCTTGCCAAGATGTTTTGAATAGGGCTGTGAGATTCAATCAAATGAAATAAGAGTCAACATAGTTCATTAGCGGCCTTGCTATTGTGTGTGAGGATAGAGGAAAGGCGAGATCATTTTGAGAACACATTACAGCCTTACAGTGGCTTTTAGTCGTCTCCCGCAAATCTAATTTTGTTAACATGGACCAAAGCGTAGGGTAAATTCATGGGGCCTTTTTAATTCTACAGGGGATTTACAAACTGCAGACATTCATTGGGTGAAAAATGAAATCTTTCCAAGTGTGTTAAAAGAAATATATTCCTGCTCTGAACCCTGACCAGGGTAAGCGCCTGGAAGATGGATGATCCAGTATTATTCCTCCAGCCAGGCCCATCAGAACTCCAACAGAAGCAATGGACCTTTCCAGTTCATAACATGTGCAGGCAACTGATGATGAATTTTAAGATAAGAGATTTTGTTGTCATCGTAAAACAAATTACAATGAAATTCCATTAAACTCTCATGCAAATAAAAAGCAGTGTGTATAACAGGGGATACTTTGCATGGCAGAGATGAGTGTAAAAAAGAACAAATAAAAAGTATAAAAACAAATGATCTGCATGTACAACAAGTGGGTATAGAACATAGAACATATTCAGAATGTATTCACTGATGGAGACTTCTAGGAGACTTCTGAGCACTTAGGCAAGTTGCTCTGGCTAAGGGCTTCTGGTAAATGCTGTAAATGTAAATGGACGGAGGGTTGTAAAATTAAAAATGCATGTCATGCAACGTTACCAGGACAGTCACATTAGTTATGTTTCTTTTCTCGTGCTTCTGTTTATTGTTTTTAAAAATGATCTTTGCAGCGGATGCTACACGGTGGACAGTCTGCTATTCCCCAGACACCCCTCTGCTGGGCCTAGCCACTATTAGTGCCTTAGTGACGTAAATCCTTTGAAGTTCCTAACTAGCACCCCAAAAAATATGAGTGTCTCTTCCAAGGAGGTAATTATTACATGCTGCTCATTCACCTAATCAAATCAACAGATCCCTGTTTGCTCTGCTGTTAGTAATGTTTCCCAAGGGCTAATGCTGCTGTGATGCTCTTTGAATATAAATGCTGAATGTATAAAAATCTGACACACTTCACTCATGTCAGTCACGTGTCGACCATGCCCCATTTCCACAAACGGCACGGTCAGCCACTTTGGAACATTCTGGAAATGTTATAATTTTTTTTTTCTTTGGAATTTTCTGTTTTTTTGTGGGGGGGGGGGTTTCCATGAACAATTTTTTAATAGGCTTATGTGGAACCAGTGAAATGGGAACTAAAACCATCAGCAATTTATTTTCCATGAAGCCTTATTTACAAAAAAAAAGCATCTCTGGAAAGGTAGTTAGATGTAAAAGGTAGAAATGGTAAAATGACCCTGCTTTTCAAAGGTACTCAGCTTAGTAGCTACCTGGGAGGTCTTGCCAGTGCAGTCAGTATGACTCAGAACTCCGATATGTTTGTAGTAGATCAGTTATATCCTATAACATCCAGATCAATTGTGATGCAACCCTGATGCAAAGTAAATTGTCCGGAATAGTAAAAAAAAATAGGGGTGGCACCTTATTTGAGATTCAAAATTGAACTCAACATTGTCATTGTACATGACAGCACAATGAGACTGAGTTGGCAACTCCCGGAACAGTGCAACAATAACACAAGACAAGACACCCATCCATTATGGTCACAAAGCAGGGAACAACCCAGGATGGGGTGCCAACCCATCGCAGGGCACAAAGACGTGAAGAATACATACAAAATATTCAATACATATGTTCAAATGTGAAAAATTGTATGTGGTGGTGTGATGCATGTATGTAAGTCCTTTAGTGCCCAGTTCAGCCTGGTTACCATCTTGGGATAAAAATATGTTCTTAAGTCTGGTCTTATGAGTCTTAGGAGCTGCTGAATGGATGTGTTGCTGTTGTCTTCAGTGGTGGAAGGAGGTTGGAGGTGATCCATGTAAGCAGACATCTATCATTAGGTCATTTAGTGAGAGAAAAAATTCAACGAATCTAACTTCATGACGGGTCAGACAAATGAGAACTATTGCCTCTTTGATCACTGGTGCACAATAATAGAGAAATGATAGAAAGATACAGTACCCCAGCAAGTAGGGCACATGCTATGCCCTTCAGCTGTCAGCAACCTTCTGGGGACCTGCTCTTGGCAAACAGCCAGCAAGTCACGCGCCAAGACCCTCTCGTACATGGACATGGAAGAATGTACGTTTTGAAGAGATCTGGTCATGTTTTCACACTTGCATATTCTTAGACATAAATATTTGTCATGACAAATTTACGCCCCTAAAAATGAAACTGTTTATATTTGTAACTCATTTCCTCTGCTCCAGTTTTAAAACAAGCAAAGCAAAGTAATGCAGTGCTTTCGC
>JAODKK010000001.1:10869895-10886216 GCA_026774405.1 Petrocephalus microphthalmus | reverse complement strand
GTTGTTCCCTGCCTCGTGCCCGTTGCTTCCGGGATAGGCTCCGGACCCCCCGCGACCCTGAACAGGATAAGCGGGTTAGAAAATGGATGGATGGATGGGCTTAAGTGTCACCTTCCAGTTTATTGCAGATTCACACATCCATACCTACTATGGTGACACAGAGCACCGTACGCCTACATTTAGACGAAGTCCACAGGAGCACCAGACAAACGATCTGAGCGAGGGACTTTGCTTTATCAACTGATCTGAGCGAGGGACTTTGCTTTATCAACTGACATGTTTTGCTTATTGTAAAGCCCCATAGCTCAAGGCTGTCCCTCTGTCTTACCAGTGAGTAAACCTGCTGTCAGCCAAAGCCAAAGTTTGGAGCATAAGGCGGACAACACCCTGGGTGAGAGGCCAGTCCATCTCACGTGTGCACACACAAACACACACTCACGCACACACACGTTTGTATTCCTATCTTAGTGAGGACCGCATATTCACTTCTATGGGAAAAACCCTAATCCCAAACACGGCACCCTTAACCCCTACCCGGTCCTCACCTTAGCCATAAGTAACAAAATAAAAAACTTTTGGCATTTCTAATCTTTTCATAGCAGTCGCAGATTTTTATAAAATGAAGTCTGAAGTTGTGAGGACCAAAAGAATGACAGAAAAAATGAGGTCCTTTGGTCCTCACAGGTACAGCAAAACCTGTGCACACACACACACACACACAATATGTGATTCCTAGCAGTTCATTTCAACACATCCAAATTCCCAGCAGACAGCTAAGAGGAAAGAAGATGACAGCACACACAGGAGGGGGGGCGGGGGGCTGGGCGGGGCCACCAGCTGTCTGGGATGGAGCAGCCAGGTGCCTGTGATTACCTGTACTACTCCGTCCCACCTGTCACTCTTATGCGTACTCCAGGAATGTAGAGTGTCGCTGCGCGACGTGACATGATGCACCTTGTCAATTTATTATGTGACTTTAATCGACCCCGTCAATTGCCTTTCCGCCACTGCCTTCAGGTGCCACAGGCCTCCGTGTGACTCGCTGACACACTAACGCGCAGCGTTGCACAACCGCTGAGTCAACAGCCTACGGCACCCGTCTTACCCAACGATCATGACATCCAGTCGGTCGTGACCTGCATGGATTCAGAGCACAAATAGCGAAGATAAAACGGAATTCGCTGGCATTGGCAGGTCTGGGTGGGTAGCGTCCGTGGGATGTGCGGCAGTGCTGTGCAGATCGGCGACAGGTCCAGGCCTGTCGAGGAGCGAGCTGGGAGGCGGGCTAACAGGAGCATGTGGCTCCTCTAAGGTATCGTGGTGTAATGAAACTGCATTTTCTTTACCTGTTGCTTAGCAGACCTGCTATCGCAGTTTTCAAAAACACAGTATGCAATGGGAGTAGTGTGTCTGAATCCTCTGTATGAATGAGAGAGTAGACGGTACCTGGATGACATAGTAGACTGCGAAATTCCGAAAACTGTGTGACCATTGGACGCTATGCCATCCCACAAGGCCACTGGAGCTGAAACCACAGACGAAGAACGTTGCTTGCTCAGAAATCTTTGTCATTTATGCTGGGTGAAGTGCCATCTCTGTACAGAAACAACCAGCGACATAAGTTAATTTGAATATGTATGTTTTTCATTGATTTTATTGATTTCATTGATTTCATTGATTCCATTGATTTCATTGATTTCATTGATTTCATTGATAGTTTTCAGCTTTCACGCCAGTCACACTACGCCCGGGTCAGGTAATGTGTGAGCTGGGGATGGCGGTGTGTCTGAATGCGTGCAAGCTGTTCTCATGATCACATACAGCATGTACTGCATTGACGGTCGAGCAGCAGGCATCTGTCCAAATTCAGTACCTACTCTGTAAGTATGCAACTCCGAACACACCCATTGACTCCCGGTGCTTGTCTTCAGCCAGGTGGGCCATGTGTGGCACAAAGTGCAGGAAACCTAAGTACTGTCTGGGCCTAAAGTGCACAGGTGTGGGGGGATTAAAGTGGGATCTGCGTGGACCCCACCAGTAAATTTGTTTTGCAAGGGATTGTATGTCCAGCACAGCTGCAGAGAGGCCTTAATTAGTACTAACAATGTTCCCTTAGGCGACCAGGGAAACCTGATAAACTGGCATTGTGAGGCAAGGAGGACCACAGCCACCATTATAGACCATGTTTTACACATATATGTGATTAAAAAAACAAAACTCTCAAGGTTCCCCCTGCTGGAAGAGGAAATGAATTCAGTCATCTTGGGGCCCACCTACCTCATTTGCCTGTAGAAATGGCTGTTGACTGTTTTATGCCCGGATGATCTTGTCCAGTATGGGATACATTTTTCACTCTCCTGCTACAGGAAATGAAGCTGGTAAGTGTTGGCACAAACTACCATTAGACAGGTTTCACAAAGGAAAACTAAATGAGTATTGAACTAAATGAATATTACAAAGACATTAATATTTCTGCAGGACGTCTTACTTACTTCACTGTGAAACATACAATGCCAGACCAAAAAGTTGGGGAAATATTTTTGAGCCCCCAAGAAATATCTGAATTTCTGCAGGAATGGATCCTACTATTTGATTTGATATTCATTTAAATAATAATTATTATTTTATTAATTAATATTTAGTAATAAATAAATGTAACAATATTTTCTCAATAAAGATTTGGGCAATGCAAAATTTTTTGTGTGTTTCTTAGATAACACCTTATTTATGTCTTTAAAAAATCAGATCAGGACACGTGAAGTAATAAAGATTACTCACAAGTGTATCACATGTTTCTACTAAATTATTCTATGATATTGGGAGCACACACATTTCACACATCTCTAACAAATGTTCTCTGCCAGGACTTGCCAACAACCATGCATCAGAAGGCAATGCCTCTGAAATATTCTCCAATTTGGGCTCCCGAATGCCTGTGCTGTCCCTGTAAACTGTAGATCAAAAAATATCATGAACATGGACAAAAAAGGAATAATAAATCGTGCAGCAGTCAGTGTCAAATACAATCACAAGCTGCAAATATTACATATTTACAGAACTAAAGTATGTTTCTTGAAAATTGCAGTCTTTGATAAATAAGTAGCTGAAATTCTATTCATCTCAAGCACTGTTTGAGCAATGAAAGCAATGAAATCACCTGCCTGATATTTTTATATTATATAGGTCCCCCTTGTGGCATCGGAACAGCTCTGACTTATCAGGGCATGGACTCCACAGGGCCTCTGAAAGTGTCCTGTGGTATCTGGCACCAAGATGTTAGCAGCAAATCCTTTAAGTTCTGCGCTGTCTGAAAAACAGGGACAGGTTACAGACCTGTTACAGTTTTGTTCCCCAAGATACAAATTCATGTACCTAAATTAGACGAAAAGGAACATTTACCCACAGCTAGGGTACAACCCTAGTGACTAGTAATTGTACCCTCAAAGGTACAAAATGGTACTTTTTTCTGACAGTGTTTAAGTTGCAAGGCGAGGCCTCCATGGATCAGACTTCATCCCACAGACACTTCATCGGAATGAGATCTGGGGCATTTGGAGGCCAAGTCAACTTCTTGAATTCTTTTTCATGTTCCTCTAACAATTCCTGAATATTTTTTTCAGTGTGACTGAGCATATTATCCTGCTGAATGAGGCCACTTCCGCCAGGGAACACCGTTACCATGAAGGGGTGTACTTGGTCTGCAACAATGTTTATGTACAGGTTTATGTGTATGTAATGTTTATGTGTAGGTGGTACATGTCAAAGGAGCATCCATGTGAATGCCCAAGAACATTGCCCTGGGCATCACACTGCCTCTGCTGCCTTCTTCCCATAGTATATCCTGGTGCCATCTCTCAGCCAGGTACATGATGTACATGCACCCAGCCTTTAATATGATGTAACAGAAAATGTGACTCATCAGACCAGGCCACCTTCTTCCATTGCTCCATGGTCCAGTTCTGACGCAGGACCTGTAGTTTTTGAGATGCTTTCACTCAGTAGTCTAGACTTGTCAAAGTCACCCAGATCTTTACACTTGCTCATTTTTCCTGCTTCCAACACATTAACTTTAGCTGACTGTTCACTTGCCTAATATATAATGGCATTGTTTGCTTTACCTGTCAGTGGTTTTAATTAAATGACTAATCGGTGTAAGTAACTAAATCATATTGATTAGAATTACTTTTATAACTGAACAGGTAACTGTTTTTTACATTATGGTTAGAAGTGTGTTAGAAAGGTAGGAAGTGGATGTCTAAATTAAAATATCCATCCATTCATCCATCCTCCAATCAGGGTCGCGGGGGGTCCAGAGCCTATAGGCACGAGGCGGGGAACAACCCAGGATGGGGGGCCAGCCCATCGCAGGGCACACTCACACACCATTCACAGCTATGGGCAATTTTAGGAACGCCAATTAACCTCAGCATGTCTTTGGACTGTCTTTGGAAACCAGAGGAAACCCCACAAGGAGAACATGCAAACTCCACACACATGGAACTGGGTAGGATTCAAACCCAGGTCCCAGAGGTGTAAGGCGACAGTGCTAACCACTGCACCACCATGCCGCCCCTAAATTAAAATATATTTTTTTAAATAATTAAAAAATGCATGTCTGAGAAGTTTCTTTCTCCAAATAACACCAAATCGTGCAGACCTGGAAATGTTTCAGTTTTTTTTAAGTGAGACTCCAGTTCTAAAATACAATGACATCAGGCTGCATAAAGCACAGAAAGTGGTTTTACAGGATTTTTCTGTAGGGTGTCGTACAAGTTCACCCATCCAGAAAAGAAAAGGAAACAGACTTTTTTTGTCCTGGGAATATCTGGGCAAATTCATTTCATTATCATAATGAAAATGTCAAGTATTAAATAAAGAAGGGGCAAAGTCAATTTTGGCCACCCTACAGGAGAAATGAAGTCAAGTCGGTCTTTATTGTCATACCATCTATGTACAATCCACGGCATGCAGTGGCACAAAATAACATTCCCAAGGGCCGCGGTGAAGTATGTATACATAAAGAGATCATAAACAAGAGAAGTGCAACACATGAGGGGGTAGGGGAAAGGAAAACAATAACTAATAACAATCAAGAATAAACATACACTAATGCACAGGGGTGCCCAGGACAGCCACATGACATATCAGATACAGTGGTGACTGCAGAAATAATAAATACAACAGATGTATTAATACAGAGTTGCAGGAAAGACTGCCGTGTGGGCAACGTCCACTGGATATCGCAAACTTAACTGTTGCATCTGCAAGATTGACATACAGGGCATGTATTAATCTCTATAAATATGCTAACACAGACGAAAACGTGAAATATGCCTAAGAATAATAATCGTCTCCGTACTCAATAGCACTGTGTCAGCCGTGGAAACATTTGTATTTCTGGGATCTACAATGTCCCAAGGCCTGAAATGGGAGACCAACCTAAAATCCATCCTTAAAAAGCCCCATGTACTTCCTAGGCCAGCTGGGGAAGCATAACCTACTGCACTAGAGATTCGTTTCTACACATCAGTCATCAAGTCTGTTCTCAGTTCCTCCATCACAGTCTGGATTACATCTAGCACTAACGAAGACAAGAACAGGCTACAGCGAACAATCAGGTCCACAGAAAGGCTCCTTGGTGTTTCTGCCCATCCTCCAGGATCTGTACTCATCCCGAGACCTGAAACAGACTGGGAAGATCATCAGGGACCCCTCAGACCCCGGCCACCACCTTTTCGAACTTCTCGCCTCTGGCAGGCACTACAGATCACTGTGCTCCAAAACAAACAGGCACAATACAGTTTCTAAGTCATCACTGGCATGAACAGCTGGCCCAGTTGCCTCAGCTCACTTGCATGGTACGTTGTAAGCAATACACGAACGTCTTTCAAACGACGGTAACCAGGGCTGCAGCGGGGCACGGGGGAAGATTTACCTCCATCCCCAATAGCCCACACACTTTGTAATTCAACTCGCAAACAGCATGTTATTTCTTTAATTGATAACTAAGATCAGTCCTCTTCCAGAACCAATGCAGATTGGGGTGGTGGAACTGAAACCACAGGGTTATTTTACAGTTAATATGAAACCTTAATTAGAGATGACACACAATTTCTGTCAATAATTATAGAAACAAAAAGTAAAGAAGGCATAAAATGTCTACTGCTTAAGAGTGTAAAATATTGGCAAAATAATCCATATCAACACTATACAGAAGTTAAAAACGTGGCAGGTACATCAAATACGTTATTTCATCGACTCTTCCTCGTTCTGTCGCAGAAATCCACGTGCACTAAAATGCAATGCAGGGTAACATGCGTGCACGGTGCATCCCCTTTGTTGTTTTACATAATACTTATTCCGTTTTCTTTTCATAATTTATTGGGTTGCAATACCAGCCGGCCGAAACGAGCCTTGATTTGTCGTTCCGGCCGCGGGCGCCCCGCCCTACGCCGCACTGCGCAGACTCCGTGGGCCTGTCAGCGCGAGAGAACGTTGACAGTATGGCGGCGAGCCGCTGCTGGGAGGATGCTGCTGTCGCTGGCGGTGTCTCCCCCGCCGTCGGAATGTGAACGGACTACGTTAAGCGGCAGAAGGAAAGCGAGCGACTGGGCCTCGACGCCGTGATCTCCCGCAGCATCGACATGGCCAGGCTTGCCGACTACTTCGTCGTGGTCGGTTACGACTTCGATAAGAGAGGTGAGCGGCCGGGGAGTATATATTTTTTCTGAGTTGGTTCAGGACGGCTGATAGTAAACAGGAGGTGGTGGAGGGGAGGCGGTGACGGGACGGGCCGGGCCGGGACGAAACAGAACGTCCTATCTCCAGGCCCCCCGCAAGGCACTACTACTCAAATACCAACCGCGGATATCCGGGGCCTCGTCTGAGGGGAATAAATCATGGTCCTTTGTTTAAATGCTGCTAAAAGCGTAACGGTATAATAATGGCAGGCATATGCCTGGTTGCAGATTCACCATGGCTTAGTCGTCAGGCTCTGGGCGTTGTATCTCACGCCGTACGCCTTAATTGTGCCGGCTAGCCTTGTTAGCCGTTAGCCCCCCGAGAGCCGCCTCGGCGTGGCTCCGGTGCGCGAGGCTCCGCGCGCGTGCGGACCGCTAGCTCGCGACGCCTTTACCCAAGCGAGGGCCATTCGTTTAGTGGAAATGCACGTTCGCTTTTGCTTTTGGAACTGGCGTGTAGGAATGAGTCTTAGTTGGGCGCTGTCAAAGAGCCCTGTCGATGGAAAAGTTACGCGCAGAATGAGCAAGTTGGTTCATCCCTTTAGCCCAAAAAAAGTGAATATAGACGCTGAAATCAGTACTGCAGTTATGTGATGCGGTAAGCTGACATCGTTTTCTGATGCTCCTCACGGTCGTAGTCTAGACTCATAGCCAAGGGTGACTTGTCACAATGGGGGAAAACAGTCATGCTGCTTTCGGACTGCGGTTCATAAAAACGTCCTCAACAGGCTCTTTGAAACTCTTAAGGTTGTGCCGGCATTTCTGAATGCATGCTGCATAATGTCCCTTTCGCGGATAGTGTTCCTGCCTTTAAATTTGTATGGGGAAAACGACAGTGGCTCATCTGCTATCCATGCACGCAGTGGAAAATGTAAAGAAAAAAAACAACATTGGTTGTGTAATTTGGCTATTTAAACATCAGTAGAAGTACAATATTAAAGTAGTACACAACTTTAATTCATCTTGACTCTAATTATATGCAATCATGTACCATATGCTAATTTATTGTATTGTTTTGGTATTCTTTTATTCCGTATTATATCTCAAAGGCCTTTGGTAGAGGTTGGTTCAGGTCCAGAGTAAAAGTTAACACCACTGATTGTTTCAACCAACTAACCAGTGACTCTTTATATTCGACTGGTTGGTTGAAACAAAATTTTGGTCTGGACTTTTAGTCTCTGGAGCTTAATTACCCACCTCTGGATTTTGGTTCTCATATCAAATACCTCGAAGCAGTGAAAAGAGTAGGCTGAAATCACCATGTGGGCATGGGGGACTTTACGGTTTGTGTGAAAGCTAAAAGGGGCTATCTTGTGGTTTGAGACCTCTTTAACATTGTATACTAATCTGCTCCTGTAAGTAGTTTTTGCAGGCCTGACACAAACATAAGCAGCATAGCTATTGCACAGAAAATTTAGCAAGTTCATTATACATTAAAGCCTGGCATTTAGGTCAGAAGCTGTTTGAATGGACTACTCCTGCGTGTTGTATTGTAGTCTTCTGAACCCATGTGACATCCTTTGTTTTGTTCTAATCACAGACTCTTATCATTAAGCAAAAAGGCCCAGAATGCTGCATGAAGGTTTGGAATTACTCTGTAGCTTTTGGGCGTGGCACTGCCTCTCTCCTTAGTGCTTTAAAGTGATCGCCAGGGACAAATCAGACTGTCTATCTGAGAGGCTCTTCATGCAAACAGGAAGTACAAATCAGACTGGGGGGGTGGGGGGGGGGACTGTTTACAGTGCGAGTCCAAGATTCTCCTCTGCGTCTGGTCTTTGAAAGCTTGGGGGGGGGGGGGGCGACAATACAGCAGTCATTCCCAGAGGTCCTGTCTCTCTGTCCGCTTGCCTCTTTGCTAGAGCAGCCTGCTCCATTGCCCTGGGCCAAGCGCTCATTGCGGGGCGCAGAAAGACCTCATTCATTATTCGGAGTGGACAGACAGTTCTCACCAGCACACTGCTGGGCTGGAATGATTTCCCGCGTTCTTGCTCACAGGACATGTCCCAGGATGTCAGCTCTGCCAACCGTCAGGGGACAGAGGACTGTGCTCAGTCAGCCCCAGCGACTTCATTCTAGTTGCCGGTTTACTCGTGCAGGACCAAGGCCTTTGGCAGTGCTTTGTGCGCTGAATATGTGGGCTTGGACTTTGTTTGCTTTTGAGCTTCCTCTTATAAAGGCTGCTGTAGCTGTGGTCAAAAATAGCCAATGCTCTCAGATCCTCAGTGGGGAGTCTCGGCCGTCCGTCTGTCCATCCATCAGGAGTGGGGGGGGAGCAGTGGCTGTTGGACCTAGAGTCTGTTACTGGAGAAAACGAGCATTAGTGCCTTTGGGGAATGGCTGCATGGCTGTGTGACTGAGCTCTTTGGAAAATGAAAGGTAGTGGTTTTGTCCTCACTGGCTGTACTGGTTTCCCCTGGGGTTTCGTGCTTCTTGTACCCAGGAACGTCTTTTCAATACACTCATTGGTTGTGTCTGTCCCACAGGTGTTTGTTTTTTCTGCGCAGCCCTCCCCTAAGCATTTTTAGGCGTCTGTTCGAATATTGCACTGCTCAAAACCCCCCCAAGGATTTTGCACTGTGACTGTGGAGCAAGTTTTGCCGGCAGGCAGGGTAGGGAAACCAGCCTGCAGTCTCCATGCTGCTGTCCAAGATGGGATGACCTGGTGGGGCCAGCAGGCCAACTCCCCATTTGCGGCCCCGCCTCTTCTTACCAAGACGAGTCAGCATCAGGCTATTCCGTTTGCCTCTTGTTATGGGTGGTGCATTGGGACTGAGCATGCCTTGGGGGCCGCCTATGGGTGGTTGTTGTCACATTCAAGCTGCATGTTTCAATGGTCTGCCATGGAATGTGGAGAATGCAGCTTCTGTTACAGGAAGTTGTTTTCCTTACACTATTCTGTGCCTTGGCAATAATTTGGGCTTTTTGCTTGAGATATTGGCATGTGGTCTTTTAGATTGCCTTTTGGCAGCAAGAAATTAAGGCGTAATCTAGTGCAAATGCAGCACTCAGATGTGGCTGAATTGTCCACATCCCAGTTTTTATTTCATTTTCTTTAAATTATTTTTTGTTTTGTTTTCATCATTCATTACTTATTACACATTTCAGGTTCTGTAAATGAGTGCTTAGGGTTGGCAAAAGTTTTAATACAGGAATAATTTTGCCCCCCACTTGTATTTCCTTAACCCAGTATGTGGTTAGATTTTTTGCCAGTGGAGAATTGGGGCGAATAAGTGGCAGATGAACGTTAAATGTAGCCTCCAAAAAACGGAGCTAGCTCACTGCCCAGAAGCTGCTTGAAACTCCTTGGTCAACATTTACACTGTTTTACGAGATTGGCTCTATTTACCCTGGCATGTTATTGGGGGTACAGGTACCACCATGTGCAGACTTGTCAGTGCTTGAAGCTGTTGTTCTTATGGGTTACTGTTTCCAGTTTGTAGAATGCAGAAACTCGCCAAAAATTGAGTACTCTTTAAACCATTTGCTCTTTCTCACCACATGTCTGAGTGTCTCTCCCATATGTAGGCAGAGATGAAGGATTTGAAGAGCGATGTGAGGATGGTATCGTGTGGGGAACTTTCTAGGTTCCTTGAGGGCCTGGTCTGTGATGACCTGGAAGTCTCAAATTCTGTTCACTTTGAATTTGGTGGGTGACTCTCTGTGATGGTTCCAGGTTATTCAGTGGTTGTTGGTGGAGTTCAGTGAGTTAATCAGCCATGTCATCATGCCAGTCCTAGTGACCATTGGCTGGTTGCAGGTGCAAATTCATTTGTGGTGAATTTAATTGGACTGTTTGGCCTTTGAACCTACTATTAGAACTGAGCTCTGACTATCTTGAAACTTGCTGGAGTTCTGCAGAGGTCAGAGTGGGGGCAGCTTTCCTCACACATGCTCACCTAAGCGTGGACACTGACATGTGGAGGAGGAAGAGAGTGGGGGACGGCAGGAAGCTGAGGCCGGCTTGCAGAGTGCGTCACACCGTCTGCTTCCTTTTCTGTAGGCACACAAAGTAGTCATGCTCCCCACATCTGAGGTGGGTGAAGACTGAACTGAATCAAATGGAAAAATTTACAACAGGAAAAACAATCAAGGTGGGGGAACTCCTCCAGCTATTGTTGTGAACAGAAATGGTGGTGGTTGTATGCGTGTGTGTGTTGTTTTTATTTTATTGTTTTTTAGCTTGGGTAGTTTTTGTTTCTGTGTTTGTGATGCTTTCAGTCCCACCACTACAACTGTGCGAGGCATAGTGGGGGTTTGCGGCCGGTAGGAGTATGGATTGCCCGCACCCAAGCATGTCAGCAGTCATGGTGACCAGACTAGCAAGGAGCAGAATCAGAAATGTCCTGGTCACTCTGAATGCACCCCTAGACAGAGGCTGAGAGCAGACTTTGGGTGTCAAGCCGCAAAATTCCTGCTATTACTCATAATCTATTTTTTGCTATGTAGTTGTTGCTGCCTGAAGACTTAGGGAAAGATGAAGGACCCATGTATGTAATGTGTGCTAGGCTGGGTGGACCAAAGATAATATCTTGGTACATTTAGGCACAATATTGATACACAATATTTCCTATGAAGTGTTCTAAATGTTCAATCAAAACCACGTGTGAGATATAACAATGATTTCTCACCTTTCCCCTTCATCAAATTTCCTGTGAGATGCCAACTGAATAGTTTAATTTTAGCTGTGAGTGCTGGGATGCTGTGCAATGTTGCGATCGTAGCTCCCGCATCGCTTACTACAAGTAAAGAATACTATCAGTCTCCATTCAAAATCTTTAATAGGACCCTGAGCTAAGTTATATAGGGGGCAGACATTAGGTTATAAGATCAATTTGGCAACCTAAATGGTAAAAAAGAAAAAGTAAGTTTCTGTGGCTATCTTTTTGAGTCACAGGGTAAAATTGGACATATTAATCCTTGCCTCCTGAGTAGAAGCTGCCGTCCATGATATTGATGATTAAGCACTAAATTCCTGAAGGATGAGAATGATCAAGATGGGTGTGGAAGGATCAGTGGGATTATGCTGTCTGCTTGAGTCGCACTCATAGACTTGCAGGTGAACTCCAGAGTAATCTTTACTGCTTCATGATGTTCTGGTCGGGGGAATTCCCTTGCAGCCAGAGTCATTGAATGTGAACTAAGGTGAAAGCAGTCTTGTTTTATGTTAGTAATAGTTTTGGTTTTGTGTTTGTTACTTGAGCCAGAGGTTGTCCTTGATGGATTTTTTTGTCTTCTGGGAAATGGAGTTGTGTAAGGGAACTAGAGATAAGCATTTGTGTTTGTGATGACTGTTAATTACTATTAGAAACGGGGCTTATTGATTGTTATGGATTGATATGGTGTATCTATCTGAATATCTTTATGAACTAGGGCCGAACGAATTATCGATTTAAAATCGAAATCGTGATTAAACAACACATTTGGCAAATCGCAAAGGCTGTGATTTTGGATATGCAGTATATAGCACTTCTGACCCAGGGTTTAAAACTGTTGTGAGAATAGTTTTACAAATTCATGTCATCCTCCTTGTGTGACAGTCAGTCTAACCAATCAGAAATGCCATGCTCCTCATGTGCCAGTCATGCTCACCAATTGGAAGTGGCCCAAGGTGACTGCGTATACGCCCACAAACAACAGACGCGTGAAACCTAAGGAAAACGTTACATTTGCAGTACAGAAAAATATCAGTTCCGCTGCTGAGCCGTAAGTAAATTACCTACCTATTTCATGGTCAGAGATTCTTTGCAGAAAGATCCTATTATTAGGGGTCCAAGCAACATTAGCCACAAAACTCCTGTTGTTTTCTTACTAGAATCGTTTTATGTTTATTGCTTTATTTAACTTTTAAAAAAGTTACGGTTTTTGTGATAGTTGCTTTAGGCATCATTGTTCTCTGCTAATTTGACCCTTGTGTACATGGGACTTTCCTGAAACACTTACTTTACTGTAAGTGGAAAAGTGGTCGACCGCTGTTTGCAAACTCGACACTCAAATGTGCCTATAACAATACAATCACTTTACCATGTTAGCTAGCGATTTTTGGCAAATAAATGACAATAAAACAATTTTAAGCTGTTTTGCTTTAAATTTATAGTAAATTGGGCTGAAAAGAATGCGGCATAATCTGGTAAAGGCAATCACACCAAATCGTATGATTGGTTAAAAGTTCAGATTGTTTATAAATCGCTCTTTGTGTACATGTCATAAAGTGAATACTGAACTGAGTTTTGAAATAATCGCAAATCAAATCACAATCGCAATATCTGTCAGATAAACCACAATTAGATATTTTCTTAAAATCTTTCAGCTCTATTATAGACTTTTTCATCAAGAGCTTGCTGCTGTCTGCTATTTAATTCCATTTACTGCGTCGTATGTCATGGCACCCTTTCTTTCATGGCACCCTAAATAAGCCATGTTGATTGATCTTCAACTGACATGAACTGGGGTGCTTGGGGTCTGCTGTACCAATCTTCAGAGAAACCCCTGTGCTGGTTCTTCAGAAGACTTCCTCCTGCCGTCATGGCCACATTCCCAGGGTGGCCACATAAGAGTAATGTAAAAGTCTTCATTCAGTCTTCTCCTGTCCCGACTGAACTGCAGGATCTCATTAATATGGTTTGGGAGGCACTTAGCCTATGTATTTATTTAAGGAAATATTTGACAGTTCAATTGAAAGCTGCAACAGGCCTGTGCAGGGTCAGGTTGATCATGGAGCTCATTCCAGGAAACGGGGCACAAGGCAGGTACACCCTGGTCTTTTTGCCAGTGCATCATTGGGCACCTACTCGCACACTATGAGCATTGTAGAGACACCAGGCTTTTGGACTGCAGTCTGAGACCAAAGTACCCAGAGGAAAGACCATAAACCGGGAGAGGCACACACTGCACACACCCAGAACTGGGGTTGGGCATCAATCCCCCAACCCACTGCGTCAACCTGGGTGTAATCGTATGATCACGAGATGTTGGTCCTGGTCAAGCATGACTTTCAGGTTCGACTGAAACTACTTATATGTTAGAAAGTGACAGGCGGCCATGCCCTGCCTTGCCTTGTATAACTGCCATTTGAGCTCAGGTAGCTGAGCACTGAAGCACGTGTTCACACCTCCATGCTCTGCTTTGTGCCATTTGTGCATTTAGCCATTAGACAGTCAGACTGCCCGTAATATCCACAGACAGGTTTTGGTGGTTAGGTGCCTTTCCTGAGGACGCAGCCAGTTAGGACCTGAAGTACATATGTAAAATGTAAAAAGCTGTACAGCAATGAGGGGGAAACCACTTTGCCGTGTAGGTGAGTAACGTTAAAAGCACATGGGCACTTTTGTTAGTTCCTCAAGAGAAAGTTGCGTATTCAGGAGTGGTGTATGAAATGTCATGGGCTCTAATTGTATATGTAGGTCCCAAATACTGATACAATAATTTGTTCATAGGCCAATTTTAAGTTTTTTTTTTTCCTAGTTCTGTTTGGATTTTAAAAAAAGTGCCCTTCCCAAAATACTTTGCAGATATAAATACACATCATGCAGGGAGAATAAGCCAGAAGACAATGGAGGAATAAAAATGAAACTCCTTAGGTTTTGATAGTCAGGCTAAAACCAGGGTATCCAAGTGTTCCTGGTCATGCAAACCGTAGAAATTCAGTTTGATGTGTAAATTGTGGGTACTGATAATTTCCAAGTGGTGTGGAAGCAGTTTGCAATCAGTATGGAGCAGGACTGACTGTCTGTGTCCTCTCAGCTCCTGGCTCGTCTTGACATTCTCTTCTGATTTAATCCATTTTCACCTGGCAAATGTCCATTGGCAGGAAAGCAAAGATCAGTCTGCAACACAGCCATCTTGGTTGCACTTCAGTGCTTACGCAATCTTTAAGATGCACGTCTCAGTCAGTATTTGGGGGGGAGGGGGGGCAGCCAGTAGCTCGGGTGAAGCCAGTCCCAGTGCCTACAGAGGGACATGGTAAAAGCACACTACAGAGATGTATCTGGTTGCTCTGCCAGTCCTGTACTACTGTACTGCTCAGCCAATGTGATGTGCACTCCCACCCCCCTTCGCAAAAAACAAACAAAGCATAAAAGTGTAGCAGTGGTAGATTGCATCCAACTGGCAGTGGCTCTGCCTGCACACTGACATGGGCCCCTCCAGACAGAGGATCATCTGCCAAGCTTCCCTGATTTATCGTAGCTTGCATTACCATTCCACTCAATTACTGCATTGAATGGAGAGGGACTGGTGGTTTTCTTTAATAATCAGAATCCTTTTTTATCATTGTACAAGTACAATGCGATGTCTTTCAGTGCAAAAAAGTATTTTAAAAAGTAATAAAATAAGAATTGAATTGAAAAGTTAAATTTCAATTTAGTCTGGTTCTTAAACTTAGCTGTTTTCAGAGCTAGCATGCCTCATTTGCTGTCTTATTATGTTGGTAATCTTTTATGTTTTAAAGTGCAAAGTGAAGTCAGATCTTGTGCGGCATTGCCTTGAACAGTTCTGGAATGAACAATTGGAACGATGACTGCTTGTGTGTTCCTGTGACATGCTTTTTAGCTTGTTTTCCCTCACTCGCTTCCTATGACATGCTCCTCATAGTGTTCTGTCAGTTCTCAAGACATGCTCTGCAGAGCCCATCAGACTACTGGAGTACTTTTGCTATCATCAGTTGCTCTGGTTGTTCTTGCTTTGAGAATTGCAGAGCACACCCCTGCCTGCAATGTACAAACACTCCACATGCTTCCTATACCCTGCTAGACTGTTGGAATCTCTGACGGCCAATGGGGAAGTCCCCGGGGTAGGTCTCAAATTGCTGGCATTGGTTGCATCTGCATAGCCCTGGTGCAGGACTGCAGATTAGAGCAGAGACTGCCTTCCCTGTCTCAACCACAGGATTCTTTGGGCCCTGTTTACTGGTGACAGGCTCACACAAACCTCCACTCTGTGAACAATTAAACGCTCCACTGACATGGAAATTTAGAGTTTATGCCTGATTACCTGAAAGGTTGTCATCATGCCACATCAAAGCAACATGCCCCTCCAATGATGATTTTCCTTTTCGATGGTCAGATGCTCACTGTTTGCAATTTGCACTTAAAACCCAGAAGACTGAATGTATATATATATAGGCCTGTCACAATAAACGATAACGATTCCCACAGTAGTAAATCTTTTAAGCTGGGTGTGAGACTTTGCATGTAGGTGCCCTTATAGGTCCAGCTGCAGTTATAATGGGGTCTGCAATGTATCTGTGAGCACGGCATCCTTAGTGCTGAAATAAGTGCACTCTGGGTTTTTCCACTGCCGCAAGTACTGTACTTTTGGTACCTCAATAAAGTGCCAAAAGTTCTGTACTTCTTTTGTGTTGGTTTTCCACTGGTGTAAAAACTGGTACCGGCGCTGAATAAAAGCACAATGTGAGGTAGGGTACTCTGTACTGAATTCTAAAAATGACTGTGTAGTATTCAGCTGGACAACGTTGGATATTAAATCGAACATTGCATGTTATGCACTTGCAGTTCTAACATCGCTAGTGAGTTACATTAAGATCAGACTTTCAGTTTTGTATGGATATTACGGACAGCGCAGGG
>JAODKK010000001.1:10828839-10847465 GCA_026774405.1 Petrocephalus microphthalmus | reverse complement strand
CCCACCCCACCCCCAGCCCCCCGTGCAAAACCAAGACTGTTTCCCTCCTGGCTTTCATCACTGTTCTTCATTGTATAAAAAACACACAGATATAAATATCCGGTGAATACCAGCTGACCAGGAGGTGCGTTCTGACTGTTGAAGGTTCAGTTTTGTACTGACTGTGTGTAATACTTCTCCTCCCAGTCAAACAACTTCCTGGTTTTTATCTCGCAGCTGCCGGGTAGTAAATTGATCGAGGGCCTGGGGGGCTTATGAAAGCTGTAAAGTTGGCTCCAGCACGCTTGGCTCTTCACTTGCTCCCGCCGTGACCTTTCCTCGTCTTGTATCCTTGACCCACGTCACAGGACAAGGAGATCCGCGCTGTCTTCCTGTGGCTGTTCGCTCAGCTGCTCCAGGGCTACCGCTGGTGTCTGCATCTCATTCGCATCAACCCTGAGCCCGTCATCCGCTTCCACAAGGTACTGTCTTAGCCACCAGCGGCTAAGCTAGCAGATGGGGCCGTGCCAATATCAGCTTCTTAAGTTCTGTGACATCCTTGTGATGGGTATGCTCCAGGCTCATACCGCTGTCCATCCACTAAACCGTTACAGTTTTAGGTGACGTTTCTTTAATACTTATCTTGCCCACTTGGTTTTCAGTTCCCATATTTTTTATTAGCCTTTTCAGCCTTCTCCGAAGTGACAGACAGATTTGAAGAAGGTTGAGTGTCAGTCATGGCTGCCTTTTTATCAGATGGGGAACGCAGTCCTGATTCCCCTCCTCTCCTCTTCAGGCTGTTTTCCTCGGCCAGCGGGCTCTGACAGAAGATGACTTCCTCATGAAGGTGCTGGACGGCATGGCCTTCGCTGGCTTTGTGTCGGAGAGAGGGCCCCCATACAGGACTACGGACCTTTTTGATGAGGTGTGCACACAAACGGACGTTTCATGCATTTATATGAATGCTACATTAACACTTAAAACCATATGTTGATGAATGCACATTTGAAGACGAGTGTGCTTTGCTAAAGCATCCTGACTCCAGCTTGTCCCCCCCCAGCTTGTTGCCAACGGAGTGGAGCGCATCCGCTTAGAAGAGGGTGACTCCCGCAAAGTAATGAGCCACATCAAGGAGCTCGCTGACCAGCTTTACAAAAACGTATGTGCCCACCTGGTCGGACCTCTGCGCCTCTCCATTGTTGCTTTAACAGTCACATGCTTAGTTCTGTCCAATAAAAACATGTGAAGTGAGCTGATGCCTGGCCATTGTCACCCGTCATGCAAAAGGAGAAGTATGTTTGGGGCTCCATGTCTGAGTTTGGGCTGAAAGATCACTTCTAAGGTCATTTGAAAGATGGCTGTAAAGTGTGTATATTGCTCTCTTGACAGCTGGCAAGCCAAACTACATTGCAACATCCTTATTGTGCTTTTCAGTGCTGGACTGCTCCTCTTCAGTTGCTTAGAATGACCTTTACAGGAATTAATCACATTTGTTTACTTCCCATTCCCGGCATATCCCTTTTTTTTGGAAGTAGGGGGTTTATACACAGCCTGAGTGCCCCTCTGGGGTACTGACTCCAGCCCCTTTCCTGCCTGTCCCTAAAATGGTCATTGGTTGATGATTTTCCAGGCTTGACCTGAGTTTTTCTAAAGTGGGGGTTAAGGGCCTTGCTCAGGGGCTCTGTAGGGCCATCAATCTGTTGACCACAGGGTTTGAACCAGCAACCTTCTGATCATGGGCGCTGAACACAGCCCAGTGGTGATTGCTTAGAAAGAAAGGGTCCCCCCCCCCGAACAGGCTGGTCGTGCTCTCAGACCTGCTGGAGATGGTCACTCAGCTGCTCTTCGTAGGTAAGTGACTGGTGTTTCTGTGGCCTCCAGGAAAACCCATACCCAGCTGTGGCCATGCAGCGCCCCCCCGAGGGCTCCCAGCTACGTATCCACCAGAAGACCTTCCCACACCTGGATGAGGTCACTGTGCAGCTCTTCATTGACCATGCTGCCGCCAAGCTCAAGGACTGTCCCCCCGCCGTCAAGGTGGAGGTGAAGCACATGGTGCCTTCGGGGCCGCCCCTGGGTGCGTAACTCCTGCTCACCTGCTACCACCAGGTTAAACTTAGACATTGGCTGAATGTGAGTCCCCATAAGCGTGGTAAATTTATGATCAGTTTGCTTCAGTGTTCTTGAATCTTATGTTTCAGGATGAGAATGAATGAATGCATGTTACATTTATTTAGCACTTTTCAAGACAACCAACCAATGGGGAGTCACTTAAATCACCACCACTGTGTAGCACCCACCTGGATGATGCAACAGCAGCCATTCTGCACCAGTATGGTCACCACTAAGTAGCTAAGGTGGTGAAGGGGCTGGTGAGAATTCACGGGTTATATATATGGAATGATTAGGAGGCCAGATTTGACAGGGCTACAATGGACAGTGTTAGTCAGGACATAGGGGTACTTCCCCTACTCTTTCGAGAGAGGCCCAGGAACCTTTTATGACCTCAGAGAGCCAGGACCTCAGTTTTACGTCTCATCTGAGTGACAGCACCATTTTTACAGCACAGTGTCCCCGTCACTGCACTGGGGCATTGGGATCCACACAGACCACAGGGTGGGCTAACCTGTTGGCCACACCAACACCTCTTCCGTCAGCAACTCAGCTTTCCTAGTTGGTCTCGGAATATTCAGATGGATTACCTGGTGTGATCTGCAGATGGCATGGCTGATTTTTGCCAAGTAGAAACATCAAGCCCCTAGGTAACGCTACTGAATCACTCTTCCAGGCGATGCCGTGGACCGAAATGGAAGCACCCTTGCCAACAGCGCCCGCAGGATGGAGGTGGTCAGGAACTGCATCACCTACATCTTCGAGAACAAGATGCTGGAGGCCAAGAAGGTGAGCAGTCATGGTGGCATTGCACTTGCCTAGGAAATCCCAGGATGATACCTGGCAGAGTCTGATTGGGAACCCTTTGGAAAAACCCAAAAACACTTAAGATGGCATCAAGCAAGCATAAAACCTGCATACGTGCCAGCCTCGGGCTTTCAGGCTTGTGAAATAAGTTAAGTGAAACGGATCAAGGCACTTATGCTATTGGCTGGTATACTTGGTGAAACTGGAAAGGATTCCTGAAAGTATGACTGTACCCCTGATGTGATCTCAGTCACGGGTGATTACATTATACTGGAAAACTCCAGTATAATATCCAGTTAAGTGACTGAGTCGTTAATCTCACTTATATGACTCCAATTTGCGGACTCTCTTTCCCAGCTGCTTCCGGCGGTCCTGAGGGCTCTGAAGGGCCGGACAGCCCGGTTGTGCCTGACCCAGGAGCTCAACCTGCACGTGCTCCAGAACCGGGCCGTTCTGGACGACCAGCAGTTTGACTACGTCGTGCGGATGATGAACTGCACACTGCAGGTGAGCTCGGCTCTCAGGGGGCCCTCCCACAGTGCTGTATGAGACTAATCAGTTGGGTCCTCTGCAGGTTAAGTAGCAATGAGCAATGCTCTCAAGTGAACCTTTCTGCTGGCCTTTGGCATTCGTGTGGATCACCTTTGTATTGCATTTGTCTGTCTGGCCAGGATTGCTCAGTCATTGACGAACACGGAATTGCTGCAGGACTCCTGCCTCTGGTCACGGCGTTCTGCAGAGTATGTGCACCGTCATGCCTTACAGTGGTATGAGGCACCATCCCATCTTTCAGTAAACAGACCTGAGCACTATCTGTGTCACCCACAGAAATTGGGAGCAGGCGTCACCCAGTTTGCCTACAGCTGTGTGCAGGACCACATGGTCTGGGCCAACATGCAGTTCTGGGAGGCCATGTTCTACAGCGACGTCCAGAACCACATCCGAGCCCTCTATATGGACATCGGGGAGTCTGTAAGAACACAACCCTGTTCAGGAGTTCAAGCGAGCCATAGGACCTGCTCTTCACTGAGCAATGCTTAACAGTATTAACCCTCTCCTTGTTTAGTGACCATTTATAAATATAAAAAAAATAAAAATAAAAAAAATTCCTACCAAAGCGAACAAAATTTTGTATGCCTGACTATGCATGCTAGAGTGAGATTAACGCTAGCATAGCTGTACGAGAACTTTATCTGAATGAGACCACAACAATTGGTTATCTTTGCTGCATGATGAGATCGTGATTTCCATTTCGCCTGCTCACCTCGGTCACTAAAGGAGGGAATGGTTGTAGTGTATTTTGTTTTATATTGAGTAATGTTGTAGAATACCTCCATTCAGCATAATTGAATTTAATGCTTCTGTAATTTGCTTATTGCTCTGTAGATCGCGATCATGTAGATTGTTTTACTGGGACCAGCAGTAGCGAGCGATTTTTTGATCTCGTCCCCTTCCCGCGCATCCCAGGATCCGTCGGCGGCGGCACAGGACAGCCGCTCCGCGCTGGAGATCGCCTCGGGGCAGCGCCGCCTGTGGTCCACGCTCTCCAAGGACAAGCAGCAGGAGCTGGTGCAGAAGGAGGAGAGTACCGTGTTCAGCCAGGCCATCCACTACGCCAACCGCATGAGCTACCTTCTGCTGCCGCTGGACACCAGCAAGAACCGTCTGCTGCGCGGCGCAGGCCTGGGCGACGTGGAGAGCGTCAGCAACAGCTACGTCACCAACAGGTAGGGCCGAGCTCTGTTTGGGGAGCTCGCGGGGCTCCTCTGGCCGGGGTGCGGCTCACGTTCTCGGTCCTCCCCTTAGCATTGCGGGGAGCATGGCTGAGAGCTACGACACCGAGAGCGGCTTCGAGGACTCTGAGAACTCCGACGTGGCCAGCTCGGTGGTGCGCTTCATCACCCGCTTTGTCGACAAAGTCTGCAATGAGAGCGGGGTGACCAATGATCACCTGAAGGCCCTTCATACCATGATTCCAGGTAGGCCAGGTCGAGTGCGTCAAAGGGGGGCAGCTGCAGAGCTCTTATGTAGGAGACGCAGTGGTCAGAAGGTTGTGCCTACCTTGTACATCTCTAGCACGAAAAACATCTCATCCATCTTCATTCTGAATTATTAATTCTAGACTTTTGAAAATAATTTCCCAGGTGTGTCATGTTTGGGTACATGTGAGTAGCTATGGGTATCAGTGACATAACACCCTTTCCCTCCCCTCTTTGTAGATATTGTTCAGATGCACATTGAAACTTTGGATGCTGTCCACAGGGAAAGTAAGAGACTACCCCCCATTCAAAAGGTAACCAATTCATATTTTTACGTAACACTGGACAAAGGCACGTAGAACGCAAGGTCCCCCTCCCCCCATCTGCTCAGAGTCAAGTAGGTAGTCAGGTATGTCTACGTGACAGCATGGTGTGACTTAGCGGTGCATGCTGGTTTTTGACCTTGAAATCTTGGCTATTGTTTGTTCTTTCAGAGTTCCCTTTACTCTGAGGAGTTCTCTACTCACTGTTGGACAGTGCTGATAGTGAGGCTCTCAAATTGAAAAATAAATCGATAAATACGAATTCCAGCAAAGCTAGAGCATCTGCTCAGTAAACTATTTGGGACCGTTTTATTGTCTTAAGTCCGTTTCAGATTATACAGTGCTGTTACTAGTCTAGGAAGGGGATACGTTGGTTTCTGGTTTGCTGTGGTGTGGCTCAGTTTCACTTCGTGAAAAATGTTTTCATAACCTTATGAAGAGCTTTTAATTATAACCTGAGCTTGATACTGCAGACATACTTACTTTCCCAAGATAAGAGACAGGAGTATTCATCTGTCTCCAAGCTGAACAGGTTACTTTGTGAACGTGGTTCACTTTTGCGTTAGTGAGCATCTCTCTGTGACGATCTGCAGTCTAGTGCTGGGTTAGCGTCGGAAGGAGACGGCTGGGCTCAACGGTCTTGCATGCTTGAGGAATCTAAGTTTAGAGCATTTCAGAATCCAGCCCCTAGACATGATGACTGGAAAGCTATCGAGTGGCATCACCACGTCCCTGACTCCAGCACCTCCCAACACGTGCATTAGCCAGAACTCGCTGCGTGGCTTCTGACAGTGACTCTCTGTGAACGTCCTCCCAACAATGACGTTCCAGTTCCGAGTTTCTTTTATTGTGTGATGTGGAGTTGAATTTCTGCTTTAGCCCCTAATGTTTCTTTGCATTTCTAAGCTCCGTTTGTTAGCACTGAAATGCAGAGCATGAGATCTGGAGGAACCGTATTGTTCTGACATTGTTGCAGACAACCAGATCATATTTTTGGTCGTTTTAAATTTTTCAGATAAAGGCTTTTTAGCATATTAAATTTCAATATTCAGCTTTCAGTGCAATACACATTAAAAAGCTTAATTAAAAAGTTTTATTCTCTGCTTGATTTACTATGTATATTTATTCTACACATTCTTATCAGGATTAATTACTCACCAGCACTAATGTATATTAGTTCTGAATTCAGTTCACTTTTTGTAGCAATAACAATAATCTCCAGAAAGTGTGGTTCTGTCGTCTAATGGCCATTGTTCTTTCACCAGCCCAAGCTACTGAGGCCCAACCTTCTGCCAGGTGAGGAGCTGATGATGGAGGGCATGAGGGTTCACCTGGTCCCAGATGGGCGGGAGGAGGCCACCGGTCTCATGGGGGGGGCGCCCCTGCTGCCCGCCGAAGGAGCCATCTTCCTCACCACCTACAGACTAATTTTCAAGGGAACCCCCAACGACCCCCTCGGTGAGTCCCGTGTAAAGGCAGCCTGAAACCTCACTCTGCCTATAAATGATGGCACTCACCAGGCCCTCCATGCCTCTGTCTGCAGTCGGGGAGCAGGTGGTGACGCGGTCCTTCCCCATCGCCTCCCTCACCAAGGAGAAGAAAATCTCTGTCAATGTCCCCATGGACCAGTTCATCCAGGAGGGCCTGCAGCTTCGCTCCTGCACCTTCCAGGTACCTTAGGGCCTCTTGAAGTTGCGCTGTTTAAGTAATTGTGATAACTATTTTAAGTGCCGTTACAGTCACACATTTGGTGACATTAAACCTAGCTCAGTTTCAGTGTTTGCAAATTAAAAGATGCCGTTAATCGATTGGATGGAACCCGCTGATACTTAAGGCCCCAGAGATACAAGACCTAGATCTTCATTGTATGTCTGGTATAGTGACACTTTGCGGCAGCTATCGCAGTTCCACCCCTTCATCCACGTGTCCTTCAGCCATGCTCCCATATGAGGGAAGCCTCAGTCTCCTGCCCTTCATCATCCCATCAGATCATAACGTTAAAGTCTAATAAATAAGTCAGGTGCCTGTAATGTGTTCCCATTTGAGGAGCCATATAGGCGCCTTGCTGGACATCACGCAATGCATGTCTAGCATCTTAGAACTGCGGCCTCTGCTGCTTCCCTCGCCCCACTCGCAGCTGCTGAAGATCGCCTTCGACGAGGAGGTGGCCTCGGACCTGGCGGAGGTCTTCCGCAAGCACCTACACAAGCTGCGGTACCCCCAGCACGTCCACGGCACCTTCGCCTTCACCGTGGGCCAGTCGGCCAAGATGGTGGTGGAGAACAAGCAGAAGGACAAGAATCAGTCTCTGAAGTAAGATGGAGCGGCCGCGCGGGGAGCCGTCGCAGTGATTCAGCCCCATGCCCGTGCCAGCAGAGCTCTGTCTGAGTCTGTCAGGCACTGTGGCTGTTCTCACCTCGTACTGCTCTGTAGCACATGCTTTCCGGAACCTTTCAGAGGTCGTGTGAGGAATGGCCGATTTAATCATCTCTGGAATCCTTAGTCAATGTCCTATTTAATTATAATGTGTTGCCTGCCAATAGGAAATGCATACAGCATGATTTTCTTGCATAATTTAACCCCTCTATGAGGCGCCGTCTTAATAGTTAAGTGCTCTTGAAATTCAGTGTACCACAATCACGTGCCATTTGCTTGTCTATGAAGAGCTTTTCTCCTTTAAACAAATGAGGTGCCCCGCAGTAGCGTGGCTGCTCACTAGCCACCGTGCTGTAATAATCCTCGTGATGCGCATCTTGTGTGTGTTTCTGCCTCAGCTCTTTTCAGACGAGCGAGCCGCTCCACGGCATCAAGTCCGGCGTTTACACGCTGGCCCGCTTGAGCTGCTCCACTACGTAAGGCCACTGTAGGCACTCCTCGAGCCTTTCCTCTCTCCTCTCTCCCTTCCCGGGCTGCCACGGAACACTAGCACTGGCGCTGAATTATTCATGGCAGGAAAATGTCATGGCTCGTCTGTTATTTTTTTTTTCCATTCGCCTGTGTGGCACGGCTGTTTAAATGAAGGAAAAAGAAATCCCTCTGAATAAATTACCCGTAAAACTTGACAGTAAGTGCAGATGTGCAACTTCATAGGTTTATAAAGATTACTGGTCTATTCGGAAACAAAAGCACAGTGGATTGATGTCCGGACGTCTCTTCTGGAAAGGCTGACCTAAGACATGCCGTTTGGGGCTGTTTGATAAGTGCTTCCATTTCTGATGTGAAAACAATTACTGCTGACTTAACGTAACCCAATGCGTTTCTATGCAGACAAGCTGACACAGTCCTTAGCTTTTCCCCCACTTTTGTTTCTTGAACAGTTTATAATTAATAACAAAAAGCAGCAGTCCTGGCCCTCGATCCATGCCAGTACTAGTGGTCTAGCCCAGGCCTGGGGATCTTTTTGGCCTCTGAAGCCTCTCCAGTGACCTGATACCACTGCATGACCTGACACACCTCCATCTGTCTCATCACCAGAGCTCTGCTCTTCTGGGCCCTCAACACACTGGAGGCTCCGTTGGTGTATGCTCCCTGAGCGAGTGGTGTGCAGTCAGTGCACGGGGCTGTGCACAGATGGGTCTGACCCACACGGTGTATTGTCAGTTCTTGGGTGTGGGTGCGAAACCTGGTCGCCTTTTACTTCTCTCAGATGGACCAGCGTTTCCTGTTTTTACCTCAACCTTGTTTCCTCCCTGACCTTCTCTCGCCTGAGGCTGTGCACACAAGCAGACTGTGTCACTTCCTTTGCACGGCCTATCGAGACAACTGTCTGGAGAGCTACTGCCCCCTGCTGTTGGGAGGCCTTTGTCCCCTCTGCTCCAAACATTGCTCTTTCCGGGACCGCCTGGAGCCCTAATGGGATTCTCCTATCCTGCAGAACACTCTCCAAGAGCCTGGTAAAGAGTGCCAAAAAGACCATTGGCCGGCAATATATGACACGGAAAAAGTATCAACCGCCAACGTGGGACACCCGGGGCAGCGTCCAGCCACAGCTGGACGAGGACGAGATCTCTGGTATGTCTGCTGCTGTAAACATCCTGTTTTTTCTCGTTATGACCGCTTGTCTTTCATTAGCCGGTGTCCTCATTCCTGTTGGTGCGTCAGTGAGTCACAGACACGACACCAGCCTCTGGCAGAATCCCCAAATTATTCCAAACAAGCCAGCAATCATTTGATTGGTTCGGATGTTGTAACAACCGTTGTCTCATTTTCAGAATTCCATTCATTGCCGCAGTCCTAGTCCAGTTTGTAGTGCCATGCGGGGGGTGGGTCGATCTGACGGTATTAGATCATGAACGAATAAAATTGGGGGTCGACCGATTATCGGCCTGGCCGATTATTGGGGGCCGAAATTAGGCATTTTTCTGATTATCAGTTTAGATATTTTATTTTAATGCTAACCGATATTAAGTAATTACAAAGTGCGCTACTGTGTCTCCACTGCCGTCTCTGCCTCCGTGCTCTTTACACACGAACAAACACCAGTAAACAGTGCTTCTGATTTCTTCCTCTTCCTTTTGTCTCCTCGTCCTAACGTGCAAATTGCCACATGCAAAACATTCCCTGTTTAGCTACAGAGCAGCGTGAATATGCTGGAGTTGATCCCTCAAATGAATAATACGGAAATTTTCCAAAACCAACACGGAGCAGTTACTTGCAAAATTTGCAAAGATAAGATTTGCACATCTGGTAGCTAAACAGCAAACCTTTTAACCACCTCAGAAGAAAACGCACCAGAGTACACCCCAATGCTGAGTCTTTTCGGTGTTTGTTACTTTAAATGCTGCATTTTTTTCAAATAGGCAAAATAGTCTAGTTGTACTGTTCAGTTGCAAAACAGTCTTAAAAACCAACATGATAAAGAATCCTAATGCGATTGTAGATGGGGAAAAAAAATTATTTTGCCATATTGCCCACCCCTAGTGCTATGATCTTCTGAGAAAGACTAAGAAGCCTCAATACTTCAATTCAGTATTCAGTATTCTCTTTAATGTGTAGCATGTATCACATTACAGTCATTTTAGCAGAAGCAGGTCAGGTGGATCTTCGGACAGATACCCCTGATATCTTAATATTCTAGCGATGTACCTGGCATTTGGCATCTTCTTGTTTGTGTCCTGATTTCGGTGCATTCAAACTATTTCAAAGTTTTGTTAATGTTCTTAGTATTGTGGCTTAGTCTGGTTTTCCGGGTCCCAGAATTTTGTGGCCTTCCCAGAGTGAATTTTAAGCAGCCGTCTCCCCGCTGTTGTTCAGTGTCTGAGGAGATAGAGCCGACCTCGCTCACGCTGTCGTCCACCATCAAGTCGTCAGACCGGCAGACCATGAGCGGCGTGGTGGAGCGTGCCTGCTGCCGGGACTACCAGCGCCTGGGCCTGGGCACGCTCAGCAACAGCCTGACACGCTCCAAGAACGAGCCTTTCCGCATCTCCACGGTCAACCGCATGTACACCGTGTGCCGGAGGTGAGCCCGCTCGCTCGAGAGGCTGCCGTCCTTCTGAAACATTGTCCGGCTAGCCTAGTTTATCCTCTGGTTCTTTCGGATGTCATCATAGTGCTTAAAAGCATCACGGATGGCATCAGTGTCCCAGCCCAGCAGGCAGGCCGTGAGGTTTGGACGCAGGGTATCAGCCCGTTTCTGTATTTGACTGAGCACTTTTTTGGTATAGCTACCCCGGGCTACTCATCGTACCTCAGAGCATACAGGATGCCACCCTGCAGCGGATCTCGCGATGCTACCGGCAGAGCCGCTTCCCGGTGGTCTGCTGGAGGAGCTCCCGCACTAAGGCCGTACTGCTGCGCTCGGCCGGCCTCCACGCTAAGGGTGTGGTGGGCTTCTTCAAGTCCCCTAACACCCCCAGTGCAGGTGAGACCCATTTACATATACGCTGCCAGGGGGACATGCATTAAGGTTTGTATCTAGCATGACGCAGTTTGTAGCCACATGGGAAGATCCATTGGTGTAGTTTTGCTTTCAGCGTTGGTAAAGACCAAATAAGCCCCAAAACACCCTGCTCCCTAAACACACATGGTACTCCTACAATATTTGTAGTGAAATATGTGCCCTTTCAGAGGTTACTGATTTTGATGGGGTTTTCCCTAGTTTTGCTATTTAGAGTGATGTGGTTATGTACATGAATTTTTGTTCCCAAACATGAACTGCTTATTCCCATCATGCAGTATTTGGACCTCCCATAACAGCAATTCTTAGCACTGTTCTTCTCCATAAAGGCCCCTCCCAAACGGACTCCACCAGCCTGGAACAGGAGAAATACCTGCAGGCAATCGTCAGCTCCATGCCGTCTTACTCGGACGCCAGCGGCAGGAACACGCTCAGCGGCTTCACCTCGGCCCACATGAGCGGCTCCGGTCAGCACCAGCGTCACCCCCATCCCAGTGGGTTCTGCCCGCACCAGTCTGTCTGAGGCTGAGAACAATGATCAGTAAAACAAAGCTGCAAAAGCTGTGACCTTCACATGGCCAGCCAGATGCTTTTCCTGGGTTTCCATATCAGACGCTAATGGGTGTTTGCTCTCTGTATCTGCTTACTGATTCCAGACTCGTCAGACAAAGTGCGGCAGCCCAAGATTGGTGCGCTGATGAAGCAGGTGATGGGGAGCAGGGAGGACGCACCTGGGACCTTCAGCCGGGGAGGTGAGGGGTCCTATCTTGTTGTGTAACCACAGGAATGCCTGTACACTTCCAACTCTGTCTCCAAGCAGGAGAGAAAGCCGCAATGTGTTGGCAGGGCTTATTTAAACAGCTCTTTTGGGACCTACCACGCTTGCTTTGCTAGGTAGACCTCCAGTTGGTGGAATTATTTTTTATTTTTTGGAGAAGCCAAACATGAATTCGCATGCTGCTCTATGAATAAATCCCAATCAATGTTCTTATTACTCCACAGCAAAGCAGCCTTTCACATCCTGAACTATTTTCTAAATGAGACATCACCATGTCTGTGAATGGGCCATTACTCATACTAAATCCTGTTTGATGACAGATCTGTATGTAAAATTATATTTGTGTTTCTTTACTTGATATGTACCTGGAACTCTACACTTGTAAGTTGGAGCATGGAGCATGGGTTATATTTTATGACCTCTCAAAGAGTGTTAAGGGTGGAGAGGCCAGCTTCTGTTACACCCAGCAGGCAAGTGACAGTGTGTTTGCCATGAGCAGCTGCACTGTTGGTAATGGGAGTCTCTGTCCTGTCTAACATCAGCGCTAGGTCAGAGAGGGAGGGTAGTCTCCCCCTCTCACCCGAGAGCTTCAGTGAAGGCCCGAAACTCTCCCAGAGGTATTGTGGATCAAGCAGGCCCTCGTGGCATGGAGTGAAATCTAACCAATCAGCTCTCTAACAGCAGTGTGGGCCCGTCTTAGCTGGTACCACAGTACTGTGAATCATTGTTTGCCACTTTCAGGACTAACTTTGTGTTGTCCGTGTTCGTCTAGCACTCACTTGGAGCAGCTTTAAGTGTTGTGCTGAATTGGCAGCCAGCAGCTGCCAACATCAGATCTCTTTCCTTGTTTCTGATTTGTCTTTCTCAAAAGACGTCCTCTTAGGCTGGTGATTATGGCTTATAGTGATCTTTTCCTCGTGGTGAAAAGTTTTTGGGTTCTCAGTAGTGTGGGGGGACGACAGCCATCGGCAATTTCAAGGGCCAAGTCCTTGACGGTCTTCTGTGCCTGTCCTGTGAGAGTTAAATGAGCCAGTCATGAAGACTGAATGATGCAGTAAAACAAAATGCATGGTAACAGGAAAGTGAAAGTGAAAGTCCCAACTCAAGGAAGCAAGTCTGTAGGATGCATTTGTCTGGTCTGGTGATGCTGAAGACTTGCCCCGTGAATTGTTACACAGGAATGTGTCCTTCCAACAATCTGCTGATAAGCAGCTTGTATGCTGTTTGCATTTAGCCTCAAGGACAGGTACAGATAATAGTGAGCTCTGTCAGCTCTTTAAACACGGCAAATGAGAGCCAGATTGGGTGAACCTCCTTTTTCAAAAGCATCAGAAGGGCCTTGTCCACTACCCTGCCTGCGAACCACCAAAAACTGCTTTAGGTGCTTCTCTTCTGTGCAGTGAGTGTGGGGCCAGACTGGCGGTGTGCAGTCTTTGACTCTTGTGTTTGTGCGCCCCCCCCCCCCCCACAGGCAAGTGGGGCAGCATTCGGAACAGCAGCCGCCTAAGTACCTTCAACCCCGATGTGGGGAACAGGCTGGCGAGTAAGGAATCCCCCCAGGCCAACGGAGGCCCAGCCGACACTCACTTCCTGCGGCAGCAGAGAGCCTACCTCTACATCATCGGGGACAAGTCCCAGCTGAAGGTGAGCCAGCCCGGGTTAGATTGTAGGGCCTGGGTGCATCAAACCGGAACCACTGCTTCCTCACCGGAGGAAATGTTTAGTTTCTGATGTAAAACAAGACTGACATTCTTGTGCTGCTTGCATTGTGATTATTCGTTCTAGTGGCGATCTGTATGACTCTGTACACTAACTTGCCCTAAATAAAAAGAAAAGGGAAAATAATTCTGGAGGCACTGGAAGGGGATTGTGTCTGGAGGTTTAAAGGTTATAGGTTTATTTGCTTAACGTAAAACGTGCTTTTTTTGCAAAGTTTCACGAAGACTCAGATCTGGGCAGGTCTTGCAAAGCTGGCTGATTGTGCTCCCCGCAGGGCACCAAGCAGGACTCCTTTCAACAGTGGGAGGTCGTTCCCATCGAGGTGTTCGACGTGCGCCAGGTGAAGACCAGCTTCAGGAAGCTGATGAAGGCCTGCGTGCCCAGCTCCACCTCCTTTGATCCCAACATGACCTTCTACCGGTGCCTAGAGGAGTCCGAGTGGATGTGTCTGGTAATGCGCCTTCCCCGTGGATTTTCTTTTGTGACTCATTTGTAAAGTGTCCATTGCTGTCCCTGTATACGTTTGATTTGTGAATTATAGTGGATGTACGTATTTCCCTTGTGCCCCCCCCCCAGCTTCACAGGGTCCTGCAGGTTTCTGTGCTGGTAGTAGAGCTGCTGGACTTGGGCTCCTCGGTCATGGTGAGCTTGGAGGATGGCTGGGACATAACCACACAGGTAACCCGAAACGGCACGCTCGTGAGCCTCAGTCCGTCACGTCCTTCACGTCAGCTCATGCTACTGTTAACAGTTTTATAGCCAATGTGCAAATGGGACACGATTCACTGTAAGCAGAATATCATTTTATGGGAGTTTTTCCCGGATATTTACTTTATAAAATAACTTTTTCAGCGACCCCAAAGCCCTCCTTCGAAGTCAGTTTGGAAATGTCCGGCCCTCAACCCATAACTTGCCACACACTTGAGTCGTTTATTTGGAAGTCGGTCTGTTGTGGAAGTTCCTCTGCTCTCATCTGGCTCCTGTAGGGGGCGCTGAGGTGCTGTGCTCTCAGGTGCCCTTGTCATGCCTGTTACTGCCCGCCCTCCCCACAGGTGGTGTCACTGGTCCAGCTCCTTTCAGACCCGTACTACCGCACCTTCGACGGCTTCAGGTTGCTGGTGGAGAAGGAGTGGCTGTCCTTCGGCCACCGCTTCAGCCACCGCGGGGCACAGACGCTGGCCAGCCAGAGTAGCGGCTTCACACCCGTCTTCCTGCAGTTCCTGGACTGCGTACACCAGGTGGGGGGGGGCATGTTTGGCTGCCACGCGGCCTGCTTCTCTTATCTGCAGTTACCTCCCTTATCCCCGCCTTTTCTTGGAAGCAGCATTTTCTCCTCAGTGGCATGTGCAGCTTTTATTATTTTTTTTCCCCAATTAAATACCTTGCTGTGATGAGAGTCATATTAATCTGTAGTTGTATTTACGTTACAATTCGATTAATGTTCCAGATTAAGAAATGGGTTAAAAAGGTTTTAAAATGATCACTATCCTGTTCATGAGACACTGAAAAATATTCTGTTATTATTATTATTATTATTATTCAGGAAATAATTTGAATGTTATATATGCCCCCCCAGATTCACCTGCAGTTCCCTATGGAGTTCGAGTTCAGCCAGTACTACCTGAAGTTTCTGGCTTATCATTATGTTTCCAACCGCTTCCGAACTTTCCTGCTGGACTCCGACTACGAGAGGATCGAGCTGGGTGAGGCAATTCACTGAGTGTTCAAGTCATTTTACTTGCAAAGGGGTTTATTTACTTAAAGTTGCTTGGCCGTGTATTTAATTTATGTGTAATAGCTAAACGTATGTTAAGCTGAATTCGTTTTATTTAAGTTGGGTAGAAAGTACATTTTGGGGAAAGGACCGTTTGAACCTGATGGATTGTGGTACGGAGGAGTCCTGTAAGTGCATTAGCTGTGCAGGAGTACTGCGGTGGAGCAGACGGCAAAGCCTAACCGTGGCCTGTTCACCCTGCAGGTGTACTGTATGAAGAAAAGGGTGAGAGAAAGAACCCGCAGGTTTACAAGTCGGTATGGGATTACATTGAGCGACTCAACAAAAAGACGCCGATGTTTTTCAACTACATGTACGCCCCTGAAGATGGCGAGGTGAGTCTTAAAGCAGTTCAGCAACATTTAACCCTGAAGACCTGTCTGTGCCGTGTGTTTCTGCTGTCCCCTGGTGGTCAAGTGGGGTTACTGTCCCTATCTCTCGTCGTCACCCTGCCAACTTCCTCCTACATCCAGGTGCTGAAGCCCTACAGCTACATCTCCAACCTGAAGGTGTGGAGCTTTTACACAGAGGAGACCCTGTCAGAGGGCCCCTCCTATGACTGGGAGTTGGTGCAGGGGAAACCCGAGCCTGCTGAGGAGGCAGAGAAGACTGATAGCGCCGCACCCCGGTCCCAGCGTAAGGTGGTCTGGCCCTGCTACGACAACCACATGAAGGTGGTGCCAGACGCCATAACCAAACTTCTCCAGGTCAGAACCCACCTGCTGACTCACTCCCTGTCACACGCTACCCTGCTGCTGATTGTTCTGATCTAGGTTGTTCTGCTGGTAGATGTCTAGTTCTGGAGGTATCGCCCCTCTTGTATCGAATATAATGGGAATGGGTGGCATTCTTTCTGTGGTGATCAAAGTGTCTGGGAAAACACATTTGGAAAATTCAGCAGTCTCTTCCCTGAAATCATGACCCAGTTTTTGAAGATAATCCATAGACTAGTAAGTAGGTTAACCCTTTTCCCGTGATAATTTCCCCATGTGAAATTTGCCTACCGTTTAATGATGCTCTGGGGTCAGATTGACCTCAAACACGGGAAAGGGGTTAATGTAGGAACTGTTCTCTCCTACCAAACTCCACACACCAATCGTATCACTCTGTAGAACATATCACTGGGGTTCACTTGCTCCTATCTTCGGTGGAGTGATACTTCTGGTGTGTGGAGTTCAGTAGAAGAAAATGGTACCTCCAAGAAAGAGAGAACATTTAGTTTGATGGCTTAATGATGGTGAAAGTGTTCTCTATAGGTTTCCTGTTGATTTTGTTTTGCTTTTTTTTCCTCAAGTTGCCATAAATTTGAAGCTATTTTACAGATAGTCAGTATATGGACTAGTTATATAGTTTTCCTTGGGTTGGTCTGCATAGTAACAGCTGGAGTTGAAATGGTCATTCGTTGTTGTCATTGCAAAGCTCAACATACTCGTACCTGTTATCCTCAGTCCCAAAACACCTTAGGCAGCGTTGGCCAGTGCTATCAGCCCTGACTGTGTCTCTTCTCCAGGAGCTGCAAAGCCTGGAGGCACAGTTGGGCCAGGTGTCAGAGAAGTGGAAGGACACCTGGGACAAGATCAAGACGACCCAGCGCACAGAGACCAAGGGTGATGGCAGGGTGAGGTTTCTCTGCTGGGCAACCAGGACCTTTCCCAGAGTTTATTTGATATACATGGCAACAAAATACACCTTGTAGGCTTTGCAGATTAGGTTGCAGGCTCTGCTTTCTGTGTGTCTCCACCCAGGCCTCATTCTCCAGCTCCCTGCTGATGTCATCCAACCTCAGCCACCAGCGGCGCTCCCAGGGTCTTTACCTGCAGGAGGCTGCCGTGGGTTCGTCCATTAACCTGGGGCTGGACGGCGAGAGCGGCGTTTCCACCTCTCCTGCGGGGGCAGTTGCGGGCCGTCCCAGCACCAGTACCCTCTACAGTCAATTCCAGAGCACTGAGAGCGAGAACCGGTGAGCGCCTGTCATGTTCTGCAGGAGTTTAACATTCTTTTTTAACATTCTGCCTGTCTTGTGTGGCTTATGCAAAGCTCATTAGTTACTTTGTGTGCGCGTGTGTGCGTGATCTCCAGATCATTTGAGGGCATCCTTTACAAGAAGGGTGCTTTGCTGAAACCATGGAGACCTCGCTGGTTTGTGCTGGACAAGACAAAGCACCAGGTAAACTGTGGCTCATTTGGGGAGCAAATAAAGGTGGTTGTGATGGCGATGGTGGTGATGATGGCCGTTGTGGTTGTGACTGTGCTACTACTCGGCAATCACACCCACAGGGTGCTCTCTAATTCCTCCCTGTCCACTGCAGTTGCGATACTACGACACTCGTCAGGACAAGGAGTGCAAGGGCGTCATCGACCTGGCCGAGGTGGAGTCTGTGACCCCGGGCACCCCTGCGATGGGCGCACCCAAAAACGTGGAGGAGAAGTCCTTCTTTGATGTAAGAGTCATTCAGGGCCTTGAATATGCCTCTGCATACAGCTCAGTGTAGCTCAGCTCAGACATATTACTCCATCCATCCATCCATCCATTTTCCTACCCACTTATCCTGTTCAGGGTCGCGGGGGGTCCGGAGCCTATAGACATATTACTCATTTTTTAATTTTTTTTTTCTTCATTTTTATTCTCTGCCCTCACAGCTCAAGACGACAAAAAGGGTTTATAACTTCTGTGCCCAGGATGCCATGAATGCCCAACTGTGGATGGACAGTGTGCAGAGCTGTCTGTCGGATGCTTAGGAGCCTCTGTTTTGGGAGGGTTTGGGAAGCCCTATAAGGACCAAATAGACAGCCAATCACGGGATCCCTCAGCTGCCCGAGATTGGGAGGGCGTGGCCTGGACGGGGGGGGATTTCTCAGTATTGGTTCCTCTCTCCCCTCCTATGAAAGTCCACGGAAGGTAACAGTCTCACTGTCCCCCGGTAGCCCTGCTGGTTACTGCCACCATGCTCCACTATGACTGACCACTGTTTACCCTGAACCACTGCACCGGGGGACAGAAGTGCAGTGTCCGAGGCTGACACCTGGTGGCCTGGTCGGGAATACGGAGACCTCTCTGGTGCACTGTCAGAAAGAGAGTCCCCCACCCCCCCAACTCCTCGCTCCTCACACTCCTTCAGTGCTGGTTTGGGATAATCTGGCCCAACGTACTGTACACCTGTTGCACTTTAACTCCGGGCAGGGGGTCGACAGAAAGCCCCTCTCCTCTGTCTCTGTCCGCAAGGCAACCACCCCCCCCCCCCCCCCCCCCCCCCCC
>JAODKK010000001.1:10812151-10828739 GCA_026774405.1 Petrocephalus microphthalmus | reverse complement strand
ACTGTATGGTCTAAGGAGGTGGGGAGACGCACATTTACTGTATGGTCTAAGGAGGTGGGGAGACGCACATTTACTGTAGTAAGCGATTCATGAAGGATTCAAAGTGAGCCTTGTGTTTGACTAATGAAAATATCAGTCTCTTCAGGCAGGCAGTCAGTATACTGTGAATGAGTTTCCTTTGTAATCCATAAAGTTTAATGTCAGTACAAAGTTACCCATGATCGTAATCAGCCCATTGACAGCTTTTAAATATCCATTTGATTGTTTACAAAGCAGCTATTATCTACACCTATAGTTTTTTTTTCCTTTATACATAAATGTTTTTAAATAAAAGAAGCCGCTATTAATGTGTAAGACTAAAAGGGATCTTTCAGGATTCAGAGGGACATATAATCTTGCATTTATTAATTTATGCATAGACAGTCAAATTATTCTAAGTAAGAAGCGGAGGGAGAAGTTTTGGAAAGCCCAGATTTACTAGAGTTCCCTAGTTTGTTTACACTGCACGACGGTGGGGGCCCCAGCTGTTTGTCTTGGCAATTCTTGTGGAATCTGAACTGCGCCCTCTGCTGTTCAAACGTCACGCATTGGATTGCCGTAGTGAAGCCTTTGCAGTAAAGGGAAGTCGTCTGATAGAAGTTGAGAGGCACAGGAATAGTCTGGTAAACCACCTAGATCAGAATGGAGTAGATAGGGACATTTTCCATGGATATACATTAACAGTGGCTGTTCTGCTTTCCTTTTGACCATCACTGATCAGATGCTGTATATTCCATATTTGTCCTCCAGGAGGCGCTGATCATACCCCACGTGTGATATTCATTCATTTTCACATAATAGAAAACAGCAAGTCAGTTAAGGCATATGGGAGAATGTTTCCTGTCAATCTGGTGGCAGCAGTGGCTTTTTATGTTACATTGTATGAGTTCTTTGGTGTCTTTAAAGGTTGTACGGATTGCTGAGAGGAAGTGAAAGAACGACTTGGGCTTTGTGGGGTCCTTTTCCAACCTAGTCTCCTAACTTGGAATACTCCAGTGAGTGATACATATATATTTTTTTAGATCTCAGTTTTAGTCCTCCAGTTGTAAGTTGCCAAGATGTGTGTTTCTCACCGTCGTGCTTTTATTTTCAACCAGTGTTTTAGGTGGAACCAGTTACCTTTTCTCTGTTAAGCGTGTAAATAGTCCAGCCTATATTGTCTGGCATAGGGTCTCTTATCTGTACATTGCCAAGGTGCAAAACTAGTCTTCCTTTAAGCAATCGGTCAATATAGTGTTATGTTAGTGTTTTGTTCCCTCTTATGCCTCATAATAGGGTCTCCCTCGAAAAAGCGTGTTTGTGTGTCAGTTGGAGTGTGGTGTTCGGCTTTTGGTAGGAGTAACATTGTGTACCTCTGCTCTTTGTCGAGCTTTCTATCAGTCCTCAAGTCTGTCCCCAAAGCTTGGCACCTGGAGAAAACATCCATCTTTTCAAACACAACAGGTGAACAGTGTAGATTGGTTTGTACGTCTGTCATACCAACACATTGCCAAGCTTCTGGCTTATCTGTAAAAAGGTATGCTGTTTCCCATGGTCCCCTGCAGGACATCCCATAACATTGCTGTTTCATTAATACCTTTTTTTTTTTTTTTTTATTAAAAGGTTACATGGAGGGTGCAGTAGTAATGCAGTTTAACTTTCCCTAGAGGGTCCTAGAGTAGTTTTTAAGTACTTGAGTAGTTTTTCTGAAGTCCAACACGGGATCTGAATAGGAAGCATTCTGTCAGTTGAAAGCTGGCCATTTTGGCTTGTCCCCTTCCATCCTCTATAAGGAAGAGCATCTCTTGAGCTGACGGGTTGCCTGGTTAACTTGCAGGAAACGGCCAGACCGATGCATTGCTCCGTCTGCTTTGCTGAGAAGGTGAAAGCTGCTGCTACTTTGGCAAATTATGGATTTTAGCTTTTACAGTCGTCCTCGTCCCGCCCTTGTACACAACCACTATAGTGAGGAACGCGGTGTCTCGTCGAGCTTCCATATGAAATGTCGATGTTCATTCTAATAATTGTCACTTGTACATACAAATTTTTATGTAACGTATGATAGTAATTTATTTAACTTTGTCTTGTGTAAAAACAAAAAATATCAAGTTTGCCCTTTAAACCGCTTTATTTTTAAAATTAGAAATCCAATATGTGCCATGGTTTACTTCTCTATTAACACCGCTTCTTTATTTTTATTTTGGTTTTTTTTTTTTTTTTCTTTTCTGAAAATTTACTGTCAAATTCTATTCAAAAGTAAACAATTCTTTTGGAGAAAAACATGAACCCCCCCTCCTTTTTTTGGCATTGTGGTCCTCAGTAGCTGCCTGCCGGTCGGTTCGGTGATGCGTTGTCTGTGTGGATGCCGCTGATGAACTCTGCTGCAGGTGGGTAAACAGATGGCTGACAAGCCTGCAGTATCGTGTCCAGTCACTGTACTCTGCCTCTGTGTAAATGTCCTCCGTACATTCTACAAAGATTTTCTTTTTTTTCTTAAAGTATTTCTGGAATCTGAAACATTCGGTCAGATTGTCCTTTTTTTAATTAAATGAGTACCCTGGTTTTGTGAGCCCCTGACTTTCTGTTATGTTCTGCTTTATCCTCTTGAAATTTGATGACGTCTGTCTCCAGTTAAACTGACTAACATGGGTGTGAGAGAGGAGCACTTATTTGAGATGGGGTAGTTTTAATGCAGAGCTTTTACAGTGTCCCTGAAATTATCCAGGGCTTTTAAGATGTTATCGTGTCCCTTATACAAACATTTTGTAGGGTTTTCTGAAAGGTTGCGAAAAGGCTTTTGAAGGGATTGTAGGAAGACGGTACTTTCCAGCAGACCGGGAAGATGGTATTGAAAACTGAAAACTAAGCATTCTCTTATCAATTTCCCAAATGTTTGTCCAGTGTGGGGTAAGATAGATACATACATACAGACAGACATACATACATACATACATACATACAGACAGACATACATACATTCTTTATCCCAAAGGATATGTAGGCAGGAAATACATGGATACCAAGTTCAGGCAGCATGTTTTCTGGTTGCCACCAGGAGGCGCTATTCCACAGCAAATCATTTATTTTCAGGTAAGTTTTGGTTTGAATGCAGATTAGCAGGTATAAAAGAAGTCTGTCACACAGATGGCATGTGAACTTTCAAAGCAAAAGGTCCAAAGGGGACAAATGGTGCCCAAATTTCTGGTTCGTCAGTCTCACAAACAATATTGGACACATTTCTGCATTAGTGCACCACTAGTTACACTTTTGACCGCAATGTCTACAAAGAGTTTACTGGCTTGTTGTCCCTGTTTATTAATAAAATTTAATATTCTGTGAATCTGCTTTCTTTGTATTCCATTAACGATTCCTATGGTCGTATTTGACGTTGTTTCAGTGAAGTTTTAAAAGGCTTGAATTTAGGTTATCAAAATAATCAAAGATTTCTGGTGTATTGAATCATTCTCTCAGTAATCATAAATGAATTACCTTGGGGCCTATTTATAGCACTATAACAATCTTTTAACATAGTGAATTCTGTTCTTCAAACCATCCCTGCAGTGCCAGAGCATATTATCCTGCTGAAAGAGGCCCCTGCCATCTGCGAATATCGTTGCTATGAAGGGGTGTACTTGGTCTGCAACAATGTTTGGTGGGTGGTTCATGTCAAAGTAACATCCAAATGAATGCCAGGACCCAAGGTTTCCCAGCAGAACACTGCCCAGGGCATCACACTGCCTCCGCTGCCTTCTTCCCATAGTATATCCTGGTGCCATCTCTCAGCCAGGTACATGATGTACATGCACCCAGCCGTTAACATGATGTAACAGAAAATGCGACTCATCAGACCAGGCCACCTTCTTCCATTGCTCCACGGTCTAGTTCTCACACTCACATGCCCATTGTAGGCATCTTCGGCAGTGGACAGGGGTCAGTATGGGCACTCTAACCGATCTGCCCTATGCCCCGCAAGCTGCCATGCACTGTGTTGTAATACCCTTCCATCATAGCCAGCATTAACTTTTTCAGCAATTTGTACTACAGTCGAAGCGCCTGTGGAATCTGACCAGACAGGCTAGCCTTTGCTCCCCACATGCATCAGTCAGCCTTGGGGGGCCAATGATCCCATCTCTGGTTCACTAGTTATCCTTGGACCAATTTTGGTAAATGCTGACCACTGCATACAGGGAACATCCCACAGGACCTGCCATTTTGGAGACACTCTGACCAAGTGGTCTAGCCATCAGAAATTGGTCCTTGTCAGAGTCCTTACACTTGCCTATTTTTCCAGCTTCCAACACTTCAAGAAATTACTGTTCACTTGCCTAATATATAATGGTCCCATTGGTAGGTGCCATTGTAACTAGATCATCAGTGTTATTTACTTCATCTGGTCTTAATTTTGTGGCTGATCGGTGTAAACTCCTTAAATCAGTATGTAATTGGCTGGCATGAGTCGTTAGCATGAAGATGCTTGATTTGCGGTGATATTTACAGTGATACTGAGTTTGTTTTGAGTATGGTGATGTGACTACGCCATGACCCCAGCACGCTTGGCGCTTGAGAGCCACTAGCCCTAAATGCAGCAGCTCCAGCTCCCCGCGGGGCCCGGAACTTCGGGGCTTCCGACCAGTCATGTCTCCCAGTGGATCCTTGGGGATTTTTGTATTTATGCTGTTTCACTCTTGCCCTTGTACCAACACCCATTTCACTAGATTGTGTTGAGTAGGAAAAGATTGCACTGCCCTTGCTTTTCATTGGGCATTATGCCCATACCCAAGATGAGTGTTGGCAGTAAATTGAAGGGCCTGGCTGCTATTTTCCCGTTCTATTTCTGGAATACGTCCTACAATAAATATCAGCACTCGGATCTCCATGCCTATGTTTGGGAAGGAGTTTTGGTTCCTGTTTTTCTTTTTCTTAAATGGGCAGGAAAATGTTTTCTCAACTTTATTTAAACATGCTTGAATTGAACTAAATACGATGGTTGAGAAACAATTAAATCTTGTAAAGAGCTTTTGGTTTGTTGGTGAGATGTATTCTGGTTAATCTACCATGAAGGGGGATTTAATTCACTGGTAGGCAGTGCACTGACCCAAGGTGATCAACTGTTATTGGAAGCAATGTTAGGAAGGCAGTTTATGAAGCGAACATGACCGCTAAGGAGAACCTTTATTAAACCACAGCTTCTCCAAATGTTCCTCAGGCTACAGCACTGATGTTTTGTCAGATGGATGTGTGAGTGGTTACTGTACTTGTCAGGAGGACCCTGAGATGGTGTTTCCCAATCTGCTCCTCGGGGACTGGGAGCTAAAATGTGGGCTGTTTGACAGGGAGCTCAGAGCGAGCAACCTAAGAGGTTAACTGTTGTAGCGAAGACCAAAACAGCGAAGGAGTAATGCGTAGTTTACAGAGAGACTCAGTATTTAGCCTTCCAAATGAATCCGTTTCTAATCATGTCAGCATGAATCCACACATACTGTAGATAGCATCAGCTAACTCTCCTTAGGCGATTTTACAGATTTTTTTTCTGACCCCTTTACTGGTCAAATCAAAATACTACTTGAACATATTAAGTTCATCGATTCACCCCTTCATTTCTCTCACCTTGAGCCCCCTGGAAAGAACTGGAAAGAGAGCCTAGAACAGGGGAAGGCCACCCTGACCCCGGAGGGCCAGTATCCAGCAGGTTTTCTGCCCTACCTGATTAGGCTACTGTCTGCCTGAAATCCAGTGTGGTTCATCAGAGACCAGGTAGGACATAAAACCTGCAGGATACCGGCACTGAATACTGGGGCAGGCAGGTGGTGTAACGGTCAGGGATGCGACCGTTTAATCGAAGGATCGCTGGTTCAAGTCCCCAACCCACTTGTACCGCTGAGGTATCCTGAGCATGGTACTGTCCCCAAGCACTGCTCCCTGGGTGTTCACGTAGCTGCCCCCTGCTGTGTCACATGGGTTAAAAGCAGAGGACACATTTTGTTGTATGCTGTGGTGTGTCAAAAATGACATTAATCACCTCTCACTCCAGTATCAGGGTTGCCTACCCCAGGCCTAGAGTCACTTATGTGACTCTCTCCACAGAACCTACAATGATATACCAGTCTAAACAATCTTCATTGTTCTTAAACCCATGTCCTTATTCCAGCCGTATTTAATATACAGTATGTCGGGTTTAATGCACTCTGCAGTAAGTGCATGACAAGCTTATGCCTATTCTTGGCATGGGTGGGTCTTAGTCCATATTTTTTAATTAGCCTTTGCAGATTTATTCATTCCAAAGGGTCCTCTTGGCCAAAATGGCGTAAACCCTTTGGACAAGTCGAGTGGAAACACAAAAACAGCAATGCGCTTTCTCAGTTTAGATCAGAACGGGAGGTCCAAAGGGATGAGGTGCAGCAGTATTGCTGTTAGGTTTTTATACCAGCAGTAATGCCACCAGGCTAGCTAAGCTGAGCTGTACCAGCACTGGAGTACAGCTGGCTTACGTATACATTTGTTCTCACTCCATGAATTACAGCCAGCCTCCTAAAACTCAATTGCTCCCTGGGAAAATATTATTCTTTTGTGTCCTTTTAAAGGTCTTGGTCATGCTGCTGTTTTAATAAAATAAAACAAATTGGTATCTAAGAGGGACTGATAACTGAGATCTGGCCCATAGCTATGCAGTAAACACCTTATAAACTGCGGTGATGTCACACAGCCCAGTCTTAAATTTTCCAGTACATTTAAAATGCCGTACTCTGCCCAAACAGAGCCTGGTCGAGGTGGTGACCTTGGTTTCAAGGCTACCATATCCAACAGTTCTCCTGGCTTTTAAATTGATCGACTTTTTTGAAGCGGTTCATGGCATGAATTTAATGTCTGTAGGCCCATAGGTTCACACCAACTGAATCTAAACGAATTAAAATATTAATACCAGACACAGACTTGGACAGGGGTTAGTTATTCAAGCAATATCACCTTCACTAGCCTCACTGGTGTTGAAGAAATGGCAATCAGCCCTAATTTACTCTCATATTTAGTCCAGATACATGTAGCTGGGTGCTTCAAAGTCATTCATGAGCTCATGTTGCAGGCGGGAAAAGCCATAACTCACCCAAGTCTGTGTGACCTTTTCAACTGTCACTTCTGAAGCATTTCATTGTGTGTCAGTGTATAGCAAAAATTAGTTTCCTTTGGATGATGTAAGAAAACACAGAACTATGGAAAGTTTAAAAACCATCCCTTTTTATACAAATTAACTTCAGAAGGAGAGCACGGACATTGTCCTCTATGATGTCATGATGAGGAACCGAACAATGGATTTAACATCTGATACAGACTGAACTGGAAAGTCCTGCAAAATACGAAAGGCGATCAAAGAAAGAACAATGTTGTCGCCGTCATTTAACTCAGCCTCATGACTTTAACCGCCTCGGGCCTTCTCCGGCTACCGAGCAGAATGCCATTCTCCTGCTCCATCTCCCTCCGGACTTCATCCCCAAAGTCGTCCTGGCCTGACATTTGGTCCTCAGGACACTTCCCGTCGTAGGTCCTGACATAGTCCCGCACGGTCCAGCCGGCAAATTCGGGTGGAGACTGGCAAACCAGGCCAGAGTGGTAAACGCTGGGGTGCAGCCGCAGCCAGTAGAGTAAGTAGTGGATGTTGTAGTCACACACCCATGGGTTACCTCCTAGCACCAGCCTGCGGATGAAATAGAGGTCCTCCAGGACGCCGTATTGTATGTGCCGAAGGCTGTTGTTCGACAGATCCAGCTCCCGGAGGTACAGGAGGCCGTTGAAAGAAGCTTATGCAAAAGAGAAGGAGACGCACATTAGCATCAGTGATGATGGAAGATGTCACTGGACAGAGCTAAAAAGTGGCCCCAGAATAACTGGAAAGCATTTGCTAGATCACAGGTAATGGTCTCTCTATGAATAATGTGTTTTTGAACAGCTGTTCAAGGTCATTCAGTATTGTGATAATTTACGCTCTTCCCTTGAAGTATTTGTCTTACTATACTATTCACAAAGGCATTCAAAGCAGGAAGCAGGTGCCCAGAATCTGTGTCAGCTTTTTAAAGTCTGTTGAAACCCCGATGGTAAAAACCAAAGGATCGCCAAATGAAGGTAGTGTGCATGAGTGTCTCTCGGAGTACAAATCTAGTGTCAAATTTCCTCCTTCTAAGTAAATGCAGTGTTTAAAACTGGGGAAAATTTACGATTTTTCTTGGCATTAAATCTGATCCCTGAAGTGAACACGGAGGAAAGATCGTGCTGCTTTCCCAAAGCCGCCCCATTTAAAGCTACACACTGTGAGTGCGTGCAATCAATTTGGTTTGTGGTCGCCTATTACAGAAACTGGAAAAAATAACACAAAATTAAGGAACCACAAAACACAGAGAAAACAATTGCTTTTTGTGTTTTCTTAATGTCTTGTATTCTGCACTTAAGAGCCCCCATATGTATCAGCAAAGTCAAAAAATTTTGAATTTCCTCATCAAACCTTCGGCGGGGGGGGGGGTCCCCCTCTTGTACCTCTCATCACTATAGCACTGTGTGTATCAGGCATGTTGTAAAGTTACAGGCTTGAACTCCACCCCACCCCCCCACAAACTCAGAGCCAGGTACTGAAATTACAGAGCCCTTGAAATTTGTTGCCTCCCCAAGTAGGGTTGGTGGACCCCAACCAAAATATATTTCTAGTAATGAGCCTGGTGCCAATAACTGAGCAACTAGAGACAACCTTCTAGCATAAATCACTGGCTGAAGGACTTGCTGATAGCACCTCACACACCAAATTGGTGTGAATGCCTTCAGCTCTCCCAAGTTGGTTTGGATGTCATATGATTTAACTGCCGATTCCACCTTTAACACTGATGCGAAAATCCAACAGACCCTATTAGATCCTTTTTTATCACTGTCAGTCTCTAGTATTTAATATAATTACTTTGTATAAGTACTTTGTACAATGGTATATAAATAGCTGCCTCCATTTTATTACACACTATGTTTTTAGCCCAGCATGACCAGCCCAGCTAACAAAGATGTACCCACCAATATCAATGCCATCTAGGTCGTTGCTGCTGAGGTTCAGGGATCTCAGGTCTTTGGCAGTCACAAACTCCCTGGGCCTCAGATGTCTGATCGTGTTTCGGGACAGGTCCGCCTTAACTATATCTGGCGGGATACCTGCTGGAACGTTTCTTAGGCCTGGCAAAAAGACAGGGATTTAGTGGGTTTGCTGACCTTCTCAAATGAAGGCAGCTTTCCCTGGTGGTGATGAAGGAGCGTTTGGCCTGCGTCTGCGTTTCTGTCCCCTGTAATCTGAACAGCGTTAGCATGATGGAGTCGGCTACTGCGATATGCATACAGAATGAGTCATATTTAACATCCAGAAAGATTCCCCACTGAGAGATGTTTTCAAACGCCAGACAACTTCACGAAAGGTTTACTCAGTGCTGGTGGTCTTCATGGCCGCAAACAAATGGAAAAATCAAGAAAGTTACTTCGTGGCAGGGAGGGAAGACGGGGCCTTGCTGCGTTCTCGGTCACATCTGCAACGAAATAGGAAACCTCTTCTCGTATGAGAAATAGCGTCATGTTATAATGTTGATTTAACTGTCCTATATTTAGAGGTGGCTCCTTTAGCAAACAGCTGAACTAAAAAGGTCTGAAGTGGGTTAAATGGTCCAACTTTTTTCTAAATCCCCAAAGAAATAACATCCAGCTGGCTCTGATGCACTCAATTAAGGAGAGTCAGACGAGGGTTATCTGGCCTGATTGTCGATACAACTACTGGACACCTTCTAGGCTTAACCCTGGGGAACCCACGGGGTCATATATGACCCTACCTATTATTTCTATATTCAACCCACTGATCAAAGTAAAGATTTTACTTTTGTTTTTGGGTCGTATATGGTATGAAAAAATATGAAGTATAATATTATATATTGCCTCGTGCCCGTTGCTTCCGGGATAGGCTCCGGACCCCCCGCGACCCTGAACAGGATAAGTGGGTTGGAAAATGGATGGATGGATATTATATATTATATATATATATTACTTTACTTTGATGAGTGGGTTGAATGTCAGGCAGAAATACAAGGTCAGATATGACCCCGTGAGCTCCTCAGCGTTAAAAAATAGCTCTTTTTTATAAGCAAGGCTGAACTTGGTTCTGTTGCCGTAGGTAACCCACAGAGTGCAAAATTGCTGTTTTGTATTGGCAGTATCTGTGCTAGTCAATGTGGAGCCCTAGGCTAGCATCACTGTTGGTGCCCACTTTCCGAGGCAAAGTGAAATTGGCTTTCTACTTGCTGTCTATGTCACTTATAAGACTGACTGGCCCTGTGTAAGGGTTACATATAGCAAGTTATTCATGGCTACAGTCGCTCTAGTCATTTTAACTTCTACAGGGCTATATGTTTGAATTCCAAATAATGAACTGTTATGGGTTGCAGCTAATGAACTGCTCTAGAGGTTGTGCGTTGGGGTTTCTGCTTGACAGAAACCAGCCGAGTAATGTGGACCACATCCAGGAAAGATGTCACAGGGCCTCTGGAGAATGCTGGAGTTCTCTCCTGCACACATCCTGGCGCGGGGCTCTGTTGACGCTTCCATGCCTCCGTGCCCCCAGCACGTCAAGGAAACTGACAAAGCATTTTCAGCATACAGACAGAGTTCCTGGGAGAGAACCTTAACTCTGAAGGAATAGGTAGTTAAACCACTATCCATTACAAGAGTACAGATACTCTTCTTGCAAGGATCTGTCCAATAATTGGCAAAAGAGCACTCACTGACCTTTAAATGTGTGAGCAGAAATGAGCACCTGTATATCACATACACTAAGTTCTACCACCAAGGAAAATTCCATTAACTTTCTTATTAATGTGCTTGCCGACGTTAATAGTTTGAAGAGTAGCCTAGCAGGTCAACTCATCATTGGTACTTTCTTCCAGGAAGTTGAGCCAAAAGGAGCCATGTTCTTGCACTTGGGCCAGCTTGTTTGACCCTTGCTAGGTTATGGTGAATGGCTTGCAGTACCAATTCCTACAACTCGTTCTCAGCCAACTTCTCAAATAAATTCCATTTATATGACCCTATCCTCAAATGTTTCTCCCCTGGAAGCCTTTGAGGTACAACTCCCTAAATCTGTAACATTTTACTGCTGGGTAGGATTTGCTAAAACGAAAGCACTGTGGAAGAAATGGAGAGAGCCCGTGACTTACTATTAAAGTCTCAACACCGGGAAAAAGGTGTAGTTTTAGCTCTTAGTTGTTTTTACATGAAAACTATGCATAGAGCAGCATCTTCTGAAGCCAAGAAGCAGGGCCTGGTGCCCACTGCCCTCTTTCAAAGGCCTCTGCAAGACTGTAAACTTTGGAAATGCAATAAAACATTTCTAAAACCCTTATAAAAGGATGCTCCATGCACTGGTACTAGATGGACATCACCATATAGAAAATCATCTTCTTCCTCAATGGTCCCCATCTTTTCAAACATCCTTCAATATGTAAAGGTATGAAAAGCTACAAATGTGTAAATTTCATTCATTTCCAAATGTCACTTTCATAACAAGCATCAGTAACACTTTGATTCAGGCAATGATTAAAAAAGAAATCATAATTTTTGGCTAGCACACTAGAAATTTCTTTCTACAATCCAGACAACAATGAGCCTTGGAAGCCCTCCTACCTACACCTTAATTATTTTTACTCCTACACACAGCTATGCTGTCATACAGGTATTTTTTCACTGAGAGAGTTGTAGTTCATTGACTGTTAATACAGACTAGTCCCTCTAGCAGCTGTGCGTGCATGTTTCTCAGTGGGGGTGTGTCAATAAAAAATCGTGAGAAGGGTTTGCACAGTTGTGCATCTTCAGAACATCCTACTCTACTAATCGCTTTTTGGAGACAGCTCATTATTCCACTGGGTCTGAGTCAGTGCTGCTAAGCTTGTTTTTTAAGCAGTGTGCATGGTTGTATTGGTTTTGCCTAATGAGAAGGAAAAATTGTATTGCAAATTCACAATGATCTTGCACGTGGGAACTCAGATGGTCAGCACAAGAGAAGGTAGATTTTATGGCTTACTGGGAAAACAATAGCATTCTTTTACCTTAAAATGCTTTCGAATTACAGCTGAATTACAGTTACAGAGTAACAACCAAAGTGTCGATGATTCATTCTGTGTTGATACTGGCAGCGCTACATCCAGGCTACCCCGAGAAGACAGTTTGGTCTGACTTTCATTAGTTGTTAAGAAGTTGTGGATGGTTAAAGTCTAGGTTGTGACTAGTTATGAGGACAGATGCCTACCTCGGTCTTGACAGTCCAGCAGAGGTGTTGGGAACATGTAGGTGTGGCAGGAATCTATGGCATCAAGTTTCATCTTCACTTTATCTTCCGTGGGCTCTTGGAGGATGTTCTCCTCCAGTTCTGGGCACAGCAGCTCCGGCCTGACCCTCTTCAGCTTCTGGCCCTTCAGCCTGTGGGGCTCGGCACACTTGGCATAATTTCCCAGGTAACGGTTGCTGGGCACCTGCAAGGTCCTGACCAGGGTGTCGAGTGAACACTTGCAGTCCCAGGGGTTGTCATAGAGACGCAGGTATCTCAGGTGGGGCAAGGGAAGGAGCACATCTTCGGATAGTGTGTGCAGGCCATTGTGCTGGAGCAGCAGGGTGGTCAGCTGGTTGAGGCCAGCGAAGGCTTGCTCCTCGATCCACGTCAGCTCGTTCTGCTGCAGATCCAGGCTCCTCAGGTGCGGAAACTGTGCAAAGGCATTGTCCCGCAACACGTGGATCCGGTTCCTGGCCAGAAGCAGGTGTAACGTGTCTCCGGACCAGCCAGTGGGGACTACAGTCAGCTGCATGTCCTGGCAGTCTAGATATTTCTCTCTGGACTCCATGTACTCCATGCACTCCGACACAAAGCGTTTTACCGCGCCTGTCCTGTCCCTGCCACGACCCCGTCCCCGTCCCCGTCCCCCCCTGTGCCCTGTCCTCCTGGCCTGAACAGAGACGAAGGCCAGGAGGACAAAGACAGCCATGATCACCCGCATGCTGGTCCTGAACGGAGGCCTTGACCACGACCACTGTTCTAACGGAAAGGAACGCCAGTGGAATGGGGGTGGAGATCGATCTTCAGTTCCTGAGGAGGAGAACATGGTGATTAACAGCAGAGCCAAAGACCACAGCCAAGCAAAGGTCCTGTCACCGGGGGCTCGGCCAGAGGGTGTACTACTCTCCCAGGCTCAGTCAAGATTTCCTGCATTCCCACTAAGCCTTTACTACCCCATCCAACTGTACAACACAGTGGAATTATCTCATCGCCACGGGGGGTAGAACAAATCCAGCCCTATGTTTGTAGACAGTGTTACATCATTTAAATGACCACGTGCAGCCAGTGGCCCTAATAATCTATTCTTCGCTCCAACAAATGTACTTATCCAGCTGTTCTATACTCCCCATCTCCTGGATTTCTGACCAATAAGGAGCATGCAGTGAATCAAAGCGCTCAAATGGGTCAAAGAGGTCACTGGCACTAGTCGGTAGCACTAGGCATGCTAGTGAGGTACTCTCTGGATCTGATAGCGCATACAGGTGTGTGGTGCAGACTGCCAAGTGGAACACGGCATACAGGAAGGAGGTCAGACCACAGCGGTGGCAGGAAGGATGAGCTCCAGAATTTATAGTTGAGAAGGGAGGGCTACAGTAGTAAGTGGCTTCTGCTTAGGGAGCAGTGCTACAGTAGAAATAAGTTACACTCTGCAGGATACGGGGCTGCAGTGGATGTACGCCCCTGCAGCTCAGAGCTTCCAGCACAGAGAGCCAGGGAGGCGCTTGCCACAATCTCAAACAAACGGCACAAAACCTCACATCCAGCGCACCATCTGTTTGAACTGCTGCCCTTGGGCAGGCGGTACACAGCAACATAAGCTCGTACAAACAGACTGAAAAATGGTACATATCCTAGGGCCATCAATGTTACAAACAACAAACCGAAATGAATGATTACCCAGTCTGTCTTTGTGCAATTCTGTGACTGTGCAATATGGTGCCTCCACTGCAATGCATGGCTGCCTTGAGATTGATTAAGAGACTGAGATTTTAATTCGCCATTTGTGAATAAAAACCAACATTCCAGACACATTGGGATTCTTGTGCAGAGCTCTCTTAGTCTAGTTAGGGGAACACTGATCTACAAAAAAGAAGGTAATATCGACACAAAGAAAAAAAAATTAAATACAAGTACTAACCAAGAAATTTTAAATACAAGAAGTACTGCAGATTGTTGCATAGCTGCATAGAAGGCAGAAATTGCACAGTTATAATATTGCACATTCATCCTTTACATGTACACTACCTCATATCCATGTACAATATGGACTACAGGGCAACTTCGTCCCGCTGACATAGCCCCTTAACAAAGCCCTGTAGATGTATATATATTGATTTATTACCTTTTTATATTGTACGTAGAAATTTAGCTTTTTGATTACATTTTTTACTTCTTAAAATCATTTTTGCACTGAAAGGAACTGCATCCAATCTCGTTGTGTTGATGCACGCCAGAGACCACCCCCCCGGGTGCCGGCAGGCTGTGTAGACTGTTAGTTTGGAACAACTCCATACAAGCGGTAAAACTCAGGAGAGAAAGAGAGAGAAAAAAAACTTCTATAGCCCCTGTACTTAATCGGAAACATTTGGGCTGTCTATAGAGAAGAGTGCACGGCAGGACCATTTAATCTATCAGAATTCAATCGTCCCCGCCCCCAATCACTTAAAAAAATGTAAACAAGACAAAAGACACGGAAAAAAGATGAATGTAGTTTCGGCCCTTGTGGTATTTCTTTACTGTTTTATACACAGATCTGCCACGGGAATACACTGTAAGTTCAGCCTAAAGTACTGAGCCCATGTCCTTATCTTAATGACCTTGCATCCGCTGTTTTACCTCACATGAAAACCTTCAACGCCCGTGCAGCTAATGAAACGGTCTTTTATGTCTTCTGCCAGAGATTTTACGTACGTTAATAATCGTGGATGCTGTTGTGGCTTTCATATCCAAATCCCCTACAGATGTTCCCTGCCTACAAAGAAACAATAAAGCGTTTTTTCCCCCTTAACCCTTCCCCTAGACCCTGAAACACCATCCGCATACGCCAAATGGAAAATCTCAGCACTTTCCCCCCCATGCAATACGGCATCCCCTGCCTTTTGCTGCGGATAGTGGCAGCCTTGCGGTCCCCGTAAGCGAGCGGAGTTGCGCGCAGTTTCGGCTGACAGTACCTGGCTGCCGGGGTGAGGCTGCCGCAGAAGCATCGGCTCCAGCTGCGCACTCCTGTCCGTCCGGCTGCTCGCTCTCCTCTTACTGGCAGCCTGCAGCTGGACCCTGGAGGACGGACCTTCGCCGCTCACGGCTCTGGCTTGGAGGAAAGGCAGCTGCTGGTTTTGAGTTACACGCGTCCTACTCAGCACTGAAGCGCCGGGACGCCTGCCAGCAGTACTGAGCTCGTCCCTGCGAGTTCTGCTTATAGAGCTTTGGGGGGCTTAAGCCCGAAGGACTTACGGCTTGAAAATGATGTTTTGAAAAACGAGCGATTATCTGTTCCGCTGGACTTCTTTTTTAGACTTTTGGTAAAATGTATTTTGTAAACATGATTTCCAGGATAGGTAGAATTAAGTGTAAGTGAGCACGGTTTAACTGTGCAAACCGTCAGACCAGAAAATCGTGGGACTGGCACAAAAGCCTCTGGGGCATCGCCTGGGTTTGGAAAGGAGCGCACAGGCTGATTCGGGCTTTACTGCTGTTTATATGGGATGTTTACGCACACGTGTGCACATGCAATACAGTATGCGTGCGCATCTGCGTGTCTTCGAATGCTATACATTAAAATCTCCCTAGACCAATTCTCCGACCCACTGGAGAAATCAAAGTGGAAATGATTATAGTTTAGGACCTTGCTGTGACCGCAGGAAGCTGATTGCCCTGACGCCGTCTTCCCGTCTCCGCGTATTTGGGAAACAGGCTGCCTGTGATCCGCGTCCTCCCCCCTGCATGTTTCATGTTCAGAGTCCATGATGAAGTCCTCCTGCTACCACCCACAGCGGCCCCATAGAAGCCTGCCACTCCTGGCCGCAGATGTTCACGCCGGTGCTTGCGGTCTGTACCCGAATAGTGACTTGGGTTAACTCTACCCCGGCGGCAAACGCAGGCGGTTACAACATACAGTATGCCACTGCTTAACTACTGCCTTCGAAATTCGCTTCATACAGACCTATCAGCTGTTCGGGTTTAAAGGAATTTGCAAAGTTGTCAGTATGGCTGTTCTTTTTTATTATTATTAATAAAGTAGCCTTTAATTACGACTGATCAGATTATATAATGCAGTAGGCCTACATATTGTGAGAAATGTTTATTATGGAACGTGGAGTGTATTACCCAAGTAGCGACAAAAAAGAGGTTCCCTAAATGTCGAATAGTAAATTATCCAATAGTGAAATTACCCGGGGGCGGCACGGTGGTGCAGTGGGTAGCACTGTCGCCTCACACCTCTGGGACCAGGGTTCGAATCCGGCCCAGTTC
>JAODKK010000001.1:10782879-10794051 GCA_026774405.1 Petrocephalus microphthalmus | reverse complement strand
TCCATCCATCCATCCTTCCACCCATGACTGCTGTTCCTTGACTGGGTCATGAAGTAATAGAAATTAGCCATTGTTTAAAGTTGATGAAAAAGATTATTCCGATTATTAGTTTAATTTCTCTTTTTAAATGCGTCGTTATACTGTATTTTGCTTAAAAATGTTTCACATGATCAAGGATTAGCGATGCTCTTCAAAATCAATGATCTAATAGTTTCCATAAAATCCAAGGCTTTTCGTGGAAATGTTTCTGGTGTTTGGAACGAGACTTGTTGCTACGTTTGGCAGCTTCACGCCCTGTTTGTGCATTTCAGAAATATCCTGACTGTAGCAGCTTCTTCTGTCTGTATTGTGCCGCCAGCGGGGGAAGACCCCACCTCTCTCACAGAGAAAGCGCTGCTTCACAGCGAGGTCGCGCCATCACCACAGCTGGGGAAGCCTGTACACAGACATCCCAGCGGGAAACAGCTGAACCATTACAGGGGCTTCCAGAGCACCTGGGCTCTCTCCAGGCCCAAACTCGGTAGTCCTTCTCTTCATGTGAAAATGAAGCATTTTCGCTGTGATCTGGGTACCACATGTTCCGATACAACAAACTTTTTTTTTCGCCGGGTCCTGTTTTGCCATGGTAGCACTGCTTTGCATCATTGTTTTTCAGCAATCATTAAAATTACAATGGATTCTTATAAAGCGGCATTAACTTTATATTTGTCTAAACAGATTCCCGTATTGCTTAAATTGTACAGCCTAGCTTCAATATAAATCAATTCAGATTATTTGTATATAGAGCCTTTCGCAACGGAGTCACCCCAAGGAGCCCATGGTGTGTTGTGATACATTACATCATAATTAAGACAGAATAATACAAAAATATGGAAAAGCTCCTATGCTCCCATCCTTTCTTACTGTCATTGTGAGACAAAAGAAGGCAAGGCTGGACTTAGGGCGGGGCCAAGTCAGGTGACAAGCCCCACCGCTGACCTTCAATCAGTTACGAATGAATAGCAGTCTTTTGTCTTGCTCAAGGGAGAGGCTGACTGGATGCTGTATTCCGGAACCTATATATCCCTGCTCTGTTACAGCCTATTTTTGGTGTTTTGTCCCATAATCCAGCTCTAACAGTCCCCATTCCATGCCCCGATTCCTGTGTTGCATGGAGCTGCCTACCTTCCCAAGGCACACAAACCCAATAGTCGCAAATAAAAGAATAATTATGAAGGGTTAGCACTGGGAATCAAGTTGAGGGGTGGCTGCTGGGATCAGTAACACGGAGGACAATCCTCACAAGGCAATGCAAACACAAACCATGTTTTTAGAGTGAGAACCTAGAATCTGGTTTGTCACCCATTTGCTGACAGAGGGTTTATCACCTGAGGTTAAATTTTAAAGCCCTTTATATTGGTGCGATTAGAACCTGAACACTAATTACAGTATGGCTTGCTGCTAGTGATGCATGTTTGCAATGGTCATAAACAAAGATGTTCCCTCTTAACCCATAGAGAACAGTAGAGTCCAAAAGAAACATGGGCAGTGCTTTTAGATGAACAGGTTTTTAATAATAACCATTTACTTTATTAGTCCTTTGCACAAGTACATTAGAAATATTCTCATTACTTGAAGTGGCAATCTTCTAATCACAGGTCCAAAGACTTAGTGTTTTGGTCCTCATGGTGCCCCCCTAAAACTGGTAATGACCCAGACGTGATTTGAACACGCAGCCTTCTGATCTGGAGTCAGACGCGCTACCATTGCGCCACAAGGTCTTTAAGTTCCTGCCATGTTGTACTGAGGTTTGGGTCAAACCATACCAGGGTGGTTGGGCCCTGTTGTGGTCCCTTTGCTCAAATCCACTCTGTATGTTGATTACTCACACTGGGGTGCCAAAGGGTCTGCTTACCCTAAACTCTTATTCCACACAAGTGTCTATCTTGTCCATTCTTTGACGTAAATTTCTACAAGAAACATGTGCATACTGTGACTCTGATGCTCAGGGCTCTGGCAACCCTATTCCTCCCTAGAGTTTATGGGAGGGGACAGTGTTGAGTCAGCGCCAAGCTACTGCTGTTGGGCTGGGTTTGTTTACTGTTTCTGGAGCTTGTGGAGTCTCCCACGTGCTGCATACTGCAGACAGTGAAATTGTTGCCCTACAAACAAGGGCTTTAGCTGTGACACGGTCAACGGTTAAGGGGATTAGAGGTCTTGGCAGGATTTTGGCACCAAGGCAGATCGAGGTATTGAAGGATTTTTTGGGTTATTGGTAGACTTGCCCGCCCAGTTTGTGAAGACCCAAGTTCAATGACTTGCACATATAATGACCTATACATATTTTTTGATCGTATTTTGTCTACAAGAAACCTAGTACTAGACAATCAGACGGGAGTGCCTCACAAAAGCAGTCACACCCTGCAGCCATTTTCAAATATTTTTAGATTTAAAATGACGCAGACTTGTGGCATGCACCAACAGAAGATTGAACTAGAATAGGTTAGAATAGACACCTTCATAGTGCAGCACAAAGCATCCTTAATTCCTATGCCCACGACTATAATGCATTATGTATCTTTATGTATCTGTACTGCATTACAGATGAAAATGAGATGAGAGATTCATTGCAGCATTATAACCAAGTATTATAACCAACACTATAATGCCTTATGACTGTCAATAGAAGATACTGTAATACTTTACTAATTCTTATACTGACCTTTATCCATCCATCTTCCAACCCACTTATCCAAACAGGGTCGCGGCGGGCCCGGAGCCTACGGGCACAAGGCGGGGACAAGCCAGGTTGGAGAACCAGCCCATCGCAAGGCACACTCACACACCCTTCACATACACAGGCAATCGATAAACACCAATCAGCCTCAGCATGTCTTTGGACTGTGGGGGGAAATCGGAGTACCCAGAGAAAACCCCAAAACAGCACAGGGAGAACATGCAAACTCAACACACATGGAACTGGGCAGGATTCGAACCCCAGTCCCAGAGGTGTGAAGCAACAGTGCTAACCACCGCGCCACCATGCCGCCCACTGATCTTTATAATGCATTAATAAGATATCTATATAGATGACAACTTTAAGTAAAGTGTTACCATTTTTTCCTCTTGATGTGTCACAAATGCATGTTTGTATCGTGTCTGGGAAAGTACCTTTCCTCTACCGCATGATCAGTTTGTAAAGTTCGCTGTACTGCCAGAGGGCATTCAGGAAACCATCTCCATAGTGACTATCTCTAATTTGGACAACATTTTCCGACATATCAGCATGAGTTACATCATTAGGTCATTTTCCAGATTTTCAAGGGAAAGTCAGGATGAGCCTGCAGCCTTTCCCAGGAAACATGAGCCAGTTTGCACTCTGGATGGGATACCATACACATGCAAGGGCAATTTAGGGTCAAAAGTTCACTAAACCTGCATGTATTTGGCCGGTGGAAGGAAACCTTAGTACACAGAAAACAACATTAGTACAACAAGTTGCTACTCGAATCGGACACACATCCAGGGACATACAGCCAGAGGAGGCAGGTGAGGCAGAGTCTCGTAATATATATCATATTATACGTCTTCACTTTCCACAGAATAGCTCATGTATTTCGCATGTGTCTATAACAAATTCAGTCTTGCTATTCCGATATAAAACCACACTGAAAAAGCAGGAGGTGAGGCAACCAGTACCTCTGCCTCACTGAAGGGGCGCACGTGAGCACACTCGATTATTATTGCAGGTACGCTGGCTAAAAAATGCAAAATTGAGTTCACTATAGATCTCCCTATTTTTTTGTTTTGTTTTTTCTGCCTCACCTGCTCAACTAGTGATCACCTCTGGTTGATCACGGAAAGCTTAGCCTAGCAGCATGAGTACCTAGCTGGTTCCTTGATGGTAGTCAAGCTAGTATCATCATTCATAAGGGGTCTATGCTGTGACGAATTCTGATGCACATTTTGGTCAAATATGCAGTATTATTGAATATTCGATATGTTTTAAAAATTTTTTGCAATCTAAAAAAATTTTTTTTTGGAATCTAAACATTTTGTCATGGACCTAGACGAGTCCTGCCACAGTTAAGTTTGCTGATCCCTGATCATTTTGCAATATATCCGTACAGCCATTTTAGATCTTCAGCTTCCAAAGAATTGAGCCTTGCTTTGTTTGGGAAACCACTGTCAGCAGTTGTGAGTGAGATATTAGCAAATTATATCTGAGAATTTTAGTGTAGGCTTGCAATTCTGCCAGGATATGAGTAAAATCTGATAGTTTCAGGTCTTGGCTTTTTGACAGCAATTTGTGGTGCATTTGCAGATGTGACACTTTCAAATCCACTTTGTGACACGTAGCATTCACTTCATTTTGTACATTTAACGTGACACAGGGACTGAAGGAAGATATCGGAAAACAGGATGGACACTGGGAAGGCTAATACTGTCTAGGCTGTTGTGACATAGGGCTGAATATGTGGTCACTAGCCTGGAACGTGGGTAATTGATTGCAGGTGTGTAATTTCTTTGCCAGAAAAACCTCTCGGCACATAAAATATGACCTATCGTTAAAAATGCAAAGTAGGCACATGTTACCATTCTGTCAAGTCCATCTATCTTGATTATCTGGTCAGCCATGTGACAGTTTATACCATCCCCTGACTGCTCAAGGGGAAAGTGCAGATAGCCCAGGCATGTCCAGATGGTCTGGCGAACAGGCCCGCATTCAGACTCCAGAACCCTTGCACCATAGCCCACACAGAACAGTGTGCATATCTTTACTCTTGCCAGGAATCCTTCACCAGTCATCCCTGCAGGGCACAAGTGAACACCCTGCAGGTCTTTGCCCCTGAAATCTGTTATACACCAGTGGTAGGCAACCCTGATCCTGGAGAGCTGGCATCCAGCAGGTTTTCTATCCTACCTGGTCTCTCAGGAAGATAGCAACTCATCAGGTAGGACAGCAAACCTGCTGAATATTGGCACCTCAGGATCAGGGTGGCCGACCCCTGCAATACACCCCCATGCACATTTGGCAGCCCTTCTACCCAGCCAGGATCTCAGGCCCTGTATAATAAGTTGCTGCTGAAATAGGGTTTGCCCACTTCCCAAGTCTGACAAAGCACAGATTCCACACCCTCCCACAGGTATACCAGCTATGCTGGAGAGGGGGCGAACAGTCGCTGGGGAGAGAGTTCCAGGCAGTGATTACTTCCCTGGTGGGGCCCTCCTCCTCCGAGATGCAAAATGAAACTGAAAGGAAAGCAAAAGGAAACAGGACAGATGCTGAGCTCAGTGAAGGGTAAGAAATGGCAGTCTGCCAGGACACCAGGCTGAATGTGTGATGAAAAGGCAGGAGGCTTCCGGTACCGTGGATGTGATAGAGGGTTATCACCTGAGTTTGCCCCTCCCCGGGAAATCTATGCCCTTCCCCTGTCTTACATAACAGTTACCATAGACTAAAGGAATGTTCTGGGTGGACAGCCAAAGACATGTGACATATAGTTGTGTGTAATACGGTATTTCCTCACTGACAGAGCATATGGAATGCCGTATACTGAATCCAAGGGGTAGGTCAGTGAAACAGGGTTCTGAATTGCCTGATTTAATGAAATTTAACTATTCAAGTTTAGTATTCTTTTTTCCAGAGATTCCTTACATAAGCAGGACTGGTGTCATTTTCGGAGTTAATGTATTCCTGTGGATTTCATTCCCATCATTTCAAGTTGAATGTAAGCCCTGTGAAGGATCTGATCCAACTGCTATTCCTTGGAAGCTACATTTTCCTCAGAAATTGGCTGGCCAATTGACAGGGTGGAGTGAGTTCTTGGCGTAGATGATCTGCTGTCCTAAATCAAGCCAAGAGAAACCAGGATGCTGGTACATTGGCCTGTTTTGCTGTGAGTTTTGATGTCTGCCAACCAGTATTCATCTGATGCCAGTCTACAGGCACAGAGGTTGGTACCTCCATGAAAATAATCTCATGGCCTTGTTTTGATGACACGTCTTTGGGCACAAGAGTCCCCCACACAACAGGGCAGTGGTGTGGGTGGCCCCCAAATCTTTTCTTTTACAACTGAGCTGTGCCAAGGGACACTGCCTTCTCTTGAGGGTCAGGGGGAGTGGTGGCAATTGTTTACTGGGATCTCTAGGATCAGGACTTTGGGTGTAGTTTTTACTAAAAGCACACAAAGGTGACACTAACCCCCTGCACCGCAGCCAACCTGGAGCTCCATTGTGGGTCATATTCTGGAGCCAGGGAGAGTCAAATGAGGTTTCACATCAGCAAGATTCTATTGCCATGGTGTCCATTGCATTTTCTCCGGACTCCTAGTGGTATTACGTCATATCAGTCCTAAGTTTTCCCTGGGATTACCTAGATCACCTAAGTTCGCTCTTTTGATTCTGCCTGACGATATCGACTTGTTTGGGTGGCGTGCCTTATGCCTTTGGGACCAGGGTCCAAGTCGCTACCCCAGTGTCATCGCGGGGTTTTCTCAGAGTATTCTGCTTTCCCCGCACAGTCCAAAAACATCCTGAGATAAATTGGAGTTAGTGAATTACCTGTAGGTGTGAATGGGGTGTGAGTGGGCCCTTTGATGGGTTGGTGCCCCATCCTGGGTCATTCCCTGCCTTGTACCCATAAGCTCCAGACCCCATGCAACCCGTAAATGGTAGAGCTGGTACAGAAAATTGATGGATATCATTTTCCTTTTATTTATCAGCACCAGGGAAGCATAAAGCTGACCGGGATTCATGCGACAAGTTGGAGTCCTACCACTGGTGCAAACACTGTGCCCTTTGCTGGACTGACACACACACACACGTGTACATACTCACCATACACATTCACACAGACAGAGGTGAAACGCTAAGTTAAAGGGACAGAGAGAGGAATTATCAGTCTCACAAATACAGAGCAGCACAGTAAGGCAGACCCCAGGCAGAGCCCCATAGTGGGGGGAGGGGGGGGGGCGGAGTGGTTTCCAGTTGCATCTGAAATCTATTTGTGCGGCCAGTCCTTGAGGCTAATGGATAACGCATTTTTGTTCAACAAGCCTTGGACCCGACGCATTGCCTGGCGCTCTGCCTCTTCAGATTCTTCAAATGCCCTAAGAGCTAGAGGAGCACGTTAACGTCAAGGTGCGGAGCGCACTCAGAAGGGGACACAGAAATACTGAAGGCTAGCAAGTGTGTCAGGCATTATCAGCGCCGCCACCATGATCCTGTGTTCCCAGGACCCCATACGACTCTCCTGAGGCATGAGCCTGGATCACAAGTGTCCACCTGGATCATACCATCCTGTAGTAGATTTGGCTAAAAAGTCACATTTCTGTATTAGTTCACATAGCTCAGTTAGAAAGCAAACAGCATGTGAAGCTGATCCAGCTTAATTAGAGCTCAGTAATCATCATAGTCATTTTTGGAGCTGTACACATAAACATATTAGCCCTGAATTTGAGAATTGACTTCCTAGTCCGTTACTATGGATGCACAGTGTCATCGTTAACACATGCGTTATACAGAATGTTCTCATTATGTTCAAAAGCCTTGCTGTAATTTTACCAGATGTTTCTGGAAATCTCTTTGTTTGTCAAACACATGTTTATATCTATGAACTAGAAAAAAACAGCCTCATCCAAATGTAAACAACTCATCTAAACGTAAACGGGCCCAGTTACATTACCGAAATGCGGACAGCTTATGGGATCTCAGCAACATATCACCCCTGGTACCAATTCAAAAAATCCCAGAATTGTCCCAGTTTAGCAAGTGTTACCATGATAACAGTGCATGACCCTTCTCTATTTTTTTCCATCTGGAGTGAAATTGCTATGAGACGTATCTGACCAAGCTTTTCTAAACAGTTTGCTTTTCCATGAGGAAAACTGAGACCAGCACCAGGGATTCTGTGGATGTGGAGAGGGATATTGTCCCCCAAATTCAAGTATAGTGAAGTTTCTTGTGTTCACATGAATCCATTTCACTGTTGATGTCACCTCTGTGTTAGTATGGCTTTAGGGCATTTAATTACCTAAATCCATATCTGGTAAGTCTGAATAACAGGTGTGGTGATGCAAACATCTGCTACACAAACATTTTGAAAGTGATTGCCATTGTTGACACACCACAACAAAAATTGTCCTATGTATTTAGCCCATATGTGACATAGCAGCAGGCAGAAATTAGTTAGTGCCCAGGGAGCAGGATTTTGCTCTAGGTACCTCACAGGGTAGGGATTTGAACCAGCAACCTTCCAATCACACTTCCCTAACCATTCAATCCCCTTTTTAAAGCTGATGTGGAAACTGCAACCTGCAGCCTTGTATTTAGCATCAGAGCTGTAGAGCACGTGACATTGGTTTCTGTGCAGATTGATTTTAAGCACTGTGGTGTCTGTTGAGGGCAGACTCTGATTCTTGTAAACCACTGTGTTTCACTGGAAAATGCTCACTTCCTCCAAAGACTCCAAATGTAGTCACCGTGATCAATTCTGCTTTTGCGTGGTCGCAGGCAAGTGAATTGCAGAAGAAATTAATCATCATTTCCCCTTTGTTCCTTCTGCTTTCCCTGGTCTTACTTCAGAAGTTGAAAAGATTCAGCAATATATAGCAATTGGACAATTAGGGGGTGGTGGATTGACTATTCCATACTCTAACTACACGCTGCGTAAAGAAGTGCTTCCTTAAATCCAGTTTGAAATGTTCTCTCGCTAATTCCCACCTATGGCCACGAGTTCCTCAGCCTTATAGGATCAGCTCCAGCTCCCACTGTGACTCAGACCAGGCTATAAGTGATCCGAAGATGGATGGATGCATTAAGTGATTGACTGAGCGATTGATTATTTCCAATGGCACAACTATAATACCTGAAGACTGGAAGTTGTTTCCTGGAGGAGCCTTTTCCCCCAGAATTCTTCCTTTATTGTGTGAGAGATGTGAAGTTTCAGATAACTAAAGATTGATCCCGCATTGCTGACGATACAGCATGCTCCTCTGTAGAACACGGCTGTATGATGCCAAAGCTGATTCTGAGGCCTGTAATTGGGTGCCAAGGCTCAGCAGTTACATGGTAACATTGCCCAGTGCTTGTCTACAAGCAGCTAGTGGATAAATTATGGTCAGCATCCACCGAGCAAATGAGGTCAAAGGACAAGTGGCGAAGAAACTATCCAGTGTTATGACAACCAGTCAGGAATGATGCACATGCTTTGATTTTGAAACTGTGAGAAGGCGACCTGTGAAGATTTAGCTGTGAATAGCAGTAGGAACTCTGCTCCAGATGCCAGGCCCTCGATTTTTAAACCGAAGACAGCGAGTGGACAGTATTTGTAAACCTGGCAGTTTAACCGGCATCCCAGATGTTTCAAGTCAAGGTAAATCATAGAAAAGCAAAGGAAAAAAATACAGTATATGGTTTAGCAGAGGCCAGCTGTTATCCTGCAGAACTTATGCACGTTCATAAAATATGCAAGTGAAAGTCTCTTTAGGAAGCAGATTGTGCAAAAATTATGAACAGCCCAGCCTGGGCGGGGGATTTTTGTATTTAATGAATATGAAAAAAAAATGTAACACATTTTTAGAGCTAGTATAATTAACAATTCCTTTTGGTAAACTTAAAATTCATCTGTACTGGTCTAATTATAGATTATAAACATCTTTGGGCATGTTTGATGCTCATATTTCTCTTACACAGGAGTCTGAACTCTTTGCTGACAGATGGTCTTCTCAGTCACCCGGAGGTGATTTGGTGTCTTTAGGCAATGCTTATTATTCACTTAGACTGGAGTTCCCCAGACTGAAGGCTGGAAATTACTTTATGGTGAATAATCGTGGCCTTTAGCAGTACCTATATGCACTGTGTATATAATACAAATCATTACGATCTTATGTCTGTCACCTGCGATGGGCTGGCCCCCCATCCTGGGTTGTTCCCCGCTTCGTGCACGTAGATTCCGGGATAGGCTCCGGACCCCCCGCGACCGGGAAAGGATAAGGCGGGTTGGAAAATGGATGGATGGATGTCGGTCAAAGTGTGTCTATCACATGACAAGGGACAAAAGACTAGAGGGGCAGGTGTTGTGGCAAAAAAAAGGGGATTTGTTTGACCTTCATCAGCAGAAACTGGAAATAAATAAGATCGTGGGGGATCAAAATGGGAAACCTAGAGGGGGGAAGGACTCGGGTTGCCAGGAGCGACGTTAATGAGGGGACTAGTGAGGACGGGGCAGATAGGTACTCACACACACAGCCTAACGCGGGACAACAAGCATCAGGTGCGGCCCATCAGGGCCACGAGAGGGAGAAGACAGGAGGGCCAGGCAGACCTGGAGGGCATGGTGTGATAGTGTCAGCCTAGCCATGTCTAAACCTCCGAAAGCAGAAGTGGAAATTTCAGGTCCAGAAAGTAAAAATCCACAACAGTGATTGGGGTACTCCTGGGGGGAGATTTGGGAACTGAAGTGATGTTCTTTAGTAAAAATTATTCTTATTTTTTATTGTTTTGCAGTTTATTTGATTATAATCTAACGTTAAATTGCACTTTTGGTCTGACAAAATATATAGGTACTACAAGTCAGAAGTCAGGACACACCTGCTTTTAAAGCATTTGTCTGTTATTCACCTTTAGTGAAAGGCCTCATTACAATGAAGTAATTGATATGTAATACATAATATTGCAAAGACCAAGAGAAGCCTTCAACATCTCACATTTGTTCTCAAATTTTGGACTCTTCAAAACAGCCCCCTTTTGCTTCGGTGACAGCCTTGCAGACTCTCAGCATTCTTTCAAAAGTCTTAGGCAGTCAAAGGAAATAATATTTAAATGATCTTCATGTTGATGCAAAACTATGAAGTTATGCCTGTCAAAGTATGTTACCTTAGTCAATTCAAAAACTTTTGCTTTATTCACCCCAGTATTTTCAATAGCCATCTAGTACACCAATGTATTTAACTCAACCACTAGCACACCTTTCCACTTGCAGTGCCATAGGTAATCACTATTTTATTGACTCTTCAAACTAATTTAATTGATTGATTAAGTTAGTTTGAAGTGATCTGGCAGCGAAATTTAATAATTACATGGAGCGGCTAAGATGCCCCTGAGGAGAGGTTTGGGAACGGGAGATTCGCATCATGGATGTGCAGCCGACAAATCTGCAGCAACTGCGTGATGCTATCATGTCAATATGGA
>JAODKK010000001.1:10716906-10727004 GCA_026774405.1 Petrocephalus microphthalmus | reverse complement strand
TATTATTATTATTATTATTATTGGTGGTAGTAGTAGTAGTATAAAGTTTTGTGGCATAAATATGCTACACATACACTATTTGTTAACTTCAGACGTATCTTGCCGGGCAAGCAAAATGAAGTGAGCGAAAAGTACTGTGTGGGACCATTTCGACAGTCAACCTATGGCAAGCAATATCCTCATAATTAGTTAATTAATAGTTTTTTTATTAGTATTATTATCATCATCTACCTCCATGTGGTAACTTAAGGACTGCCGAACCTTCGCCTTGAACTCTGTTACTCTGTGTCTGTCCTCCTCGGCTCTCATCAGGTGTGTGTTCAGGAGGCTGAATGTGATGGGGTAAATGTTGGAAATTGACACGTTCTTTTCTGTTGACATTACGGTGGTTGCACATTTTATGGATTATGGAGCAGAGGTGGACGTTTATATGAGATACAGTCTGCCCTCTTTGGATATTAATCCTCTTGACTGCTGGAAAGCAAATGAACGGCGCTTCCCGAGACTGGCCATTCTAGCGCAGCATTATCTCTGCATTCCTGTGACATCTGCGCCATCTGAGAGGGTGTTTTCTGCCGCAGGATTAACTGTCAATAGGTTGCGTTCCAGACTATCCCCACAGCACGTCGACATGTTACTTTTTTTAAAAATAAAAACTAGACAATTTGTGGTTTGAGGCAGGCCTGCTATTTTTTTAACCGAAAAAACTTGGTAGCCCATGTCTGAAAAAATTTGCCTATGCCTGATCTTCAAAGCTTCAAAGGGATTTCAGCGTGTTTTCGTTTTGTAATCTTTATTTATTTAAGTAAAAAATATTTAGTGCAGGCCTATTTATTTTATTCTTTTTATTTAAATTAATTTGTTTTTCTCTGTTGTCGGAAACGCTGCAGGTGCGTGAAAATTTGACGATGTGTGAATCCAGATTCTGTTCTTGATATGTTCTGTGTGCTGTTGTTCACACATGTTAAAATAAAACTGAATTTTTTTTTTCGCATATTTAATCAGGCACTTCTCAGTTCTATTTTCATTCAATTCTAATTTAATATTCTAATCTGATCAGTTAATGATTAATGTTCGGATAACGAACTGCGGTTGTCGGTTGGGAAAATTAATCAAAATGAGCACCCCTGCTTTATACAAAATTTAAACAGTGGTTACCACTCTTGCCTCACACCTCTGTAACCAGGGTTCGAGTTTCCCCCATGACTCTGTGTTTGGAGTTTGCATATTCTCAATCATTGAAAGTTACCCAGGTTACTAAATCCCCCCCCCCCACAATCGAAAAATATTGAGGTGAATTGGAGTTGCCAGAATTCCCCATGTGTGAGTGTGCCCTCTTGGGCTGCCTTGATTAGTCAACATAGTTTACCAAATGTGTTTAAGAAAAAAAAAACGTTGGACTTTAACCTACAAAAAGTACTGCCGCAACACCAACATCTTTTTTTTACCGAGTTTAACCACAATATCTTCTCTTTCAACAGATGCAACTTAAGTACTTAACACTTCCATGGTATGCCAGAAAAGTGGCATGTGGTGTTCTCCGCTGGCCAAATTTAATAAGCATAAGGCTACGCCACATTTATTCAGATTACTCACTTTTGGGCATCACAATATGTATCTCATTAATATTTTAGTCATAATACTTGTCTGCTTATTGAATTGTGGGTGTAAACATCTGCATAGTGCCCAAAAGCTGGCGTCCATTAGCTAAAACCCTGTAATGACATACAGTTTGTTGCTGTCAAAATAAATTTGTTTAAACCATCAATTTGATTTTCTGGATGGGAATTAACCATTTAGATTAATTGACTTATTTCTTAAAATAGCTGATAGATAGAAAATAGTTGTTAGTGGCAGCCGTAGTGCCCTGTGATGGGATGGCTCCAATACCAGTAATAAACAAATGTACATCGTAAGCCATCCATTTTCATACCATGGCATATCATGAAACTGGTATACTGCTGCAACCCTTCTAGAGTGACACTTATGTGGTGGAAAGCTCTCCAAATGGTGTTAGTTTGCCAATTGAGGAGGGTGAGATGGGACATAGGTCATAGCCTTTTGGTGGCCAATGAAGAGAGACGAGGGGTGTGAAGAGAACGTTTAGGCTAACTGAATTCCAGACCTGTTGTGTTTTGTATCATTTGCAAGGCTTTGACAGCACAAACTGGTAAACCTGATAGTAGAGTTGCTGTAGTCTAGTTGCCAGGTAACAAGTCCTGTATACACAGAAAGAAAACCCTGTCTACACGTTGACGCTGAAAACCGTGTTTCTGAAAATCTTCATCCAGGATGCCGTTTGCGTGTGGATGACAGGCCAAAACGTATAAATGTGCGTTTAAAAAAAAAAGAAAAAATGCCCGTGTACGTATGGACACGGCCTTAGAATGCCTGCAGGTAGGATTTTAGCTATCTCAGTGTTCCTTGTGATGCCAAATGTATAAATATATTATAAACAATTGTTTAAAGTTAAAACAAGTGAATAACAAGAACTCTCACAATCCTGAACTCAAACCAGAGCAAATTTAGCATGTATAAAGTTTTGGTGTTGAATAATGCAAAAATCATTCCCAGTCATTCACTAATGACTCATCGGCCAAACTTAAGTCCCAGGCTGGAAGAGTGGTACATTTATAATTAAAAAAGCATAGCTTTTCTGCCTGTTTAGACAGACAGACAGAAAGGCAGGCAGGCTGACAGACAGAGACGGACTGACTGAGTTGATTAGTAATGAAGGAAATTTAGCCATCCTGTTGCATAAAACAGACAACTATGCAAAAGGTTTTTCTCCATTGTAAGAGCACCTTTTCACGTCATAAATGTTTGTTGACCGTATCAGTGTTAATCGACAGGTTTTACACAATTGCCAATAAATTTGTATAATCATAGGTCCTACTTCTGTGTAAGCCACAGTACTGGGATGTGGGTGGGATGTCCACAGGGCCGCTGGGGTAGGGTGGGATGGGGAAGAATGCTACCATTTCCTTGGCAACCAGCTGTTCGCACTTGTTTGCACATTCTGGAATGTACTGAACAATCAAAGCACAACGTGTGTGATTAACTCGACGCAGGACCCTCTTCCAAGGAGAGCCGTCATTTAGTCTGGCTTTAATTCGGAAATGGGGACTGGAGTAAGTGGAACAGTTGCTTTGAAGTGGTGAAAGTAAATGCATTTGGCATACATTTCAGTGTCTCTGGGTTTGTGTGTGTCTATGCATTGTTAACAGTGTACTGTCTTTTTAACCTGTAGCACTTTAAATGTAATTTTCAGCTGATGAATCATACTGTAATATGTAATTCTGCTTTGTTTTTACATTGTGGTTTATGATGAATACTGTAGTATTTCAATTCAGTTCAATACAATTTATTTTTATATAGCGCCTTTCACAACAGTCGCCCCAAGGCGCTTTACATGGGTGTGTTGTGATTCATCACAGCATCTTTAAGAAAGAATAATGCAAAACAGGGAAAATGTATGACAAAGAAATGAAAGAAAGCCAATTGACAACGGAGGAGAGGAACCAAAAATTCCCAAGTAGGGAATGTTAGCTGCCCATGCACATTATTGGGGGGGGGGGGGATATAAAATATTATATAATATAGAAACTATTTTAAAAGCAGAATGATGTAATGATATTTTTAAATACGCACATACAGTACCTCCAGTCTTATCGTCTTTTTGCTGGAGGTTTGTCTGGTATAACCTGGAATTGTCAATTGTTTTTATTTTTGCAACATACACTCTAGGCTTGGGCAGTATGCAAGTTTTCGTAAACATAATACAGTACTAAGTCTAAGTAAACACAGTGTTTTGGCAGCATTTCAGAAGCAAGTCTTTTGGTATTTAGAAAAATCTTAGTGATTTTTAAATCTTTTAAATCTTGGCAATTAAAAATTGGCCAAACCAGGGGTGGTGGGAGGGGGGTTCCCTATAATATATTTTGCATGGCAGTAAATGTTATCACCAAGATATCAAAACACTGTGGTATCATATCACCTAAGCCTCTATGTTCTGTACTTTTTGAATTTTGCTCTGCTATATAGTTTATATTAAAAGAACACACTCAGCTGAGCATAGCTATACTATACATAGCTATACTTAACAATGTTGTATTATTACCTAAACATGTTGAATGCCTCTCTGTTTCTGTAATTATTCTGGAATTAGCCTTCAGGAGGAATAGGAAGCTTTTCCTAGGCATAGGCAGTGTTTGCTGGGAGGCATTCTTTTGAGCTGTTTTCAGACTAGAAAGTATCTCGGCATGGATACTTGCTGATATCGATCCCTGCCCCCAACTGAGAAGAAACCAGTACTGTGAAAAAGACACATAGCATCCAACCAGCCCCTAAAATGAATAATTTAATTTAGCCGGATAATGGTGACAAGCTGATAAAGCCCAGCTGCATGTGGCAGAATAAACGGCTCTTTTTCCAGTTATGAATGAAGTACCTTCACAGATATTTTGCTTAGTTCTAGCCACATCATATAAATCTAAGTGTAAGTCTTGGAAGCAGAAGTTGGGTCCCATACGCATTGTGTTTAGGTGCACAGAACATCACCGCTTTTAACTTTACTTTGATTCCAGCTGCTGCTTTCCTCAAACATTTGACAAAGTTAATGCTTCCAAGCATGTAAATACTTGTGCTTCCCCTGTATAGATTATATTTCTTATATTTGTATAAATATCTTTCAAATGTGGGTTTTTCTTAACTGCTTAACTGCTTTCATGGGTCTTCTTCGTTTTATTAGACACTCAGGTCTGTGTACTTTCAGGCATTATCTGGAGGCAGTTATGGGATGAATTATTAATTTTACCAGAAGGCAAAGAAAACAGACTGGCCTTGATAGCATCTGAGGTATAAATGCTTTTGAGGTTTTTTTTATTAATTATTAGTTAATTGTTTATTAACGGCCATATTTATTTATTTTCGGTAACGAAACAATTCACCACATTCAAAAGCTGCTATCTGTGCTTCTGAGATTCTGGCTAAATCGGGCAAACATGGAAAAAAAAACTACCAGGGATGCATCAATTGGTCGGCCAGCAATCAGAATTGGCCGTTTTTTACACTGATTGAATTGATCGGTGATTAGCCCATCAGTCACATGTATTTCCGATTAAAAAAAAAAAAAAAACGATCTTACTCTTATTCTTAATTTGTTGTATATATTTGTTGCAGTGTATTTTCAGTATATGTAAAGCACTTTGGGACAGCAAGTGGATGTCTGTGAATGTGCCATATAAATTAACTTAATCATGCGCAAAACGTCATACGCACAGCCGCGCGCACCCACATCTGAGTTGCGCATGCACTTACAAACACACTACGTCCGTAATTTGGAAATTCTTCAGTGTTAGCAAAGCGGATGCACAATTCGCTATCTGCAATAAGTGTAAGCCCCAGGTACACCAAGGGAGAACCAACGCGAAGACATGTAACACAACAAATTTAATCAGACATTTTAAAAACTCATCACCCCACTGAACATGTGTAACAGAGTGTGCATCTGCTTCTATCCTATATAATTATCCAAAGATCTATCGGAAACTTTTATTTTGATACCTGGCTGTAAGGCTGTACGTTTTCCCAGTATATTTCCCCCTCCTGCTAGTGATGCCTTCCACTTGCCCAGATGCATGGAAGGAGGAGGAAGGGTGTCCATTTATCCCCAATGTATATCAGCGGTGAATGCATTTTTCTGTAATCGCCAGGAATAAAACTGGACGGGTCGAGATGACGATCGGGTTAACTCCTTTATTTAACCAGCATCACCACAACGCAGCACCCTGCTTGCTCCAGTTACACAAGCTCAGTTTGAAGAAGCTAACAGTGAAAGCTGCTAAAACTGAAGCCAGCGGAGCAGGGCTGCAACAACTAATCGATAAAATCGATAAAAATCGATTATTAAAAGTTTTGGCAACAAATTTAATTATCGATTCGTTGCATCGTACTATTAGTGTGCAATTCGCAATGTTGTGGAGAAGTTAACTTGATTTAACCTGCAGATGGAGCTGAACGGAGCATGGCCAAGGAAATACTCGGAAGAGCAGAGGTGGTATTTTCCAAGTAAAATTAAACAAAAGAAACATAAGAGGCACAAAGTCGTCAAAAGTGTGGGAGCGCTTCACATTACAAAAATGTGAAAAATGGTGTGTGAGTGTGTGTTTTACTAGTATTTAGTTTAATGTTGTTTTTGTATAGCATAGTCAGTTTTAGCTGTGTTTAAATGTGTTGCATTAATAAACTTTACTTTGACAAGGTCAGAGTGAAGACACTGCAGTGTGACGGATTAGCCCGTCAGGAGCAGCATGCACGGTCAGGCTCGGACACACGTGCACACAATCAAACATACCCGCACACACAATCGCACATACACAAACGCATACCCCGTCTGCCGAAATGAAACCTATTCCCCAACCCATTCTCTGTTTGCCCTGTTCTTATTTCAACGGCGAAATGCCATGTTAGGCAGCCAAGGGTGCACGCTTGCCTGCCCACATAGTCCCATCTTTCACCACGTGAGTGAGTTAGGATGAATTGAATTTAGACAGGGATAAAAGTAACTGTGTCTGTGAGTATATGTGATAGTGCCATGCAAGATCACTTTTCTATATTTACAGTAGTACACAAAACAAGTGTTAATGTTGAAATTGTCATGTCGGGAGCGGGCAAGGGAACAGGCGAACATAGGACTTGAGGGAATCTCCCAGTTGGGAGCTTTCGCGTAGAAACGGAGAACGCAAATACGAGACGTCACGAGGCTTCAATGACAGGACTGGGGAAATGGACTTGAACGCAGACTGAAATACACCGCTGACGAGACGTAGACTGAAGACAGCAGGATTCCGCACGAGGGGGCGTGGCACACACGAGGACCGGATGGGGGGAACTTTGACAGAAACATCTGATATTTCATCAATATCAATTTAGAAAATGTTCTATTTCTGAAGAAATGGGTGGAAATAAAAAAAATTCCATTTACCCGATTCATCGGTTAATCGAAAATCAAAATAATCGTTAGTTGCAGCCCTACAGCAGAGCATGTTTGGAGCGATCAACAAGCCAGCAGTCTCTCAATGCTATAAGCAGTGAAAAGAGCAGAGGGATTATGAGGAAATTTATGGAATTCATGGTACTGGATGACCAGCCGTTTTCCATAGTTGAGGATGGAGGCTTCAGAAATATAATAAATGACCTCAGTCCAAAACGGAGAATACCGAGTAGGTGTCACTTTTCCAGTGTCGAGCTACTGGAGTTGTTTAATCTAGTTTCATGTCACACATGTAGCCTGCTACAAGTGGATCCCAAAGGTTTTCATTAAAGAATATTTAATTTTAGTTTGTATTTGCTGTTCTCATGAAAAAATATCGGAATTGGCTAAGAAAATTGCAATTGGTGCATCCCTAAAAACTACCCGTTTATCATCCATATTTATGTGGATTTGTTTTTTTTTTTTTTTTTTAAATCGATATAAGTTTCCTGTCACAAAATGTTAATAAGTAACTAACTGATTTCTAAATGTGTTACTTATATGGATAAAAAGATACTTAAACTGTAAAGTTTCTGCTGAAAATGATTGTCGTTTGTTTTGGCGTTAAGAGTTTTGCTTAGACTAGCATAGTGATTTCAAAGATATAACCCTTGCTAGCACTAGATTTTAATCTTGGATAGATTGCTTCAGTATAGCCAGCATTGAAAGTTGTGAATTGTGCATACGAAGTTTACGTGTTGAAATCCACTTAAACACAGATGGCTTCACTGACAAGGAGTAAATAAAATAAGGGTTAGTTTTCCTGTTTGCCCAGATTAGCTTGTTTTTTGAATAAAGGATTATGACAGATATAGAAGGAGGTATGGAGAGACCAACACCAATGTCAGCATACTTTGAGCAGTGGGTGCTGTGCTTTGTTATTCATTGCAACAAACTAGAACTGCACATTTCAACTGTTATTCATGTTGAAATATTATAAGAATGACATTATGACATTACTTAAGAATGATTGAAAATTACTTTTTTTTTAAACCATTCTCAGATTTTTATTATTCTTAAATGTTTCACGATTTTTCACATTTATAACTATTTTCTGGAAATGTGGATGGGCCCTAGAATGCTCATAAACACTCTTAAAAAAGCAACAATATACGTAACAATAGACTAACAATAAAGCCTATTTATATAGCACTAAAATTGGGATAAATTAAGCAATTTGCAAAAACAACACAAAAATGGCAATAATACCACTTTTCATGATATTAAGTTACCCTAAGTCACCTTGAGAAATTCCTTCACCACCCCATCCCTAGTCGGAGGTCTAATCAGTCATATTAAAAATGTCAGTCCCAGTCTCTAAGGTCTTGGGTGCCATTTATTTAAAATACCTCAAATCATTCCTTTTATTTCATTCATGATTCTGTTATAGACAGATGTGCCTTATATTTGTGTTTTTTTTAAGAACTGCTGTAGCTGAAAGATTAATTTAGCCTTCTGAATAAAGCCAAGGGATTTTTCTTGTCTATTCTGCTCTTTGTAGTGACACTGTTGAGTAAAGGGAAGTAGGTGGGGGGATCTTTCTGCTTTTGTTCCAGTACTGTCAGCTTCTGTGGCTTTTCTGTACCTAGAGATCTTGAATTCAGTCTGTACACACCACTTTACAGACTCTGCCACATCATTGGGCCAAGTTGTAAAATAGACTTGCAGTTGTCTTTTTTGTGTCTGTTGGTCTGTGTGTTCATTCCCCTTCTGAAGACTGTAACCCGTGAAAACATAGTGAGGTTCTCAGTGCATCAGTGGTGTATAACTTAACTCCACACCCCTTGTTCAGTGAGAACCATTTTCCTTCTAGCAAAGCTCCCAATAGAAAGTGTTGAAGTAGCCCTTCTGCTGTACTCTTTGAAACTCTCTTGGTCAAAATATCCCGTCTTGGAGACTGCATCTGGGAAGATGTACAGAGCCACTAATTTAGGAAGATACTGTGTGTGTTTGGGTAAATTATTCAAGCTTAACATGAGTGTTAAAAGCAGTAGTTTTTCTGGCCTTGCTGGGGCGGACTGATATCCTTCAGAAATGTATCATTAAAATTAGTCATTTGAAAGCTTAGGTGGATTTAAATTGCATCTTTACCTGGCAGGCTCTGATACGGTTGAAAGTTATGTTTTACATCTGTAAATGCATTTAGAATCTGGCAGTTGTCATCTGATTTTTGGTGCAGTTTACTTTTCCCAGCTCGTCCATGTGTTTCTTTAAAATAGCATTGTACATGTTATGAAACTGAAGGCTGTGCTTTCTCTAATAATGAACATAAAGACATAGCCACTTGGAACTATATGATTCTGTGCACTTCCTCCAGCCCATTGTTGCCTTAATGGACTTTAAGGCATGTTCCATAATTTTAGCTTTACAAACAGCTGCACCAATGAACTTCTCAATGAGAATGAGGGGTGGAGCACCTTTCTTTCTGCTGTTGACATTTTGAAGGGTTCCATGCAAAATATTCTCCTTGCACTTTGGAGTGACGCCATCAGTGGTGGGCAATATGGTGATATTTAATTGTAACCAGTTACATTTCTATCCATGATAGAGATTTCAGAGGTATAGTAAAAATCACGATACAGGGCTGTATTTACATTTTATTTCACAGAAGCCTTTGTCCAAGGAGATGCACACAAAGCAAACATAAGTAGCACATAGCACATTACAAACCTACACGCCGTGAAGGAGTTGAGCAGGCATAAGTGTGGCTAAGCTGAGCTTCCAATGAATGCCCAGTTACAATTGCACTGTTTAACACTAATATTATAAAGACAGAACAAACTGGAAAGCACCTATATAATGCAGTGCCTTTGTGTACGGAGGCTGCAACTGTACTACATCAAAAATGGATCAATGTGAAAAAGCAATTTCAGCCTGCATGACATTTCGGCGCTGCCAGTATGTCTCACTTTTTTGTCAGTTATCTCTCTCAGTGGCTAGATTTTAAACTAAAAACTTTTTTTAATGGTTAATTACCGTATTTTCCGCCGTATAAGACGACTGGGCGTATAAGACGACCCCCTGACTTTTCCAGTTAAAATATAGATTTTGTTATATACTCGCCG
>JAODKK010000001.1:10683019-10708579 GCA_026774405.1 Petrocephalus microphthalmus | reverse complement strand
TATTAGTTAAGTTCTCCCCAAACGAGCTTGATGGGCCGAATGGCCTCCTCTCGTTTGTAAATTTCTTATGTTCTTATTCCCATCACTGCTATGTCTGCTGTCGATCTGTATTTGCAGTATTCCCATATAGGAATACATCAGGAGACATCCTAAGAAATTGCGATAGATTATAACGTTCCACCACCCTGAGATTTGAATTGTTTTTTTTTTTGCCAAAACCGCCTCCCTGTCTCCTGCAGTGCGTGCAGTGGGTGGATGATGCTAAGCTGAACCAACTCCGGCGAGAAGGCATTCGCTACGCGCACATCCAGCTCTACGACAACGACATCTACTACATCCCGCGCAGCGTGGTGCACCAGTTCAAGACTGTGTCTGCAGTCTGCAGCCTGGCCTGGCACGTGCGCTTGAAACGGTACCATCAGGCGGATGAGACAGAGGGGACAGACGGGGCTGAGGACGGGACTGAGATGGCCAGCACCAAGCAGGAGCCCTCTAGAGACGATACACAGCCGCTTCCCAGCGTCAAAATGGAGCCCATAGACTTTGCTCCTGAAGGGCCTCCTGAGCGGACATCCTGTGGCCCCGAGAGTAGGCCGGAACCACCTCACCAGTACCACTCAGAATGTCCACCCACAGGCCCTGCAGAGGGCAGGACGTGGTCCACCCAGACCCCCGCTGTGGCCCCTGAGGGCACGCTTTACCCAAAGCCTTCCCGGCCACATCTCCCCAAGCATCCGCTGCACGAGCAGCCGAAAGACTTTTTATACTGATTTGTACATAACATTTTAAAATCGCTAATTTCCCACACCGCTTGGTTTTAACAATCAGAAACAAATGAATGAACAAACAAACAAGCAAACCACACACGAACCCCGAGGTATGAACGTGCCGTACGGACCATGTGAACCCCACAGGGTACAGGTGTCAACCTGTGCTCTGATCTGTCGAACGAATACATGGCAAATGTAGCTTCTTACATTCCTCAGTGCCTGTCTGTAACTGTGAATGTTCCGAGCACTAAGGGCCAGCCACACTGTTACATACCAGGATGGAAATCAACCGGTCCTCAGATAATATATTTTTAAGTTGGAGGTTATACATAGACTAGAGCTGACATGAACACATACAGTATATTTTTTGTAAGAGACAGAATTCTTTTAATGACTACAGCCTTTTTCCATAGAGCTTATTTATATTTTTTGTTCTCATTTTAAATGTCAGCACTGTAGTGTAAATAACTTTTTAAAAAACAAGTTGTAGTGTGATTTCTACGTAAATGGGAGCCTCATAATAAAGGATCACTTTACCGGGCTGCTGGTGTTCAGTGCAGTGCCGCCTGATGTCTGTGTACATGTTTACAAAAGAGGATTTTCCTGTGTCTGTTTTGTGAAGCGTTGTTGTTCGGCTGAGAGTCAGAGACAGCGGGGATGCAAAAAGACTAAACAGGTACTGTGTAGAGAGAATAGAATAGTAAGATTTTCAATTCACAGATTTTGCAAGAAAACAAAACTATATTGAAATATTATAAGACTAAATTACTTGACAGTATATCCACATTTACTGCTTAGGCATTTTTTTAATGTCTAGAAAATAAATCTGTTTAGAGCCTAAGATCCACCCGAAAGCAAAGGTAAGAGCCAACACATAACAGCCTGAGATTCTGTCAGAAAGCCTTTAGTGGTTTCTTATTATGCACAGTGCTCTGTCCTCTGAGGTAAGAAGCCTGCTTTGCTTTAGCCCTCTGCCTCCGGGAATGCCTGCCGCTGAGCTGCAGCGGTTTGTGGGTGCCATGTGCTTCTGGTTATGGCAGTTCTGTGTTCAAGGGAGGAACATCGATTGATATTAAGATGCGGCAAATGGATGCAGTTCACAGAACAGTATGCACTTGGTAGGAGGAGGTGGTCAGGCAATAGATACTCTTCTGAATAGATACTGAGCATCTGTTTATAACTAGTGGTCGAGAGTTATAAAAATATCTCAAAGAGGATGGTGGGGGTCAGACTTTTGCCATGTTGAAATTTGCCTAGTGGGGCTGAGTCCTGGTGATGAAATTTTCCAAGCACAATGCTGACGATGGCGCAGTTCAGATCTGGAGTTCGCCGGCGCAGTTCCCATGATATCGTTGTTAGATTTACCTTTACGTGAGTGATGATTACACAGAACAATTAAGAGGGGTGGTAAGGGGGGAATGGTATATTTTCATTGGGGATGGTTTTTGTCATGTTCTCTCATGTGGGATGGCATCCACATGCATCCCATGACATCTCCGACCCAGGTTATAACCATGCTACTGTTCTAGTCTAACATCACTGAGCTTCATGCATGTACAGGGGAGTGTGGCCACAAAAAATACCTTTAAAAATATGTACTGCTAGCCAATGAGGTGTTCAGGGGGCTGGAACTGAAGCAGTGCAGATGGTACTGGGTCAGATATATCATGGCAGACTGGATGTGGGGATCTGCACCACAGATGATTTTTTTTTCAGCAACTCTAGCTTAAGTGAATGCTCTTGCTGCCAAGATGTAGGCGAGTATCACTCATTCCAAATGTTCTGCAGGTATTGGAATAAGCTAATTTGTTATTACCTTAAGAGACATTAAATTTGAGTTGCGTTTCTCTCCCAAGCCTTAAAGTGAAACCAAAACTGCTGAAGCTGAAAGGCTTCAGGGGAAGATTCACTTTACTGCACTTACTCCACGTTGGGGTTCCATGCAGCTGGCTGCAGCTGTGTTTATGAGACCGTTGGGGCTAGCTCTGTCAGGGGAGCCAGGGATTGGCGAGATGAGGTTACGGCTGTACCAGCAGCACAGGCTGGGATTGTGCCGACCTGTGGGAGGGAAGCTGGAGGGGAAAACGAGGAAGATCCTTTAATAGCTTTGCCTCCATGTGTCCAGGCCAGGTAAACATACCTGCTCTGACCACATTGCTTCTGTACCAGTATTTAGGAAATCACATTAGATCTGTGGGTCTCAGTTCAGTTATGGAAAACTCAGTACTCTCTGACAATGTACACTGGCTTAAAGCATGATGAAAAGTGGATTGGGTGAAGCTGATTGATAGTCTAAGGAAATTGCCTTTTATTTATTCTTTATTCACAGAACATATTTGCAATTCAAAATGTTCCTTCTATTGCAACAGCATGTTACTGCGTGACAGCCATGAAACAGAATGACAGACCAATTTATAAATATCAAGGTATTAAATTAACCTAGCACATGCCATACAAAAACAGTAGCAATGCTCTTAATGTCTTGGTATCCAATGAAGAATTAAGGCTAAAAATGACTTAATGCTACATTATGGTTCATTGCATGAACCCCATACATTTTCTCATGATTCTCAGTCTGTTAAAAGTGACAGTGTGACCTTATCATGAGGAGGGTGTTAATTATTTACAATGGAGGTGGATGAAGTAAAGGTGGTTTTCCGTGCTGCTGTGAGAACCAGGTGGTCTGCACTTTGTGGTAGGGTAATAGCCTGACCCAGATGGTAACGTATCAGTCTCTTTGCTCCGGGAAGATGTTGTACCCCAGTTCAGTCATGGCACCCAGGAGTAGGACCCAGAGTGGGACACACACAAGCGAAAGCTTGATCTCCGCCAGTTGTTCAAGTCGCACACACAGCGTGAGGCAGAAGGCCACCTGCAGCAGCATGGCTGTCAGGTACCAGGTCTTCTTCCGTAGGTCCTGTGGGCCGTCGCGGGGCTCATGGCCCGGCTTGCAGCGCCCTGCCATCTTGAGTGCTAGCATGAGGAGGAGTATAGCATCAAAGATCCATACGGGCACGAAGATGAGGAACCAGTTCCAGTTGACCTTCTCATCAAGCTTCAGCACCAGCATGATGAGGAAGACGAGGCTGAAGATCCAGGTCAGTAGCACCCTCTGTGCTAAGGACATACTCATTGAAAATACGCCAGGGAAACACTCTCACCCCTGCAACACAAATCGGGCCCCCAAAAGCAAGATATATTGAGAAATTAGGAACAAACATTAATGCCGCCCTGCTCTGATTCCTATGCATATGGACACACGCCTCTGTTTCATATTTCCATAGATTGCTGTAAGTGCATTTATAAATTTAAAGTGAAACTTAAATTCTACTCCTTGCTTGTTTTAAGCTAAGCAGCCGGTCATGTAACGATTTACATTAAAGGAACATATCTTAAAAATACTGTCAAGTCCTCGGAAGCAGGGTGAGCATATAGGGTTTTTCCCGTACTTGTCCTCTTTTTTTGGGACCTAAAAATGCCTACGATGCCCTGTATTTCCCTTTGTTTCATGGTGACATTTGCAATCCGAATACTTTGTGTGCAGATTTGCGTTGTTTCACGCTGGGCCCCCTAGTGGTACGTGACAGTCATTACTGTATTACTGTACGTATTAGTATCTCATAATTGTGACTTGGTATCTGAACCATTTTTTATTTTATGTGGCGAAAACGGTCTTCCGTAAAAAATGAAATATCCGCTGTCGCGTAGCGCAAACCACGCAGTAATGACTGTCACGTACCGCTAGGGGCTCCATCGTGCCACTGTCCAGCAGCGCATGCCACTGTCACGTAGGACAAACCACGCAGTAATTTGGACCGGTTATACTTTCTATAAGTCATAGACCAAATTTGTACAGGGCCTTTAGCGATAACGGAGCAGCATAAAATCCATCCATTATCCATTTTCACGTCTGGCAAACCAGGTTGCAATGACTGTCATGCACCGCCAGGGGAGAGGAGCTCTGTACCGCCGTCCCGTGCCAATGGAATATCCGCTGTCACGTAGCGCAAACCACGCAGTAATGACTGTCACGTACCACTAGGGGGCCCAGCGTGACACTGTCATGCAGCGCATGCCACTATCACGTTCCACTACAGGACAGTCAAACCGTTGTCACGTGCCACGGTCCTTACGTGCATGGCACTGCCATGTAATAACGTAACAATACAGTACACTTAAAGCGCCCGGTGTTTTCCAAAGCAAAATATGATCACCCTATTCGGAAGTCACCTAGCACTGAACACTAACCGCAAAAATCCACATTTTTACTAAACAATATAAAACATGTATGCATAATAATAGTTTACATCAAGACTTTATATGGGTTATTTAGCAACATAACATCAGTACATATTTACTACTGTTGAACTTACGTGAACGTTTCTGCAATTCAGAGCAGGAGTAGCATTTGACTCCGTGAATATGTACATTCCAGTATGAACATCTTCCTATTATGTTAAATCTGCAGTAATCCTATTGCTGAAACCTAATCTTCTGGTTATTTCAATCAATTTACACCGCTGCCTCCCTTTAGTGATTGTTATTGGCGTGTGTGTAATGTTTTTGATCCCTTTTTAAAATAACGATTGGACCCTATTACTGTCAGTCCAAAACCAGGGCTTTCGAAACGTACTAAAACTATTTCTTCCGGGTCGAAAGTGTTTACCGTAAAATATAGACAAAATGGTCATATATTCGGGTGAATGAATTCTTATTAATATTTCACGTCGACTTTCAATGGCGATTTAGTTAATTCAGCTTTATCGTCCAGCAGAGGTCATCGGACGTGTCTTTTACCTCTGCAATTGCATATATAAAAAATAGCAATAAATTTTATTCGATTTCTAAAATCGATACATCGGTTCGAAAGAAAAATCATATACGATGTTAAAGTATTAACGTGAAATGTTTAGTCCATGTTGAACAAGTGAACAATTTTCCTGCAACATTCCAGCAAGATTATTACTATTGGATTGTTTGTAATTATAAAACTGTTTTCAACGCGTGTGTTTGGTCTGTAATTGTTACGTCGTGTTGATTTTTCCAAACCTGCCATCCGTAACGCGCATGCGATCTTCACATATGCATTGAGTTTAAATAAAATGCGCCTTTATACTACATAGATTGGTAAAAAAGCGACAACTTCTATTTATACAGTAAACGGATTGGGCTTGTGTCGGAAACAAATAATTACTGTAAAATTGATAGAGAAATATACTGAGTTGCCCACGTATTTATCGTTGTCGGATTATAAAGACGCAAGGATTTCTTTGAAAGTAGGTATCAAGTCATTGCGACCAAGAAAACCTCGAGGTGAGAGCTGGCATCCTTTCCGAAATTTCATTCAGTTCTCCCAGCCTAATTAAACCCGTTTATATTCTTGCAATGTTTTATTCAGAATTTTAAAGTCTCACTGGAGGCTCGCGCGTATTTGTTTGGTCTGCAGTCGTGTTTGGGAACGGCTGTTTTATTTTAAGACTCTGCTAAGGCGCCTTACAAACTTGTTAGTGCCTTATACGCCTGAGAAGTAGAGGAAGAAAAATTGACACAAAGCAAGTCGCTTCCAGGAGTCGGACGAGGAATAAAGCGCAAGAGGAGGTCGAATTAATCAAAATTAAAAGACGATGCAGGAAGCGACTGGGAGACTTCTGCTATACTGCTGGGATGCGCCGATGGGTGCACCGTTGTTTTTTTAGACACGTGTCGTACGGTTAGATTTTTAGGGGTAAAACCGGAGAGGAAACGTTAGTTTGCAGTCCGTCCGTGGTTGGTCGCTGTATAAGAAAAGCTGTTTACTGCATAATCTCATGTGAATTCCTTGCGTTTGTTTCTAACGATTGTTGTTTCCAGTTGTAACGGTACATTTCGTGTCATTTTTGCCGCTTGAGCAATTTGATGTGAGATTAACCACATCCCGCTTGTAAATGTAACGACTCGACTTTTTAGGGTTTTTTTTAGCACTTGATCGTATGCGTGTCACTGTTAGGCGCATGGGCTAGAGTCATCGTCTACAGTTTCGGTGATATAAAAAAAAACTTGAGTGCGATTCGTATCTGACACAAAACCGCGGTAAAGAGAGCTCGCAGTTAGCGATTCGGGATTCCATTGAATTCCTTTCTGCGGTGCAGTAACGTGTACATTAAAAAAGTTGCATTTTTTTTATTAAACAAGTATCAACAATTGCATACAGTTGTATATCACATGACACCCATGTAAAGGCCGTGGGTCGACTGTGTTGTGAAAGGCGCTATATAAACAAATTTCATTGAAAGTTATATATGCAGAAAAAGAAAAGACAAAGAAACCAATTAAAGAACGCAATTACATGGCATTGCGTTCATAAACATATACGAGGGGGTTGTTAATATGCGTTGAAATAGAGCATATTTAGTGTTTAACTGTTGACCTGGAAAACAAGTTCGAGGGACCCTGATACGTCCCCCCACTTTTGGGCGGAGGAAAATAACAGATCATTGACAAGTAGCATCCCTAAATAGGGTTTGATGCCGCGATGATTGAACTCATCAAACTGTGTCAACCACCAGGAGATACTCATAGCATGTTTGCTGCAGGTAGGAGTCCACTCACGCGCGCGCGTCCCCGTGCCAGTACTCACATGCGCGCGCGTCCCCTGTTTAGTGCATTAAACCATTAGGTCAAATTACGCCAAAAGCCCATCAGTCATGGCTGTTTAAGCTTAAGCGGATGATCGTGTGATTCACGTGTTTTCCATACTTTTTTAATCATCCAACGTGGGCCACGTGTTCAGGTGCTATATGGTCAGCATCTTTTGCATTTTAAGCACACAAAAAATCGAATGATTTTAAAGTTGGTCATTGCACTGTGGACAACTTCCTTAAAGCATGTTAAATCCCGGAGCCTCGTTGTTCTCCCTGTATACAGATAAGCAGAAGTCTGCAAGCTCCTTCCACTCCACCATCTAGGGAAGCAGCCTCTAGCATGCCTTGCAGCACCCTTGCTGTCACAGTTCACCTGGAAATTCGTGTCCGCAGCTATAAGTGGCAGAGCGGGTTGGGAAATCCCCTTTAACAAAGCGTCAACTTGTGCCTGGAAGGGGAGGAGAAGTGCAGCATTTTAATGGATGCTTTTTTCTGCTCCTGCCATATAAATAAAAAGAGGAAATGAGGTCATTCTGCTGTGCTGTGCAGCGGCAGCTGTGCGTTTCAGCACCCCGTTTGGGTTTTAATTTCCCTTCATTCTCCCGCATAGCTGCAGGGCCCTGGGAGGGCCCACGAGGCTGTGACCTTTGGGGGACCATCTGACCAGCTTTACCCTGCGTCGCTCCGGTTTGCCTGTGGCAGCTAATCCGTGTCGTCGTGTCTCCCCCGGCGCTTTCCGGTGTGCTATAGCTGCACTTGGTATTGAGCGCCGGCCTCGCTATAGTCCTTGGTTAGCCACCGTGCTTCGTCTGCATGCATAATTCATGATGAGCATTTTGGTTCGATTAAGGCGGCAAAGTATGGCTGCTGTTTTGTTCTGGATTTTTTTTTAAAAAGTGCCTAGTGAGTATTTCAAGATTTACTGTCACTTTTGCGATGGAAAATCTAGTGTCACAGTGCCCAGGTGTACTTTTGAGGAAGTACATTAACAGTATAGACATTGACAGTACAGTGGTCATGTTGCAGACAGATACAGGTCACCTGTAGCGACTGCATGGCTTGAGGGAAGGCACTGTCTCTGAAGCGGTTGGAGGTGCACCAGTTGCAATTTCCCATGGACACGAGTGTGAAGAGGGTGTACACTGGGTGACTGGCTGGGATCCATGCTGATGCACTCATCCCTCTGGCAGCATCAGAGGCAGACTGACTGGAGCTTTTTAAGATCTGTGCCGTCGATCTTTGAAGCCGTCAGGACACTACTTTGGAACCGTTTCAGCTCCTGAGTTACCTAATCACCCCACGATGCATCCAGTCCGGATATCCCAAAGTTCTTCAACCTTCTCAGGTAGAACAGCCTCTGCTGAGCCGTCTTGAGGATGCAATTGGTTTTACTGGGTAATTTCATGGCAACTCACATAGAGCCTTGCAGATCACGTCATGGATTTCTATAGATTTCTAAATTCTATAGAATCTATCTATTTTAGTAATTAAGTTGTACAAAATCTTAAAACTGTCTCATATTGTGTTTCTGCAAAAAATGTTAAAAGCTGTTACAATTAGTAATTTTTGCTATTCTGAACTTGATTGCTTAAGCTTGCCAATGGATCAAATCATAATGAATTTAGCTGAAATTAATGCCAGGAATGAGGAGGATCCTTCAGATGTGATATATAAATGAATATTACATTTAGAGACAGCTTTTTATGGTGATGAAAGCTGAGCTGTTGTTAATCTATTCCAGTGTTCCTAATCTGGTCTTCAGGGACCCACAGATAGGCCATGTTTGCTCCATGTTTTGTCCATGTTGAGTAGAAATGTAGACTGTCTGGCAGGGAACTGGGAGGGAGCAAAAACATGGACCGGCTGTGGGTCCCCGAGGACCGGGTTGGGAAACACTGATCTGTTCAGATGTAGCTGTTCTCCTCCCAGAGTAGTGTGTAGGACAAGGCAAATGGCATCATCCATGGATCTGTTTCACAGGAATGCACACTGGAGTGGGTCCGGGCTTGCTGGGATGTTGCGGTTCACGTGCAACATGACCGGTTTTTCCGGATGCTTCATAAATGGAGGCTAAAGTAATGGGACAGTAGCCTTTTAGGCACTCATTCGCACCTACAGTGCCTCCTCTTGACCAGCTTATTACAGAATATAAGCCGCGAAGCTGCTTTCTGTGGTGTGTAGCTGTGTTCATCACACATTTTACACAGTGTACTGATGTCTCATTGACCTGCCTAGATCAACTATATCTGATTTCAAGATGTTAGTGTTTTTTTTTTTTTATAACACTTTTTCATTCAGGCAAGTATCTGTTGAGTGCTGGAGAAACATTTGCTTAAGAACTCGTTCGGTGCAAACCTCCATGCTGCAGGTGTGGTACAAAAAAAGACAGTACATTACTATCAACCCAAGTAGCACTGATGTCTGTGGTCCTTTGATCTCGAAAGATCAGAAAACAGGGTGCAAAGCGGGCAGGTGCACAAGCAGCAGCTCCGGCACAGGAAGCGAGTGCTTCTACATATATACCAGCGCATTTTTGTCACACGAAGCAACAGGAATCATGGGAGGAAACCGCAGCTTGGTCGCATTTATCTGCAGGTCCTCCCACTCACTGGCCACAGCACAGTAGCAGAGTCTCCTGCCTCGTTTCCTGAGGCCCCGGTTTGAGGCTTTGAGACGATGGGCAGTCGGCGGGCGGATGGGAACATCTCCCTCACTGTAGGTTGCCTTCCGTCTTGTGGAGTCTGGTGAAAGACTGCAAGTTCGGAGCGTGCAGCCGGATCTGGCGCTAGGCTGAGCACAGCTCTCCAGCTTTTTAATCGGCGTGCAGGCGTGTCCCCCTGACCTCACCGGGAATGATGGCGGCAGAAAATGGGCCTGAGGGTGCAGGCAATCCCCAGCCTGTTTGTGGCGGCGTTTTCGGAGGCTTCGCAAGATGTGACTTCACGCGAATGTCTGGTCGAAAAACTGCACTCCCGGATTTGGTGCTTTTGCTGTTGTTCTTCTTGGGAGGCGAATCTTGTGCATTTCATAACAAACAATTGCTTGCGGTTTGTTCCAGTAAGGTTTGGCATGCATTATTGCTTGGCCTGTTTTGTCGAAAGGACTGTTTTCTATATTTAATTTTTTTGTGTTAAACAGGAGTAGTTTGACGTGTCCTTGACACCCAGAAGTTGATCACAGGGTCACTAACATTCTGCTGTCCTGCTGGCTGTGCACAGCTGGTCCTGGAAAAATGTCTCACTCAGAAAAAATGTGTTTCTCCGTCTCTCTGATCACCATGGCATTGCGTCGCTCTCGCAGTGTACCAGATTTATCAGTCCGTGTGTGGAAATGGTGGATAGTCGAGCATGATTTAAAATAGTACCACATGACATGGATGGAAACGCTTAGTGGTGTGGGGTTTGGAAAGGCTAGCTGGTGATGTCTCCCCACATCCGGGGCACTGGGTAAGCCTCTTTATCTGCTCTGGTGATCAGACCGTTTGTCTGCTGGAGTGTATTAGTAACAAAACCACCAGATAGTGGTTATGCATTTGATATAACAGGTCTGAACTCTCCATAATTGTCAGCCTTTATTGTAATGTTATGCTGATGGTTTGGTCGTAGAAGGGGTCAGATGGGGCAGTTGGTGCAGTCAGTGGTGTGTGTGTTTGTTTGTTCCTTGTTTTGAAATTAAATGAATGGTCCTCACTAAGCTAGTATACAAACATGGAGTGTGTGTGTGTGTGTGTGTGTGTGTGCGTAAGATTGCCAACTCTCACACATCTGGCGTGACAGTCATGCTTTCTGACTCTCACACTCATGCAAGGAATCTCGCGGCAAACCTATACTATTCCATTATAAACCTAAAATTAGCGTAGGGGTAGCTTGCAAACCCCATATACTATTTACAAGTTAATACAAATAACAAGGTAATAATTCTTACATACATATAAAGGTGCATGCAGACTTGTCTTGAATTAAAAATCTCACGCTGGCCAGCTGACCAAAGTTGGTAACACCTGTGTGTGTGTGTGCGTGCGTGTATTTTTTTTTGTGATTTGAATTGCTCTCTGTGATTCCTTTCTGTTCTATCTGCATATGGTGGGGCTTGAGTCTAGCCAACTAGCTTTAGACTAGGTGTAGGATGAGAGTGAAGGCCCAGAGCACTGACCCCATCTCCCTCTTTTTCAGCTTAAGATGACCCATGTGCCACCTGGCATGTAGATGGCGGCTATGGTCAGGGATGCTGTAGTGTGGTACCAGAAGAAGGTGAGTGTCAAGCCCCCCACGCACCCAAACCTCACTCCTTCCTGCCAGCTGGAAGCTGTGAGCTTTGTTACTAGGAAAAGGGAAACAGCCTTTTTATGGAAAAATTTGTTAGACTGTGCTCTCTAGTTCCAATTGAAATAATGTGCTTGCTTTCTCATACTTTCCCACAGAAGTAATGAGTAGATCTAACTAGGGCTAACCGTCAGGCACAGCTCCAGAGACCCGCCAGTGGGTCTGTAACGGGCTTTGGATTTCCTCAAGACCTTAAACCCTTCTGCCTTAAAGGGTTCAGTCCATAAAAGGGGGTTTGCAGTCAGGGGAGAGTAATTCCATCAGTGCTGAGGCCTGATAAGTGGGCCCCTCTCACTGTTCCGAATGAGCTTAGCCCTTGAAACAGGCATCCCGTGCTTCTGCTGCGTTCTACAGCGCTCTGTCCCGCAAAGTAGCATCGGGGGCCGTCGTCCGTCAGTCTTCGGTCCTGAACGTGTCTCGGCGTTTAGCGTGGAAGCTGAAAGCGATGCTCCAGGCAGGGGAAAGCGACAGAAGGATTATTTCCTTCTGTTAGGGTCTGAGGTGCTGGCGGACACCTTTGGCACGCACCATTCATAACTCCTGTTTCGTTGAACAGCTTAGCCGCCTCTGCTGCTAACGGCTGACAGTGCCAGCTGGGAGGTGAAGGGCTGCATAAGGACCCAAGAGCCTGCCGTTCATCTGCTCTGCCCAAATTCCCGGCTCCGGGGGGGCGGAACTTGTGAATTGTGAAGGATATAGGCAGTCTCCTGGCTGGCAGTCCACTTCTAATCCTTCCTCCATAACGGCCTTAGAAAATCACATAAATATCCCCCGCCGCATCATGTGCTGGTGTTCCGTTCGGTTCCGTGGCCCACTGGCTCGTGTGGCCCAGCCTGTGCGGTAACCCTGAGCGCGTGACCCACTTGGCTGCCGATGGTAGGAAGCCGCTAGCAGGCTGGCTGCCGTCGTTGTGGAAACGGGGCCCCTCTCCGCCCCCACCTCCCCTCTCACAGCCTCTCTCGCTCCTTTCATGTTAGAGACGCGGTCTTGTCGCCTCCAGGTCTCACTGCAACCTGTTGTCAAAGCTGCAAAGAAGCAGGCTGGGTGCAAGCTGAGCAACCAGGATCCACGTCATATGTGGAAAGGACGGCATGTAATAATGAATTATGGAAATCACAACAGCTGCTTCATCCCGGATAAACTGAACAGCTCCTATGCCCGGTTTGAGCATCGCAGTTCAGGTGCAAGGGCTGCTATGGTGTCTCCACTCCGAAGGAGTGTCCTGGTCACTCCAAAGATCGACGGCATCGATCTTGCACAGCTCCAGTCAGTCTGGCTCTGCTGCAGCCAGAGGGACGAGTGCATCGGCATGGATGCCAGCCATGCGCTTCACACCCTCATCGCACACTTCTCCCCTCGAGCCCTCAGCTCTGTACGCGACCAGTGCCCTGCGTCTGCACCCTGCACCGCTCTTTTTCTTTGTCCCTCTCATCTCCCCTCTGCACCCATCTCTTCTCCTGCGATCGTGGCACAAGAACTTTACTGTATCATCTGAATACGTGACAATGAAACTTCATTGTTATTCAGCTTATGGGAACTGAGATTTAGGGACAGTGAGCTCATTTGCTGGCCTTATGCACCAGACCTGGATGTGAAATGTTTCCCTGATTATATGGAATATTATACAAATATCACTTACAGATCAGCAGGGCTATTTATTCCGAGAATCGGGGGGTGATGTCAGATAAACCCCCTTGCCTCTGTAGTCTCAGCCCCGTGTCTGTCTGCTGACGCCACCTCTGGTTGCTTCGCTGTGACTTGTGATGCCTAATGATGCCTCTTTGCGTCTCCTGTGTTTACAGATTGGTGCATATGATCAACAGATATGGGAGAAATCGGTAGAGCAGAGAGAAATAAAGGTAATAATGGCCGTTTGCCACCAAGCCTTGGCTCCGCCTCCCTGTGGGCTCATTCAGAGTACTCCTCTCTGCCCTCTTGTGTCCTTTTGCGAAAGTGATTTCAGCAGATAAAACCCAAGTTTAGTAGCTGCGGTCTGTCTTTCTCCACAGGGTCTTCGGAACAAGCCGAAGCGGACGGGCCATGTGAAGCCGGACCTCATCGACGTGGACCTTGTGAGGGGTAAGGGGGAGGGGCTTCTGGCTCGTCGGCAGGGGGAGCAGCGGTTATGGTTCTTACCACTGGAAGCCTCAAGTTCTCAAAAAGATCTGCTCTCTGCAACATGCCACTTCTGTGAAAATGTGTGAAATGCAAGTGCCATCTAGTGGTGCCATGTGGAAATTAGGAGAATCGTGTCCCATTGCTGCAAACCAGGTGCCCAAATCCAAGTAATTTACACTTTTGTCATTTTAAATGAATAATATCTTGGGATCTACCTAAGCCATTTAAACACAAGACCATCTCCTGTTATTCGTTTCGGGGGCCGCTAGACTGATCTCGGGGTGTCCCCTCTCTGGCCCTTCCCCCATAGGCTCTGCGTTTGCGAAGGCCAAGCCCGAGAGCCCGTGGACCTCGCTGACTCGGAAGGGCATCGTCAGAGTGGTCTTCTTCCCCTTTTTTTTCCGCTGGTGGATCCAGGTGACGTCCAGGGCCATCTTCCTGCTGCTGTTCCTGCTGTACCTCCTTCAGGGTGAGTCAACGGGATGGCCCCGCCCACTTCCTCCCAGATACGCTCGATTGGCTGGTGACTGCAGCCTCCCAAGAGCCACACTCTGTCCTTACTGTCAGCAGCCAAAAGCAGAATGAAGCTGTTTTCCGCTTGTAGACTGGAATAGGCTTTCCAGGCTTCTAGAGGAATTCTAAGCCCTGTTTCGTAATCTTCATTTCGAAAAGTTATTTCAGTGCAGAGTGTACTTTGCCGGGTTTATGTACAGTCCCCCTCCCCCCCACTCTATTTGAGCTGCCCCACAGTTGCAGTTGACAAGTTGCCCACACCATGAATGATCACCATCTCTGTCACCTTCTGTTCACAATGTGGGTTGGACCAAAATTTCTCTCTCACCCCCACCCCCGCTTTCCGGGCTGTAGTGGTGGCAGCTGTCCTCTTCTTCTCTATCCAACAAACGCACGGTGTGCCCGTCACGGAGGTGTTCGGCGCACTCTGCCTAATGCTGCTCCTGGGCACGGTCCACTGCCAAATAGTCTCCACCAGAACGCCGAATCCTGCGCCCTATGGTGCAAAGAGGAGGAGGTGAGTCTGCAACTCATTTACCTTCTAGATGATTCTCGTTGCCTGGTTTGATATCTGAACCCTTTTTTTGTCTGGCAAAAGGAAATTAAGGAAGGCTGCACACTTGGAGGTGCATAGGGAGGGAGATGGCTCCAGCACTACCGATAACCTCCAGGAGGGGGCACCACAGGGACAGATGTCAACAACCGGCCACAGTCTCAGTGCTCTTCTAAGAGAACTCTGGCATGAGCTCTTCAGTATGGGGTGTGTAAACTACTTCTCCTTTCAGTACCAAGCTACTCTATGTCCTCCTCTCGGCTCCCTCAGAGCAACGCATTTCCCTGTGTTGTTGGATCTTCTATGTTTTCAGCAGGGCCAAGAAATCCAAGCTGTCTGCCAGTAAGTACAAGGAAACCTTTGGCTACGTGTCCCTGGGTGCTGAGGTGACTGGATCAGGGCTGGAAGCACATGTGACCCCGTGTGACCTCTTACGGTTTGAGGAGACCAACTGGCGGGCCTCGCCGTCCCGAAACTCTGCACCACGGTTTACTCCACCGAAGGTGGGTGTCACAGCCCCCCCCCCCATCTCATGAACCTGTGTAATTGTGTAGCTAGTAGCAAGCCGCTAACGGTCTCCCAATGTGTCCGCACCCCTGTCAAGAAGACCCCCAGTCCCCGTGTTGTAGAGAACATGTCTGATGAGGCTTCCAGCGAGGAGGACCCCGAGGCTCCCTGTGGATCCGCCCGCCGGGGGGCAGAGCTTGTGAATGGTGACTTCACGCTACGCTACAGGAAGTCCCTGAGCTGCAGGAAGCCGTACAGCACAGAGGTAGGGGGAGGAGGGGCTGGCATAGATACATCCAGGGTGACGCTGACCGCCTTTGAAATAGTGATGCCCCTTGCTGTGCTTAATAATGGAGCAATGCATCATGGGATTCTTGGTTCATGAGTTAATTGTGGCCCCCCACACTCAGGAGACGGCGCGGTCTGGCACCAGCGGTAGCTCACGGCGCTCCAGCCTCCGGCAGGACTCTGGCAGCGCCCGGCCCGAGTCCGAGACCGAAGATGTCCTGTGGGAAGATTTTCTGCACTGTGCTGAATACCGGTCGTCCTGCAGCAGTGAGAGCGAGGGCGATGGTGTCTCCTCCCGCCCCCCCCACAAGAGGGAGTACCGGGACGACCCCTTTCACCAGGTGGGACACCAGCACAGCTCGCTGTCCCGCCCCTGTTGTCAGACTGCCGCCGTGTTAACCGGGTTGTCCTCGCATTCATGGTGTTTGCACAGCACACATCAGTCCTCGTACTGATGTCAGGCATTTAGTTAACTAAACCATTAAAAACCAGGCAGCCAACCACCTGCAGCAATATTCACAATCTTCTTTTTTCAACTATTTATTTATTGTTCATTATTGCCGTTATGCACAGTCAGTTTATATCTTGCAGTGTTGTGGTCTGTACCAGTGATGTCATGAGGCAATATCAAGAATCAGAAATAAATAAATATACATATATATATTGATCAGTATCGACTACTACAGCCCAATCTAATTTTTAACTTATTTTTAATTTCCTGCGCCCAATTTACTTCAGTAGCGCAGATTGTCTTGCAACGCCAGATAAGGCCATGAGATAAGGTAGCAAGAGAGTGTCTTTTAATGCAGCAAATCTAATTAGGCGCTTGCAGAAACATCATAAGGAAGAATACGGCAAAATCACAAGGCTTACTCAGATGAAGAATGCAGTGGCGTCTATTGTATGTGTATGTATATTTAAATATTCATTATAAGATCTGATCGAGATTTGAATCGGCAGACATAAATATTGAATGCATCAGATCGTAGTACTAAAAAAGTGGATCTGGACATCCCTATTCTGTACATGTTGATTTTTGCATTTGTGGTTGCTCATTACTGTACAGTACTCTTGGCACAGTACAGCCTCTGTACAGGCTAAATTTTTAATTTCTGATTTTATTTTCAAATTTATGTACACTACTGATTATTGTTTGTCCCTTTGGCTTTCTGTTCCCCCAGGGGTATCTATCTAATCTATTTTATCTAATCTGTCTGTGTTTATCTAACCCTCCCTTCCCTGTTGTGACTTCTTTCTCTCAGACGGCTGCAATCCCATCCACATTTCTCCACTGTCCCTGTGTGGCTTCAGTGCAAACTAATGTCCATTTTATTGCTAGGGCCATGCCCCCTGGCTGCACTGCCCCAGCCCAGGCCTGGAGCGCGTGAGCGCCATCGTGTGGGAGGGTAACGAGTGCAAGAAAGCCGACATGTCTGTGCTGGAGATCAGCAGCATAATCATGAACAGGGTGAGCAGTCGTCTGGGAAGGTATTAAGAACTTCAGGGATTAAACCAGACAGACTGGTTATTGAATCACAGAGGCAGTCACTGGAACACCATTACAGCTAATAGGAATGCTCTGAGCCTACATATCTTTTTTTATTAAATGTATTAAAATGGTACACAGTAAGTTTATGAACGGCACGGAAGGGCTGGAACTATAAGCAATATGTATAAAATGTTCTTAATGAAATGGGTGAGGTGAAATGGCAAGACGTGCCTGGCTCATATTGTGCTGTCATGGCAAGGCTTGAGCTTGCTGTCTGCTGTGTGGCTATGTTTGTAGGTGAATCTCTACACTCCCGGAATAGGATACCAGGTGTTTGGGAACCTGGTGTCGGTGATCTTGGCCCTCACACCCTTCGCATTCAGGCTATTCCAGCATGAGGACCTGGAGCAGGTGGCCACACTCTCAGCCAATGAGCTGCTCTCCATCGCTTTCGGCTCCAGCGGCGAGGTGATGGTGATCGTCATGGTGACTGTCAGCTTCGTCGTACGAGCCTGTGTCATCTGGATTTTCTTCTTCCTGCTGAGCGTGGCGGAGAGAACCTACAAGCAGGTGATCACACTAAACATTGCTGGAGAAAACTGCAGTTCAGGATTGGGAAGGTGTGTAGTGAATTGGCACCCTAAACCTTTGCAAACCTTTATCACCTCTCATCTCAGAGGTTGCTGTTTGCAAAGCTCTTTGGTCACCTGACGTCGGCCAGGAGAGCCAGGAAGTCTGAGGTGCCCCACTTTCGTCTCAAGAAAGTACAGAACATCAAAATGTGGCTCTCACTACGTTCCTACCTAAAGGTGTGTTTGAAAGCCCAGATCCCCGATCACATCATCCCACAGTGTCAAAACAGCAGGCAATCAAAGCCAACATTTAATTTTTAAAACGCATGGAGTAGGTGAACTTTGAGCGAGGATCTAACAGGAACGCAGTCTGCTATTGTCATCAAAGATGAGCCGGTCTGTGATTCTGCCCCCCCCCCCCCCCCCACCCCACTAGGAGGGAATTCAATGAACCGTGAAAATTCATGTTTACTCACACCTTCCCTCCCGCCACCTTCTTCACGTATCATAGAGAAGAGGCCCTCAGCGCTCTGTGGATGTCATCGTTTCCTCTGCGTTCCTCCTGACGCTCTCTGTGGTCTTCATTTGCTGTGCTCAGGTGAGCTGCTTCCTGAAAATGGTGAAATGGACACCAGGCGTGTGTGTGTGTGGGGGGGGGGGGATCCGTCTCCCTGATCCTCGCCTTTGTACCCCTTTTGTTTACATTTTCCTGACACAATGACCTGTAGCAGATGACCATGCTTTCTCAGAAGGAGGCTAATCGTGCGTTCCATTATACCTCAGAGGTCGGAATCCGAGTCAGATACTGAGTTTTCAAGGCCGGAAGTGACGACAAGCGCGCTCCCATTTCTCGAAAATCTGAGATAATCTCTGCGCCGCCCAGAGTACACCGAGTTTCGGTTTCAAGATGGCTGCCTAGTGCAAAGACTGTACATGGTGCTGTGATATTTTACATTAAGCACTTTAGTACTGTTTGAGTCAACTTCGTAAGCCGTGTACACCGAAGTGTTATTGTAGTCGATAGATGTGTTGCTGCGGTGAATGGCATACGCTTGGAGCCGTTCATAGTCCGAAAGAGCTAGCGCAAGAGCCACTTTCTTGGAGGCTTCCATCTTGGATCCAAGTTCGGCAAGTGGAATGCATCCGACTCGGTTTTCCTCGAGTTTTTAGCGGAGTCCCGAGTTCCGACCGCGGAGGATAATGGAACGCATGATAAGATATGTTGGATCAGTCAAAGTGAGGCTTCTATATAGTCGTAGAAAGGTGTTCCAAGAAAACTCCAGATGAGCTCTACTTAGGGAGCTTGAAAAGAGAAGCTACAAGCCGGTGAGATTCATCCTCTCTCGTTCTCCCTCGTCTGTTTCCCGTCATCCTGCTCAGTTGCTCCATGTCCACAAGACCTTCCTGGACTGTCACTACAACTGGGAGCTGATGATCTGGTGCATCTCCTTGTCCCTCTTCCTGCTGCGCTTCGTCACCTTAGGCTCAGAGACCAGCAAGAAGTACAGCAACACCTCCACCCTCCTGACAGAGCAGGTACCGCTCTGGCTGCGGCCGCCACTCCCGTGCCGTGCCGGCAGACTCTCTCCAGCTGACAGCTCTCACGTTTCCTCACAGATAAACCTGTACCTGAAGATGGAGAAGAAACCTAACAAGAAGGAGGAATTGACCCTGGTGAACAACGTTCTGAAGCTGGCCACCAAATTGCTGAAGGTAGAACCGCAGAACCTTTAACGTCGCTAATGCTAGTGAGAATAACACTCACTGTACTCACAGGTTTGTAGTCACATTCTTTAGGATGCAGTTATCATCATCAACTGGGCCAGAGTCAGCTAGGAGAAGTCATGAAGATGCCGTCTTGTAATTAGTTTTTTTCTTTCTTGCTTTATTCAGGAGCTGGACGCACCTTTTAGGCTGTACGGTCTCACCATGAACCCTCTGCTCTACAACATCACCCAAGTGGTGATCCTGTCGGCCGTATCTGGGGTCATCAGTGACCTGCTGGGGTTTAACCTGAAGGTGTGTTTCAGCAATTTCTGTCTGTCCAGTCCTTAGTTTGAGTCCCCACAATAATGGTAATTATACTTTATTGATCCCCATTGGATAAATCATGTTTCCACCTCCCCCATCCTGCTCTGCACGACACACATGTTGGTGAGAGCGAGCTTGGCAGCGATGGGCAGCCGCCCTCAGCAGCACCCATGGAGCTGGGGGCTGAGGGCTTTGCTCATGGGCCCACAGGCATGACTATTAGAGTTTGAGCTCAGTCTAGCCAGAATACAGGCACAGAGGCTTAGTCCACTGACCTACACAAAGCCAGCAAATACATTGTCTATTACTTGCATCTCGTAAGTGTACGATCTATATCTAACACATAATTTGTCAGCATAGTGAGTCCATTTAATGTAACTGAAAAAATGCTTGTAGATCATCATTAGTAGTACATTATGTTGTTTTCAAACTTGTGTTTTTCCCATTCATAGTTGTGGAAAATCAAGTCCTGATGTGGAGTCAAAAATCAAATCCTGACATAAAGCTACAGGAATCTGGATGGTCCATTCATCAGAGGAGATCAAGTTCCTCTGAGCTGACCGGAGCCATGCTGAGACTGACTGAACATCTAGGAGAATGGACTGGCATATTCCCAGATATTTAGTTTCTCATTTTTGTGCAATCCTGATATTTATTTGAACATTTCAGTGCTTTTTAAGCAAAAATATGTTTGCAATGTTTAAGTATTATTTTAGCTAAAACAGGTTGCTGTCAGTATGAGGTGTTACTGTACTCATTTGCTCGTAGTCGTTCAGATAATTGCATTTTGCAGCTGGTGGGTGCTTCAGTCACCTTCAAAGGCTGAGCGGCACTCCATTTGGCATGTTGTGCAAAAGGTCAAGAGCCTGATTAGGCCCGGAATTTTGGACCAGCCTGTTACCATGGCAACCGCTCCAGGAGGCTTATGAAACGAGGCTAAGAAGCCTTCAAAAGCAGCCATGGGCTTACCCCGGCAATGCCAGCCAGGATGGGGGTGTTTCCATGACACCTAGGTGCTGTGACTGGACATGATGGCTCCGCAGCGTGCCACTCATGATGCGCAGGACACAAATCTATATCCTTATGCTGTTGTTACAGGTAACATGTATCTTACACCGTTATCATTTGTGTTTCTATCCTTACTATTCACTTAACAGATGTTTGTTTAAAGTGGTTTGTCTATTTTTTATTATTATTTTTTGGATGGATGTTTTCTGAAGTACCTGGTGTAAAACTGACCTGAAGTTTCCAGGTCTGACCTTCTTTGTCACCAGTGGTGTTTCACCACATCACTTGTGACGCGATTGTGTGGCGTGCTTGACCAAGTGACCTACCACTGGTCAGATGAAAAGCTGTTTCAGTTTCTGACATTTAGTTATCAGAAAATGGCTTTTTTAACCAGGCTTGGGCTTTGGTGTATTTACTTGGCCATGCCTGGTAGTGTGCACTTTAAAGGAAATGTTACCTTTTTTATAATGGGGGGGAAAACCTCATCCAAATGAAAGCTTTTCTCTTCATGTTTGCTCTTCGTTGTGACAGAGACCAAAGGGCATTTTGCTAAAAAAAAAAAAAAAAAAAAAACAGCTGTATCAGTTTGTTCATTTCCTGTAGTACCTTCTTTTAAGCTTGTTTTTGAGTATTATGGTTCTTTCCTTGAAAATGCTTGGAATCGCATTCCTTCTTCTTTAATTCTCGCCCCCCCCCCTTCCCCAAAAATAATAATCCACAATGTTACATTGTATAAGAACATTTGAACATTTGCAGAAAAATGTTTTAGGGGGAATAACTGAATTATTTTATTTAAAACGAGACACTGCATTGCTCTGCATATTTAAGTTTTCATTCCTACGTTTGGAAATGACATGATGTATCTGTTATAAATGGCTGTTACAGATTTTTGTACAGTATAGGGATTGTGAAGTATTCTTTAATCCAATATACTAGGAATATGTTACGAGCTATGGCTTCTTAACAAGAAATCTGACCAGAACCCTGTTTGGTTCCCATGACTCGATGTAACGTGAATTGTGTTTCACACTCCTGTCATTAAATACTCGTGGCTGACAGCTAAGTTTCTCATTTTCTTTCCCACTGGTCAGCTTTCAAAAACAATCAGAGCAATTAATAGTCCTTGCTCACTGTTGCCTGCCCCGTGATATCGTTTTCCTCCCCCCACTGTTGAGTAACCCAGTCCCCCAAAATGTATGTCGACCCTCATTAATCTTGTCACGCCACCACTCAGGTACGTTATCAGATCTGGGGCGTCCCGTCATGCACTTATTGTCTTGGAGATGACTGCATTTCAAGGATCAGCAGTAGTGAAAGGAGTTGCAGAAGTGTCATCTGCATTACAGGCTAGCGAATGTGTGTTTAAATCAGGTTGCAGGACGTGTCCAGCCATGTGTTCGACCTGAGTGAGCTTCCAGTGAGACTGGCCGGTCTCGTCGCATTCGGATCGTCTTATCTCCCATTTGCCATAAACTGCTGTTGACACAGTGATTGAACTTGAGCTGTGGGTTATTCATTAGAAGTGATTTTTATGAGGTGCCTTAAATAAGAGCTTGCCCAAGACCAAAGTCTCTTCTGGAAGCCCTCCATCACTCAGTCATCAACTACAGACCGTCTGTTGGAGCTCAGGTAAAATTTAGTTATTTTCCAGCCTGTTTTTTTTTTTTTTTTTAAAGATTTATCTTTAAAGTCTTCCAGAACTTAGTCGTGGTCCTAGTTGTTGTTACCATGCTGTAACCTACCATGTCTCATCGGTTTTCTGACATTTTCACTGTTGAGCTTCACTTCAGGATCTCTGTTGATGTAGTCACTTTCAGGGAAGATGTAGCAAGTGTGGTACCAATCATGTTCTGAAATAAAAATGAATGATTCAGAAGTTAAAGTAAGCTTTTACATTGATGTGATATTTATAATGTGTGTCTTCTTGTACGTTGAAACTTAAATGTAGCTTGCCTACAGTAATAAATATTTTATGTCCAGCATTCAAGAGATTTTAAATAAATTTTAGCATTTTAAGTTACTGATATTTTTATGTTGTAACTACAGCTGATCGACATGATGGCCGATGTCAAAGCGCCCCCCAACTCCTGCTGTTCTAAATTCAAGGTCAGCCCCTTCCCCTAACCCATTAACCATTCGTTCTTGGGGTAATCCTGTGCTATAGTACTTCTTCACCCTTTCTTATTAGATTTTGGGTTAACTGAAATTTCGAGTTAACAGATATTTTATCTGCTGCATATTATATTCAACATATTAATTGTTTTACTTGATACGCACTGAGGGACGTCAAGGAAATGAAGCAGGGCTATTGCCCTTTGGTGACCAGTTCTTGTTCACTTTTCTCCTCCTCACTCATTGTTAAATTTCTCACGAATGTCTGAGTGAGTCCAACCACATGGATGAAAAGCACATGCAGAGCTCATGCAAAAGCAGCGATGGTAAACATTACACTAATTTTTTATTTTTTTTACATATATTGGATAATCTTGAAAAAAATCATTCAAATATCAAAACTTGCTAAGTTTTGTTTCCTAAGACAGAGTTAAAGCATTCATGCACAGCTGTGATGGGAAAGGCTGCTGAAGGTCTAATGATTCACTACTTTCTCCCTTTGTCTGGGCTGACAGGTCCCAAGTCGGAAGGCATTGCATTCTTTTTTATTAATAATGCAGCATGAATGCCAGACAAATAGTGGATTTAATAAAATGAATGCAAAAGGCATATATTTTATTGTTAATACATGTTCCTATTGCCAGAAAACCGATGTTGTATAACCATTTGACATGGTAAAATAGTGGCCTTTTCGCAAGTGTTTGGTCAGACCCTAATTTTATTTTATTTATTTATTTTTGAGTCGTTTTTGTTGGTTGTATGACTCTCCTGCATGTGGGGAATAATCCAGCTTGCATTTTTAGGTAGTTTCTGACCATCCTTGCTCTCTGTGTCTTTATCTATAGGTAAGCACTTCAGGGATAACTGTGGAAAATTGATTTGTTGATCATTACCTGAGGATTTCTGTGCCTTTTTCAAAACACTCAGGGGGTACCCTTTGACACAAAACCAATCAAACTGGCCATTAATGATTAACTTTCTTCTTTGTTTGTTTCCATTCCCCTGCTGCTGTTAAGGTACAAATGGCTATTATAAATTATTTAGTAATATCATATCTTATATAGCTCCAGTGTCTATAATGCTTTACATCAACTTAGATTGTCCTTTACCTTACATAAGCAAAATCTGGGTCATGCTGAATACTTAATTGAGAGCTGCTTGTGGCCCCTGTGGATTTGGGACCTTGGAGATATTTATATTTGGGTTTCTTTGGATGTTTACTGAAGATTTTCTGGGGAGCCTTTTTGTGGAAATATGCAAAAATGTTGTCCGCATAACCTATTGAAAAACAGAAATGCTAGTGAAGTATAGAACTGTAAGATACCCCTGCTGCTAAAGGCAATATTGTTGGAGGTGCGTACATGACTCATAAGTGTCATATCATCAATTAAATGGTCCTTTGACTACATATTATCAGCTCACTATATCCCATCAAAACAGGGAAGCCAAGTAAACAAACCAATCACTCATGAAATGTCACTAGCCGCCAAAATAGTGGAAACATTTCCAATTTAGCTTGTTACTTATTTAATCGCCCATGTACAATATTTGTACAATCATAAACTGGACAATTAAATAAGTAACTGGAGCAGCAGTTGAATAAAGGTCTGCAATCTCAAGAAATTGGAAGTGATTCCAAAATCTTGGCTTCTAGTGTAGGGGTTAATATTCGTCTGCCCTTGTAATACTGTAATACTCAGCAAAAGAGTCAGGAGACTGTACACATCCAGAAACAATCTTCATTCAAGCACAGACTTTTAGAAACACACTAACGTAAACAACGCTCTTTCAAAAGTGAGTCCCATACCAGAGAAATCCACACGTTTCCCAACATGGGGCTCACCTTATTAATCTGAATGTGGCGTACATTCACAATGACCCTTCTAATTGTCAATTTACTGTTTTTTTATTTTATTTTTACTTTGAACACTTGTATAAACTCTTCAAAATTAACCAACCATTTATTTACAAACGATTAAACCATTTTATAAACTAAAAAACTGATGTACCACAAAGCATGCTGGGCAGCTATGCTACATTATAAGATAGACTGGAGAAAGAGGAGTGATTATAAAGGATGAACTCTTCACTAACGGTGAAGAATCTTCGTCTATAGTTGGCTCTTTAAGTGCTAGTACCATGCTCCCGTTTGTGGTGTCTCCCGCCAGCTGTTCCTGGCGTCCCTGTCCTTCGTCTTCTTCACCAAAGCCTTCCAGGGGAGTTACATGAAGAGCTCCATCACCCAGATCGAGAGGCGTTTCGACATCCCCAGCACGCTGATAGGCGTGATTGACGGGAGTTTCGAGATCGGTGAGCGTGACTGTCGCCTAACTGGGCGGCGGTAAATGTTACCTCCGAGGGACCATCATAATGCATTATGAAGATATTTATAGTGCATTGTGGATGAGACATAGCATTCATAATGCATGAGAAACATTGTTATAAGGCAGGGGTGCCCAATACGTCGATCGCGAAGGTAGTGCAGGTAGATCGCGCCACATTTAAAAACATTTTTTAGATGCCACTTGATAGACGTAAAGGGCGGCCAGTTTGCTGTCGCTTAGTAAAAACGTTGTTACATTAGGTTACCATAACATCTACTTAGATCCCTTATCTTCTAACGCATCTTGGATCACACGGGTCACCAGGCAGAAAAC
>JAODKK010000001.1:10623959-10654581 GCA_026774405.1 Petrocephalus microphthalmus | reverse complement strand
CCCCCCTCCTAAACAATATTTGTAAACGCAATCAGTTGTAAGTAAGCACCATTTCCACTGCAGACCGTGGTTACTGGCTTCCACCTGTGATCAACTGTAATCAGTGTGATTAGTGAAGCATAAAAACAGCTGTTCCTGGAGCATTCCCTTGCTTGGTAATGCAACTGACAGCAAACAACTGACTATAGGTGGCAAGCCCCTTTCAAAAGATCTCAGGGATAGAGCTGTGGGCAGACATAAAGCAGGAGATGGATACAAAAAAATCTCAAAGGCTTTATCAGTCCCAAGGAGCACAGTAACGTCCATAATAAAGAAGTGGCAAGTGTTTGGTAGTACAAGGACCCTCCCTGGATCCAGCCGTCCCTCCAAACTGGATGGAAGGTCAAGGAGGAAACTGGTAAGAGAGGCTACCAAGAGGCCAATGGCCACTTTGAAGGAGTTACAGGATTTTATGGCAAAGAGTGGTCATTGTGTGCACGTGACAACAATTTCACAAGCGCTCCACAATCAAGAAAGGCCGCATTAAGGCTCATTTGAGCTTTGCCAGAATGCACCTTGAAGATTCTGATGCCAAGTGGAAAAGGGTATTATGGTCAGATGAGACCAAAATCAAACTATTTGGCCTCAATACCAACCAGTACACATTGGCTGAAAATCCAATGCAGATCATCATCCACGACACATCATACCTACAGTAAAGCATGGAGGTGGCAGCATCCTCTTGTTGGGGTGTTTCTCTGCCACAGGGCCTGGGGCTCTCGTTAGGGTAGAAGGAAAAATGGGTGGGGCAAAATACCGTCAAATTCTTGAGGAAAACCTGCTACCCTCTGCCAGAAAGTTTAAGATGGGCAGAATGTTCACCTTTCAACACGACAACGACCTGAAGCACACAGCAAAATTGACCACACAGTGGCTGAAGGAAAAAAAAGTGAATGTGCTCATGTGGCCCAGTCAGAGCCCAGACCTAAACCCCACTGAAAATCTGTAGAAAGATTTGAAGATGGAAACCCACCGATGCTCACCATCCAATTTGACCAAACTTAAACTCTTCTGTGAAGAAGAGTAGGCAAATATTGCTCAATCTAAAAATGTGTGAAGCTGTTGGAGAAGTATCCCAACAGACTCAAGGCTGTCATTAAAGGAAAAGGTGGTTCAAACCGAAAGTTGGGTTTATAATACTTCATGAACGCATTATAGTGCATTATGAAGGTATGTGTAATGCAGTATAATGACTGCTTTAAGTAAAGTGTTATCAATTTTTTTTTCGGTGTAGATACAACTACGAGAGCATGGCAAAGGCATCACACGTGGCATCGCGTGGGAATGACTCTGGGACGTCTCCATGCTCACCATCGACTCAGGACCTGCAGCAGCAGCCTCCCGCTGGTGAGCACTGTTAATTTTATCAACTCGGAGTTAACGAGATCCTTCTGGTTTAGTCATGGGCTGGCGACTTTGTGTCTCTGAGTTTGTGTCTTTGCGGTCAGGCTGTGATAATGGCAGCGAGGATGGCTCCCTCATGTGGATAATAGTTCTCCTGGGGAACATGCTGCGTGGCATTGGCGAGGCAACCATCGGACCTCTTGGCACATCCTTTATCGATGACTATGCCCGGCCAGAGAACTCTGCCTTCTACATCGGTAGGTCCCCTTCCCCTACAGCCAGTCTGTGTGGAGATCTGTGCCCAGGTGTCTCGGCCTACAGCTCACTATTCTCCCTCCACATCTGCTCCAGGCTGCCTCCACACCATCGCTTTGATTGGGCCTTTGTTTGGTTACAGCCTCAGCTCACTGTGCGCCCGGCTCTATGTGGATATCGGCTTTGTAAATCTGGGTAAGTTTCTGTTTGCTCAAGCCACAAACATTTAAGTTACCTATAAATATAAGATAATCACAGGGTTTGTAGAAAGGTGTAGTTGAGGATAGCCAAGTCCTACATATGGTCCCAAGAGAAGGTCAATGCTGTCTATGTAATCTGGTATGGCTAGGAGAAAACTTGGCAGGTAGAGCTATTACCCAGAATGCTATGGGACGTTGCTGTGCATTGTTCCAAAGGAATGTTAATGAATGAATGATACATGCTCAGAAGTATCATTCATTGTATTGTTTATGCTTTATCATGCTTTCTTTGATGGATGACGTCCACATTACTTCAGATGTCTTTTCAATTTTAATGCCAGATTTAAATATATATAATTCAGATTTTTTGGGAATTTGTAAGGAATTCTGTATAATACAGACCATATAAAATAAAATGGTTTTTTTTAATTATTCATGTATGAAAGGGCTTTGACCCCAAAGCCTGATATGAAGCTACACATTCTGAACCACCAGTGAAGTTCATGCAGCTATTTATTAAATGGTGGTTTTATAATTTTAGCTTTTTTATTGAATGCAATGTTTCCCATGCCGGCCCTTGGCGACCCACAAGACAGTCCACATTTTTGGAACTGCGAGGGAGCAAAAATGTGCACTGTCTGACAGGGAGCTTGGGAGCCCGGCTGTGGGTCCCCAAGGATCGAATTGGGAAACACTGATTTTATTGATTTTGTTTGTTTGGCTGTGTTCCACTAGACAGTGTGACTATCACTGTTCAGGACTCGCGCTGGGTGGGAGCCTGGTGGCTTGGCTTCCTAGTGGCAGGGTGCTTCAATCTGGTGATCTCAATCCCTTTCTGGTTCTTGCCTCGGGAACTCCCCGAGCATGGGCAAGCCATGCTCCACCCTTCAACCAGGCCTTCCAGAGATAAACATAAGCCTAATATCATGGAGATAGCCAAAGGTATGTGGACAATGTGTCAATAATCCTGCCTCACAACAAAATACCCTTCATGTTTTATGCAACGCAGCTTTCAGCTACCTATTGTGGTCTCTTAATCTTCAGGGTTTCTGCCATCGTTGAGGAGTTTGCTCACCAATAAGATCTACATCCTGTACTTAGTGACAAGCATCATGATGTTCAACGGTTTAGTCATCATCCTCACCTACACGCCCAAGTATTTCGAGCAGCAGTTCGGTCAAAGCACCTCCACGGCAAACATGTTCTTGGGTAAAGACTGAAATGAAACATAAGCTACCTGTCGGGTTAACTTAAGGGTGCATAATTAATTCACACCAGCTCTCCTGTGAACATAAGAGCACATGTAGGTCTCATAGCTATGCCACATGTTTTCTTACTCTTCTTTGCATGCTGAAAATATTGACGCCTAAAGATTCCATCACGCCTGTGTTTTTTTGTTCTTGTTGTGACCAGGGGTGGCCACCATGCCTGCGGTGTGCCTGGGAATCTTCTGCAGTGGGATCATTATGAAGAAGTTCAAACTAGACATGGTGGGGGCAGCCAAGGTGGCTTTCTGGACGTCCATTGGCGGTTTCCTCTGCACCATCCCATACTTCGCCCTGAGCTGCAAGAACGCAGATGTGGCGGGACTGACCATTCCCTACCCAGGGTATCCAAACGTTGGGCAGCTTGCTTATCTGACGCTTGTTCTGAATTGGCTGGAATGATGTCAAGCTCTTGCTCTTTAACACAGTTAGACTGAAGGTGCTACAGGAGGTCACCTCTTGAACCCGTAAACCTTTTAAAAGTATGCCACTCTGTGACCTAGTTTTTCACCTGCAAACATTTCATTGTGCAATGGTGCGTAGTCCTGTTTTCAGGGCCAGACTTTGAGGAGCAACCCGAGGTTACAAAGGGTGCACCAGAATGGTCCTGCTGAGTCACTTTACCTGGTATTGTGTGTTGATATACTTGAGCTGCCTCCATTAATTTGTCACTATTACATATTTTTCTCCAGCTGAAGGTGCAATGTGTGAACTTGTGTGAACGCATGGCTTATCTATCTAACGTTAACCTATGTACCTTTCTGCTTTCTCTCTCCCTCTCTGTGTATGTACACAGCTCTCTGGTATGTGAAATAATACCCTACCTGAGAATTCCAGCATATTACTGATAGCTCCAGCTCTGTTCTCCTTTCCTCCCTTGGGGAAACACACTTTGGCTGATCTCCAGCTACTCCAGCCCACCTGCACATATTGCTGTAGTGACCCGGAAACATTCTCTTCACGTCGCAATATAGTACCCTATAGTACCCTTAACAGACCAGTCCATCCCGCTGTAGATGAGACGTATAGCTGACCAACTGCAGTTAAACATCGATATGGTTGTTCAAATATCCACCTCAGTTTACTAAAGCACACTTGACACTTCTTAAAGAGCGGCTGTTTGTTTTGGTCATTGACCTTAATCTGCGGTACGCCACTGGGCCAGTGAGGTCATGTGGTACAAATTCCATCGCTGGAACCACCACCTGCAGTTGTTACTAGTTATGGTAGAAAGAGTGACTGTCCGGTACAGATGCTCAAACATCTGTACAAGGCATGACACACCTAAAACACATCTTATTTGTGCAGATGGTCAGGTTATTTTTCAGTCAGTGTTTCAGTACTGTGACAGACCTGCATCGTGAAACGAGTGTTAGGGAATAAATCCATCAATTAATCACTGAATTAATCTATTTTATAATTTGCAAAAAAAGTTTAATTGATGGTAAGACAACAAAAAAATTGAAACCTAAAACACCAGTACTAGTACTATTTCTAATGACAGCCTGTACCAATCAAAGAGCAGCCAAGTGATAATGGTCATGTGATCTGATTGTGGGCAGGGACAGAGAGAGCCAATAAAAACAACTGTGTGTACACTGGATAAGCCTATGGCATGAATCCATTATATTTATGCTGTTGTAGGTGGGAAATAAGTTACACTCTAGAAGGAATTAAAGCTTGTTTCAATCAAGAATATTAAAATGAAAGAGAACAATTACAAACACATTTCAATGGAATGCAAGTGCTTTTCTACAGTGTTAAATACAGTCAACCATTTTTTGAGCCTGTGAAATTGTTATTGATGAAAATTGGCTTGATTGTGGCTTGATTGCCACATAGAGACACAAACAATTTGTGTTTTCCCATTTGGAAAATAGTCAAAATGGTTTTCTGTGCTTCAAGCCACAAATTCAGTGTGAATACGCTACACATTGCAGGTCCGAGTCTTCAATCACTTCTGGAGCAGCAGTGCTGTCATCATGCAATGCTGCCTGCAGGTGTCCAGAAAACCAGTGGGACCCCATCTGTGGCCCCGACAGCATCACCTATGTCTCTCCTTGTTTTGCCGGCTGCAAGAGCACCAGTGGTTCTGGGCGAAACATGGTGAGATTCATTTCTGTCCAGGTTTTGCTGTCTAATCCAATAAATCTTCAACAATACTTTTACAGCCTGGTGAGATTTGACCAAACCACTAACATTTTACTATCCAGGCAAATTAATGTAACTGTTCTGTCCTTTTCACTTGTAATACTGTATTGTCCATCTGCCTAAGACCTTATTACAAAAGCATTTAATGATAAAGTGTTAATTGTGAAGAGGCACCTCAGGGGCAGGAGTCCTAAGTGTTGAGTTAGCAGATAACCAAAACAAGCAATAGGGGTTGGAGTCGAGGATTAAAGGTTAAAAAGCCAGAAGATCTCACAGTGAGATAGGGATTGGGACACAAGCTCACATATAGAAAGGTATTGGGGCACATTCTCAGAGCGAGAAGGAGATCGGGACACACGCTCACACAGAGAAAGAGATCGGGACACACGTTCACACAGAGGAAGAGATCAGGACACACGCTCACACCGCGGAGGGGATCGGGACACACGCTCACACCACAGAGGGGATCGGGATACACTCTCACAGCGAGATAGGGAATGGGACACAAGCTCACATCTAGAAAGGGATTGGGGCACATGCTCAGAGCGAGAAGGAGATCGGGACACATGCTCCCACTGAGGAGGGGATTGGGACACACGCCCGCCCCGAGGAGGGGATCAGGTCAAATGCTCACACTGAGATAGGGACCAGGACACTTGCTTGTAAAGAATAGGAGATCGGGTCACTCTCACACCGAGGAGGGGATTGGGTCACACTCTCACACCGAGGAGGGGATTGGGGCACACTCTCACACCGAGGAGGGGATTGGGTCACACTCTCACACCGAGGAGGGGATCGGGACACACCCTCACACTGAGGAGAGGATTGGGTCACACTCTCACACCGAGGAGGGGATTGGGTCACAGTCTCACACCGAGGCAGGGATTGGGTCACATTCTCACACTGAGGAGGGGATTGGGTCACACTCTCACACCAAGGAGGGGATCAGGACACACCCTCACACCGAGAGGATCGGGTCACACGCTCACACTGAGATTGGGACCAGGACACTTGCTTATATGGAATAGGGGATTGCGATTTGATTTGCAATCTTTAACTCAGTTCAGTATTCATTGAACACAAAGAGCAGTTTCTAAATAATCTGAACTTTTTACTGATCATATGATTCGGTGTGATTGCTGTTACCAGATTATGCCACGTTTACTATAAATTTAGCCCAAAACAGCTTAGAATTGTTTTATAGTCATTTATTTGCCAAAAATGTTCCCGGTCGCTAGTAAAGTAAAGTGATTGTATTTTTACAGGCATATTTTAAGTGTCGAGTTTGCAAACAGCGCTCAACCACTTTTTTACCCATAGTAAAGTAAGTGTTTCAGGAAAGTCCCATGTACACAAGGGTCACATTAGCAGAGAACAATGACGCAGAAAGCAACTATCACAAAAGCTTAAGTTAAATAAAGTAATAAAAATAAAACGATTCCAGTAAGAAAACAATAGGACTCTTGCGGCTAACGCTGCTTGGACCCCAAATAACAGGAACTTTATGTAGACAGTCTCTGACCATTTAATAGGTAGGTAATTCACTTATGGCTCAGCAGCGCAATCAATATTTTTCTGCACTGTGAATGTAACGTTTTCCTTAGGTTTCACGCGTCTGTTGTTTGTGGGCGTATAGGCAGTCACTTTGGGCCACTTCCAATTGGTGAGCATGACTGGCACATGAGGAGCATTTCTGATTGGTTAGACTGACTATCACGAAAGGAGGATGACATGAATTTGTAAAACTATTCTCACAACAGTTTTAAACCCTGGGTCAGACGTGCTGTAATGCATATTCCAAATCGCAGCCTTTGCTATTTGCTAATTGCATTGTTTCAAATCGCGATTTCGATTTCATATCGATAAATCGTTCAGCCCTAGTCAACAATTCCTGGCTATTTGCAAAGCAGCTAAACCAGTCAAATAGCCAGAGGAATTAGTCATACCGAAACTGGAATAGTGTTAGAATGCAGGAGAGAGAGACCGGGTGAGGAGGCGTGGCTGCAGGAGGAGGCGTGCGGTCCAGATTCATCCTCACTTGAAGCAGTAGCTGACTCACTTGGTCCACATAGTGTATCACTGTGTGGTTTGTTCACAGACATTTCATGGGTGCAGTTGTGTCCTGAACTCCGGAGCAAGTGTCGCAGATGCACCCGTGGTTTTAGGGCAGTGTCCCCGCGAGGACAAATGTTCCAGAATGTTCTACTTCTACCTGGCCCTACAGTCCTTGAGCTTCTTCATCTACTCCTTGGGGTCCGTGCCCCTCTTTATCATCTGTCTCAGGTGAGGTATCTACCTGATTAGCTGCATAGTGGAGGCTTCCACTGCTATCATACATATCTAAGCTTCTTAACAGCTGTATGATGCATATCATCAGATTTTCTTGTGTATCTCCAAAATATGTTCACTGATTCCCACTGCAACTTAATTACAACTTATATTAGTACCCAAGTCCAATACAATGAGGAATCACGTTTGTATTTCCGCGACTGTCATTCGGAGAGAACAGTACTGTGCGAAATACAACGCAATATGGTCTTAGCAAGGAACATTCCTTGCAAGCAAAAGCAGCTATCCAAGTGAACAACAGTGGAGTCAAATTCGTGAACAAATCTATTTTCTGATCTCACTAGATGATGCTCTCTGTACAAAAAAGGACTCAAAGCATGGCCCAAAGTAAACCAAGAGCACCATCTAGTGGGATCAGAAAATACAGCAAATGGTTCATAAAGCATCGATTATGGCCAGCGCAACCCCCCAACTCTTGGCAACAAATTCGGCACCTTAGGTTGAAGCGGTTACTAGGCATTTCTCATGAGACTCAACAGGAGATGTTTATGATATAATTTATTAATACATTAGTATTTCTTATTTAAAATCCATATAATTACATTATTGGCCAGTGGTATCACTATTTTTATTGTTTAATAAATTTTGGCATAAATTACTAAGTTTTGGAGTCACATTCCTCTAACTCTATTTTCCCCATTGGATATTTAGTACTCGATTTTAGTGAACTCGAGGTTTATCAGAAACTCATTGATGTAGCAAGGCTCACTGTAAATGTAACTGATTTCAGGCGATTCATTGTTTACATAATGATAAAATGTTTCATGAGCTGTATTAGTAATACATTTTTTAATTTGCCCAATAGGAGTGTGGAACCAGAACTTAAATCACTGTCTACAGGAATTCTCATGTTGGTTTTGAGAGTGTTGGGTAAGTGGGCTGGGTGTGCCAAATACAGGAATTAAGGGGAACGAGGGGGGATTGATTTATACAGATATACTAAGAACATAGAACATAAGAAATTACTGTGTGTGGAGGTTTTGGGTGATGTATACAGGCACTGTGTAGAAGGTAGGGGATTTATTACACTACCATTACAAGTACTGGGTTATGCTTTTTGTACAAAAAAAAGTGTTACAATGGTATTCATTCTGTTTTCAAGGTGGAATACCCGCACCAATCTACTTTGGAGCCCTGATTGACTCCACCTGCCTGAAATGGGGAAGCAGAAAGTGTGGTGGGCGTGGTGCCTGTAGGATGTACAACATCCAAACCTTCAGGTGAATTAGCAGGGTGGGCCAGAAGTCCAGCTGGGTCTACATAAGAGTTTGACGTGTTACCTGTTCTGGAGACTGGGGTCTTCATCACAGCTCACTAGTGTTATCCCTCACCGGGAATTTTACAGTAAGATGGTGTGGATCAGGGCATAGTGCAGGTAGCACATGTGAAGCTGTGGGGAGATCGGATCCTGCTGCCTGCTGCTGCAGCTCATCCAGTTTTTTGTTCCCTGGATAAGGTTCCTCTACCTGGGGATGATCAGCTGCATGAGATTATGCGGCTATGTGCTGCTGTGGATAACCATCACACAGATGAAGAAGAAAGCCGAGTGCCAGAAGCAGAAATGTCCCACTGAGGACGAGGAACTGGAACTGAAGCTTAAACTGAACGCTCACACCAACCTGACTACGGAGGACAACATTCAGCATTCCGAGTCCCTAGCATAAAACAGAGACCACGGGAAATGAAGTAGACTGACGGCCCTAAATGGGACAGATACACAAGGGTGAGCAACATACCCTGTTAAAGCAAATAATAAGCTTACACCAATGGGCCGGAAGACGCAACGCACACACCACAAGCACCTCGAGGAAGAACCAATGCACTTGCCACAAAACACACAGAAACAGCATTGTCACTGAGGAAATCTCAGAGCAAATGACTCATTGTCCATTATGAATTTATTATCATGGACAAAACAGGGTGAGTATAAGGCTTTAAGAAAACGTATGATATGCTATTTGGGAGGGGGCTTACACATATTGTTTTTATTCAATAATATATAGTATATGTGTGTGTGTGTGTATATATATATATATATATATACACATATATTTTATATGTATATTACATATAATATACATATATTTATATGTGTATTATATGTACATATATATATATATATATATATATATATATTGCTAAAATAAACATATGACCAAATGAGATGCATTTTGACTTGTCCATAATTGATATTCACTTAAACTCCCAAGTGCCTGAATGTAAAAAATACGACAGATTAAAATCTGCAATAATAAAAAGGTAGGTCAGATAATAAAAAATAGTCAGAGTTATATCCTCTTAGTCTGTGTGACTGATTCTTCTGTTAAACACTGAGTAGAACAGAGAAACAAAGAACAATTTTAGATATTTTGAATATTTATTTTTGGAATCTGCTTCTGAACTTTTGTACGTTGACATGAAGGGCTGGACCAAAGGCTGCGGATACCTTGGTAGGTGTGGTTATGCTTTGCACACTTTTTGACGGGGACACTGCTATTATCCCAGACAATACCTACTGTTATTTTGCTTGTCATTAGTAGACTGTATTGTTTATCTGTGTCTTGGTGTGGTATAAGGACTGTTCAAACGTGGTATTACACAAGCAACTGGACAATACATGGCTAGACCGGGTACGAGTGGAAATATTTATAATAATATTTATAATATTTTGGTAAAATCACTTCCACATCAGCCTTGCTTTAAACAGTATGCTTATTGGACAGGCATCGGCTTGGCCTTGAGCAGGCGTGACTTGTCTCAAAAGACCTGGCTGGAAAATCAATGTCCACCAAGTTTATGGGCGTGAGCTGACATCTCAGGAAGCACGGGGTGGGTCCCCTGCACGGAATCCGCAGGGTCAGCCCTCAGATTCTGCCTGAGAAGAGCGTAAGAATGGCTGGAAGCTTTGGCGGGCAGCCATGTCAAACACAAAGTACAAAGCAGGCCGCATTTGCGTGTCCACAAAAACTGAGGATGTACCTACCCACTCTGCTGTAGGTGATAATTCTGTCTCGCACTCCCTCGTAAATGTCTGCCTGCAAATGGACAATAGGGCAATGTTAAACTGGGAATTTTTACTGGAGAAAATAATTGCCATTGATCGATAATACCGCTTTAATTCATAATTAATCCATGAAATTAACAAGTACATAATCTGCAATATATTTCCATTATATCCAAAGTGTAAGATGTATACGGAGACATTTTTGCAGGTATCCAGTGATACCAGAGGAGAAATTAACCAACTCTGACCAGGATAAACAGTCGAAAGATGAATGGAAATATTTTAAATTATTCCACCATTGGGCCACTTGGTGGCAGCAAATTAAAGATTGCCTGCTCATTTTCAAGTGAAATGTTGTCAGAATCTTATGTTCAGTTCAGTTTTGGTTGTGAGTGGTGTAACATCGGTGGTTTGGTGGCTATCACTGTTGCATCACTACCTTCAGGGCTAGGGCTTTGAGTCAAACCTCAACTGTGTGTATGTGTCGTTTTCATATTCTCTCCGTGTCATACGGATTTCCTACCTCACTCCAAGGATATGCAGTAAATCTAACTGATGTCTGCCCTTAGTGTGTGCGCATGTGAGCTCTGACAGTCTGGCATCTCGCTAGGTTTTGCACTATGTTGCCTGGGGTAGTATTCGGGTCACCCATGCCACTTAGTGGTGAGAATGTAGGTTAGCGTTAAAGGAACAGCGTTTAAACAGCAATTAAAACTGAATCGCTTACCAAAGACATACATTTCATTTCTGCCAACTCTGTAACCTCTCTGTGTGTATATGAACACAGTGTTGAGCTCTGCGAGTATCTCTAGCACGGTGACATCACAGCCATGAAAAGGAGCCTCACAGTGAAACATGCCCTTAGCTGCCACCTTGGTGAGGAGCTGTGGGTGTGAAGCTTCAATTACAGCCTGCTGGAGTGGGTCTGCAGTGAAACAGCTTACACGCTGCACCAAACTTTTAAATAAAAGCTCCGACACAGCTGTGCGAATCGCTCTTGAAACTTTCCTTGAGGCTGAGTCAAAGCCAAGAGCGGGTGGGAGAGCTTAAGAGTGGATAAGGTGAGGTCAGGGGTAGCACTGATACAGGGAGGTTAAGGAGCTCAGCTCCTGGTGCCCTCCTCTGAAAAGCGACAGGTGAGTGACTTCCATGAGGGGACACAGTTATTTTGGAGCCCTTTTGGTACTAATTAGTGTTCAGGTCAGCTCTACACTGGTTTCTGGTTCACTTATGTGACTTTCAGTTTTACCTCGAAGTCTAATGCCTATGTACCCAGTGCTGTCACCCAGAAACAATGTGGTATAGGGGGAATTATATAATTCCAGCATGATACTGAGGGGAAGATCAGCAGGGAAATCTCATGAAGTCAAGGAGCGGCTCTCAATGCTACAAAAATACAGCGATGTTTTCTGTGTCATTGTTGAAGAATAAGAAGTAATGTGAAAATCTCTTGAGTTTTGGAAGTCCCCAGATTAGGGCACAATCCTTATCATTGTTATATTCACAAATGATGAAGAACTGAGGACTGACACAATTCTGAAATATTGTTTTTCAACACTATATATAAAGCCAGGAAGTAAGTGAATCTGAGAGTAGTCATAGAATAAAGCCGGTTGGAAACAGAACATACCCACACACACAGGGCTAAATAAAACAATAACAAATTGAAAAAACAGACGTTTCATTCTTTCTGGGTGAAGCACAGTTGAGTCTGTTGGGCTCACAGTGGGTTTGACAATGCTACCGCTGTTTGCCGATGTGGACGATCATGACGAAGGCCATGACGTTGGCGATACCCGCAAGTTTGACCTCTCCTGCATTTCTGGCTTCTTCAAGTGAACCCCCACCCCTTTTTGATAATAGGAATCCAGGCTATATTTGGAGGCTGTGATGTCACAAGTAGTTTAGACAGGATGCCTATAACTGAGCAGGCAGTAAATGCAAGCCTGGAGGTCCAGTGGAAACACCAGTGCCCTGCTGGAAAGGCTGGTTGGATCTCCTCCTCACGGATAAGTGTGAAGTCAGGTCAGTCCTCTGCCTGCATGCCTTCATTTCATTCATGCAGATGAGTCGTTCCCCTACCTTAGCTTACTGACTGTCACGTGTTTGGTTTTTGCTTGCAAGTTCTCTGTGGCAAACGTGACTTGAGGATTTTATTGTCAATTAAATGCATTCAATGCATTCTATTTTTTCCATCTAATTATTTATTATATGAAGTAGAATAAATGCAATTTGTCATTTTAATTGCAGATTCTTCGAACTGAAACATTTCTTTTATATGGAACTGTATACAAATACTTGACTTCGGGTATTGTACAAAAAGGATGAATTAATGAATAGTAAATGAAATCCATATAGATGTGTTCTTTTTTCTTTTTAAAGTGCCATGTATTTTCAATGTGTAGTTTGCGTTTAGCATAAGGAGAGACCATGTGCCGCCTGAAGCTACCCGCCGTGCTCCTAGCGCTGTCCCTGGTGCTGCGCTGCGTCACCGCTGCGCCCAACAACTGGTGAGTGCGCCGGGCTCCAAACGACAGCTTCTACAGGCACATGCCTTCCTCTATCGGGATTGTACAGAGGGTCCAGACCAGCAACCAGTGGAGATCTTTGCAATCTGTCGTTAACTAGTGATTTCAGCTGATGCTGTCGATGGAGTTGAAGATAGGTGTTTGCATTTGAGACCCGATGAAACGCTTGTGCAATTGAGCGCCTGCTCCAGGTTACTTGACTGCTCTCCAAAAGTCGTGATGGTGGCTGGTGCCAGGAGCCAGAAACCGTGGTTTATGATTATCGCCTTTTTATCCCTCTACAGGTACTCGGATTCATCCAGTGAATTGGCGGACCCGCGACCGGGGGGCTGGATATCCCCCGGATTTTCAACCAACCCCTTCCTAAAGCTAGTTAATCCGCTACCACAGGAGGGTCTAACGGCAGTCGACAGGTAACGACAAAGTTCTGCATGTTTTCTTTAGGTATACACTAATTAATTTTCCGCCAAAAGTTCCATTACTCGTTACAATAAAACCCCGAACGAAATGCTTTCGTGGTGGAAATCTAAAACGATTAATGCGACAAAGCTTAACGTGGCTTAGCGTCCCAAAATAACACTTTAAAGGAACCAAATTTTTCTCAAACGTAACTGGTCATAAACAAACATAAAATAATATCAAGCATAAAATCAGTTTTCAAATGCACGAAACGTAATATATATATGAAAAAAAAACAAAATATATATATGTATGAAAAAATACATATGTGAAACTGTGATATAAATCTGCGTTAACGCAGTTCCTGGCTATCCGTGTTCTACCCGATCGCAGACACCACATACAGAAGCGGAGGTGCAATACGGCCACTTGTGTCACGCAGCGGCTCGCCGACTTCCTGATCCGATCCAGTAACACCATCGGCACGGTGTACGCCCCGACCAACGTGGGCTCCAGCACTTACGGCAAGAGGGAGCTGCTGGCACCCTTCGACACCCAAGGCCTTTAGTCCAGGATTTGCCTGCAGGAACGGTTTCCCGCAACGGCCACGCCTAGTACATAAACTTTAATAAACTATAATAATAATATTAATCTGTTCTAGTTACCGTTTAGTTGTTTGTTGATGGTTTGTCCTGATTTTATTTCAAATATTGATGAGAATTAAAATGACAGTCACTGACCGGCTTTGTTCGGCCATCGCATCGTACTGGCTCCATGAATCAACCAAAAACTGTCAAGATTTAGCATGACTTTACAATGACGTGTGTAAAATGTACTGAACAAAGAACAGGTGAACTGGGGCAATTATATATACCCAGAAAAAAGGAATCATTTGTTTTTGTAATAAAATTTGAGTATTTCAAAAAACAAGGCCTGGCTTGCATGTTAATGTCCACCACTGGAGTATTCAAGTGATAGTAGATCATTGAGTCTAGTACTGATAATTGACAGAAAATGAAATTTTCCTTATGGGTAGTATAAGATAAGGTGTACTTTGTTGATCCCAGGGTGAAACAGGATGGATGAACTAGGAGGCTCTAGACCACAACATGAAAGTCAGGTGTACTGTGGAAATAAAGTGGTCAAAATGGAAACTATCTGGGCAGAGCACCAGATTGTATCTTAGGATAAATGTTTCTGCACAAATGGTTATGGGAGGGATAGAAAGAAGCTTCCCAAAAATGTCTGTATTGGATAATGTTTAGTGACATGGCTCTCAAATACCTAAATATTAATATAGAAATACTATGGTCATTTAATGTGTTCTTTAAAAGAAAACAAAGATGAATATCTGGTAGAAAAAAACAGAATTGTGATTATTTACCCACAAGACTGGTAACCAAACTATACTCTAAGCTCTTTGGAGTGAAGAGGGTTCAATACTTCAATCAGAACACCAACAACTGCATTGGAGGTAAATACAGCCAATATTGGAAACTGGCCTTCAGTTTTAACAGCAAAAGTAACAGATCTAGCAGGTCAGTATAAAGTGTTTCAGCAGCACATTCACTTTACCACATAGCTTTTAACGCCCATGAATAAATGGACAGGCAGACTCACGCTTTCTTGTGTAGCTGTCGTCCAATCGGTAGCTGTCTTTGCCTAGCTGTTCCTTGGGATCTTGCCCTAATAGCATCACTCTTTGCAGGTGGCCCTGGGGGGACAACCTTTGCTCCAAGTCAGATGAGGTCTGCAGGTTTGTACGGCTCGGATAACAGGAAAGCCGTCTCTCACTGTGACACACACTGATTACCCTGGATGACTACTGACACCACCTGAAGGAAGCCCATGATGTCAGACTGACACCTCCGCCGTTAGTCATATGGTCCTCGTCTTGTTTTTTAGATGACAGGTTTCGGTGGATGCTGTCACTCATGGAATAACAAGTGTGTTATTGTGTTATTTTTTATAATTCATAGTTTACGGTCATCCATTTCCCACTAGAGCTCTGGTGTCGTACTTGTTTTATGGTTTGACTACGTCGCCCCATCTTCGTTACTCCAAAATACGACCAACTCATTTTTTGTGACCTATTTTAGCTAATAATTCAATTAATTAGAAACATCCAAAAATGTTTGGAGTAAAAGATAAAACACAAACCTTCACCAAATAATAGTTTTGCATTTTGAAACTGAATGCCACACATGACTCTAAATAGTCTCAGTGTCCTCCCAGTGAGTCACCGGGGCTCTTCCTCTGTGATATAATATGCAGTATAATTAACAAGACAGCGGAAATCTGTTTTTCCTCCAGCATCCGGCTCCGTGTCAGATGACTCCTCTTTTAATCCAGGCGTGTCGAACAATTTCAGAGCCTGTCATTAGTTTATTGAAAAACAATGGAGATGACCACCATAGTGGTGGGGGGTGCCAATAATTGATAGAGCTGAGGCCCATCACGTGCTGATGTGCATATTAACATCATAATGGGAAGGTGAAAGGTCATTTCGCCTGTCCAGGGTCCCCTTAATGCTTGATGCACAAGGACAGCTGTGGGTATTACCGCTTTAGCGATCTGTGGATCTAAAGTCCATTTGCGTCAGAACACATGCCATGTATCACATTTCATAATTAATATGGCATGTTGTCATTAATGTAGCAGCTAATGTAAAGAGTCTGCTACCACTTCCTCATTCGGTGTAATTATACACTGACCCAAATTAAAGACCCAAGCATAGGGAGTATCCAAGCCTTTCCCAAAGTCAACAGAGGCAGCAAGCACCCTGGGTAACGACATCACCTCACCTGCAGCTCTTTCTTCCAGAAGAATTAATTTCCTCACCGGCTTCTGTCGTAAACACCTGGCCTTTTGCCATATATGCAACATCTATAAGAAGTCCAAAGAACCACTGCCAAATATATCAAAATTATTGTCAATGATTTATTATAATTTCTTAATTATACTTATTGAAATAGCACCAGTTACAGTAATGTACATGTGCCCGGCATTAACATTCCGCTCTTCATATAATTGCAAGCTTTCTTCCTTTGACAGTTCTGTGTTTATGCCGTCGGTGCTCTATAGAGAAGGGCTATCAAATAAACCCGTTTTCAAAATAACCTTTTCTCAGCCAAGAGCACAGTCAAATATTATAAGTTTGCATCCAATCTAAGGGACCGAAATTGAAACTTCCATGGCTGTGATAATGGAGCCTGGTTGACAGATTGGGGGCCGCGTGCGGTGATGAGACCGACTAGACGCGACAGACGCCCTGCCCCCTGCTGGTGATTTTTTATGGGCGTCTTCCCCGTATTTATGGTTTTATTTTCGGAGGTTGGCCTGTTATTTATTGTCAGTTATTTATTACAATTTATTACAAGGTGAACACTGGCTCCGAAAAGGACAGAGACCTGTCGGAGGAACGGGTAACGCAAGTGGCGTTAAAAACACAGCACGCCGTTACATTTATGTTCCTCATATTGGGTGACGGGATTTACCGGTCTACTTGCCTCAATTACAGGTAAGTTAGACATTGATGTAAATATTCAAAGGGACTCTGAAGCTAAGTTTTTGGTTTACTACTCTCCTGTAATACAGATTTTTAAAAAGTACTATTACGTCGCTCATAAACACTATCAATAAACCGCGAAATTTAAACACTATTTAGCTATTTTTATATCGCTTTTCATTTGGACCGACAGGTGTAGTCTGACCTTCGTCGAGTGCCGTAGTGACGCGTTTTACGCAAACGCGTTGGCAGGCGGACGTACCTTACGAGGAGGGAGCTTAGTGGTAAAATAGAGCTTGAATAAAGACTAATTTGACCTCTTTTGGACATTTGGCAGCGTATTTAAAGACATCGACTACAGTAGTCTGAGCCACGAAATGTCAGTTGGGGTAAAGACGAAGAAGTTTGTGGTCGTCGGCGGTGGCATCGCTGGGGTGACGTGCGCGGAGCAGGTTAGCGAAGCCAGCCTCTTAAGAAATCATTGGGTGCGTTCGGCTTGTTGCAGATGCTTACAGCGCTGGCTTAAAGCGATGCATTCTATGCTCATTTCTGATTGGCCAAAAACTGAAAAAAACAGAATGTATTACAGCTTTAAACCAGCGCATGAAGTCGAACGCACCCATTTGAAGGGCTAGGGTTAGACGCATTGTCCACGTGTCCAAATACAGGACTCTCACGGAGTTTATGAACTTTCCCCTACAGCTTGCATCACAGTTCCCATCCGATGAGATAGTGCTCGTCACGGCCGCTCCCTTAATAAAGGCGGTTACCAACTTCAAACAGGTGACAACCGCCGTCCTCCAGAGAGTTTCTCACTTTGTTGTTCATATGACATGTGAGCTTGATGATCATATACTGCGCTGCTGCGCGAAGTCCTTTAAATTCCCTTACAAATTGGTCGTGTCTTTTATTTTAACCACAATCTTGTTATTACAGCTGTTGTATCAGTATACTTTATGTCACTCCACAAATGCCATCCATATGTGATGTTTGCTTTGTGAGTCCATCTAATACCTGTATAGGGTATACCTATTTTAGTGTTCACATATGTATACTTTTTTTCATTAGATCTCCAGGACGCTCGAAGATTTTGATGTTGAAGAACAGCCAACCAGTGTCTTAGAATCAAAGTATCCAAACTTGAAAGTGGTCCAATCTGCTGTAAGAAAACTACAAGGACAGCAACATGTAGGTGTGGTAATTATTACAACAGTTTAACGTGTACTTAAGTGCGAATACGACCCGTTGTGTGGGTATCACGAGTGTCAAAATATCACGGGCCTCCCCCTTGTGGCCATTTTTATGAATTACATTTACTACGCTGATGCGGAGCTTTGAGTCGGCAGAACATGAATAATTACCAGAAACTCAGGGTTCATCACTTCTGTACTAAACGACCTTAGAGACGACTATACTGGGAAACAAGAACAGGGTCTCCTCTGCCGCGACTAGAGAGAAACGGATTTTACACATTTTTAAGTTTCTTGTTTTTCTACCATGCAGCGGTTCAGTCTCCATAACTGCGGCGACAGCGGTGTGGTGGATCTGGGTAATGAGAAAAGCCATTTGTGTCTTCTTAGACACTAGAGACTGAAGACGGCAGAGAGTTCCACTATGACAAGCTGTGTATCTGCAGCGGGGGACGGCCCAAGCTGCTGACTGAGGACAACCCCTACGTGCTGGGTATCAGAGACACCGACAGCGCCCGGGTACGACTGATCGCTCAAATGCGCAAAACCAGAAAAAGTTATAATTCCAGATCATACTGTACGGCTCTTCAGACCAGGAAATAGCATATTATTTTTATGTGATACATTAAATCACTTATTCCAGCAGTTGTAATCAGTGCGGAATTAATTAGCTCATTCCCATTTTGTTTCTCCCAGGATTTTCAGAAGCGTTTGTCAGAAGCAAAGCGACTAGTTGTTGTTGGAAATGGGGGAATTGCCTTAGAGCTGGTGTGAGTATAGCAGTGCTGCTTCCCGGTGTTGTGCAGTATAGATGCTTGTATTGGGTGCATATTCTAGCGAAATGTTCACCTAATATTCCCATATTGTGAATGAAGCGTGTGTGGGTGTGATCATGCTTCTTGTGCCTATGCTCAGGTATGAAGTGGAGGGCTGTGAGGTCATCTGGGTGGTGAAGGACAAAGCCATAGGCAACACCTTCTTCGATGCTGGTGCTGCACAGTTCCTCATCCCCTCCTTGGAGGCGGACAGGGCAGAGCGGGCCGGGCCTTGTAAGAGGACCCGCTACACCACTGAGGATGCCTTACCCACATACAGCCTTGCAGGTACAGACCCAAACACGTACGTATCACCATCCCTTCAGAGAGGTATCAGGCCAGTGACTGAGGCTTCACACAAAGGTGTTTGGGAAGAACGCCCCATCCCGACCACGGGTAGTGCCCTTGGGCCAGACTGGCATGCAGATGTGAAGCTCCAAGGAGCCCAGCAGGTGAGGATTTCCTTTCTCGTTTTTTGTGGTAATGCATTTTAAAATAGAGTAAGTACATTCCTACGTGGGGGGATTAGGAACTATTCAACTGTGAGTTAAATCAAGAATATGTAAACGTGGCAGTCAATATAGTGATTCAGATAGATAAACTTTATTAATGCCTCAGGGGAAATGTGTGGCTGGTGAAGTGCGAGAGAAAAAATGAGACTGACCTGAGCTGTGTAATATGCATTTTGAATTTCCCATGATCCTGTATCTGTTTTTTTTTTTCCTGGTGACTCAGTTGAACCTCAGAAGTTTGCTTGTGTAGGGATTATACACTCAAACACTCCTTCCTGTGAATGTGTTTTGGGGGTGAAACACACAGTATTTCCTGGTTGTAGATGTCCCACAAAGTCCATGTGGAGTACCAGTGTGAGGTGGAGAGGATCTACACCCGTGAGGAGCACATGCAGCGAGCATCGGGACAGTCACCTGAGGCTGGCTCCACGACACCGTCAGACTCGGGTTGGTTAGGGGCAGAGGGATGGGTGAGGCTGGGAATGTGGGTGACTGGAGTAGAGCAGTTTGTATTGTGACATGGATGATGTGTCAGGTGTTCGTTAAGGCAGTTTTCCCCTATTTTTTTTCAGGCCCATGGCCGGTGTTTGTCCAGTTGACAAATGGCAAGACCTACGGGTGCGATTTCATTGTCAGCGCCACGGGGGTCGTCCCAAACACAGAACCATTTCTCAGTGGAAACAGTGTAGGTATTAGTATATAACTGCCAACACATTGTGGTGCTTGAGGTTTGCCGACTATTTGATTGGTTGATTCCCCCCCCGCCCCGCCCAAAATGCAGTTTGTATTGGCGGAAGATCGTGGCCTCAGCGTAGATGACCACATGCGGACTTCAGTGGCAGATGTGTATGCAGCTGGGGATGTTTGCACGGCATGCTGGGAGGCCAGTGCTCTGTGGCAACAGGTAGAGCAGTTTCACTGGCTGTCCTTGTTGGTCCATGTGTGAATATCATGCATTTACAAGCCAGCAAATAGGAGCAGTAAATGAAGCACTGGGAAACGTAGGACAGTGCTAGTAATGCTGGTTTAGTCTTAAGTGTTGTCATGTACTTGGCACCAGATGCGTTTGTGGACCCAGGCCCGGCAGATGGGCTGGTATGCAGCGCGGTGTATGGCAGCAGATGTCCAAGATGAGCCCATCGATCTCGACTTCTGCTTTGAGCTCTTCACTCACATCACCAAGTTCTTCAGCTACAAGGTCAGGGGACATTTGTTATCGGCATGCTGGGTCACTTCTACACACAGATGGCCTTGGTATTCTGGAACTAGAATGTGACTTTGTGACCACTAGATGGCAGCCAATGTCTATCACCTGAATGCTGGCGTAATGAGGCTGTGGGATGATGCTTAACACATTATAGTAATGCAGAATTCTGAGCTGACGATTTACAGATACAGCCCTCTTCATAAATTATTCCAGACTCTTACTATATGTGTATTTTTTCAAGTCTACTTTGATTGATTGTATTATCACTACTTGGCTATAATGAGTATAGCTGTGTGTGCACAGGCCCATTCCCTCTTTGAAGATACTTCATCTCCTGTCCGCATGCAGGTAGTGCTCCTGGGGAAGTTCAACGCCCAGGGCCTGGGCCAGAACCATGAGCTGCTGGTGCGCTGCTCCCCAGGCAATGAGTATGTGAAGGTGGTGCTGGCTGAAGGCCGCATGGTGGGCGCCGTGCTCATCGGGGAAACGGACATGGAGGAGACCTTCGAGAACCTCATGCTGAACCGCATGGACCTGACCTCCTACAAGGACGACCTGCTCAACCCCAACATAGATGTCGAAGACTACTTTGACTGATGTGCCGGTTGCATGGCAACCACCAATTCTCATGTGTTAATTTGGACATTTTACTCTTTGATTCCAAAGAGGAAGAAAATTTGATACCAGTGATGTTTATAGTGACTATCATTTGACATGTAAAAGTACATGGAAAAAGCACATTTTATTCACAAATAAGAAATTTACTATTGCATCGTAAAGGAAATCAGAATGACAATGGACAGTGTGTTATAATGCCGAAGCAGTGCAATAACGAAGGCGAATAAACTGGCGTAAAGTTTGTGTGTTAAAGTCCTCGCCTAATAAGAAGTCTCCTCCGTGTGCTGACTCGTGTCCACAGGCTCCGTATGGACTTTGTAAAGGATGAGCCCCAGGGCAGTCGCAGGCTTCTCAGGGGTCCCCTAGTACAGCTGATTATGCCAGAGTCAGTCTCGTGCAAGTGCTCATGGGATATGTAGTTGATTCTCTGTAGCTGCCTGCCATAGTAGCTGCGCAGGTGACAAAGCTCCTCTGCAGCACTAGCAGAAATGATGGATACCTCTGAAGCAGCACTGACTATTGCTGACCCCTGCTGGATGGGAGGGCTGCCTACATGATCCATGATGGTTGATGGTTGTCTTTGCTTTTTTTTAGGTGTTGTTGACTTACGTTTTCCATTGCATTTGAAAGGTAATACTTCGTCAGGCTCCATTTTGGCTTCTTTGATGACATCCTCTACAGCAGCAGAATGAAGTTTGGCCTGCAGGACAGGCCCCCTGCCAGCCTTACCTTCTTCTGGATCATCGCAATGTTTTGTGGCCTGATTCTGCTGGTTCTTGGATTTCTTGGTGAATTTGACGCTCCCGTGTGAAATGCAGTCTCCACTAGATGGAGACAAAGGAGTCTGCAATCCGGATGGTGACCCAGCCTCCTGTAGAAGCACAGCAAAAGTCAGGTGGGAAGAGGGGTTTGAGAGATCCTTCACCCTCCACCTGATCCATCATGGCAGGACCACATGGGGTCATTTCGCATTTAAGGAGAGCGTACAATGCAGCAACATGGTTAATACAATGAACACAAGCGGTTAGTGAGTCAGACTAGTACAGATGAGAGTCACAAAAATCAACACGGTGTTATGTGATGAAGTTAGTGCAAATCAATCTGGACTGTTAGTATGTTACCCATGAATGGACACACATATGGAACCATGCCTGGGTAATGGCTTTACAGATGCTGGCCAGGAAACTTAGTTAAGCAACCCTTTGTTGACAAGCTCTTACATGCCCTGGGACAAGCTTTTGTTAGACGGCATCCTATCATGCAATGACCATTGACAAATACAGGTAGCTGAACTGTACTTTATTAGGTCTCCTCTTGGGCCAATCAGAGAACATCCTTTGCTTTCTTGGCCATGGGGTTGGCTTGGGCCTTGTCAGCAGGCCGCTTTCCTCCTTTTGGCTTTACCTGTGCTCCACTATCTCCACTTCCTTTTGGCTCTTGGGCAGCCTGTTGGTCATTAATTCATTAACAACATCAGTGCGGTACCTCAGAACAGTGGCACCAGGTCATTGGCAAGACATCCGAAAAAAAAGACATTAGGATTTGGCATTTGGGAAGTAAGCGGATCATTAGCTAGGAAGTTCCATCACACTTATTTGACAGCTAAACCATAGGAGCGGTCATCTTACTCAGACTAATTTGCTGAGCCACGAACAGTCGGCTCTTATAAATGGTGCTGGCTTATGAATTTGGCATCACACAAAGTCCAGCATGTCTCCAAAAAGCAAAGGGATAAAAACTGAAGTTAAAAATGTACTAATTTCCTAAGTCCTAGCTCACAACAGTTATTCTGGGGTTTTCCCCTTCTTCATTTCCAGTGGCTGACTCCGAACTGGTTGGACAGTAATTCTGCTTTTGTGAAGAGGCAAAATGGCTATTGATTCCGTGGCAGTAAATGGAAGAGCATTGACCTGTGTCACAGTGCATGTGACGGCCTCAAAACCATAAATCTGACTTATGATATTGATTCGGTAATAGAGAATAATTAGGTTTTTTTGACGGTGCAAAATTGGTGGGATGCGAGGTGCGAGAGACCGGCAATTTGCACCAGAGCCATTATTATGCAGAATGAAACTAAGACATGTCATATTGAGCTGAATGTTACAAATATCATGTCTTTTCCATAGTATTCATATTCCTTAACTACCTTTAACTGCCATCCAGCAAGATAAGGGGCTTCAAAAGCAATTTGTGACAGTATAACAGTGTAAATCAGATGAAGGGGGGGAGGGGGGTCTGCTCTGTTTGAAATACTTGCTGGGCAGGTGGGATGGGCATTCTTTCCATTGAATCCTCAGTTTGATTATACTCAGATGTCCATTTACTTCTAATTGCACCTGGGGCCTGGGTGGGTTAGAGAGCAGGCTGACCGTAACCTTTGACAGACACTGTCTTATTCATTTTCCAGGACTAAAGCAGCACTGAATTACCACATCGTTACACCCATTAGAACAAGGTTGTCTGCACATTGGCTTTGTGTTAAAGTGCTAATGAAGGCTAATGGAATCTAATTAGATTGTTAAAAATCGATTGTTCACCCTACAAAAAAAAATTAAAATTACATTTCCAATCACATTATTGTGACATGACTCAAGTGGTGATTCAGTTAGTACAAGTGGACGAATGATTGTGAGCTTAGACATGTATAATCCAAATTCTGTGCATTAAATATATGATCTGGAAGACCTAGAAGAAAAGCAGCAGCTTCTGGGAGTAGCTTAGACAAAGTGACCTACCTGCCCGGGCTACTCCAGGCCCAACGGGAGCTAAAGTGTAGGAACTTGCAGCCATTCAAAAGCAAGAAAGCTATGAAGAGGAAGGAAAATACAAAGCCTGGCAATTGGGAAGAAAGGAGTCCAAACAGAAAGCGCCAATACAGACTAATCACTGGTGTATAACAAGCTCGTTTTAAACAGAGACCCAGTCAGCAACACTGCGGCTTCTTCCGTGTTCCTCGGACTGAAGATGCACAACAGCGCGAGAGAGGAGATTAGACAGAAGGGGATTCGACAGGTAGGAAGGATCGGCCACACAGGTCAGGACACCCAACGTGACACACCTGCTCATTGCCGGCCGGCTTCCTCCTCATTTTCATGTGGACGACGTGTTTATCATTCTTCAGCAGCAAAGCCTTACGCCCCAGCTTCAGGTAGAAGTATGTGGTGTACGGGGTAAAGCTGAAGTCCTCACTTTATGAGGTGGGGGGGGGCAGTAGGGGCCATGACAGAATAAGTTAATTGGAGAGTCTTTTCAAACTGGATTTGGGACAAGGGAAGTTACAGTAGTAAGTACCTGAAATATCCATGCAGCAGCAGGTGGATGAGGATGGATTCCACCTCTGGGCGGGACAGCGTGGTCACCTGGATCATCTTACGCCGCTTGCTGGGGCCTTTCCCCATCCAGGCTTCGATCACCTTCAGGGGGGTCATCTTCTCATCTGCGGCTGTGGAAAGCTCCACGATCTGCACCACCTCGCGGGCGTGCTGGGTAATGTCTACTGTGATGCAATCTAGAGTGGCAGGAGACTGCAGGTCACACGATATCTGTACTGTGAAGATGATTTCTTGCTGAACTAGCTGGTAGCTTTGGCAGAGCACTCACTGGTTAGTTCACCGTATCTACCGACACTTACCATTTCCATGACGACAGATGTCACACATTCCATTGCAGCTCTCGTTGTCCCAGACCTCATCAAAATGAGCTGCCATCAGTACACGGCGGCATCTGTGAGAGTAAAAGAAAGATCCAGCTGATCCAGCAAGAGTTCCTGCGATTGGGTATCTAGGACGTCCAAGTTCCATCATATTTTGACCCTCTATAAGGTGAAGGTTAAGGAGTACATGAGGAATATGCATATATGCAATATGCGAACAGCAAACTAAAGTCCTATTGGTGCCTGACCTTGGACTGCCTTTGTCCAATGAGGAACTGACTTCATACCTTAAGGTATGGCTTTGAAAACGTTGTGCATTACCTATCCCAATTCTGGCAGTACGCCACCATATGCATGAGCTTCTGCTGGCCGACGTTCTCCATGACGACCATAGTGCTGATCCTAAAGATATCCGCAAAGCCGAAGTACAGGATGCAGTCTGCAGGTTTGTCATCCCGCCCTGAACATGTGAGAATGCAGAGAAATGAGCGCAGGGAGGCCACTATGGTGCTATGGAGCCACGGGTCACGGGTGCCATACCTGCCCGGCCACTCTCCTGGTAGTAGTTCTCCATGGACTTGCTGATGGAATGGTGGATGACAAACCTGACGTCAGCCTTGTCTATGCCCATCCCAAACGCCACAGTCGCCACCACCACCTGGTTGGCCACCCACCACAGCAAGAACGTTCTCTCAGAACCCACCTTGGCCAGGTGCAGCCATGAACCTCCACCCCCACACTGAAAACGCACCTGGATCTTGTTGGCCATCCAGTGACGGTGCACCCTCGATTTGTCCTCTGCCTCCATGTTGGCATGATATGGCTGGGCAGCGATGCCCTTCTTCTGCAGATCTGCTGAAACCAGCTCTGCATCCTTCTGGGAGAAGACGTAAATGATCCCTGGGGTGGGGGAGGAGCACTCAGTTCAGGCGGTCAGCATCTCCCAACCTGGCCCTCGGGGACCCGCAGCAATTCCACGTTTTGCACTCACGGAGAGCTGGGAGGGAGCAAAACTGGACTGTCTGTGGGTCTCCGAGGACCAGGATGAGAAACACTGCCTTAATCCTTAGGTCCACTTCTGGGCAGTGTTCGTCTTTTTTCTTTAGCAGAATTTATATATGGAGATCAAGCATGTTTAATGATTCCACATTTCCATTCTGCTCTGAGGAACAGAGGCACACAAACCTTCCACATCAAACATTACCTGACTGGTTCTTGTATCTGTCCCTGATCAGGGCCACTATGTCATCAGTTGAACCTTCCTGACTCGCTTGTTTGGTCCGAACCTAAACCAAAACGAGAGATTCAGCAGTGCTGCAGTAGTCCGCCTCTGATTTTCCACTGAAGCTAAACCATCAAAACACCATCATGGTATTAGCAATTAACCATTATCAAAATATCATGGCTTGTCCCCAAGTTAAAAAAATAAAATAAAAATCAAGCTGATTGGTTATACTGAGGTTAGAATTACTAACTTGTATATTACAAATAAAAATTTCAGACTGAATGCTAGGACACCTGATTATTTCAGTTAAGGAAGGTTTAAATGTAATTAAGAGCCACTGGGGGCTTGTCTAATTGCTATATCACCTCCTGGTGGAGGAACCTGGTATTACACCAGTGTTTCTCAAGCCGGTCTACTGGGACCCCCACATCTGTCCACATCTTTGCTCAGTCCCAGGGACCGGACTGAGAAACACAGAAACACCGTCTTACGCTTAGATCAGGGGTGTCAAATCTTATCCGCAAATGGCCGCTGTGTATGCAGGTTTTCGGGATAACCTTTTTACGCCAGCAGTTCAAACCCAGGTGTGAGGACTCTTCAGCCAATCAGTCCTCTAATTAGTAATCTAATAAGGGAGTTGCAGCGAAAACCTGCACACACAACGGCCCTCTGCGAAGAAGATTGGACACCCCCGGCTTAGACGAAAACTGTCACTTAGTCGACAGTTATGCGTGTTTAAGGTGGCCGCGGGGCTGACATCACCTCGTAGGAGAGGTTGGTCCTGTTGAAGGAGGCAGTGAGGGTGATGGGCTCAGGCACATTCAGGATCTTCTGGCAGTCCTGCAGCAGAGTGCTGGTGGCTGTGGCCGTCAGCCCAATCAGCGGCACCCGGGGAAACTGGCGCTTCAGGATTCCCAAGAGCTTGTAGTCTACACCCAAGGAGAGATGTCAGCCTCACATGGGATAGATGCTATGCATCCAGACTAAGGCTAACGTCAGAACAGACTAACTGTATCCTAACTGCTTGGTGTCATTCTGATCTATTGATCTATTGATTGAAGTACATCCACGACACCTCAGTGGGAATCTGAATGCTCGGTAAACCGACCAGCCGTGTCCACGCGAAATGTAGGGACATACTACAAACAAGATTGATGGGATCAATATTGTTCAAGAAATATGACATCAAATGAGGGGTGATCACCCGATTATATGATAGGTCACGTCAAAATTTTAATGATGTGCAGACAACCTGCAATTCTTAGGCAGACACTGCAGGTAGGCATATATTTATCTGCACCCTGTATGCGAGTCCGCTATGCGGAAAACACTCTATGAACTCTAAGATACTAACAAGGTTTTAGATACGGGATAGATTGTTCTCTCTGTCAGGCTCGTTTTCGTTTAGTTTGGACGTCGTTGGGCGTATGCGGCCACCTTGACACCACCTGTCGGTTCTGCCGGTGGTAGCTGGACTAACCGGGCCTGAAATCATGCCCCCATTGGCTGCAGCAGTGGACCTCGTCCACGGCGATGCGATCCAGCTTGCCAGCATGGTGGGCCTTCTCTAGTTTGGACATCAGCAGCTTGCTCTTGGCTATCTTCTCTGGAGTCACATACAGCAGCTTGAATGGCGTTTTCTCATTGGTCATGGCAGCCAGAACCTCCTTGGCGTGTTCCTGAAACGAGAGGGCAGTTTCGCTAATGCTACGTAGTCATGCTAGCACCTCGCCACACAGGCTACCACACACTAAACACACACTGTAAATCCCTACATGGCCATACTGCTGAATTCTGGGACAGGGTACCTTACTGCTGGACGCATTGAGGGTGACTGCTGGCACATTGATGGACTTCAGGTACATGAGCTGATCCTCCATCAGAGACACCAAGGGGGCAATCACCAGAGTGAAACCTGTGGTAAAGATGAAGCTGATTGAAGGTACCAAAGTACCTGGAATAGCCCACGGTAAATCACATAATGGAGGATATACATAAGTGGCATACATCAGCAGCCATGCCACCTGCAGGTCAGAGCAGGTAATCGAACTGATGCTAAGCAGGTTTGGGCCTGGCCAGGACTTAGATGGGAGACCAACTGAGAAAAGCTGGGCTGCTGCTGGAAGAGGTGTTTGTGTGGCCAGCAAGTCAGACCATGTGGCCAGTCTGGATCCCAGTCCCCCAGTACAGTGATGGGAACACCATACTGTAAAAATGGTGCTGCCCAACACATAATGGTGCTGAGATGAAAAACTGAGGTCCTGACTCTCTGAGGTCATAAAAGGCCCCTGGGCATCTTTCGAAAGAGTAGGGGTGGTACCCTGATGCCCTAACTAACACTGCCCACTGAGGCCCTGTCAAATCTGGCCTCCTAACCATCCCCTATATCTAACCGGTGAATTCCCTCCTGCCCCTTTCACCACCTTAACCACTGTGTGGTGAGCATGCTGGTGCAGAATGGCTGCTGGTGCATCATCCAGGTGGGGGCTACACAGTGGTGGTGGATGACGTGACTCCCCATTGGTTCTGTAAAGTGCTACATAAAGGTAACACACATTCAAGTCTGTATTTGTGAGAGAGTGATTGTTGATCACTGTGTTGATGTGCTTATGTAAGCAAATAGGGTTCTGAAGAGCAGTGATGGAGCATCCGTGTGAGATTATGTCACTAATATATTACATTACTTTATGTAGTTTTTATCCAAAGCACTGGGAAAGCAGGGTCAGCCAGTCCCTGGAGCAAGTCAGCTTAAGGGCCTTGAACAAAAACCCCGATGGTAAAATCACTGGAATTTGAACCAACAACCTTCCGATAAGTCACAGCGTCCTAACCCGCTGAGCGACATACGACCGGTGATACTAATGTAGACTGTACATGTTCCAGGCCACCAGTACCGTCGGAGCAGACAGCCGGCAGCTGGTAGCACAAGCTCTTTCCTCCACCAGTGGGCATCACCAGGAAGACGTCTCTCCCGGACATGGTGAGGTTGATGGCCTTCAGCTGCAGCGGACGGAACTTGGGGAGGTGAAATGCTTCCGAGAGCTGGAGCTGCACTCCCTGGGACCACGGGAAATCTGCGATTGGAAACACGGCCGGTCGGGGAACTGCAGGCGGCTTCCAGAAAACGGCGCTCGTGACATTTAAATTTCATCAGAGCGTCTGCATGCAGAAAGCAGTCCGTCCGGTAGGTAGGTATCAGCCGCATTTGTGTGCGCGCGCTACCTGTGCCCTCATAGCGCTTGAGGTCCTCCTTGGTTCTGCCAGAGCGCTGCGCATGGGCGGAGCCTGAGGGCTGGGCAGAATCACAGGCGCGCTCCAGGCGCTTCAGCAGCTGGCACTTCCTGGAGTTCAGATCGGACTGCCGCTCCAGCAACTCCGCTATCTGCTGCTCCACGGACTCCAGCTCCGCCTCCACTGTCTCCAGCTCCGCCTGGTCGTCTGCGGACAAACGGCAGCACAGACTGGCTGTCACGCCCAGAGGCCAGGCTGTGAATCCAGCACTAGTAGGCTCATTCCACTGGCCGATACAGCTGAGCATGTGAGATCCATGCACTGTGATTCTGGAGTAGGGCCAATTATTAATCTGACATGGATCCTCCAAAAGACCAAAATGCTGCCTTTAAGAAGTTTACACTTGCAGCTAAATATATTCAAACAGATCTGCAACAAACAAGCTCTGCGCAAGCCAGCCTCAGTCTGACGCGTCCCTTTGCTAACAAGCTCCTTCCTCCCAACAGAACATTAATTATCACCTTTGTTAGGCAAAACAGAGGCAGCCATCCATTCACAAGTAGAACTAAATTACCTAATATTCACAGGAAAGGCTCTCACAGGGAGTGCACTTGTCTCTAAGGACATGTCACTGTTTGTCATTATAAGTATCAATACATTTGTATCTACTGGTTGTAAATGCAAGGCATGAAATGTGCCACAATGCCACCATCTCACTGAACTCACCATTGACGCCATTTCTCTCCATGACACAATTAAACCTGCAAAGAAATCTCACAGTTCTTCTCGTAGTTCCTCGGGGTTCTGTGGGAGAGACCAAGCTGATTTGTGCCAAGGTGGACAGGCATGAATGGCCTACCAAAAGCTACACATCAAAGGAGTGTACAGCGGTGTGTAAAAGAACCATATCCTTATACACATTTATGATAATCGCCTTATGTCCTTTACGTATGTAGAATTTTCAGTTTCATTTACATTTACAGCATTTGGCAGACGCCCTTAGCCAGAGCGACTTACAGTACATAAGTGCTTTAAGACTCTACAATGAATCCTCGGTACTAGCTCAATAAAACCAAGGCTATGAATACCATCGATCTAATACTCTTGGGAAAGTGCTTTTTTTTTTTTTT
>JAODKK010000001.1:10585794-10597512 GCA_026774405.1 Petrocephalus microphthalmus | reverse complement strand
CCTGTAATTATGATTACAGGAAGTCCCGTCCCCCCTCCCCCCCACCCCCACCTCCAGGCCCCACCTGGCTTCCTGTGGAGCATGTGGTCGGCCTCCACAGCAGTGATCTGCGAGACGGTGGTGAAGACGTGTGAGCAGTGAACAGCAGCTCGTTCCAAACAGTACCGATGGTAGATCTGTCTCTCCCCGGCCTCCTTATCGATGTTGAACTGGGAATTCACATACAACACACACATACATAAGAACACAAATTAAGCAACCATAAAACAATTACATGAGAACATACAGTAGCTGCATACATTCTAAACTGAACTTGTATTAGTCTCATCGCCATCAGCCTGCACACAAACACGCACACACACACACACCCACGTGCACAGTTAATATAATCTTATCATTGTGGGCAATCTCCTCCAACGGGCATAACCTTAATCCTAACTATGATAACCCTAACCCTTACCCAACCTTACTGAGTCCCAACAATGTGCAAAAAATGAACTCGCACACGCATGTGCCCACACACACACACACACACACACAAACTTACAACTTCCAATCCCAGTCTTCTGAGTCTTCACAATATGACAGCTTTCAATCACAGTTGACCTTTCCACTGAGCCTTATTACTTTCTCAGACATACACCTCCCTCACACACACACACACACACACACACACCTTGTCCAGGTTGTTGTAGAAATCTGCGTTCCCAGCACACAGGTATCGGCCCAGCAGGGTGGCATGCGTCGTAAAGATAGTCGCCATGGGAACCTTCCTTGATCGACAGAGTACAAGCCCCGCCCCCGCCTGCCACTCATGGAAGTGTGCGATGACGTTGGGCATGTCTTGGGACTGGTCTGTTAGCTGACAGGTGCATCAGGCAAGTTCAACAAACCAACACACGTCAGACACTATGACATTTATCAATACACCGGATAAATTTAAATAAAAATATCACAAAAGTTAAATCCTTGGAAGAAAAACTAACTAATAAGTTCACTGCCAAGGCTGTGAGGATCTCTTCACTTTTACACGCACCTCTTTGAAAAACCAGGCAACCATTGACCCAAAAATGAGAGCGTCATTGGCTTCCCTGTCGTGGTATGGAAGGCTGATCCCACACGTATCCCAGAGTTCCCCCTTCCATCGATCCAAATTCCAGGCAGCAGCCCCAATGTCAAACAGTATCACATAGGGACTGCCTTCAATGAGCCAGCGGCCGAAGTGCACCTGCAGAGAGGCACTCATTTAAGGAAGCAAGACTTGTAACATATATCTGTGCCCCAAGGAATAACACACATATACAACCCGAGTGGGAAAATATACCCACTTTGTTAAAAAGCAGATGCTGCTGGGCCAGAGTCATATTTATAAATACAAATACATTATACTAAAACCCCAAACAATGTGACACACAACTATGGAAGCATGTTTCTGCCCTCTGCTGGGAGAAATGTAATACTACACACACTGAGTTGCTTTCTCCAGCATCATAATGTTGCTTAAATTAACTTTTCTCTCAATACTCACTGGTCTAAATTAACAAAACATACTAGAAGCATTTTCTACTTATTAAGGTTGAACACCATGTCCATTTAGGGTATCGTTCGGAATTGAAATGGGCATCACAATTCTGGTTATATATGATTGCTACTGATGTGTGAGCAACATTGAGCGTTCAAACAGAGCAGAAGTGTCGGTAAAATTTGCCGGGGTGGGGGGGTCTTAGTAAATTCTGCTGTGGACCCACTGCCATGATGGCCTCCTCCACAATTCCCCCCTTCCACCAGTGGCCCGGATGCCAGTCCATACACAAGCACAATCATACACCACAACAACATGTGTCCTACGCATTTAACCCATATGTGACACAGCAGTGGGTGGCTAATTTAGCACCCTGGGAGCAGTGCTTGGGCGTGGTACATTACTGTTCCGGGAATCGAATCATCAAATCGGCAACTTTTTGACCACAAGTGCGCTTCCCTAACCGCTAGGCCACCGCTGCCTGACCACGCCAGATATCAGAGAGACTGATTATGCTTTACATTAACCAGGATGCCCAAGGAAATGCGCGTCACACGGGGCGAACAAGCGTACTGCACACTCCACACGAGGCAAGAGTGGTAGCCACTGAGCCAACGTGTTACCTTACATACCTGCCAATCCATCATCCCCCCAAGACATCTCTCACCGGAACGTTACCCTAATCAAACTCCGCCTGACTTCTAGCTTCACCATTGGCGTGACACATAATGGCTGTTTTAAGCAGGCTAATATGGTACAATAGTGAAGTTCATAGAAGTACAACTAGTAGGATGGAGGGACTCCTGATTGAAACCCTAATTTATCCATGTGAAGCATACAGACTTGTGCATGTCGAGCATGCATCAGTCATCAGGTGACTCAGCTTTGGTCAGTAACGAGCACGTATGTTGTCATATACCGTACTATGGTAAGCAGCCTTATGAAGTTACTGAAATTCATACACGAAAAATTGGTACTGTATATTTGAGTACTGAAAAAATGGATCAAATTGCCAAATAAACGCCTGCGAATGGAGGATTTTGTTTCCCAGTGACACAAAAATCCTATTTCCTCGGGGCTCTTCTGAATCTGGCCTCCTAATCGTCCCCCATATCTGACCGGTGAATTCTCTCCTGCCCCTTTCACCACCTTAGCTACTGTGTGGTGAGCGTAATGGTGCAGAACGGCTGCTGTTGAATCATCCAGGTGGGGGCTACACAGTGGTGGTAGTTGAAGTGGCTCCCCATTGATGAAGCGTCTTAAAAAGCGCTATATAAATGTAACATTCATTCATTTAAAAACAGGCCATTTTCCAAGGGCTTGTGTGTGAATTGAACTGTATAAGCCCCTCTCATCCATTACTCTAATCTGCCTTGTGTGTATTATCCTGAAGTGCAATATTTACTGTATGGTTCAGACCTCATACAGAGAGATTCATATCTTACATACCCACGTGTCTATTAAGCTGTTATATATTATTTAAGTTTAAGACTTTTTCTAATTATCATGTTGCTGCTGTGATTGTTGAGTTTGCACTGATCAGGAGTAGCACTTCTCAAATTTCATTGTATGTTGTATGATGACAATAAAGGCTCTTCTCATCTACATTTCTATCGTTTGCATAGTTTAGTTGTTGCGTTTGTTTAAACAACTAATACATTTCACCACTTGGCGGCGCTGCATACCGGACAGCCGTTGCTTGCCAGACAGTCCATGGCCTTCTTTATCGCAGGGTTCGAGGGTTCGCAGCCTTCTACCTGGGTCTTGAAGTTGTGCTCGTAGTATGGGCCCACCATGAAGTAGTTCTCTCCCCATTCATCCACCGTGATCTTGGCTTTGGTTTGAATCACTGTATAAATCCCCCCAACTGCAAGGAGTAGGAGAAGCAAGCACAGTAACCTCTCTTTTCGGGAAAGACCCTGAAAAAGCAGTATGCATTCTTGAATATTTTAAATAAGGAATGCTGGAGATGTCTACGGAGCTACGGGGGTGATTTTAAACGTAATTTAAAAGTAATTTAAATATAATTACTATAGTATGGTATATATAAAGGCATTTTTGCATCACATTTATCTCTAAGTGGTCAAATATTTGCAATTGTTAATGTTATCATTGGCAAATCACGCGGTACCATCCGCGCATGTGTCGCGTCCAGAGAGTCGGGGAACTTCACAGAAAACCACCATTTCCGTTAAAAGCCTCCGAATCCATAGCTCGGTGTTTGGCTACAGCTTAATATGTAATCCTCAGGCCTGATCGATGTGCTCCTCTCGGGGGCCCTTAATTAAATGTTTGCTTTGAGGTTAAGGGTCTGTGCTGACCATCAGCGAGAGAGAATGGCGTAAGGCAACGAAAGACAAACTAACCGTATTCTGTGCGCAATAAGGCTTTTCGACATTTTTCTCTATTGATACTCTTTGACAAGTAGGTGATACAACCTTTGTCATTAATATAATCATATAACAAACCGCATGTGGCAATATCGCCGTATACAATCACTAATATTGAGACACAGAAAAAGCATGTCCTATACATATTGATACAGTCACATAGCAATAGTCTAATATTATCTAATCGTCACAAACCAAAATTCAAAAAAAGTTTTTTTTTTTTATTATTTTGATCGTTCCTGTTTTGTTACTTAATTTGATTAAGTCGAGCCACTTTCATGTGGTGATCATTTTAAAATGACAAACTTAACTCTCGTTCCATAAATAACAAGACCACAGTAAAACCAACTATGTAAATGTATATGTATGTATATACTAAGTATGTATTTTAAAAAAAGGTAAAAGTTGTCCTGTAGGGTCCATACCTTTATTCGTTACTTCCCATGCAACTTCAAAAAATAGCAGATCTTCTACAGGGAGACCTTCATCTTCCCAAACCGGCAGCCCGCTTAAGGAGGACATCGACAGGGACCGAGACAGCGGCATCCTGCTCTGATAGATGAATGTCTAATTGGTAAAAAAAAAATTTTGGGGGGGGGGGGGCGGTTTGTTTCTTCAAATCTTCTTCTCCGGTTGACCTCAAAATACGCACACGTTGCAGACCTCGTCGAAGTCAGAACTCAGAGAGTGTTGCTACGTTACTGGGAGCGAATCTGGCGGCGCGCTGCTTGTCGAACCAGGTACCACGCGTGTCCGCAGTCCGCCAAAGTGCGAATAAAGTCCACTTTCACCTGGGGTCCACTGAAAAGCGGACGGCGGGGAGGAGGTGCAGATTACAGAATAAGCAGTTATGCCGAGCTTTCATAAAACAAGTCACATTTGAATAATACATATTAAAACATACAAACATATTAACATTAACAGTGTTTACTTAGCCAATTTAGTGCTTCCCAGATTGTTAGAAGGAATTATGTGTGAGGGGTGATATTCCAGAAATGCATAAACTTCTAAAATCTGTTGGTACGCCACCTGTCGACAGTCTTTAAGGATTTTAAATAATGACATTTGTGCGAGAGTAAAGCGAATTGTCTCCATCTTGTGGGTGACTTTGAACTTCTTGATTCAAAGAACAATGACCATTCTAATAAAGAAAACACAGGTGCATAAAGGAAGCTTTGAAACTCCCGAATTGTGATACAACACGAGACCACGGTTTTTAATCGGCCTATTGAAATACGTGAAATTCTGTTGTTATTTTGAACACAATTAATTGTTGCATTTGGTCAATTTTTAATATTAACAATGATGCATTAAATTTTCATTCCAGGGGAAAATGTCACTCTTTTTTCAACAAATGCGTTGAAAGAATGTAAAAGATTAATAAAGCTAAATACAACCATTTGTGAAAGGATCTGTCAGTGTAAAGTAGCTATAGTATTTGCTGTCTTCTTGTTTTGTTAGATTCAAAATTAAATTAAATACAAACTGGAATTCTATAGCACTCTCATGTATTGTTACACCGAAGAACATAATAGGCCTATCATGAGCAAATTAAATAACTATACGCGTTCATCAAAAGCGACTTCGTTAACTTTATGGTGTTTACAATATAGGCCTACAGTGGCCTATTTGTTGAAACGCGGACCATATATGTATTCATTCAATTCATTCGTAAAATATTTTTCTAATAAGAAAAAATAGTATGTGTCGTGTCTGTCATTACAGCAGTACAACACAAAACGCGTGGCATTGTGAGGTATATTGTTCCATAAATCGCTAATAACTGCTTTCAGCACGACGGACAGCTCCGTGATTGGCGCGATAAGAAGCGCACACACCTCTGATTGGCTGAAATCCGCGGCGTCCCATACGCGGCATCAGGTGGAAACCACTAATGGAACCGTCAATCTCTATATAAACACACTTCATTACAAGTATCAGAAAAAGCTAGGGACTGCTGCCCGACTAACGTCAACTACGGGACGCGATCAGTTCAAATTTTCACTGATCTATTATTCTATACAGAGCAGCCCAAAAATGAGAACTTTCGCCCTGATACTTGCCATTGCTGCGTTTTTCCAGCAAGGAACGATGGGAACGTCATCGAATGAGTTTATCCCTGTTGAGCCAACGGATAACTCAGGTAAGTATTCGTTTTGTTTCATTCAGATTAAGGTTTCATTCGAGGTTATTTGTTCCTTAAGTCATGGATGAACATACAGGTAAATTCATGAGGACCAGGCTTTTCGGTAACCTATCGAAACAATGATATAACGTAAAGCTAATTTATATATTTTTTTAAACTTTAGATTACTTTGAATCTCTCCAGAGTGACCTTCCTGGGGTAACTTCAAGAGAAGCCCCCAATTCAGATCCCGCAGATCAGAAGAGTCTCTGTTATATCTTGAGAGAGAGCCAAGCAGACCATCAGATTACCTGCCGGCTCCGTCTCCCACGGAGCAACTTCAACTTCAACCCTTTCGGACTTCGCTTTGGCAAACGCGGCCGGGAAGACCCACCCAAAGCAGGCAGCGCAGGACCCAAGCCCAGCAAACTGCTTCCTTATCTATTGTTCCTCCGAGACCTGGGGCTCTCCGCCTGACTGGACAGGCGTTTTTTATGAAGGCTTCTACGAGAATAAATGCCACGGTACATTTAGGTCTTTTGGTAATATTACAGTAAATGTAGGCATCGTCCTTTACCTACAATATTCAGTGAAACCAAGTTGCAAAATTGTTAGTCTCGTCTTTCGGGAACTGTATTTTTAAATACTGGCGTTGCATTTTAAATAAACGTGACAGTACGTATGTGTGATTTGTTTTAACGGCAGAAATTGGTGTATTAAAACAAAACCCAACTCATTTCGCGATACCCAATGAGTGGTTCGAAATGTAAATCATGATCTGCACCCGAGGGTAACACTGAATTAAGAGATTAACCGGAGAAATACGTCAGCAAACACGTCTGGACCCATTTATGATCAATGGGGCGGTGACTGGCCGACAAATGGTGGGGGGGGGGCACACAGAAGTAACTTGTGTAATTAAATGTTCAGACATTTCCTTTAGTGAGATTCAGAATTAACGCAAAGTATTGATCGATAAGACAGAAGCAATATATCCAAGTACACAGCCTATATTGACACATTCACATTCCCGGCTTGACGTTGCCCTTCACACAATTCAGACCACTCCATACCAGTGAAGCCCTCGAATGACTTGCTCGTGCCACTAGGGGGCAACATTCTCGTCGGGAATACATAAGGAAAGGGCAACCGAAAGAACGCCTTCAAATTTGCAAACATTTTACCTTCCACAAAGAAAAACCAAAACTCATGATGTGCAGTTCAGCATTTATTTTATTATCAGTGTTATCGCCACAAAACACGATTTAAAGTTACAATACATGAAGAGTTATTGCAGGGCTTTTAAATCTGGTCCACACTTTTGATCATCCACAATCCCAGAGCCACATCAACCTTTCAGCGAGGGACTTCCAGCAGACGTGGATGAATCAGGGAGGGGGCAGGTATGAGAATGAGCCTGAAGCACTGCAAAGACCCCCCAAATGGCAACCACTGATCAAGACAACAAACTACACTTCAGTTAGGGAACGTGTTAGTCCAGCTGCATGCAGAGCTCTCGCGTGGAACACAAACACAAACGTGTGACCAGGAACCTCTATATTCCTACATTGCCAAACAACCTGGAGAAGCATTACATGAGGTGGGGGGGGGGGGGCTGGAGCAGAGTGGCATGGCAGCATGAACATCACAGGACCCTCACAGGTCCTTCAGGTCCTTCTGGATGCCCCAGAGGGTGTCAGCACTCTTCTTCAGCTGGTCCACCTCCTCATCCGTCAGGGTCATGTTGACGACACTGCTGATGCCCCCGCTGTTGAGGATGCAGGGCAGACTCAGGTACACCTCCTCGCCGATGCCGTACATACCCTGCGGATCAGAGCCAGAGAGTTCTCCCAAAGCTAGAACCACATGCGGCACCAGACAGGAGGATTTACGGTTAAGAAAGCATTAGAATATAGGGGGCAGAGATGGACTCACCTTGACCATGGTGGAGACCGGGTGGATGCGGTTCATGTTCTTGACCAGGCTCTCGGTCAGGTCGGCCACACTCAAGCCGATGGCCCAGTTGGTGTAGCCCTTCAGCTTGATGACCTCATACGCACTGGGACACAGGGTTCAATAGCTACAGAAGTGCTGGACCACAGACACACAAGACTCATTTCCATCAAGGTAATGAGATGTTGGTGGAGGCAAAAGGAGCATCCGCCAGTTTTAGCCATAGTCACTATTGCGTTATTAAAGCTAAACAGCAGTTGCTTAACCACGACAATGAGGAAACGTGCAAATCTCACCTGTCCACCACAGCCTTGTGCGTGTCCTTCCAGTTCTCCTTGTCGACATCCGTGCCGATATCAGGGTTCAGCTTCTGCAGGTTCACCCCAGCCACGCTGGCACCGCTCCACACGGGCACTGAAAGAGGTGGTGGTGGGGGATCCCCCCCATCAGCACTCATAAAAGATCACCCCATCAAACAGACTTCAGTGCCTTGCATCACTCACACATGCCAAAACGCACCACTGGAGTCGCCGTGCTCCCCCAGGATCCAGCCGTTGAAGCTGCTGGCATGGATGCCCAGCTTGTCGGCCATCAGATAGCGGAAGCGGGCAGAGTCCAGGTTGGTGCCGCTGCCGATGACGCGGTGTTTGGGCAGGCCACTCAGCTTCCAGGTCACGTAGGTCAGGACATCCACTGTCAAAAGGAGACACCCAGGGTCACCTACACAGCACAGCCGTACACATGGCACAACGGGGAGCTCGTGGGGGGGTACCTGGGTTGGACACCACGACGAGGATGCAGTTGGGACTGTACTTGACGATCTGGGGGATGATGTGCTTGAAGATGTTGACATTCCGCTGGACCAGGTTCAGACGGCTCTCCCCCTCCTGCTGCCGCACTCCGGCCGTCACCACCACGATGCGCGAGTTGGCCGTCACAGAGTAATCTGCCAGAGGGAGGCACTCTCTCAACACAGAACAGGGGTAGCGGGACTACCCCAGGCCTGAAAGACCTGCATCTGACTTTCAGAGCCCCCCCCCCCCCCCATGGACAGACTCGTGACGCTCACCCTTATCCGCGACGATCTTGGGGGTCTTCAGGAAGAGACTCCCATGCAGCAGGTCCATCATCTCACCCTTCAGCTTGTCCTCAATCACGTCCACCAGGGCCAGCTCATCGCACAGGTCCTGTGGCGCAGAAGACAGGCCATGAGAGGGTCAACATGGGGGGGGGGGTGCTAGGCAGAGAGTCCCACAGGTGGCACTGTACAAGCAAGGTCACTGCCCATCTCATGCAATGTGGCAGCAGGCAGTCACAGGCCAGTTTAGGAGTTTGTCACATGTAAACATTTATGTACATATATCAGTACAGACTGATGATTCTGCAGTGATATCATACATCATAGATGTTGCTGCAGTGTGAAGACTGTAGGAGGGTCGTACCCGCAGTAGGATGCTGACAGCGCAGGCCATGCCAACCTGGCCCACCCCCACCACCGTCACCTTGTTCCTGGGGGGCTCAGCGGGGCCGCTGGTCAGGGGTGTGATGAGCTTTTGCAGGACTGAGGCCATGATCCAGGCTGTAGTGGCAGGAGGGAGTCACATCAGCCAGTGACAAGCATATAAACCCTTATGGTATGCATGCGTTTGTGCATGCATATGCGCGCAGCCATGCAAGCAGGGTCAGGCCTACAGTGAAAGATCAAGGTAAACTGAAGTCAAACATTACAAGGGGGCTGTGAACATCCTTATGCAGAGGAAATCTTACCCACATTTCAGTAAATATGGTCACGTGTGCAGGTTTGTCGCCATGGGAACAAAGGTGCAGGGAAACTGCTGTGGCAGGGAGCTCAGGCTAAAATTAACCCAAGTTGGACTTTCTAACTTAATTACGAGAGCCATTTTTAACAAATGCACTTTGAATTGCGCTATATAAACAAGCATGCCTTGCCATAAGAAAAAAAAAAAAAAAAACACCACACACCAGTGTTTACCAATCCACTTTACCATTAATTATTCAAGTCATAAAGCAATTTTGACCAACATTTAGTATTTGCATCTAGGATTAAGAATACATTTACAGCACACACGTTATAAAACAGGAAATCACTTAAGGTGGCAGGTTTGAGCTAAGGTTACATGTAGGTCATACAGCCCAGGACCAGATATCCGATTTAAATACAGCCAAAAGGCAGTGATGTCACCATAAAAGCTACAGGCAGTGACCCTGAGAGAACCTTATGGTCACTAATGCAAATGATCAGTGGAAGAAACCATTATTTCACCTTTCATTCATTTGACAAATAAGCAAGGCTCACTAAAGGATCTCCCCCTCCTCACATGCACACACCAACAGCTGGAGCAGACCCAAACCCTGAACATCACTCCAGGATCAATTAACCCTCCCTGGACCGGGATGCAAACGAGTAAGAGGATATGATAACCAGTCACTTGGCCATAGCTTCCTCCTAAATCAGCAGTGGTATTTGGTGGACCTAATGTCCCAGTTAAAGTACACCAGACCAAGGTTGATCTGTAACACCAGTCTCCAAGGTGACCGGCCTGCTGCCAGTATACAGCGCGCCGTCTGCCTGGACGAGGGATAAACGGGGGTACTTGCCATGCGTGCCGAGACTCCGTACGGCCAGATACAGGCACCACCACACGATCACCATGGTCGCTGGCTTTTCCGGCCACCTTGCCCGTCTGCGGCTGTCGGACCACCGGCATTAACACACGCGGCCTGGCCCGGTTCCGGCTGCTCAGGGCCTGACTGTCTTCACGCAGCCACAGAGACTGCTGGCAGCTAGCTCCCCCCCCCCCCAAAGCAGGGAACTGCACATGCGCAGCAGGCTGCTGCAGCCGGCTCCAACTGCTCCATACTGCCCACCCCCCTCTCGCATCCCAGTCCCCTGTGGGGGCTGTAACCTCATTCAGACAGAGTGCCTGTATAAACACCACATGAAGGGCAATAATTACACAATATAAAAACCACACACACACACACAATATATATAAAAATTAACCAATGAACATGAATTCTGAAAACCTACAGAATGGAAATTAAGCCCAGATTGTGATGTGCCATTCAGATGTAGTAGAAACACTGGACTTTGCTTGAATCAGAATTAACACTGGCAATTATTTTATCCAAACTGCATCACTGTTACTCAAAAAAAAAAAAAAAAAGTGGTAGTACATTTAAAAACACAGCATTTAGTAGAAGCCGTGGATACACCCTGGACAGGATGCCAGCCATAGCAATTAAGGGATGCCAATTAACCTAAATGCATGGGTCCTGGTGTTGATAACCTCACTCCAAAAGTTTAAAAAGTAAAAAGAGTTTAATAGCTTGATATTCAGACAGACTGAAAGCATCCAGCACTAAAAACACTACTCTTCTCTTGCTTAGGGAAAAGGAAGGTGAAAATGGTAAATGTTGCAGTAATCTGAGCTCCATTATGTTTGAACAGTGGCAAGAACAGTTCAGGTGAAATCAGGAACGGCCACCAGTGACAATGTTACGTAACCATTTTAGTCCAGACACTAAACTCAACCTTAAGGATAATTTTACAAGTTCAGCATACAGTCACTCCTGCTTCCAACAGACCAGTTACAGTATAAAATGAGGCAGAGTAGCAAAGTCCTGCTAGGATTAGCTTTTAGTAAATGGGGGGGGGGGGGTTTTATCCATGTTCATTACACACACACACACACACACACACACAC
>JAODKK010000001.1:10565374-10578314 GCA_026774405.1 Petrocephalus microphthalmus | reverse complement strand
TCTTACTCAAGTCGTGTCAGGGAAATTTGCTTCAACCTTGGTGCTGATCAGAACTTAGAGAAATAATAGCAGGCACGATTTTTTACTTCCACACCTGTACTCTCCCACTGTAGCCATGCAAAGAGCTGCCAAATGAAAATCAGTTACCATATAACCATGAAAGCGTCCAGTCGGTTAACGTGTCTGCTGTTTTGCTGATTTTCATGCGATGCATGCAATCCCTAGCTGTTAGCAAGGAAAAGAAATACAGGCCATGAATCCACACGACTGTCTATGCATGCACTGTTTGTATCAGACTGTGTGCGCTGCATGTCTGGCGGTATCTCTAATGCGTGGCTCCAGGCTGAAGCTGAGGAGGTCAGTCTCACCCAGACGGCTAATCATGTGGGTGAGAGATGATGTACATTTAAGGTAATGGGAGTCACATGGGGGCGATCAGAGCCACGTCTATGTGTGGGCCGGCTCAGCGGCTGTGGCGTGGACGCTGGACAATACTGCATCTCTGCCGATCACGCGCTGATAGGGGAAACGGGCTGCTATTTTAAGAGCGACCTCCACAGCCGACGGAAGGGTACAGCCATGCGCGAGCACACAAAGGCTCACTCATTCACACGCACACTCACACCAGCAAATACTGGGGGGCTCGTGGAGGGAGGCCCACTGTTACTCAAGCCAGCCGCAAACATATAACGCGCATATATGCTGATGAACATGGCTGATTTACCGAAGGAGAAGATTTGAGTATGTGCAACTGTTATTCGCCCAATTCCTTAGATGCAAGATCACACCATATACTGGAAGATTTAAGGAGCCAGATGTCATACATTCTGAAGCTTGACCCCATTGACACCATTAACCCTTTCCACACACTTACACAAACAGGCGTTCACGTGACCATTTGTCTGCGTGAGCATCTCAGACAACGGTTTCCTGTAACACAGAACCTGCCTGGCTGGTTGTAACCCACACCGGACACACTCGGCGAGATGTGTGTGGTGGCCTGCACGTAGGCTGTGTGCCCTCTTAGCTGTCTGTGTTAGGATATCATACATTTCAATTATGTGGGCATTTCGCTACTGACATAATAAGCCAAATTGCAGGGGGTAGTAACCAGGCGTGTTAATGAGTTCATCCTATTTCTGTGACAATCCCTGCCCACACATTGCACTCTAAAGACGAATGGGGAAGCAAGACTAAGGATTATATGGTTCCTGGTCATGATTCAGGTGCTGCCCTACTCCTTTATATTTCTAATGAAAATGAAATGATGCTTCATGTGCCTATTGCACAAGTGCACTGAAATGCAGCTAGGGTACAGCTGGCAGACTTGAGGGTACAGCCCCAGTGACGAGGAAATGTACCCTCAAAGGTACAGATTGGTACCATCTTTCCTGACAAAGCAACCCCAGCATGTCTGGAGAGTTTGATGCTTACATTTTTCACTAGCTTCTTTAAAAATACATAACTATTTACTTACTAATTAATAATCCTATCAGTGGCTTCTTCTAGTTTGCTGAAGAACAGGACAGCATATCTAGAATATTGTAGGCATCGTGTAAGTTTCCAATGCTGGTCTACCAGACTTTGCACTTTTTATCCACACATTTGCTGTGCATTTTGCAAATGGACAGAGAACATCCACATGCCAGCTTCTGCTTTTCCCGAGAAGAAAACAGAAACATACTAATGGCCATGGCTGGTTTTCATGAAAAAGGAAACATTCAACACAGAGAGACGATCATTAAAACAAGGTGTTGTTCTTGTGTTTCTTGTGTGTCTCTTGGCCCGGTAAAGATCAAACTATGATGCTTTAGGCCCAAACCAATTCGTTTATTAGGCATGCAAATTTACACATATAGAGAAGCTTCACTAGCGAGTAAGAATTTTTATCAAAAAGATATACAACAAAATATTTTTTTGGTCATTTTTAGCGAGTCACGCAGTATAGATGACACCAAATTATTCACTATGAAAAGGAGACTCTATTTGGAGCTATTAGAGAGGATGCAATGATGCAGGGGTCATGGAGAGATGGGACTCCACATCGCAGAACCTCTGAACCCAGCCATCAAGAACCCGGGGAGAATGAGATCCTGTCTGCTAAAAACTGCGGGCTGTTTCGCGGAGCCGCGCTCTTTCGTGTTCCCGATTCCCAGGAGTTCTTCATCAAAAGAAACTAAATGGATAATACTGAAAAATTCATTTTTTTGCGTCACGTGACAGCACGAGGTCCAACGCTTCCTCCCCCCGTTGTATGTAGGTGACACCGGCGTGCGCCATTAGTCCATTTATACGCCCGTAACCGGGAGCAATTTCACGCGTGAAACCCCAATTTCCAGCCACATGCGGGCCACGGTGATACGAATGTAATTCGCGTCAATTCTAACACCGAATCTTTCTAATACAATGACGATACTCCCCGTATCTGTAAGCTTTGCTCTGTCCCCGTCAGCGTAGACGGTGATGAATATCAAATTGCCGCGGTGTGTATTAGCAAAGCACCGCACCACTCTCCCCATTTTGTTTCCGGTGTCATGCCGACCTTACAGCGGTATATTATTCCAAGTAATTCACTGAGCAATATACAAAGACCGAAAGCATAATATTCAATATGCACATATCATAACAACCGTAATTAGTGGCTTTAACTATTATGGATGCACAATAAATATGTTCCCTATTTTTTCATATATATATATGGTTTTCCAGTTTCGAGGGCACGAAACTCCGTAATTTCGAGGTTTCATATAAAATGGGGTATGGCGCCCTCTACTGTTCCGCTCAGGTGATCCTTATTCAATTCAAATCAATTCAATTTATTTTTATATAGCGCCTTTCACAACAGAGTTGTCCCAAGGCACCGTACTTATCTCACGCGTTTGCCACAAAAAGTGTTCCCAAGGTTCGCAGTTAGACACATTACCGAACAGAGTGTTTTAGTTACCTGGCTAACAAACGAGGTACATTGCTAGCACATGTAAACATGGTACATGGGAAATATTCTCCATCCATCCGTACATTCATCCATCGTCCAGCCGATTATCCTGGGCAGAGTTGCGGGTAATATTCTCCACCAAAGCTAATAGTAATATGCCGTTCGTTACTTTCCGTAACAAAACCAAAAGCTTTAACTAACTATTATCAATTTAGTGTCCATTTACTGGGAAAAAAAGTTAACGTGGGACATTTTACGTTTGCAACAAGCGTGGAAATACATGACAACTAGCGTAAAATCCAAAATAAGAGCCAGCAAAGGCTAGTTTTCACTTAAATCTTCCTTATTTAAATAGCCAATATTCTGTATTCTGTTAAGTAACCAAAATTCCGTGTATATGGTTGGAAGCACTAACTCCCTTTAACATCCGGGTTTTTTTTTGGTTAGTTTCTTTATAATTTGGATTTACAGACAAGTAAGGCAGCTAATACATTAGAAAGATCACGACCTGAGATTTAAGACAAGGCGTACGGGCTTAGCATTAGTGCACTCCTTTTAGCGAAAGGTTTATATTTCGAGTTAATATTCAAACCGAGTTGTGCTGATAAGTTTATAAGTTTCTTCTGTACAAAAAATGGCAACACAACCACCCTGATGCACCTCGTTACTCAATCTCGGACCAACACCAAGGTGCTAGATACTGAACGCAGATTCAGGTTATCCCGGATATATTACTATATTAGTCACCGCTTTATAAAGGCTCCTCTTTGGAGCATGAAGTTTTTCCTAGAAGAAAGACACATAGGGTTAGCGAAGGAACTGTGGCGTAAGGATGAACTGTGAGTTTCCTTGGTCGGCGAGAGAACACGTTTCCTCCCTGCGCGACTTTGTGGTATAACAGCGTCAATCAACAGAAACCTTGTTTTAAATGAATGACACCGAAAACCAGATTGCTTTATTCTGATTTACATATCATTGTCAGATTGCCTGTTATACACCGCAAAGACGCCCATGTCATACATCTTACTGTATAAACCGTTGGCTGTGACATTCAAATAAAGCCTTAACCAGTTGTATCGAGTCCATTTATATTTTTAAGCAAAAGGCCCCAGGGACAACGTTTGGTTTTGGAGTACATTTATCACTATGCACAAGCTTCCTTAATAGCTCCGCCCTGCAGATCACACGGACAAAAATGACACGATAGCACCCACAGCTGGAGGGAACATTAAAAACAAGAACTACTGTTAAAACATGCTTGCAACTCATGCACGGAGCTAATGTACTACCCATTGCAGTTTTTATTCCAAGGAAGACACCAGCAGCTGTGTTTAAGGGATTTTTAATTATTATCCACATGAACTAAACACAGGTGATAAAAACCAGACTATGATCCCCGATGCCCTTTCCCTTGTCCACCAGCAGGGGGACTCCACTCCCCCAATTCCTTGTAGGTGCCACCCAGGCAGATAGCAGCCGAGACATGATACACGGGAGGTACGTTAAATATAGAAAAATGAAAGCTGTGCGGTCTGTCGGTGTCTGGGGGTTGGGAAAGGGGCACGGGTGAGGTGGCTGCTCTACTCGGTGAGGCCCAGCTTCTTCTTCAGGGACTCGGGCATCTCCGGGGGAGGGGGGCGGGGCAGGCGGAAATACACCTTCACCGAGTCGTAGATGAACCACTGCAGGGCAGTCAGGGTACCGATCATGATGATACGGGCAAAGAGGCCCTTCCAGACGCCTGGGAAACGGGCGAGAGCACAGGCACACAAATCACTCAGAGAATTCCTTCAGACGACCCTCTGTTGCACTGGACAGCTGATCCATCACTGAAGAGTTTTCACACACAACAAGCCAACATATCAAGCAACAAGACCAGACATGAGGAGAGATTGCTGCTCTTGTGAAACTGTCTGCCACCCAGCCTGGCTGCACTGGGAGGATTCCCATTACCGGCATGGACAGCAGGGGGTGCCAGTGCAGCAGAGGGCTAGGGGGCAGGTAGACTGCTCTCACACGCCAATGACTCAAGCACCTCTAACCGTACAACCGGAAAGTTGCTGGGGGCCACCAGGGCTGGAGCTGCTGTACCCCAAGAGGGGAAAAGCAGCTTGAGCTCCAGAGCGCCCCCTAGAGGTGGATCTAAGGAACGTGTTGAACACCTCGTCCTGAAAACTAATGGTTAGCGCCACAACCAAAGTACTAGGTTAGAGTGTGAGAGTCCTTAGGACACACAGATCAAGGACAGGAAGCTCACCTTTGGGTCCGAGCCGCTTGAGCACCTGTAACGCAGTGCTGCCTTTCTCCTTGTTCAGCACCGACACCACAGAGTCCGCAGGGTGGGACACAATAGCGCAGAAGACCCCAGCTGTGGGAACACAGGGCAGGGTCAAAGCCAAGCCCTGAAGGCCTCCAAAAGAGACACGCCCCCCCCATCCCCAGGGCAGCACCCCATTTCTAAGCTGGACACAATCCAAGACTCAGCTCCTAACTAGACACAGCAGCCCTGCTTATGGGCTGAACCCCCAGACTCACCGATGTATCCGGCCACGAAGGTGACGACCAGCTGCTCGGACTTGGAGCACTCGCTGCGGGGCTTGGGCACCACGTATTTATACAGGGCCTCCACAGTGCGCTCGAAGCAGGCGAACTTCATCATGGTGTAGGGGATCTGTCGCATCCACAGGGGGACCACACCCTTGTAGAACCTGCAGAGGGGCAGGAAGTGGCCCTGGACCAACCCATTTCATAGAACCGCCCCCAAAACACATTAACCAGTAGGACTGACTGAATAAATCAATTTAAGGGAACCCCTTTACTTGAAAATGACTCACACATACCTTCTACGGCTACTTAACAGAATAATCCTCTAGCTTCTTAAAGCAGTTTGTTTCCATCATCTAACTGAAGATGGGGGTGGGTTTAATTGTCCGCAACCCAGCCTAACTGCACTGGGAGTTTCCTGCCAGCAGGGGGTGCCAGTGCAGCAGAGGGCTAGGGGGCAGGTGGACTGCTCTCACACGCCAATGACTCAAGCACCTCTAACCGTACAACCGGAAAGTTGCTGGGGGCCACCAGGGCTGGAGCTGCTGAACCCCCAAGAGGGGAAAAGCAGCTCGGGCTCCAGAGCGCCCCCTAGAGGTGGATCTAAGGAACGTGTTGAACTCTTTGCACAGGGAGAAAGAAGGCAGGATACTCACGCCCATAGACCCTCCTCGGCATACATCTTGGGAGCGCATTCCCGAAGGGTATTAGCGTAGCCTGGCTGCGTCTGGATACGCACTTTGCACGCTTCCATGGGGGCCAGTGCTATGTCAGCAAAGAACTCCGCACTGGCTGACGCTGCCAGGTACAGTGAGGTTCTCCACAGGTAGGTTTTTTCCTGGTGGTGGAGGGGGGGGGGGGGGACAGATGAGTTGTCTACACTCTATTTCATTCTATCAACACATCACTAGGGGGCGACTCAGAGCTACAACAGGGCTCACTAAAACAAGAAAACATTTTCAAAACAACAAAAAATAATAATTCAGCCAACTCCACAGTGGTGATAGCTACATTGTGCACTGTTCCCCACCCCAGCTGCTGGACTCACCTCTCCCAGCATGTCACTGTATAGAATCTTGAACACCTCATAGAAGCCAAACTTGCAGAGACCCTGCATGGAGTAGCCAAAGAAGGTGGGCGCCCAGCCCTTTGCCAACCCCCGCATGCCGTCCTCCCGAATGGTGATGCTGAAGCCATTGAAGATGCTCTTGTACTTTCCAGGATCCACCTAAACACATACGCAGACGTCAGCGGCCCATCACAAGACAGCGTTCCACACCTTGGAGGATTAGAATTAACCGGCATGGCGTTTTGGCAGAGTGGGACACAAACTTGTGCCCCAGGCGAGCCTGTGGCTCGTGTACAGACCTGCAGGCGGCACTTGACCAGGTCGAGGGGCACGACGGCCGTGTGTGTGATGCCGCAACTCAGGATCCCCCCAAAGCCGCACAAGGCGTAGTACTTTCCGGAGCCGAACTCGCAGCTCACGTCCGAGTCTGCGGCAAGGGGGACACACGCGTGCAACATGCAGTTAGTCACACGCCATGCTACCGGATCAGGGGGCCAGTTCCTGTTGAGGCAAAATTCAAAGTGCGGTATACCGGCGTTAACACTACATCAATGACCTCTGACCAGGGGAAGACTGTTCAATTAAACTTCATGATATTCGATTATAACCTTCTACTAAAAATGTTCCCATTTAGAGCAAGTGTTTCTGGTTTAATCACCAGCTTAATGATCACAATACGCCACCATATCAACATTAAAATCACCCATTAGCTGATAAATAGTGGACTCGTAGTATTTAAAGTGGACAGTGTTTTGATGGTAACTAAGGGAGCAGCCTGCGGGCTATTATTAGGAACCGAAAGCTTTTATTACTTGAAATCCATAAATCATCTCACCCAAACATTTAAATAAAACTCAAGCAGAGGATCAAGTAAACAAATTCACATGTCTGATGCTACTACCTCTCTGCCAAGGAGCTGATTTTACTGGAGCGCTCCAGGTGCAGGTTCATGATAAGCGGAATGCATGATGCACACCACATGAATGGGGCTCGTGTCACACTGGCCCTTTGTAGAATACCTGCATAAGCTGGCCCCCACTCAGGATCCATTAGCTCACCCATCACCCCTCCCCCATTTTCTGCCATGCCAGACCAGCTGCAGTACATTCATTTCAGCTTTGCCAAACCCCAGATGGCAGGTCATGACCTGGTCATCCAGACGAAACCTTCACACCCATTTTTAGAGATTGCGCTCTAAAAATTGTAAATGCACTGCAATGGAAGTGATCAAATGGGGTAGTAATATTACAGGTCTTATTAGTAAACCTCTCATTAGTAATACAGGAAATCTGACACGCCGCACAGGGCTGTGTGTTCATAAGTAGGCTAGTGCACCACAAACCACACATTTGGTAGTTTAGACCTCAGTCCATGCAAAGACAGACCTGCATTCTGCATTTAACCAAATCGAGGGGCACAACAGCCGTGTGCGTGGTGCCACAGCTCAGAATGCCACCGAATCCACAAAGGACGAAATATTTCCGAGAGCCGAATTCACAGCTGTCTCCCTCTGAGGAAAGATGGTCAGATTGCCTGAGTTTACTCTCCTGGATGTGGACTAATTCACCATTTACTAATTCACTGGAAACCAGACGTGAACAGTGGAACGTGAAGGATTTTCCGTATGCAACCCCCCCATCTGTCCATTTGAAATGCAGGGCACAGCTCAAATTCTGTCTGCAGTATCTTTCGCATCCCTGATCCATGTACTCTCCAGCAAGGCACCGGCAAGAGTTTTGACGTACTCAGATATTGCTGCAACATGTCTTATGCAACCATAATAAGAACATTTTACGGCCGCTGGTCTATGCCGAAAGTCAGCATTGGCCTGAATGCTAATAATAACCACACCAAGCTTAAAAGAAATCAACATAAATCGGTCTAATCACACCGACAAGGTGGCCTTCACGTGAAGTGTCAGATTATGTTAACAGTGCGATCAATAATGCACACGAAATGCCACCTGTTAAACCACGGGACTAAAAGTGAATAAACTATACGAAACCCACCAGTCCGCGTTACTAACACGAGAGCCAATGAGATTCGCGCTTATTGGCACGTCACGCCGATGCAGAAAGGGTCACGCCGCCTCGACGTTTTAAAGCACCTTTCGTCCTTCACTGTCAATCAGCCTTTTTAAAGGAATAAAAAACGGAATAAATAAAAAACAGGCATATTTCAGCCATGTCATATCGGTGAACTTGGGGTATCGAATAAGTGCAGTGTCCTTCCCTGCCCTACACTGTAATCGCGTCTTTCACTAAACACCAAAGGCCGCTCACGCAGACTTAGAAAAAGAGACAAAATCCCGTCATCAACTTCAAGGTCATTTCTGATAATGCATAACGGCAGTCGGCATAAGAAGCACTAAAGACTAACCATCCCGGGTCCGACATATATTTGGCATCAATGACTAGTTCATTAAAACACAGTAAGTGCTCCCTTATGCCAAAAAATACCATGAAGCGGCCGGCGGCGAACTCTGACTAAGAGCCGGTGACTTTAAGGAGCAGCCGCCGCACACCCAGCGTCTTAGCTGTAATGACCTCCCAGGCCGGAATCGCGGGCACGGTGAGCTCGGGGTGTCGGAAGTCCGCCTTACCGGCCACTGCGGCGGCCGCCAGCCTTCGGGGGCCGTGTCCATTCTTGACGGGGCTCTCTTTCGGCTCCTCGACTTGCTGCAAAGTGAAGAGCGGGGCACTGAAGGGGTTCGCCCGGGCCAGCTGCGTTAGTGTGGTCGGGTACATGATCCTGGGGAAGGAGCCGAAAGAGTCCGCTTTAGGCCGAAGTAACGCACACACAACAACTACACCGAGTCCGTGTGGCTATACCGGCCGAAGATACGCGTTCTAACTGCACATATAAAACAAACCGATTTTCTGACAGGCAACAGTAACTTAAACTTAAACGGTAACATTAAACTTTACACCATTATGTGCCGCCGGCTATTTGCTATAGCTTAGCGAGCGCTGTCATTGAAGCTGCTTAGACCGAAGGGTCAAATCAAACAAGTTAAAGTGATTTGGAGATTGCCGTAAAAATACATCACTCTTTAAATAAAGCTTCTGTCACATTTGCAAACAAACAAAAAAACGACATTTAATGAAATCGAGCGTCTCACGTTTTGTCACTCTTTCACAAAATGGCGCCTCCGCTGCGCTGTTACCGGCAGCTCCGATAGAGGCCCGACGTCCTCGCGGTAAACCAATTTGTCCTTCAGTGACGTCACGCAGAGAGAGTCGGCGCGTCACGGCGGCGCCCGTCCAATCGTGAGGCAGATTGCGCTCGTGGGCGGGGCCTCGTCACATTTCTTTGAGGTTAATTCGGTCACCGGTCTGATAGGCCCCAAGGTTTATATGGACAAATGAATCTTAACAAAATCTCATGTTCCCAGTATAGGATTTACTAATATGCGGCATCGGTAAGAGAACGACTAATCTCCCGCCCTTTGTTTCCTAGAACCTCTTTGGAGATGAGAATTAAGAAAACGTAAACCAATATGGAAACGCAATAAGACACAACTATAAATGGCTACAGATCGCAGAATCCAGTATCAGTCACGAGCTTTTAAAGAGGCTCCCGCTTCACTTCTAGCGGCAGGCCTTTTATCAAATTCTACAACTTTAATAATACTGCTTAAACATAACCTTTCCATTATGTATTGATTAGCAGTGACAGAATTTTTATTTCGTTTGTAATAATTTACATTTCAATTGCTCGGAAAATAGTCATACTAAGTTTCCAGTCACGTGTTCTAAAGGATATCCGATTCGTTCGAATCGAATTGAAATACAGCGTAACGCATCGTATGTGCTTCTTGTGTACACTTAAGTATATGTGGTAAAAACAAGCAGAGAAAGCCACTGATGGGAAAGAGTTGCGCTTTCACGACAGTGTATTCTCGGGTGGGTTTGAACTCTGCTGCCGAAAGTTGGCGCCAGCAATACACCATTTTCCCTCTCTACAGTATCCGGGGTCACCGGGAGCCCTTTCCTGCAGACCATGAAGTATTAACTCATTCCGCAACATACTATACTGCCCTCTGCTGGCTGTATGACTGCAACCGCAAAAACGAAACGACCTTCTTTCTCCTGCTGTTTGGCTATGGTCATTAGTCCGTAATCCAACGTTAAGACAACAGAAGGAGCGTCAAAAGACAGACCCGACGGAAGTAAAACTGATCTACACTGGTTTCAAACTGATTTTGTGAATATTTTGCGATTTTGATTTCTAAGCTAGTCTAGTCAGCAGCCATTGTCAACATCCTAACTGCAGGGGTGAACAGACAACAGAGGGAGGGAGCAGATTTAAGTTATGAATTTTATTTCAGTTTCTACAAATGATACCGACTACAATAAAAAGAGCAACCCCAGTTTAAAAACCCCGCCCGTGAGCACATTCCCCTAGCCATGACCATGAGTCCCCCAAACCCAGCAGAACCAAGTTCTCCGGCCTCTCCTCTGAAACGTTAAATACATTTGTAGAATTCCGAAAAGGCGGCAAAGCTCAGTGAAGCAGTTTCACATTATTCCTGTTAACCAGCACTTTGCACTCTCTACACAAGTAGACGACAGTTTCACTTGCATTTCAAACTTAAAAAAAAGTTTTTTCCTTCTGAAGACACATTAGAAAAATACTGCAGTTACAACAACAAAAAAGTACAGGCACTAAATGACTAAAAACTGTCCTAAACCGCTTATGGCACAGATTTCCAAACCAAGGACATGTCAATGAAGGGTAAAATGACCCAATGCATTAAAATAGCATTTTATTAGCATCTCCAACTAGAAATGTCTCAGTTTAAATGTACACTGATTTCTGAACCGTTTGATCCAAATTAGTAAAAAACACAGAAACCAAAAATTACATTTACCACAATGAGGCATGATTAGTGTACTGGTCATTACTTCTCATACCAGTTCTGCCAGTGTTCAGTGGGGGTGAGGGGCAGAAGAGACAGACAAGACTTAACGTATGATATTACATAGGCCTGGCCACTTGGGGCGCTCACAAATTCAGGGTGTTATAAATGAAGTGTTCTCACTGCACATTCCTATGGGTACTGGCTCCTGTCAGGAAGTTACACTGGTGAAACACTGGTTATTATGGCCAGTGTATAAGCTGAGCCACCCACACACACAGTAATCAGGCCCAGGATGCCACAGGATCACATTCTAAACATATTACACTAGGGGACCCTATGTGTAGTGACCCTCAGCAACAAGGGAAATGCCCATAGGGTGAGGCGACCAGTTACGAGTCAGAGATGGAGAAATGCAAGCATTTCAGTAGCAGGACACTCTGAAAGTACAGCAATGCAGGTTTAGATGACACAGCAAGATCAGTCATGCTTGCACTCTGAAACGTGTTCACATCAGGTCGGTTCCTCCAACGACTGAGACCAACATGCTTAAAAGAACCTTGGGAGGGAGGAGGAAAAAAAAAAAAGGCGAATACATAGCAGGGCTACAGAGAGCCATTACACAGTATTTTAAAAGAGCATTTGGTCAGCAGAGGGCTAAGTGCTGAAGATGCATGTATCGGTTATCGTGCCTGTATCACATGCTACACACAGAGCCAGAGTGTTCCGGATCGGCTGAGCTCCAATTCCCCCTAATTTCATCATGCTGTCACAGCTGAACTCTCACCCTTCCTGGAAAAGGACATCATATTAGAGGGGAGGCCCCTGGGGATGGGAATGTTAAAGGGCTACAGAGGCAACCTCGCTACAACAAATGATAGGAGCCAAGGCGTTATATAAAAGTATTCCACTGTGCTGCAGTCTCAAATATGGGCTTTTCTACACTAGGATCAATATTAGGGCACAAATATCGGAGGGTTATTGCAAGCAAAACAGCTAAATGGTTAATCATAAAACTCACAAAAATGATAGGCCATAACCTAAACCGAAGCCCAGTCGTCTTTCTATTGGTATTTACACACGTAGACAGTATTCAACGATTAAACCGTGTTGCATCTGAAACGAACAACGAAGAAAAAGAAATGCACACTGGCACCGTTTTAAACATTTAACATTCCTATTAAACCCACACAGACAATGATAAAAAGATAGACTATATAAACCCAGTCCATGTGTTCTTTTGGAAGCCACTGTAGTTTTGAGGGGGCGGGGCCAGGGCTGGCTCCGCCCACACAGGTAGTTGGAACATCACTGGCGGCGAGGGAGGAGAATATGACGGAATAGGGACATGGGGAGGGATTAGGAGGTGTTAGGTGGACAGACAGAAATTAGTGCGTGTTTGGGGTGGGGGAGTTAACTACAGTGTCCATGCCCCGTGATGGAAGCGCTGCTTTAACCGTTGAGCCATTTAGTGGCATTGTCCTGTTGGGGGGGGGGGGGCCGGAAGAAGGGGGCTTCCACTATGAGCAGA
>JAODKK010000001.1:10527684-10550535 GCA_026774405.1 Petrocephalus microphthalmus | reverse complement strand
TTTATAAAACAAAAAGTAAGATGAAAATACCCGAAATAAACTATCGCCAAATAGAATTATTTACCGGAAGAGTGTGTCAAATAAGTTGGTGGTGTTGCCGGGAGTTGAGCCAAAAGACGCGAAGTAGTGAAGAGACGTGCGATGTGATTGTTGCGCATGCGCACATCGCGATGACGACGACGTCCAAAAGCGACGTGAGGCAAATGGCACACTGCAGACACAAATGTCAGTTAGGCATAGGTGAATCTAGGCTGAGCTTTCAGTGAATGGCCAGGTACAAGTGTAAGCACTATGGCAGCAGGATCTGCAGCATCCACTGTCAGGGCAACTTCTGTATCGCAGGAACCTAATAAGACTATCGAACGATCAGAAATGCAACATTTCTGGCATTGGGCTAGTAGAGAAAATCATGGAACTGATGGGTTTTAAACAGCCTTTTGATGAAGGCACCAGAATTGGTTGTTGTTCACTCTCAAAAATGAAGTACAGAACAATATTACAACACGCAAAACAAAAGAATGCAATAAATTACAGATTTACAGAAAACAAATATGCAAATACGTCATAAATAAATTGGAGTGAGAGTACTATGTGCAGATGACCGCAAAATGCAAGGGAAACAATGTAACTGTGACCACGTTGTTCATATGTTGGTTTACCCAGCCTAGTTAGTTGCCATGACTCCCAGTGCAGATCGGTATCTGGTGAGCGCCAGCGGCAGCGGGGACAAGCTGGTGGTGTCCAGTTTGAAATCATCCCCAATCCCCCTGGTGGAGCTTGGAGAGGGGGTGAGTGTACGGCTGGAGGGGGGGGGGTGCCTTCTTCTGACAGTATGCATCAGCTCACTCCGTCTGTGTCTTAATCCTCTCCAGAGGAAGCAGACGCGCATCAGCTTGAATTCCACCTCACAGTTCCTTGTGAGCGGCGGCCTGGATTGCACCGTCAACATTTGGGATCTGAAGACCAAGAAGTTGCATCGGACCCTACAGGTGCCCATACTAACTGTTTTCTAGAGCTGTCAAAAATAGTGTCCCCAGCCCAGTTGTTTCCTGGTCCTCTTTTGGAGAGCCAGCATTTTCTGCTGGTATTCACTCCAAAGTGGAGTTTTACTGGTAAATCTGATACTTAGCTTGATGAAATGAAACCGTGTAAATCCCCCAGGCAAATTCCACTTCATGTTACTACTACAAATAACAAGATATATTAAATATTTCAGTCATTGAGTTATCTGACTATTTATAAAAGGCTGTAATCGGCTTGAGTGTTATGCATAATTGTGACTGGTTCTCAGTCACGTGTCTGAAGGTGTAAGTCTGTTAACAGCACCTAATAACACAACATTGTATTGTTTAGTTGTTTTAATATGATGGTTCTGGTGGTCGGGAGGGGGGGCGTGAGATTTCCAGAATATGTGAATAAAATTGAAAAACGCTAAAATTAGTGGTGGGAATTGGCGGAAACCTCTCAATTCAATATGGTATTGAACTGGCAAATTAACATTGATATCCATACATACAACATTATGATGCATTATGATAATTGCGACTCAAGAGTTACTTATGGATAGTGCTGTAGAAATTTTTTTCCCCCCGATAAATTACACCAGCACCGGAGAGAGAGAGTAGTTGACAAGATCAGCTACTTGGGTATGTTGCTGGAAACACATCCAACGCGCTAGCTCATTTGAGACTGTATCATCAGAGTGTGTGTGACCGGAGCAAGGCAGCAAGAGCCTCTGCTAGTCTCCCTGTGGCTTTTAAGGCTAGGAAATTCAGCCTGGGCTGAATAATAACTGTGGTTGTAAAGGTGTTTGTATGTATATGTGACCATACTATGTTGTAGTGAGCACAGGATTTATTTTTATATATATATATATATATATATATATATATACACATACATACATACATACATCTAATGTGCAAATGAGCATCTCTTAGGTTTTGTTATTCAGACACGTTGACAGACACACCACTGTCATTCTGGGGATCGTGGACTGAAAAGTTTATGAACCCATGGTTAAATAAACTCGAATACAGAAGTCGGAATACAGCCTCCTTACCCATAAACTTTTGAAAGTTCTGGAAAGGTATAAGAAACATTCCATAAAGATTCATTTCCCTTTGTGTGAAATTCTCAAACTGCCCCTTCCAGGACCATAAGGAAGAAGTGACCTGCGTGTCCTTCAATGGCAACGATAACTACATAGCCTCCGGGTCCACCAGCGGCGACATCGTCCTGCACAGCATCACCACCAACCTGTCCAGCAAACCCTTTGGTCATGGCGCTACTCAGGTGAGACTCCTCCACACCTCCATCCTGAGCCAGAGGATCCTGACCTTTGTCAAGCTTCACATGGGCATCAACCTCAAATCCCTCATAAGCAGACTCGGGCAGCACATGAGCCTGAATCACTCCTAACCTCTAGGTGAACACCTAAAAATGCATCATGGCCCCATCTGCAGAGCACTAAGTCTGCTACCTGGAATCAGGGCTTTTAAATATCTCACTGCAGCCCATCCACGACCTGAAGTACTCGTTTGTGAAGCGGTCCCTTTTGGGCACAGTGTCGGACAGCGGTGTGGTGGTGTTGTGGGACGCCAACACGCAGAAGGAGCTGCACTCGTTCCCAGAGAAACACAAGGCCCCTGCCTCTGGACTCGCCTTCTCGCCCACCAGCGACCTCCTCTTTGTCACCGTGGGCCTGGACAAGAAGATCATCTGCTATGACACCTCCAGCAAGATGTAAGGCCGGGGGTCTTCGTTCCTGGCTCTGGGGTGTCATGGTGTGTAGAGGGTAAACGGCACAAGTGTGAGTTTGATGCATATACAGAGGATAAAAGGTGTACACACCCCAGTTAAGTTTTCACCAGAAATGTGACCTATAACCTGTACAATTCAATTGGAAAAACAAACATATCTGTTAAGGGGTAATATATAAAAAACATACAATACGTTGGTTGCATAAGTGTGCACACCCTTAAACTAATACTTTGTTGAAGCACCTTTTGATTCAATTACAGCATTCAGTCTTTTTGGGTACATTCTTGCCATCAAATGAGACTGATTAATCCAAAATAAAGTTCAGCTGTCCTACTAGGGTTTTCCTGACATTTACTTACTTGCATCCTACAGCAAAAGCCATGGTCCTCATAAAGCTTACAAAGCAACAAAGCAGCCATTCTTCTAGTGTTTGAATGGCAGTCGGTGATTTTGGCACTACATTTCTTTTCAGGTGTGTTCTGTAATTGGTTGCCTATAGTCACATGACTTGGTATGCCTGCAGGGTGTTGCGTAGCATGAGGGCAGAGTCCCCATTGACGGCCATCGACTTCATGCCAGATGGAGCGGGGCTTGCGGTGGGCTCCACTCAGGGGAAAGTGTATCTGTTCGACCTCCGGAACCTCAGCGCACCTGTGAACATGGTCATCGCGCATAAGACCTCTGTCACCTGCCTTAGTTTCCAGCACTCCCATTCACGTCACACCAAGGTAGGACTGCTTACTAGTAATTGACAAGATAATGCTTCATGAATAATTTGCTGTAATTTTTGACTCCACTAGATGGCAGTCTGTTCAAAAAAGGGCACACAGCATGCCCCAAAGCAAACCAAGAGCACCATCTAGTGGTATAAAGAAATACAGCAAATGGTTCATGAAGTGTCACTTTGCCTAGATCGACCGATATTGGTTTTTTTAGGGCCAATATTGGTTATTGCTGGTTGATTGGGCCGATAAGCGATATTTGGAACCGATATGTGTTTGCTTTTATGTCCTTCACCTATCTGCAATGAGAATTTGGAGATCTAAAGTCCGCAGTTAGAGTAAGGTTGCTCTATTTAAAGTGAATGTTACTTTTTAAATGAATGGCAAATGATTCATTATACGATATAAAACAAAAAAAACGTAAGTATACTTTTTACAGATTCTTAAGTATTCATAACACAGTTGCAGCAAGAAAAAAAAATAAAGCATCTAATAAAACATATATGCCTGAGTTGGACAAATCAAAGTAATAGATGCTTTAATACTGCTTAATAATATAACAAAGCTTGGTAAGGCATTTAAATTAGCAGTAAGAGACTCCACGTTGTTCTCTGCTAACGTTACATATAACGTGAGAATCTCATAGGTATTGTAATGTAAAGTAAGACAAGCAGCGTGGAAGCTCAAATGAGCTCCTGTTGCAACATTAGCTGTCGCTGCCACATAACGCTATTAACACTTTGTCATTGCAGGTAACTTTGCCGGCTTATATGGCAGCGCACTGCATTCACAAAACAAAAAAAATCTTTTTCTGAATTAACAAGATACACTTTACATGAAAATACCCTTGAATGTTGGTTTTTTTCTTTAGTGAATGCATGATGCTTCCATAGGCTCATGTTATCACCGCAACAAGGGTCATTATTTAGACATTTTCAGCGGTGTAACTGGGAAAGCAGGCAGGCTTTTCATTATGGAAACAGCTCACAGGAGCTCCGTGGCGTTTTGTAACTTCAGCATGTAGGACTGTCATGTTTTAATAGGAATGTGCAGGGAATTCTGGTCAGAGCAAAGAAGAGGAAATGCTGCGGAATTCCAGTCATCCTTTGGGTCATGTATGCATTCCTGGCATAGTTTTGTCCCATTCAGCTCATAACACTGAATACAAAGCAATTATGAGTTGCTGCCCTAACGGGAGTGGAATCTTTCACAGGGTATGAGTGGTCACTTCCTGGTCTTTCTAGTGAGCATCTCATGCCAGCTGATGACTTATGGGAAATTCTGCAGAAATACTCCTAGCTCGGGTCTCCCTGAGGCAGCATTTTCCACCATGATGGGAACTGCCATGTAAGAGCGGCGTCTTACAATTACAGTGGAGGACCGGAAACTTGTGAAACCCATGGCAGTGCGCACTGAAGGTGTTCTGGTAGCCTGTGGTTGTTAAGCAGCCTATGCAGACACTGTGTTGGTCTTTCATTTATTTTTGAGTCTTACCTCACCATACCGAAAGGGTTGCCTATTTGCACTGTAGGCCCTGGCCCTGCACTTCTTCATTTCCTCCACACAGAGGTGCTGTTCACCTACACACTTCCAGCTTGCTGTGCATGTCACATGACCAAAGTTCGTGTGTGTCTACCCCTAGCATTGACAGTGACAGCTTCTCATTCTTTCTGTAAACTAAACCAAATCTCCATTCTGATCTGAGAGTAAGTTGTTTTTAGGAGAATTGAACGGCTGGTCTTTTATCTAAATCTGTTTTTCCCCCCACAGTCGAGCAAAGTCGGATCCAGTAAGACCTCCTCCACGGTACCTAGCAAGAGGACATTGGTAAAGCTGGAGGATCCTGTTAGACCCGAACCCACCCCTGTCCCCAGCCCCTCTGCTACAGTGTCCACATTCCCCACATCTACGGTGACCCAACAAGGCCCCCAAACCTTGTCTGACCAGCAGATGCCAGAGAAAGCAGGTCTAACACCAAGCGGATATGCTTCATGTACTATAATCTGTATCGTGTTTCATCCCATCCTCTAGTCCAGTGTTTCCCAGTCTGGTCCCCAGGGACCCTCAGACAGTCCAAATTTTTGCTCCCTCCCAACACGGACGGCCTGTGGGTCCCTGAGGACCAGCTCTAGCCCGTCGTCACTCCTTTTGAAAAAGTTCCCTTTAGGTCACATCAATCGTGAGTTATTTAGGTCATTTTGCCAGCGTATACGCACCTGTCTTGTTGTGGGTAATCGAGAACTTTTGCAGTCGGGGCTTCACCTGTCCAAACATGCGTTAATCAGCACTCACACGCACTCATGTCGATAATCTTGTTTATAAGCGTGTGAGCCCCAGGAATGCAGCAAGCTGATGATACATTGGTGTTTATTTTAGATTTTCTAGACAGGCAGGTTTGGGAAGGTTATTTGCAGTCTGATGTGTGCCTCCCCTTCCAGCAGGTGGCAGTGGGGACATCATGCTCAGCAAGGAAAACGAAGGCCAGCAGGGCGTGGACCGGCTCCCCAGCATTGACAGGCTTAACAGCATCGGCCGGAACAGCCTGGACATCTTCTCGCCAGTACGAGAGGGTGAGGCTGCCCACCCGCCCGCTTCTCTCAGCTCTTGAATGGAGATGCCAACCTCCTTGTTACTCAGATTCTTGGTCCCTACAGTTTTTCTCTTGGTTCTGACCCCTTAATGCTTAATTTCCAGACTACAAGGCCCTCAGGCTGAGTGTAGACCCTTCAAGTGGAAAGAAGAAAGATGGTGTGTATTTACTGTAATGTTAAGAGAGAGTTTTTTTTTTTTTTTTGATCTCCAGCTGGAAATGAAGGTGGGCCTCTATTGTTGCTGTCTGTGATAATGTGAATGCATTTCCTGCTTTCGTGTGCGCCCAGAGCTGGATTTCCTGTCACAGTACGCCAGAATCACTGACCCCTGCAGGACCCCGCTCGGCACGCCAGGGAGCATCGGGCCCAACTCCGTCTTCCAGACCCCTCCTCCAATCAGGGAAATCTCACCCCTGGTGCCGCCACTGATAAAGGAACCTCGAGCGGTCAGTCGGGCCTTTTTCCGCTTGGCCTTGAGGGCGGGCTGTTGGGTAATGCAGGCCGGGGACGCATCGGCGGTGGCCGGCCCTCGTCCTTCCGAGCTGCGGAGCGACTTTGAGTATGCAAAGCAGTCGCCCTGGCATTTCAGCCGACTGTCAGGTGCCCATGGAAATGCCTCTTCCCAGGTGGGGTTATTGAGTTACCCGGCTGAATGGTTGTTTTTCTTGCAGCTGGTCGCAGAGCCGCCCAGTTCGAGTAATAGTCTGAACATAAGTGTCTCTTCTGGTCGTTAGCAATTACAATGAAACCGGTGGGACTCAGCCTTCATATGGGAACGGGGAAGGCCCTGCTATGAAGCCTGCCTGAACGCAAATCGAAAAGGGCCGTCACGCTCCCACCGTGGCAGTTTCTGGTGAGGCCGCTAACTTTTTTTTTTTTTCCTTTTTTCTTTTTCAGGGGGATAAAGACATGAGTGCAGGCCTTACGCTTGAGCTAGACTCGCAGGCCGGGCCCAACAGTACTGGGCCCCCAGCACGTATGCCTGAGGCCTCCCTAAAGAGTGGGCGGGATGGTGTGTCCCCGCTCTGCTTCGACACACCCGTCAACGGGGCCACCAAGCCGCCAGGTGTGTCCCCCTTGGCGGATCCACCCAGGTCCACACGCACACTAGAGGCGGCCTGGAAATCTGCCTAAAGCATTAGTACCTCAGGTGCTCATTAGTACGTGTAAAAGTTTTTTTTCAGTGAGGATTTAAAAGTGCGTCAGACTCTGCTTCGTGGTATGCGTGTGGCAGGTGTGGCGGCTGTGGCCTCCTGTCTCACCGAGCGAATTGCGGAGAGCGTGGCCGACGAGGGGGGCGGGGCTCCGCTGTCAACTCTGCAGGTGCATTTCATCCGCAATATGATCCACGAGGCCCTGGAGGACTTCAGGTGAGTGTCCACCCATCCCCCAAAAGTCACTACCCACGCATTCATGCGGACGAACTGACCTCCCCCTCCCCGATGTTCCAGGGATGCCTGTCACAGGGACATTGTGAACCTGCAGGTGGAGATGATCAGACAGTTCTACATCCAGCTGGTGAGCCCCGCCCCCCACACGTCCCCTTCCCGCCAGGGACGGCCATCCTCGCTGATCGTGTGACTTAGCCGGGCGATTATGACTGCCTTTCAGAATGAGATCCACGGCCTGATCGAGAAATACTCTGTGAGCGACTCGCTGGTGGAGGAGATCGAGCGACTCAAAGAGGAGAACAAACGCCTCAGGACCAACTACTGAGCAGCGAGAGCCTGGCGCTGCCAGTATTCATCTCCGGACCCCCACTTTCCCTTACCCACCCCCCCGGGGGGGCGGAATGCGCATGACGTGGGGTGGGGTTGGGGGTTACGTGCACACAGCTTCACCTCTGCACTGTGAGAAGTGAAGCGCTTTCGTTTTCTCTCCCTTTTGTGGATGATCGGCACCTGTTATGGTGCTCGCCGTTTAGCGTCTCAGGACTAGCAAAGTGCCTTATCACTAACGCCAGCGTGTCAGAGCACCCGCGGTGGGCCTGGACGGAAGCACGGGGCCGCTGAATGGTGGGAGGGGCGCAGTGCCTCAGCAGGGTGTCTGTCACCCCTGGTGAGCCCTGTTGTTCCTCCTCAATTCTCCCAGCCTTACAGGTTATTCAGCATTTTACTCCGAGTTTGCGTAATTGCACGGTTTTCACAGGTTAGCTCCCTATTGGAAAGTAGCCATGGGAACATAGTCCTGTTTTTCAGGTCTAGATTATCAGACACCAACACCCTCAAAGGGCTTTTCTCATTCATCTTTCACGGGTGTCCTGGTTCACAAAAGAAAAAAAAAATTTTAATCAATAAATCGTTCTAAACTGCAGCTAATAGGAAAGCAGCGCGTCAGGGGGGCTGGACATAAGGGCTACGGGCATGAACGTTTGGCTGTGAAGAAATGTGCACCTGTGTGTATTGGGATGGTTTATGGAATTGCAGCAATAAATTGTCAGGTGAACTGGTTTTATCTCTGCCCCCTTAATTCACATGCATCATGGGGAAAAAAAGGAGAGAGGACACTCTAGCATGTTTTGCAGCAGGGGTGAGAGGCACAGGAGACTAGTCATTAATGGAGGACACCTGGCTACAGTCATTGATATTTTTATTCAGTGGTATTCCAGTAAAATGGTGAAAGGCACACCTCACAGAACAAATGGCGCACGGCGCTTTGGGAACACTGGCGCAGAGCTCCGTGGGTTCGACTAAACGGGATGATCGGACAGGGGGGGGGGGGGGTGGAAACGAAACTCGCAGACAAACGGAAAAATGCAGGCAACGATATTTTAAGAAACAAATCTCACTGCAATGTGGCAACAGTTTTTTTTTTTTTTTCTTTTCTTTTTATAAAGAAAGGGGGTAGAGGCAGGGTAGCTAAGAACCAAAACTAATCCTGCATTTTGTGCCCACTTAAGGAAATCTCCTAGTAAACTTCTCAATAAAACAAAAACATCACAAAGCTCTTCTACGGCCGGATACGTTTTCCCAAATACTCACGACAAGACGTGAAGCGAAGGGCCCGTCACGTGCTGGGGATAGACTGATCGTGGGGGAAACATTCAGATGTGACCTCACCCAAAAAAAAAGTAGGCAGCTGCGTCAGCGTTAAGCTCACAGGTCTACTACTTTCCTCCGGTGCGGGCTGTCGTGGAGCGTGCCGCTGTGACTGTGTGTGTGTGTGTGTGCGCACTGTATGTACACTGTTTTCAGCGGTAGTCAGACTCCCAGGTGAGCTCAACACAAATTCGGTCCCCGACGAGGAGGAACGGCCTTGAATTCTTCTGAGGATGGTGCCACTTCTCATTTCTTCGTCTCCTTAACCAGGCCCTCCACCCCCCACCCCCCTCGGTTCACATGCTTCCCTCTCCACCTCCTCTCTGTCCTCAGCATGTGACTGGCAGGGCGATGGGGGTGGCGGGGGGGGCAAGGGGCTCAGGCCTTGATCTCGGTGGCGGGGCAGTACAGCGTGTCGGAGTTCTCTGAGACCAGCTCTTCTGCGGATTTGAAACGAGGGGAGATGGTGAATTCCCGTTCACCCAGCCAAACCAAAAAGTGCATCTGTCTCCCCAAACACCCGGTGTTCCTCTAATAAACCCCAATTCATGTCCCCTGTAAATAAAATGCAAGCAATGCGTTTCAGTCGGACACCAACGTGCCTCATTCTCCCTTTACGTAACACACACGCCCGCACCTAAACTTCTTACTGTTTACTCTCTTATGCCAACAGTAAAGTTCCCTGGTATGTACCAAACAAAGTGTGCGATGCAGGGGCCCACTCACCAGGGAGGACGCACTTCCAGAGCCCGTAGGTTTTCCCCACTGCGGTCTGCCACAGCCGCAGGGTGCCGTCCTCGGAGCCGCTGGCATACAGCTCACCGTCTGGGCTGAACCGCACACAGTGCACTGGCCCAAAGTGGCCCTTATACGACTCTGTGGGGAAAATTGTTTTTTATTTTTTTATTATTTTTTTTTTTTACTATTTCTATGGAGGGGATGGGGGTTGATTAATCATGGCATTGCCTGGGCGAATAACTCCACTGACACCCAGGGGGAGCAAAAGGGTCAAATTGGATCCCCACAATACCCTAGAGTGGACCTGCTTTTTGTACCATGAAAACATCTGGCATACTTGTGACTCAGCTTGGCAATGGAAACTGCAGAGCTGATGATGGTTCGGGTGCTGCTCTTTTCGGCTTATTAAATCCCCAGCCCCCTCCATCAATGTTTCTGACTTAATTTCCAAAATTTTCCAACAAAAGTCCAGCCAAATTCACCAGGGAAAATTCACCTTACAACAAAACATCAAAGACATGGAAAGAACTTCAAAGCCGATGAGGGGTCAAACGGGCGACTCCTCCATCACCCTGTCGTCAAAAGTTCCACCAGCACTACACCTATGTTTCCAGAGTCCTGTCCCAGTGACTGTGAGATCCACCCCCTGGCCGGGGTACAGAATTTGTCACAGAGGTCCGATTGATTTCCTTTAGCCCACACCCCACTGGCCATCCACCCTGGTGCAAATGGTACCAGATCACCATTTTCTGGGCAATCATGAGGAACATCATGTCCATGTTTATCAGAAGACAAAACCTTGGCAAAGAAGTGAGTCTGGTCACCCTATTCCTTAATGCTGTGGAGAGGAGATAAACCACAGAAGGCCACAGTGCTGGGAGACTTGGTGTGCTTCCAAAGGCACTGGCTTTATTTAATATCTGGCATTACCTTCTCCCCCATGCACCACCCTGGCCAAGTCTACAAGCTCATATTTGAGGAAGAAAGGGGAAAAAAAAAAAAAACTTTCCCACAAAGTTAATTTCTAATGCTGACTGGTCAACTCTCCCCATCAATATTTTTAAACTGTTTCAGACTTAAAAGATAACAGAATCTGAGCCTCAAATTCAGATCCAGAATAACACTCATATCACTGGGGACTCATTACGGCATTATATAACACCATTAACAAATGATTCAAAATCATAGCACAAGGTTCTTGAAATGGCCACTTAAATGTCCTCCCTTTATGAAGCTGACATTCAGGTCCAAATATGACCTTCCTTCACTCACATAAATCTGGTTGTTTTCAGCTACAGAAACATTCCTTTACCGTGCCACACCCCCTTTTACAGAAATCCTGCTTTTCAGGACATAGGCAGGCCTCTGCAGAAATTGCTAACTTCACCAAACCAGCAAGTCTTGCCCCAGTGGTGGACAAGGACGAGACACCCATATCTAAAATATCTTTAACCTTTCCTCTTCAATTTGTGAAGCAATGGAACCCCAGGGTTAATTCGGACTTTGCTGACCAGGTTTCTATCATCACTATTCATTCTGAAAACCCTAGACAGAACATATCCCCCAGATTTGAAATGTATTAAAAATATGAAAAAGGCTAACTTTACTCCTGGTAATGACAATTACTAGATCCTAGATTACAGCTTTGTTACATCTCTAAGAGCCGTAACAGTGAGAGCTAGTAGCTATTGGCCTGTCTGGACCCGAGCTTTTGCTTGCGTTACATTCAGAGATCCTAACTACTCCACATATTTGTGGTTATGGAGTCCCCCAGGGATCAGTGAAATCTATTTGAAATGTAGCAGCTTTTCTACACCACAGGTGGTAAAAGAAATAATTCAGAGTGCTTTCTTATGAGCTGTAAAATCTTTTTTACTATTAAAGCTACACTGCTCAACAACAGCTCATTGGAAAGCTGAAAAAAATCTTTTCTGTTGTAAGAAACTTTTGCATGAGATTGTTTCTTTTTTTCAAGGTTAAATAAAACATTTTTTCCTACATTAAAAATAAAGTTTATCTGCTTTCAAACAACAAAACGTGTTTTTATTGAAAGGGGTGAAAGTTACAAGGCTCTGAACTTATAAAAAAAACTACCAATATTACTCTCTTAATTTGATTATTTCATAAAAGTACACTTAGTTGAGCCTAATAGAACCTTGTCTTATAATAAGAGGAACATAAAGTACATTCTACCCTCTCATACATATATACAAGCTCAATCTAGACACCATATAGAAAGTAAATGCATTGTTTTTCAAAGTTATATCACATTCCTGTGTTGTGTGATTGCATTTGAATTCCTTTGAACTGAAATTAAATTCTTTTTCCTGTCATTCCAATACAAATTGCAATTCATAAAAGGAATGGGGCACCATTCACAAATTCTGAATATTGCATAACCCCGCTGCCACCAGCAGTCCCAAACCCTGTGTGACAGGTTTTACGAGCCCATGGTCATGAAAAGGTTTTGAAGCCTTAGACTAAACCTGCTCAGTTCTTACGACCCAAAGGGGGTCCTGTTCTCTTTACTCATTTCCCCCTAGAACCAAAAGCCTCAAGTTGCTTAAATCCCCAAAGCTAAAGTGTCCCTGCACATTCCTCACATCTCTGTGACGCCTGGTTTTGTTTGCTACCCCAAGGCCAGTTTATCGCTCAGCAGTTTTGGGGTCTGTGCCCATGTGGAAAAGGTCATGGGTTCAAACCCAGTGGCCCACGAAGTAAACACATCACCCTTGAGCAAGTCCCTTAACCCCAACTGATTCAGGGATGCAGAGCGACCCCACACTTAATCTGTAAACTTAGAGAGATCAACAATTTTGAAATCAGACTATTTTCATGATCTAAAAACAATTAACAATACTCTGTACTTAAGAGAATTTGTCAAACAGTTTAAAGTTCTGTTTTTCCAAATAAGTTCGGAATTTAGGCACAAAATCTCTTTAATTATACATAACATGTAATACCATATCTTAATTACTAGTATTTTTTGGTTCAAAAATTCTACACAACCAGTGATTTCTTATTGTTCAAAATACTGAAAATTGAATGCATGCAATAGACCCGGCTACCAGAAGATACAAACATCACCCTATCTGCACTATAAATATGAATACATTACATACATTAATATCCCTTCAATGGCTTCAAAATAGACCTCATAATAATAGACATTTAATCAGGTATTGAAAGTTCTGGTCCATGCTGAACTGTTCGTTCTATGACAAAATGCCCTCTTGATGATCTTACTAAGTTAATAATACATTTAATGAGATTAAAATTCTTTAGGAAGTCTTTGACAGTGTCCGCTAGCTGGCATAAGGACAATTTAATCTCCCCTGAAGAGCTCCCGTTTTGCCCATATTTTACTCTGTCTACATGACATGTTTGCTGGTCATATTCCAACCCATCGTTTTTTTATTTATTCTTCCCAGTAACATGAACTCAAGCCCAGGAAGCCCATTCCGAGATGCAGGAGAGAACACTCACCCAGCTCCTCCTTGGTGCTGTAGTCATATTTGTAGAGCTTGAAGTCGTCACCACCAGCCACGAAGAAGTCCTTCTCGGGATGCAGGGAGGCAGAGTGGATGGATGTTGGGGCATCCACAGTCTTGATCAAGTCAAGGCTGTTTAAACGGGCAGCAGATGGTCAGCCCTCCCATGGCTGTGCAGAGCAATGGCATCAAACTGAGGGCGAGAGGTTTGGCCCCTGGAGGACACGTCTTCTGCATACCTAAGCGCGTCGTAGAAAGCGATCGTTTTCCCATAAGTGATGACCAGGATCTCTCCATCTGCAATATACTCCATGCTGCTGACAGCTACGTCAAAGGCAAGGGTTTTCACCGTCTCCACACTGCTCCTGTCCCACAGGCTGTGGACACGACATGGTGAAAACACAACATCAATCACACACCGCTTACAAGGCCATCTAGAATCTCCAAGAAAAGCCTGAACATGCCTTGTTGAGGTGCCATTTTGTTATACTCCAGTACAGTGTTCCCTAACCCAGTCCCTGAGCATCCTCAGACAGCCCACATTTTGATTCTCCGAGGACTGGGTTGGGAAACACTGCTGTAGTAAATCTTGCTAGTTAAAATAATGGCAGGTTTCTTCAGTCTGTGCTATTTTTTTTCCCCAGCTTCCTTGATATTATTCTGCCAGCTGAAGAAACACACAAACCAACAATTTGTGTGTTACTAAATAAAAGTGTATTCAGGTTTAAAAGTTATGCACCTTGGTCAATGGGAAAACAGATTTTGTTCTGGGACTTCACCTAGCAACCTTGCTGTCCCCTGCCCCTCGTTAGCTTCCGGCTAATGTTACTCCTTCAACCACTGTTAGGCCATCTGTATGTACACTTACGCACCGCTGCTTATCCTAGTCACACACTCGTGCTCGGCACAGGGGCAGGACGTCCCCAATACATCCTAGAGAGGACAGAAGCTCACCGCACTGTTTTGTCCTCTGCAGCAGAGAGGATCTGCTTGTCATTGTTGCACCACAGAACTTTCTTAATGGCAGAGGTGTGTCCTGCTATCTCCTGGGGATCTATGGAAACCAAACACACAATAGTCAAGTACAGGCCCATACTCCCACACAGGAGACACTTGGTAACACACAAACGAAAACCATGGTAGTTAAGCAAATGAGCAAGCTTACCAGCTTCAGGTTTGCTGAGGTCGAAGATGCGCAACACTTTATCATTTCCCCCTGTCAACAGGTGGTTACTATCCTGAATGCAGAGAAAAACAGCACGTCTGTTTGTAGTCCCGAAAAATGTTACACAGGGTGAGTGCAAGAACATAAACAAAGTCAGTCAGCAGGCACACCCTAAAATGACCTGACTGACCCCGCAGCCTACCTGGGTGAAGTGCACAGACTTAACAATGTGCTTGTGTGCCAGAGTGAGGGTCTCATCCCCGGTCACGGCGTCCCAAACCTTACTGTGTCAAATAGCAAGAAAGGGGAACTTAACACACATACTGAATGCGTATTGCTTATGCCTGCTGGTGAGGATGAAAGGGACACAAGTCTGGGAAGTCTGTTAATAATGATATACGTTCATTACTTATTCAAATTAAGATTCTATTTTTTTTTTTTTTTTTTATAGAGACCAATAGTTTTCCTTCCCAGTTGTGAGCAAAGCGAGAGCTTTGGTCATGATGTTGCACAGAATCCCATTATTCACAGCAAAAATCAAACCACAGATCCACAGGGAATCTGATGGAGATGATCAGTGTTATATCGCACATGTGCTTTTGATTTAAAACTGAACATTTAGAACAATTCAAAGAAATTAGTGTCACTAATCAATCTAAAAATACCAATACTGCATTCGGTCCATAACGCCCAGCCCTATGTGTGGGTGACTTTAAGACTAGCCATAAAATCTGGTAATGGCTATACTGTAACCAGGGACACATGGGTTATTATAAAGGGGGTATATTATTAAATAACCACTGTAATTAGGTATAATAATGTTACAACGTCCATATATGATACAAAAATTATTTTGTTATGGATGGTGAAGGGAGTTGTATTCTCACGCTGTAAAATCTGCAGCTGCAGTAGCCGCCTTTGTGGCCTCCTTATTTAAAGTGGCCCCCCAAACAGCACCCTTGTGACCCAGGAACGTCCCGATCCAGTCCCCTGTGTCTCCCTGGCGCAACATGGGTTTGCCATCTAGAGGGAAAACAACAGAGAATGCAAGAGTACTGTGTGTAGGAGGCTAGATTTTAATACGTCCCAGAATCAAAGAAGATTGCTATCAATACACATGACATGATAAGCCTCAATTATTTAAGGTCAAAGACTGACCGTTACAACAATTACTAGCACATTAAGGCCACTGCGACAATATGGTGGCATACCTTTACAAGCGCTTATCAGGAAATATCCGTAAGGGGTTATTCCACTGAAGGCCAAATCCACCACTGGTCGGGTGTGTCCTGAACATGTAAGCGGAGTCTGCCTCATAGCCATAATCCTCCAGAACCACGATCAGGGCCGAATGACGAGAAACGAGGGAGAAATGGATGGTGACTGTGGCCTACGATATGTAACAAATGCAAATAAAAAAAAACAGAAATCAGATTAATTAAAATATACAGCCTCTTCGATTAGATGGTGTTAGATTAGATCAATGCTATAGATATTATAATATTATAAATTTGTTTGCGTGCAGGACGCCACAATTCACCCACGCGCCTGTCACTGATTTTACCGCAAACTCGCCAGGTCGTCAACTCACCACCCTTCGAGGCTCTACAAACCCGAGAGGAGGAAGAAAATAAAGCTGAACCGGTACAGCCGTATCCCCGAAACGGGGTCGTACAACTTCAATCCCCCAACAAAGCGATATGCCACTAGCTACAATAAATGCAACTTATGTGGGGGCCGAAATTGGATGATACGGAACTACACCAATTTGACAGGAAGTTCCGCGAGGACAACAATGCCGCGCAGACCGGAAATGGCGTGCGCCACACCGGTCCGGGTAGAAACATTGACAGCGAACAAGGCATCGTGGAAAGAAAAGTTCTTAAGTACTGTCTATGTCATTCATGATAATGTTCAGAAAATATCTCCAAGAAATAAAAACATTCGTCCCCTACTCTGGATGCAACCCAACAACAACAATTCATATGTAAAAGTTTTTATTACATTTAATACTCAAATGAAACTAGACATTCCCGGATGTGAGCATTTGCAAGGAAATCTGTAATAGAAACAAAAAAACAGACATTCAATGCATGCTACAAAACGCACAAAAAAAGTTTGCTCAAACGTTTAGTACTGAGTGTGATGGTGAACTACGGCAAACTCGTCACGTAATCATGTGGAATACAGCTAAATTATTTCGCTATAGGAAAAATAATGAGAACAGAAAATTGGGAAACTTGAATTTTAATATAACTAGAATGGGGGGTTCAGAAAGAAATAAGAATGAAGACTGATGTCACAAATGCGCATTCTTTTCGTGGCGGGCAACGCCTCGCCTGATGCGGTGAGTCACGGAGGACCGGCATGCACCGCGGCCGTATTTTATACAGGGGTGGAATTTTCCAGGAGGCGTAGCTGCTGCTCGCGAGAGGCGCGTACCCAACGGTTTTCCTCAGCACTCGCTCCTGGTTCATTGAAACGCGATCGCAATCGCTAGCAGCCCATTCCGCGCCGGAAAACAGTCATTTTTCTTGACTCCCTAGCCATGGCCAACTATATCCACGTACCTGAAGGAGCTCCCGCCGTCCCCAAGTTAGATGTCACTGTAGACGAGCTGGATTTCAGAGCTGGGGCCCTGAAACTGATCAAGGAACTCAGACCTGGTTGGAAGCCGTCGGAGGTCAAAATGAAGGTAGCGAACGTTAATTTTATCCTCTGCACATCTCTCCCCCCTCCCCCTTGTTTCCAAAGGCGAAAAGGTAGCCGCAGCGCCGATTTTCTGACAGACACTGAGGGGTTTTCGCGGTTGCGTGATTTGGAGAAAGGTATTGTGTCGAGTGCATTTTTTTTCAAGGCTGCGTCAGTTCGAGGAAGACGAAAGTAGGCCCGTGTCGACGCAACTAATCCGGCCGCCTGGGTACCGGACGTGGGGCCCGTCCGTCGAATATGCGCATATGCCAATATGGCAATCGCCTCTTCTTATATTTTAAATAAGTTTGCTAATTGATTACACGTCTTATCAAGCCGCTGTGCTCTTCCCTGTACGGGATGCGGCATTTCGCGTGAAAAATGTCGCCTGCTCATCCCCCCAGTCACGTCTGCGCGGCCCCGAGAAAGGGGGCCTTCGGATTGTATGCGTAAATTCAACTATAAGTCAGTAGTTAGGGCGGTTTAATTTTATATTTAGGATTTATTATGACGTAGCTTAAAGATCTTGAGTGTTGAAGTAGGTCAATATTGGGAGGGGGCGGTTATCAGATATTCTCCCCCAGGGGGTGAGAGTGGTTCAGTACACTTAGTCATAATATTGTTATCTGTTAAACAGGGGCAGACCTTGAAAAACGTCAAACTTGTGGTAATGTATATCATTTTTAGTTCTGGAAGCGGACAGGGGGTCCTGCGTAAAAGGCTGGGTGACAGGTGAATTTAGGGAGGTGATATGCCGTGTGTGCGGCGCTTGTGTGACAGCCGCACGGTTTTTGGTGTCGCAGGTATGTTTGTGGGGATGGGGCACTGGTGTGTGCAGCCTGCTGCTGAGTCGTGATTTATGTTGGAGGTCACTTCACGACTGGATCGTGATCATTTATGGCGTGGTTGGGACATCGTGCCCGTCTTTCTTTCAGGTCTTGCACAATAGTGGTGTCGGGTCCATGCCGTTAAATGTAATTGGTAAGGAGTTAACTGAATGAGGCAGTTCACTTGCCCCCCTTTTTATATGCTGCTGCAGCGCTTCTCCTGTGAACTCTGCTGGTTTCTCGTTATTTTGCAGATGTAAAATAAGGGAAGTGTGTTTACTGTGAGGGAGTGTGTTTAAAGTGAGTACAGTTGGTTTGCCCTCCGTTTGCCAAACGCCTGCAGAGTTCGACTGCGTAATGGATAAGGCTAAAATTCAATCTTGCCTTTTTAACAAGTAGGCAACAATTTCTTTTTGGCAGCTGTACTTTTTTTAAAATGAGCACAGCGATTACCGGTGCAGCTTTAATCTGGTAATAGTTTTATCCCTGCGCTACAGAGCTGGACTTTAAGCTCTGGGAGTAGCCAAAAACAGCAGCAGTTCCCGACAGGTTTAACCTGAATGCCTGAAATGCCCTTTCCTGAACATGGGGGTCAGTGGTTCTGTTTTGAGTCCCATTAAACTGTGTCTGATCTCATGACCCAAGGAGCAATCAAGCCTGCAAGACACTGAAAAAATCCCTTAATTGCTTATTTCTGTCATGTGGTTGGGAATTATGCCTTCAGGGCCCCCAATGACAAAACAATGTGTGGGTCTATTTTTCCCAGCCAGATTCTGACTTGTGGGGAATCTGTGGGTACTTTAGGAAGTGACAGCTTTGTATCACTCTCCGTAATACAGCCTTCTACTTATCACATGACTTGAGCAAAGTCGATTTGCATTGCGTTTAGTGACGCACTGACAATGACAATGGCTCATATTACTGAGGGCTTGGTGGTGACCTGCTTAACCTGGGAATTTAAACGCAAGCCTGTTAAAGGTGACGTCCGAAGCTGTTTCCTCTGCCTTGACCTGGACACTGCTACTCTCCTGGTCTGGCTGCCATAGTGTCTTTGGCTCACCGGTGTTCTGATATCCTCCCAATGCAGCCTTGAGCCTCATGATTGTGCAGGTCACATGAGTCATTACTGTTGCCTGCCAGGTCCCATTCTTGCCCTGTTGTGCATTCATTAAAGACTGGAGAAACGGGCAGGGTCAGCACATGGTGTGCATCGTTGGCACACACAGAATAACATTCCTGGATGGTTAATTTTTGCGTAGTGTAGTGGCATGCTCTATATGGCGATTAGGGATGGAATTCCTGCCCTTTCTGTCAATAAAATTCCTGTCCAGTGAGAGGGGTTGATACAGCACCCTCTCAGTTCTCATCCAGACAAGCCTGTGGGATTTGCCATCTCTGTGGCTGAATCTGGGGTGAGGTCTATCGCTGATCCCTCTGATATGCTGAAGAATGTGTTTAGTGAGCTTCATGTGGGATGTTTTTGGAAGGCAAGCAAAATTTAAAAGGAAGGACATGTCTGCCATGAAATTACCGGGTGATTTTGAAAGTGGTAGAGGTAGAATGTGAGATGGCCAGCAGGGGAGGTGACTGGCAGGCACATTATAACAAACCGGTCAGCCAAGTTTCAGCCTGTTTCTGAGTATTTATTAAGCTTCATTCCTCTTGTAAAAGTAGGCAAATGAAGGTGAAATAGGTCTCCATTCCACCATGGGTCACAATGTAGCTATTTGCTGTGGTATGAAGATTTGAAGAAGTGGTTAGCAGCATCTGTAAATATGGAAATATGTAGGCTTCTGCTCTGCACCACCTGCTGGACTCCTGCCAAACTCCAGTCTTTTGTGCCCTCTTTCTCCCTGTGCAGTCTTTCACTGACGGAATCACTAACAAGCTGATTGGCTGCTACGTGGGCGGAGTCATGCAGGACGTCGTCCTGGTACGCATCTACGGCAATAAGACGGAGCTGTTTGTGGATCGCGATAATGAGGTGAAGAGCTTCCGGGTGCTGCAGGCCCACCGGTGCGCCCCTCGCCTCTATTGCACCTTCAACAATGGCCTGTGCTACGAGTTCCTTCAAGGCACCGCTCTCGACCCTCAGCACATTCGCAGCCCACCCATCTTCAGGTATGTTGGCTCAGTAAAGGCGTCGCTGGCTTTGGAGAGTGACAGTGATGTGAAACCAAAGAGACGCATATTACACTTCACACAATGTGCATGTGTTATATGCTAATTTTTGCTAAGAGGTCTGTGAGAATTGTTGTTTTGTTAGCATCAAACAATAGCAGAATTACTATTCACTTGCATAAATTTGCATTATTTGCACATCTGTTCTGCTGTTCTATAGTCCTTTTTTAAGTAGGTGGTTGTAATTTTTCAAGTTGTATCAATATCATATCAATACATCGCGATGTGCGATACTACTAATAATGAATAATATACAGAATATGCCCTTTTACTCGTCAAATAATCCTTGCCTATCGGCGCAGATCAATGGAATCTCCAGCTATGTTTGGTCGGTTCATGGTTACGGCTCGGTTCTCGGTAGGGCTCAGTCCGCGGTGGCCGTGGAAAAGCGCCATAAGCTACACCAGCATCTCTGATTGTGGAGCGTGAGCTACTCTTTCCAAGAACTTGGCTTGTACAGACACGCCTGCCTTCTCATCAGTGCACGTTTATTACTACATGGATTAAAAAAGAAAAACCTGCGGCTACACTCATGTTGACACGTGTAGCTCTGATCTTGTAAGGCTTTGGAGAGACACACAGAGCTGTGCTGCTGCAGACTCATATACACACAAACACACACGTGCGCCCGCCCGCACATGTTTACATAAAGAAGGCCACTGCAGTGTGCTTCTGTGCTCTCTCGATGAGCTCTGTGTGATGACGTGGTGACACTCTTATCCCACAGGTTGATAGCCAGGCAGCTGGCCAAGTATCATGCCATCCACGCCCACAACGGCTGGGTGCCCAAGTCTGACCTGTGGCTGAAGATGGGAAAATATTTCTCCCTGGTGCCAACCCACTTCGAGGACCCAGCCAAGAACCTGAGGTAAAGGGTGTTTTTTTTTATTTTTTATTATTATTTTTTTTTTAATTTTTTGGCTCCCCTCTGAAGGTAGAATGCAGCATGATTGTTAAGGGCACGGTTCTGCTGTCTTGGTGTCCCAAATGGGTCTGAAGAATGTTATTCTACAAAAGATCTGGGGTAATATACATGATGATTGTTGCATATTTTGTGCAACCCTTTTGCTCTATTTAGCTGCTTTCTGTAATGTGTGCCAGGTTCAAACGGGAAGTTCCCAGTGCCATCCAGCTCCAGGAAGAGATGGTGTGGATGCAGCAGAGCCTGTCAGTGTTGGGCTCACCTGTGGTTCTCTGCCACAATGACCTGCTGTGTAAGAACATCATCTACAACGACGCCGCAGGTGAGGCTCTACCTCCCCTGTGCACCCCTGCGTCGCGCTGCCGAGCCAGGCCACTGGGGGCAGTCGTGTGCCTGCTGCCGGATGTTTAGAGCTGGCACCCTGAATTGGCATGTAATGTTGTGAGGGGGTGGAACATCCTGTAGGGTAAGGCTGGATGGGGGTTTCAGTAGAATCACGGCTTTTTCACCCTTCACCTGCTTTTAGCTGTGGGCTTCCTGTTTTCATCATTATGGAGGAAGGGACCAAAGTATCTGGGAACTCATGCAGTGTTGTGGTTATACTAGCCCCTCACATTCTGTGAATAAGGGGAGCAGCTTAAGAACCTGCTCTTGTAACATTGAGGTTGTGGTTCCCTGTGGGAGCTTGAATTGCTCCTTTAAAAATTCCCCTATTATGGGTTTAAAACATTGGCCAAAGAATGAAATAATGGGAAATTGACGCGGGGGAGGGCCTAAAAGGGGACTGCCCCCCGTTGCAGGTGAAGGGAGAAGGGTTACTGCAGATGTCTTGCTGCTGAGACTGGCTGCTGATGGCTGGTGCACAGGGACAGTCACAGTCCGGTTTGGCCTGATATCCTGGCTTGGCCATAGGTAGATCCTGCCAGAAAAATCCACATATCTTCCTAAAAAAAAAAGCTCCACCCAAGAGCTTTTTCTTGTCTGCAACACAGTGACAGAATTTCAGTGGCTGTAAATGATTATTTGTGGCGCTTTGGGAATGTTTGAATGTATGTTTTTTTTTTTTTTTTTGTAATGCATTTGACCACTAATGGCTCGCAGCAGAACAATGCAAGTCACTCACGCCCAAATGGTACAGCCCTTGGCTTGTTTTTTGTTTTGGGGCGCTGGGGAAAATGGGGGGTGGGAGGGTGTTTTTGGAGATCCAGTCAGTTTTGCAAGGGCTTGGGCGGGGAGGGATCGAACTCATGGCTCCTTGTGTCCAGATGTTTTTCTCTCCTAGGAGTGACTCCGCCGCCTGCTGGAAGGGTGAGATGGTTCTGAGCGGCCACGCCCCGTTTCCGTGCCGCAATCTAACCGGCTGCGCCCAGCTCAGTGCCAGACTAGAAACCCGGCCAGGCCCAGTCTGTCAGACTTGCGCTGGTTTAAATCCCTTTTTGTTTTTGATTGCTGTTTTCCAATAAGGTTGTGCAACAAGCGAGGGCCTTGCTTGCTCTGTCGGCTGAGGCTGCTTTTGGCTCCTAGTCAGGTGACTCAAGAAAAGCTACAGTTAAATAAGGCGTAAATCCCTGAGGCAGAGAAAACTGAAACCTGCGGCAGTGCAGCCTGCACAAGAAGCCCTTTTCTCATTTTCATACGAGCAGTGACCTGAGCCGATTGGGTGCCCACTCGGCCAATAAGAATGCAGCACCGCTGGGGGCGTAAGCTGAAGGGACGGGAAGT
>JAODKK010000001.1:10502623-10516175 GCA_026774405.1 Petrocephalus microphthalmus | reverse complement strand
TGTGGGCGGCTAGCTGCGGGCCCGTTGTGCGCGGCTAGCTGCGGGCCCGTTGTGCGCGGCCAGCGGCGGTCCCGTTGTGGGCGGCTAGCTGCGGGCCCGTTGTGCGCGGCTAGCGGCGGGCCCGTTGTGCGCGGCTAGCGGCGGGCCCGTTGTGCGCGGCTAGCGGCGGTCACGCTGTGCGCGCCTAGCGGCCCACTTGGCGGTGCTTCCCGAAAATGGCTACAGCCTGAGCTCTCATAATTATTTATGCAGATGAATCGAAAGGAACTCAGTGGTCAATGATGACCACATAAAGAAAAAACAGATAATTGAGTAGTTGAAAAACAAAGCATAAAAAACTCAAAACTTGGTGATGGCTTTCGAGAGTGTTGATGGACCTTGGGGCAGTTTTGTTTTGTTCTGGAGCCTGCTAATCAACCTCTGGCTGTAGCCACACCTCGATGCTAATGCTAATGTGACCCACACGCTAATGTGACTCAGGGAGGCGAGAGAGGGGGGGGGGGGAAACATCTGCTACGTACATCTGTGATGGAGCAGATTTCCATTTCAAACCATATGGAAAAACTTCACTGGAGCGTTTAAGGGAATGCGCGCGGTAACTAGGTGTGAACCCAGGCAAAGGCACGTCTGAAGAAGGCGCAGTGTTCGATTAGTGCTAGATTAGCGTTACGGCTGTCTGGGAACATGGGACGCACTGCCAACAAGCAAAGGGAGGTCAGAAACATGGTGTCCAAGCAGGCCTTCGGCCTACAGGGTCATTCAGCACTTGTGTGATAAGCCTCGCTGCTCATCTTTTGCCTTGTACCGATAAAACGTAGACATAGCAATCCACACTTTAAAAGAAAATGCCTTATTTGTCATTTGCGCAAGTACATTGGCATGCTTTTCACATATCACATCTTGTTCTCCTTTGAGACATATGCAAACACATATATAGTTAAGAGCAAAGCCGTTAATCCGGCTTCCCTGGAGCGTTTTGGCGTTGGGGGAATTAAGAGTCTCGCTCAAAGGCCCAACAGACGTGTGACTATTCTGCCAAGAACGGAACGCAAACAAGTGACCTTATGATCACAAGCGCAGCAGTTTGACCCACTGAGCCACACACAGCCCCCCCAACATGGAGGAAAGATACTTCACTCCCCTGCTGGCCACTGTGAGGTGCTGATTCTTCTGGAAACCCAAGTAATAGTAACCCAAGTAAAGCCCTAGTAATTTCCCCAGCCAATAAACTATATAACAGAAAAGCAGTAAGGGGCCACACCCAGGCTTTCTGTCAGCAAGTCCAGAAATGAGCCAACACCCTTAGTTTATTAAAGCTACCAGGCATGGCTTTATAACACTAAGGGATGCTTATCCTGGGTCTTAAACACAGGTGATCCCTGCAGACACACGCACACACACACACACACAGTGGAGCTCGTCCAGCTCAGCAGAGAGCTGACAGATAGCACTGGACACGGAATCAGGGTGGGAATGAAACAATTCTGCTGCAAAGTCGATCCAGCCAATGTGACTTGGCTCGATAAAACACACTTCCTGTTGCCCTGAACCCCAGTTTGTGCCCCCCCCCCACCCCACCAGCTGACCTTTGACCCTGTGTCACTGAAGCTTGGCCGCAGAGTGGGATGTCAGGGGTACAGTGCACAGAGAGAGAAGGGCAGAGCAGGCCGCAACGGCCGGGTCCCAGGGGGAGCAGAGGCACCTTCTGAGCACACTGAACGCAGTTCAGACAGCAGAGAGAGGCCTTAACAAATCAGATAATGTGGCACTGCAGAGATATGCCTTTGTTTGCATTTCCCCAGGAGCTCCCACACTAAGCCGGCCTAATTTGATTAGAGATCTGGAAAACGTCTTTCTTTGCAACAAAAATTATTCCTGAGAAGGTAACTTATCCGATTACATAATGTGCAATAATGAGGAGCCACTGGCTGCTCAGGGCATCAGAGATGTCAGGACCACTCCTGGCAGATGGAAAGCATTAATGCTCAGGTGGAGGGCTGGGTGATCTTGAAGTGATGTCAGTGGTGATGGGACGGTAATGGCTCGTTCGAACTCTGCATAAAGGAACAGCGATGACATCACCATGGGGAAATGGCGGGGCGGGGGGGTCTGAGGAGGCCAAGAATTGCCTAAGGGATAGCCCCTTATGCCCAGGACTTAGCATTGTTAACATAATTTTTATAATAACCCCCACACCCCCCACCACAGGTCACTTCAAATGTTGGTGAATGACATTGATTAAGGCATCCATTCTCCTCAAAGGGACCTGCTCTGTGTCGGAATTGGATGGGCCGGGGTTGCAATTTGAATGAAAATGAGCTACCTCAGTGAACACTGAACAAGTTACTCTATTGACTTCCCATGAAATGACCCATGTTTCCCAAATCGCGATGTGCAGAGTGATAACTGAGAAGCTAGTGCCGATGTGCTGGACCGGGCCTTGCCGATGCGTTGAGCAGGCATCGGTCTCCCGGGCACGCGTTTCTAAAGGTGTCCAGCAGGTGGCAGCAGTAAGCCGAGTAACAGCTAAATCCTTGAGACGTCAGCCTGGAGCGGACCGTAAAACTCGGGGACGTTCGCAGCCAGTGTCCGGCAGGTGTCATCAAAGGCCATTTATCTAATTACTAATTAGAATTGAGAGGGAACGACTGTAATGAAAGACAATATATCAGATATCACTGACAATATTTAGATTTGAGATATGAGGATTTAAAAAAAAGCATATGTTTAAAAAGCCCAGAATTTGTTTTGTAGATCCCATTAGACCGTAATTGGGGGGGGGGGAGTTAATTGCTTCTTGCATAAATGTAATTTTTGTGAAGCAAAAGTGTGACAAGTGTGAAGACCATATGGCGGTGAAAGTGTTTCGCTGTGACCTGTCAGTGAGGTTAGCGAGCGCGCGGCGGCGGCGGCCGAGGGCAGCAGGAGCCGTCCGGGGTCCGCTCGCTCGCTCCCGCGTGCGCGCTCCCGCGGGCGGGACGTCCTTCCAGGAGCGTGTCTTTGCAGAGAGGAAGCGGGCCCACTCTGCCCGGGGTGGGGAGCGAAACCCCACAGACACCAGCTGCCGCTGTGTCGCCGGCGCATCACTTTCCGCCTTTATCAACTGATTTCGGATCAGCTTGACCCCGTCAAAAGAAGAACCCTATTTCATTACGACGTTAAGGGGTGAACAACACATATGTAAGAGCTTTCAGCGAAAGGGTCCGAGGAGCCGCCTGGCAGTATCGAGTTTAAATCACGGTTACCTTCCTAGATGAACGGACATTTTTTAAATAAAATTATATTTCTAAGTAATGAATAATTTCGTCCCCGTGGGCAAATATATTTAAATTAATATGAAGTAAATAAATAGTAATGTAACAAAATATTTCTCTACTGATTAGTCAGACCTATTTAAAATGAATCTTTTATAATAGAAATAATATTGTTTGTAATATATTTAAAACATAATATTTCACCTGGTCATTATAAAAAATAATTGTTTATTGCTTTTTAAATTATTCTGTTACTCTGGATTTACATGTCCAACAGTTAATAATAAAATAAGGTATAATAATAAAACCTATTATTATTATTATTATTATTATTATTATAGTTATTATTATTTGTGGTATTATTTGTAGTATTAATACGGTAGGTATTAGACGTGTTGTAAAAAACAGCAGTAATATTTTGTCATTATGTGTTGCTTTATTCAGTAATATTGTATTAAATATCTATTATGAATTATACATAACATTAAAACAATTACAAAAATGCACATTGTTATGAATTTACAAATTAGGATTTCAAGTTTTGACAACTTTTTAAGATGCATTTCTATTACAAAGTTGTTAGTGGTTTGTTTTACCAGCAGACAGATCAGTTTCGAAAAATCTTTCTTTTTTGTTTTTGCCTGTATAAGAAATCCACTTAATAATGAAAATGATTACTGCTACACAAAGTATCCAATGCTAAAAATGTTTCAAACGTAAAACATGTTAATAATGATAAGATGGTCAGGTAATGATTTAAGCATTTGATTTTTAATGGTATGTAGTAGATTTCATACATTATTTAAAAGTGTGGTTATTGATATTAATGTAATGTCCTGTGCCCTGGGTTTTGGAGAGGACTGTGCAATGCTGGACGATTGGAGAGACTCCTAAGTCATGGACAGATTTCCACCATAGTAACCATGGTAACCTGTCATCGGTACTCGTGTCCCCCCCCACCCCCCGAAGAGCCCTGTGGGAGCATGCAGGCCCCTCAGTTTCACACACCACCATCTTGATGCATATCACAGCATAACAGTCACATTCTGTCCCAAAACGCACCACAACATACTGTAATTCAATTCGGTCACAATTTATATCCCAAAATAAGTATTTTTGTCAACAATATATATCACCACACAATTGTGTTGTGTCCTAGTACGTGTGTGTGTGTGTGTCTGGGTACCATGGGGGGTGGGGCGCTCACTGCAGTGTGTGTAAACAGCTGTGGGTTCAGGGATCGGAGCTCATTCGAGGCCAGCTCACGCAAGACAATGGGCCGTCTGTACTCCGGAGTCTCGAGACTGAACCCCGCAGCCTGATTGGACGGCGCCGGGCCCGGAAAAGTCTGGGGCCGGCTCCGGGAGCCAGTCAGAAACGTGGACGTGCTTCAAGGCCACCCTGCGTGCACCCGCCGCGTTCACTCGTCCGTACCCGAGCCTGGTGTGCAAACACTCGGGGCAGTCAGTAAAAACCTGAACTGGGAGGCGGTTCACATCAAAAGGGCAAACTGGAATCACAACTTTGCCATCCTCACATTGTCGCCTTTCAGTATTTGGCTTCAGTGATCCAGGTAGACAAGACCTGTGCGAGGCTGCATTCAAAGGAAATCATTACTCTGGCAGCCAACAAGCCCTCAGAGGTTGAAAGTGTTTGTTTACTTCCCTTTAGAGGCGTGTTACCAATTTTGGCTTCAAGGACACATGGATGGGAAGGGTTCTGGGCGAGCGGAAGAGAGGATTCATTTCCTCTTAAAGCTGTTCATTACTTGAGGAGCGATTGGTCAGGTTCTCTGTACACTGGCGGTTGCTGCGTTTCCCCGGTGCTGGAACACAGCAAGAAAATGTGGGCGGCCAGCCCCTCCGCCGGCTTCAGCCCGGTGCCTGGAGTGAGGTTTCGTGTGGTGCGAACTGAGCGTGTGACAAATGATTAGGCCCGTAGCAGGGTTTCGCTGTTAAACCGATAACTGTCATGCGTAAGGTGGTAAAATAAGAAAAGCAAGCTGCTTTATCAAGGTAACTGTACGGGAACTGCCTTCTTAGGAATGTAATGGCAACTCGCTCGATTGTGTTGTGATGCCAAATCCTCACGTCTATCTCAGAAACACAGTTGGATCCCAAAATCTTTAAATCAAGACGCAGAAAAAAACATCTTTGAGGAGTCTGAGGAGCTTTTGTGTGCGTCATTTGATATGCTGAGATGGACCACTGAAGACCATTCTGTAGACGTGCCACTGGTTTCGATCACATCCGCCAGTCCCTGGCCGGCTGGAAGAAGAGCTTTTCTCCAACAAAGCTTTAGTCTCAGTGCCAGAGCTTCTGATTTAGCACCACGGGCCTGCGTGCCCATTGGTGTGCGCTGGTGATGCCTCACTGAGAAGGTTGGTACCATGGCCTCAAGATGAAGAATGAGTTACCATGCCAACGTGTGGAATCCTTCACCGAAATTCCAGCCACTGCTCTGGCACTCAGGGAACAAGGAGCATTCAGGCACCTCTGCCTGAGACATAACTACTCTGCCCCACAACAAAACGCCTTTCATAGGGCCTTTTCACGTCTAGTTCTGTTCCCTCAGAAGTGGGAAGAACATCAGAAGGACCTGCAATCCAGCAGAAAGGCAGTGGATCCTTTCTTATGGCTTGAGAATCGGTCTAATCTAAAATAATTAATATGTCCTTGACGATAACAAAAACAAAAACGAAAGGACGCCAGCAGCGTGGCGGAGACGAGATGCCGGATAATTGGCTGCGAGCACTTGTGCTGCTCCTTGGATGCGGATTTGTTCACATGAACACCGAGTGTTGGCCTCTCATTGACACCGTCCGCGTATTTCCTCGCCCCCTCTTCCATCTTCCTACCGTCGTCCTGTTACTTTTCCTATATGAATCTCCTTTATGAATCCTTTGAGTAACTGGGAGCTATTTTGATTGTGTGCGTGGCCATTTTGGTCCATGATGCAGTGCATGATAGCCCACGCCATCCTTCGTGAAGCTCCTCTGCCCGGTAGCTAAACACAAACAGAAATGACCTTTCTTTTGTCTTTTAGCCACTTTTTTTCTACAGCTGACTTGTATCTCTTATGCCAGCTTATTTTTTTTATTTGATAGAGTGAAGCAGTAACTCCAACAAAGAGAAAAGAATGTGTTAGTCTTGCAGGGTTACAGGTCTAACATTTCTCTCACTTAAGCTCTAAAACTCTCTTTCCACTGATATCACTTACTGGCCAAACATTAAATACTGGAAAAATAATAATAATAATAATTGTTCTGACGAGTACCTGTGCATTTGTTAACTCCCTGGCATGTTATTGAATGAAGGCGATCACATGACCCCTCAAATGACCAATCCCATAAGGCCCCTCTCCTCGGGGCTAATATGTGACTCTCCAGCATCTCCGTGGGCTCTGCAGCGTCTCTTCCAGGCATTGCTCCAGAAACTTCTCCCAAACTGTCAGATAAATGGCTTTAATACATGGCAGATTTGCATTACAACTTTCCATTAAATCTCTGTGTGTCATAACAGTTCATATTCTTAATTATGCCTCCTATCTCCCCCAGGGAAGATAACGGGGGCTACCACTCAACAATCTGTCCACATGGCGTTTAATTAAAAGTTTTCTTAAGAATAAATTGCATTCAATTTAATTAAAACTGTAATGTCATACAGTGGCAAAATAATAGGCATAGCCTCCTACAACACACTACAGAACAAAAATCTGTACCCCCCCCCCCCCGCGATGTTTGCAATGGGAAACGTGTAATTTTTTTGCAAAAAAAAAAGAAAAAAGGAATGCAGAACAAAATATGCAAAAGGCACAGATCACCAAAGCCTCCTACGAGTGACTAGCCCTGGGGCTGGAAACATCACCCTCGCTCGAGCTATTTCTAGATCCCGCACTTGGAATCTGCACCATGACGAACGTACCTCCGGATTCGGGAATGCCTATTTATCTGGTCGCTACAGAAGCGTCTCATTGGGCTGTGAGGAATAAAAGGTTTAACAGGAACATGAAAAGGTTTTACAGGATAAATTGAAAATAAGATTGGGGGGTGGGGGGGTGTATTTATCCCGCGTAGGAATCTGCTTCACATTTAGTCAAAAAAAAGAGACAGGTCAGCCTTGCACCCCAAAGTCTGCCCCGCCAGAAGGAGCCAAATTACCCACTGTGGCCGGAGACTGTTCTAGGAGAGTTGTGTGTGTGTGTGTATGTGTATGGGTGTGTGTGCGCGCACACACGCGCGTGTGTGTTTTTTCTCTCCCAGAAGATTTATGTTCTGTAAATATTTAAGCTATGGAAGGATCCAACCAGGAGTGTCAGCAGGATCAGAGGAAGATCATCACACATATACGGCTGTGCATTTAGTGGGGATTGGGGAGGACACGCCCTCCCCCCGCCCCGGTACAGCAGCAGCCCTGAATCACATGCAGCCAATCAGAGGAAAGGCTTCCATTTTGCCTTCTTCACTGAACACCCAAGACTCCAGAATCATGTTAATCACTCTCTGCTTCTCCAGAAAACCTTTGGGGGTGGCAGATAGTTGTAGTGGTGGGGGGGGGACATGATCCCATTGCAAGGTTCAAGCTCCCACCTTTCCTTCAGTCTGGAGACGCTACTGGTTCCACCCAGCAAAACACAAAGGCTACCCCATAGGGGGAGAAGGTCAGAGGTCAGCATCTTCAAGCCAAGGCATCCACATTGCTGCCATGCTGACAGATTTAGAGGTTGGAGGAGGTTACCGATCCCGGGACAGTGATGTTCATCACCTCCTGCCATCTCCGGGCCGACATGCAAAGAGGTCCGAGATGAAAACAGGAAGACACCTCAGCGTGATCTCATAGCGAGCAGACCTGGACGAGGCTGAGGTCGCGACCCAGGCCATCATTCTTTCGTTGGGGCGAAAGTTCAAAAATAGACAGAAACAAACGATACTGGAGATCAAAGGGACTTCACAGGGCACTGTGACATCACAGCACTGTGAGGAATATCGGGCAGCACCCCACCCCCCTGCCCAATTTTCCAAAAGTGAGCCGTACCTGGGAACCTCCCACCCCCGGCTCCCTGACCCTCGTGACCCACGTGATCCATACACACGCCCCTGGCTTTGTCCCCACTGCCCGGGACTGCCCCTCTTTTGGCCTGAAATGTCACTGCACATTGGCCGCACTGCTTTCCGGAGGGAGGGGCCGGCCCACTGCGCTGCCTCCACCCGCTTTGAAGAGGCTGGCAAATTTGCTCTGAGCTTTAAACACAATGGTCCCATTGTGCCCCGACCTGCTGCCACCCACCAGCCTCCCCTATCCACAAACAGAGGCGTAGTCACACAGGAGCCCACTGCAGCAAGCCATACCACAGCAGGACCCTACATCTGAAGAATCCCACACAGGGCCTCTCGGCCCATCCCTCAGCTCCTACACCAGGTGCAGTGTGAGCAGGACTGCAGCAGTGTGCCAAGCATTGTGGGTAAATCATTATGGGTCGCAGAGAGTTCCCGGAGCGATTCTAGGGTTTTTGAAGGTGGAGGGACTATAATTCATGCTATCATTAGCCAATGATTTGAAATCAGTGGGTGACGGGAGCCAATGAGCTTTCAGCTGGGGCCAGTGGCCCCCCGGTGAGTTTGAAACCTATCCCATGAACCCCGGAGCAGGTGTCACCTTGGATGAGATGCTAGTACATTTTAGGGCACGCACACACACAGGCAGGGACCGCACACCGGTGTGAATACCATCTAAAGGCTAGCTCTCACTTTCAGCTCTTCAGGGACCCTGGCTGCCTTGCCAAGCGGCTTGTCGTCTGCAGCTTAAAACAAACAGCCCTCGCTGCTGGGTGATCGTCCGGGTCAGAACCGGCCTTTAGCCTGCCTGTTGTTTTTCCCACTTAGCGCTAAGTGTGCTCTTTGAATTAGCAATTCAGATTTCATTTCGAGGGCTACCCTCGTTATCATCATTTACCAGCAACAGAGTGGCACAATTTTGCCCGTATAGGCGGCACAGAGCTGAAGCGGTTCGAGGGCTCGAGCATGCAATACTACGCCCCAGTCATCTGATCAGATCCTTACCTGCCCCACTGCTGGTCACTCTAAACGTACTTTATGGTCCCCTACTGGTCAGGGCTACTGCCTAAGGTGATCAGGCTTATACCTGTCCAGGACATCTGGTCCAGGGTGTGACCTCGCTCTGTGTATGACCTCTGACCTTACTGCAGGTGTGACCTCATTCCAGGCATAACTAAGTCTTGGGTATGGACTCAGCTTCTTTAGGACCTCTCTGGAATTGTGACCTTGGTGACACGCCTATGCCCGTCATCCTCACAAACCGCCAGTTGCAGATCTGATGAGCTTATCATGAACGGCAGACACTCAGATGATTTCAGGCTTGGAAGCAGAGGCTTATGTGCTTTCCAGGGAGTAAGACGCACAGAGCTAGTGGCCGGCTGCTTGCCTGACATTTCCGGTGGTATTTCCCCCATTACTTTGGCTTACATTTGACTCCCCCCCAGCCACAGAATACAGAGGTAGAAGGTCGGCTGTTCGGCACACCCCTCCTCTCCTCATTTTTTTTCCTGGTCATTACGTCCACACCTGCAACTGTAAGTCCAGCCTGAAGGGGGCAGTATTCTCTGTGCTTTGCTCAACTCTCCACAGCGGAGTTTCCCCAGAGTGCAAACATTAATGATCTACACAAATAATAAAACAATCTATCAGCAGAAAAATGGGCAGACTGGGTACTCATGTAAAATCCCTATAGAGCCTAAATTGTATGCCAATATCCTGCAAATGAATGTGCCACATACACGACAGAGGTCTAAGTGTGCAGTTTTGCTTTTCACCCGTCTGTAAGAAATCCCTCTATTAATACTTCCAAATAAATTCCTACTAGTGAAATTCCAGGTTAAATGTTAATCACTCAATTGTAAGAATGTTTGTTGTTTATCGTACAGTTTTACGTAAGTATTAATATTAATGGCTTATATTTAGTTGTCTCGGCGACGGATTCCCGGGGGACACGGCCCGAAGTCCCGGCCTCACCGCGAAATAGTGCCCTGATATAGAGCTCTCGCCTCCGTCGTGTGCAAATGGCTTCACAACAAAGGGAGAGGAGAATCAATATGTCCAGGCCAAGTCTTTTGGGGAAGGCATCGCTATGTGCCCAAGCTGTTCCTGGGCCCGGGGGATGCGGCCCACTCGACAGCCGGAACATCCGAGGGGATTCCGGATTGTTCCGCCTAGCAGAGTCGCTGGGAGCCTGTCTCAGTGGCAGAGCCGAGTGTGTGTGTGTGTGCGTGTGTGTGTGTGCGTGTGTGTGTGTGCGTGTGAGTGTGAATGTGGGCATCTTCTCTGCAGAAGCTGGGCATCCGTGCCCGTGTTTGTCTGTCCTGCCTGCATGTTCTGTGTGTGTCTGTCGTGCGCCTGCACTGGGGTGCGCGTGCAGGACTAGAACCCGCCCAAGGGCCTGGAATAGGGGGGGGGGGTAACAGGATGGGCCTGCACGGATCAGCGAGCAGGTCCCGCGCTCCTCCAGCACGCACCCCGGGAGCCGTCCCGGCCCCCGCCATATGCCCTCGCGGCTGATGTCATGCGGGGAGCCTGACGTCGGGCCAGCGCACTCAGGGTGCAGGGGGATCCGCTGGAAGGGGAGAAGGTTCTGGGAGAAGAGCATTTCATTGGCTAAGGGGTCCCGGCCGTGCCCAGTGCCACCCACTGCCCTCCGTCACACTCCTTACTGATAGGTCCAGAGACGTGATCAGAACAGTATAGATCAGAACACCATGATATAGGCCTGGAGAGAGTAGCCGTTTAAGTCCCGAAATCCCAGAGTGATGTCACCGTTTGGCCCTTAAGCGAGGCGCGAGGACCTGGCTGACGCCGGCGTTCTCAGCTGCACGTCACAATGCCGTTAGCTAAAGCATCAGCTAAATGATTCTAAAGTAACACGGGAGAAAGTGTTCGGCTTGCACTTAACGCGCTTCCAATAAGGCCCCGTCCCTAACGCAAGCGGTCTCGGTTCCTGCCGCACCAGGAGCAGCCACAAACGGCTCCCATCCCCGCTTCATCATCTGGCACCTCGGCCCCCTCCTGGCCGTTTTGGCAAAGCAGGTACATCCGACGTGTCATGGCCGACACGGGTACGGGAGAAGAGCGTGTGCAGGCCGCGGGGGAGGGGGCGGAGAATCGACGTCAGCCGCTGCTGGTGAGAAAGGCGGCCGCTCCATTGGCAGACAGAGCCGCCCGCCGCCCACGTCCGCCGCCCACCACACCGCCCAGGTGTCCCCACTCACTTCCCCAGGAACGCCGCCCAGTCCCGGGGATCCGGCCGCACGTCCGACTCGCCTGCCGTCCTGCGCCTCGTTCTGTAATTAGACCCGACGAGCCGCGCTCAGGAACCCCTACCGGGCCACGTCTATTGCCAGAGCTGGACCGGAGGATCTGGGATGCTTCCCGGTTGGGAGACACGCCCTTCCCCAAGAAGAGGGGGCGGAAGATAAGAGGGAGACGGTCGTATCGCACACGCGATGGGCATTAGGACCCTGCGGCCATCTACGCCACTGACTGAAAAGCCTCTCCACCTGGTCGCAGGTGTAGTAAAAATGCTGCAATAATTCTTGGGGGTGTATGGCGATCCGACCAGGAGGGGTCTTCAGGCATTCAAAGACCTCTGGCTTCCTCGTTTATGTTCCGTTTTGCTTTTTTTCGGACACCATCGTGGGAGAGTTTTACCCCATAAGCAGAGAAACTGGGTCATAGTGAGGACTAGAGGGGAGGGTGAATCGCATTCTTCACTTTTAATTGGGTGTCAAAATGCCCCCCCAGATTAAATAGCCCTAATCAGTGACAGGGGGCATCGGGGCCGGCGTCGGAAGGGCTGTGTGATTACGGCACTCCTAATCTTTTTTGTTTGTTATTGATATTTACTGGTGTCGTCTTCACTTGGGCCTCATGGATTAGCGGCTGGCTTAAGATGTCTGGGCCTCATCTCCAGAACACCCCCCCCCCCACCACCAACAATCACGGAGATTTATCATCTCTCAAGATTTGCCTTATATCCATTTTTTTTGCCTGCACATGTATAATAAAAGCCTGACATCCATTTAAATGCGAAATGATCTTCCTAATTTACTGAAATCTATCAAAACAGACATCAGATACACTGGGGATGGGACAGAGTGACATTTTCCTGTGAGTCCCAGAGAGCCACCTTCTCTAAACCAGGGTGACTCCAGATCTGCCACCGAATTGAATAACGGAGGATGAAAGCGCTGAGGATCTAATAAGCCTGGAGTGAGTGTCTCTATCGGGGGGGGGGGGAGGTCCGCGCCATGTCATCCCCGTTAACATCTACCAGCACTGGACACGGGCGGAGGGTGGGACATTCTGGGAAAACTCTTCCATCTTTCCGGGAAGTGGGGAAAAAAGAGGAACGGGATAAATCAAAAGCACTCGGTGCCCCCCCCCTGTTCTTCCACTCTCTCTTTTCATCTCCTTCGCTCCTCCTTTCATCTTTGCTCCTCCACCACTGCCCGCTCCTCCTCTCCCTCCTGCTCCCTCCGCTATGTGCTCCGCTCTGCCGAGGCGTCTGCCAGACACCGCCGCCTCGCATCTCGTCTGTGTGATCAGCGCTTTCCTCAGGCTGCGTCTCCCCCCACCCCCCCCCCGCGCGTCTCATCTCGCCCCCCCCGCGCGCGTCTCATCTCGCCGGCCCTCGTCTCCAGCGCGCCAATTCGCCGCTTGTATCGGCTTGAGAGCCATGTTATGTAATGCCAAAGCAGATTGTGTTTGGAGGGCAAGCAATTAAGGAAAAGGAACTGTAATGCAATTTTGGCCGCGATATTTACGAAGATGGCGGAGCTTAAGCGCACAACATGACAAAGTCAACTCCGCCGAGAATAATGATTTAGCGCCGGGATTCTGTGGGACGGATTCTGGCACGTCCGTAATTACGGAAGGCCAAATGTCAAGCCTGCTTGCTGTCAGCTTGTTCTTCTGGAAGTTTATCCGTGTTTTATGAATCTCATTATAAGTCATTAAACTGTTCTCGAAATTCGGCAGCCTGGCATGTGGGCCTCCCGGGCCGGAGGTCAGCCGGGCCATCTGACGGGTTCCGGCAGGCGGCGGAAAAAAAACTCTAAAAGCTCAGATGAAGGACCGGGGTGAATGGAGGCGATTTTAAGATCAGCGACTGGCCTGGAAAGCAGCCGTCCTCCATCTCACACCTGGTCAGACTGCGACAGCCAGAAATATTCTTTTCCTTTGCGATCTACAGGACAAAACTGTGTCTCAGGGGGTGTGTGGAGGAAAGACT
>JAODKK010000001.1:10483050-10500752 GCA_026774405.1 Petrocephalus microphthalmus | reverse complement strand
CCCAATCTACTGTCCATCACAAGTGACTGAATGACTCCGCCTCCACATTCTAGATGCGAAAGCCAGCTGGGGCACCCCTTTCTGTCCTGGGAACAGCGGGTGCTCCGGGGGGGAAACTGACAGCCAGACCCCCACCGAAGAGCAGGAGGGGCCGACACGCCTCACCCCCCTCCTGTGCTCGTCGCACTGACCCGGGCCTGACACTAAGCCAGGGGACGAGACGTTTCACGGTGGTAAATTAGCTGTGGCAGGTGAAGTTAAGCGCATTCTTCCCCCGCTGGCGTGTGTGAGCTGCCATTTAACCCCCCCCCCCAACGCCAGAGCAGCTTCCTGTCGCACATATAGAAGCAGTGTTACCCAGGTGCATTTTGGGAAAGGCTGTCCAACAGGAAAGAGTGGCAGGCTGGTTTTAGTGAGGGCAGCTGTGTCCGGAAATGGGGATCACTGTGTCAGGGTCAGGGTTGTGGCTAGGGTGAGAGTTAGGGTCGGGGTCACTGACCTCCACCTCCATCCCATAATCAGTTGATGCACATGAGGGCAAGTTAGTTTCAGCTCATGTGAAAGTATGAACTTAAAATAAAAAAGTGTGACATGACCCTCACAACTCCCAGGGGGGGGTTTCATAAAACTGCGACTCCCTGAATTCCTGTGGGTCTGCGGGCCAGGATTGTGGCTGGACTTTCACACACTCAGAGGGGGACTTCGCCTTAGAACAGACCCCACTGATTCTTTTGCCTTTTAAAGCTAAAAATCCCTCTATAATTTAACAGCAGCCAGCTGGAGCCAAAGGAATGTGGGCATGTGACTGGTTGGCCTGTCGTCCAATCACATACCGCCAAGGCCGAGCTGACCGGCCCTGCCCATTTGCTGCAGCGAGCAGGAATCCCTGCAAGTAGGCCGAGTGCCTCTCTCCTCGGCTCCCCCTTGGCTGAAACTTTCTGTTCTGAGCTGCTGGGAGAATTGCTATTGGCTAAAAAAAGCTCCTCCCTCCGCAGAACACAGCAGAAGTACATCAGAGGTGTGTTTTACACTCATTTACAGTAATCTTTCCTGTGTTGACGCTGGCCAGAACGAGCCAGAATCGAGGGTATCGCGTGGCCGGCTTACTATTATCAATGCTATGGTGCAGAAAGGAGTTGACAATAACCACCCACTTTGCATGGGTAGGAACAAAATATCCAGTGACAAGTATCTTCTGCTCTCACTAAGCACTGTTTAGTCTGGCCCAGGCCATGGAACGTAACCCCCCCCCAAAAGGCTGTGAAGACCGTGGAATCCGTTCGCAGAAATGGGGAACATACCTGAGGTCCAAATTTGCTTTCACACTCACCGAAGGTCAAGGGTTGTATGTTCATCATGTATGTTGTACAGATGCTCCTCTTTGGTTTTTCGCTCACAATATTTCAATTTTACGATGATGTCATAGCGATTCACATTCAGCAGTAGCGATAAGCCACACAATACTCTACATTCACCCAACCATGATTCCAGTCTCTGTACCGATCGGGAGCATAAATATCTCATACTGTGTTTAACAATGTATCGTACAGTGATAAAAAAAAATATATAAAATGTAATTAAATATTAAATATTAATATTTAATTAAATATTAATTTGTTCATTTTTCAATTACTCATATTTAGCTAGTTAGAGTAAATATTTCTTTTCCTATTTGGTGACATTAGTTATTCATTTACTTATTTATTTATCATATCATATTCATATTTAAATTCGACTTACAATATTTTCCACTTAGGATGCGTTCATGGGAATGGAATTCCATCGTAAGTTGAGGGCCGTCTGTATGTATTTTGATATGATACCATTTGTTCACCCCCTTAAGCACTGAGACTCACTGAATGGTTAACGTAAGGCAAATTCGGTTGTCCGTAGATTGGAAGTTCCGTGTGTTTGTTTCTTCTTGTCAAGAAAATCTACCAATAATTTTATTGCTTGATAGTTTGGAGCAAATCACCTCGTCGGCTGGGAGTTCGAATCCCTCCTCCACTTTGTGTAGGTGGAGTTTGCATGTTCACTGCGTTGTGTGTGTCTCCTTCAGGTACTCCTGCTTCCTCCAATTGTCCAATGGCGTGCAGTCATTGGTGTTTCACAGTCACATGGTTGCGTTGTGTTCCAATCAGTACCCCAGCCTTATGCGCTATGTCTCCTGGGTTTGGCTCCAGGCCTCCCATGTGACCTGGACCAGGATAAGCGGTTAGAAGAAGGACAGAAGTACATGAATACATAATCATCACATCCACATACCCGAGGTGAAATACCTGTCAGAGTAGAGCCACAGGTTTTCTCTGCGGGGTTCCAGAGAAACAGTGCAAACCTGACTGTGGCCTTTGAGCTCAGACCTCTGAGTGCAAGAAACAGGCTTGCGTGCGCCTGCCGGATTTGCACCTCTGAGCCCGTCTGACCGCTCAGCAGCTTGAGCGTGGCGGTCCAGCGGCCTCCAGCCACACCGTGTCGTCTGGTAGATGGGTCCCGGCGGATCGGGCAGGACATTGACTGGAGAAGTGGGTGGGGGAGTGATAAGGGGAGCCAGCCCTCCAGCTCGACGCACCTCTCCGCAGAGGACGTTATATTCCCCCGTGGAAGCTTAGCCCTCATATCGCTCTTTAAAAGATGTTACAGCATTTGACGTACTTTCTCGTGGTCTGAAATGATTATCATCTGGGATTTATTTGAAGGCAATCGGGACACTGAAAGGTCCCCTCCTTAACGACGAGTCCATCGATGTTCATATTACTTATAAATCCCCGCGGGGGTGATCCTGACCCGCCGGTTATATGAGGCAAAGTGGCTTAGGCAGCCGGCTCGCTTCCTCACAGCCTATGAAACCACATCTGCTACAGGCACACAAAACCCCCACCCGCTTCAACACAAAGTTCCAGAGGAAAACAACCCGATTTTACGAAAACATTTACAAAAACAATCGGGATCCAACAGCTCAGCTGGACCCCAGACAAAGCAGCAAAATGATTCCCGTCATAACCACCCACAAGCATATTTTTATTTGTAAAAGTGCCATGTTTTTAAAAAAAAAAAAAAACAACAGCAAGTAAACATTGAAATAGTAGAGTAGGCCAGAACAACGTCAGAATGGTGGTAACAATGAAGTGGAGAAAGTGATGGCGTGGAGAGAGAGAGAGAGAGAGCGAGAGATGAGAAGAGAAAAGCTTGGGCTGGAACAGACTGCGAGGATGGAGTCGGGGAGAGAGGAGTATGAATACGACAGAGGGGTAGGCTGGAACACGGAGAGCGAATTTGGCATTCGGAGTGTTTGTCACCCCTGGGGTTCCTCAAGCCTGATAGAGGGCGGTGGTGGTGGCGGGGGGGGGGGGGGGGGCTGTCAGGTATGCCTCTCAAACCCTTACACGCTGTAAGGCAGGATAAGAAATCGCTCCCCGGAGCAGCGCTGTTAACCTTGTCAGCACCAGTAATAACATTTAAAGACGTTAAGCCCGTAAATTGGCGAGTCTGGACTGCAGAGATATTATTTATGCTTGTCTCGGATTCTCAAAGAAGCAGCTTGATGGGTAAATTGTGTTTAATTCTTGGAAGAAGTGTTTTTTTTCTCTCTCTCTCTGCGCCGCAGCGTGGTATGAGATTAATCCCTTGACAACCTTTGCAACACACTTCAAATTGCTCCCAAATGTCAGCGAGAAGGGAGGGAGGAGAGGCGAGGAGGGGTGCACAAAGCAGGCCTGGGTGCCACATACGCCAGTCCCGCTTATTTTGGGTTTCCGCTGGCTGACGGTCGGACTTTTGGGGGGGGCGGAGGTGAACAGGTAACTGATGTATGTCTCTCCCCTAGCCTTTGTTGGAGCTTCTGCAGCAATCTGCACTGTTCTGCTCTACCCCCCCCCCCCCCCAAAAATGGCGTGTCCCACTCCCACCCCCCGCCGATATACCCCCCATTCCATGGTTACAGCCCACTGAGGGAGTGCTGTCCATCCCAGGGAGAGACACATCGAGTTCCATCTCCACTATGCACAGCAACAGAAGGATCTCCCATAATTCCCCTTGGTCCGCTTTCAAATCTGCAGCCCACGCCGGGGCCTGTTTCCGGGGGACGGAGCCTGTGTGCGCGACCCCAAACGCGCTCCAGCTGTCGACACAAATTTCCCTCTTGTGATTCCCGTGTTTGTTTTTTAAACGGTTCCCATCGCTGGCAGATATGTCGCTCGTGGCCTTGTCTATTAGAGGAGTCAAGCTCAGGCAGTAATTAGATTGCAGACGTGTCCCTAAAATGGAGGACTTCAAAGGGCAAAGTAAAGAATCCATTATCGTTATCAAGCAGGCCGCCGACTTTTCCGGGTGCTTCCGTGGCGTAATAAACACCTAGCAGTAGAGAGAAAAAAAGCAGCTTATTAGGAAATACAGGCAGCATGTGGAGACGTGGTGTGTGGAGGGAGGGTGTCCATGTCACCAGCCCTGCACGGCGGAGACACACGGGGACATCAGCATGAACTCAGGCATCGTTATGCAGGTCAGTGACACTGCAAAGTGGCTGATCTATAGCTATATGTCTCACAGCAGAGCAATGATCCTTCAGATAACACCATTCTACGGCAATTCGACTAGTGGCTTAAGGTATGAACTTTTAACTTGAATTTCACCCACGGGCTCTTGGAATTCTCTGAATTCTAGCCATTGTCCAGCTGATTATCTATTATAGTGTCACAGACCAATTCCAGGCAGTCCAGGACACAAGGCATGGGTCCATCCTGGATCTCAGGGTGCATGCCCTGGACACTTCCCCCTACTACATTCAAACACCTAGGAGTAGAGAGACAATTAGCATAGGCAGTACAGGCAACACTGTGGACAATTTAAAGACACCACTTCACCTGACTGTATGTCTTTGGACTGAGGGGGAACCCAGAAAACTGGAAGGAAACCTGCAAGCACACGGAGTGGGGGGGGTTTAATCCACCGCCCTGCAGGTGCGAGGCAGCAGTGTTACCCGCTGGGGGGTATTCCATGAAGCAGGATTTCTCAGTTAGCTGGGTTAACTTAAGCTATTAGTGATGATCGCCCAATAAGACTTTAGGTAAGGAGCATTCCTATTGGACAATCATGACTGCTAGCTTAAGTTAATCCAGCTGACTGAGAAATCCTGCTTCCTGGAACACCCCCCAGGCTGAGCTCTAACCTGAGTTACTCTAATTAACATTCAGGCAATAAAGTAAATAATAAAGAATGCATCTGTGGCGGATCTGTATGGTATTCAGGCTGAATCTGTCTGTCTTAACGAGTGCCAATCAATTTTTCTGTACTCAATCTGTATTAGCAAGTATCCACCATCTTCTCCAAGCTAAAAGCATCAAACATTTCCCAAAAAAATCACATTGCCTTTCACCCGTCTGAACATACTGAAGCCACCACCGATGTAACTGATGCAGCTGATGCAGATGCAGCCATTGCAGGCAGTGCAGTCATTGCAGGTGCCCATGCCTTGCAGGCTGCAGAGTTGCGTCTGCGCTGCCAGGGTGTCGGGCTTCTGCCGGTGGGGGCGTTTGCAGCGAGAGCCGTCAAAAGGCTTGGATGCCGAGGACAGACGGAGCGATGCAAATGGGTGTCTGCTGACAGCTGACCGCGGAAAATGGAACAGGAAGTGACATATGACTTCTGTTTTCAGCAAATGATTAAGATGATCTAAACACCTGTAGTTAAATATGTACTTTAGTGAACACAATGATGATTTTAGTCCTTTTTCGCACAGCTTTTTGTCTCTGATCAAACATTAATGCTCATGTGACATTGAGTGACTGTGTGGATCACACTAGGTCATACAACTTTGAGGGTGGTATGTGTTTGGATCCTTGGTGCTATGTGTATGCGTTCTTGTTTAAAACCATTAAAATGGAACAACCTAAGGTAGCCATTAAACAGAGTCAACCTTGAATGTGTCTAATACAATGCATGCTCTAAATGACTCAATCTCAGCCTTATGGATTCTAAAAAAGGGAACCAACTAAGAGTATTACATAATGCAAAATGACGCATATGGACACGTAAAGCTTTGCCAAGACAGGGAGTGTGAGTAATTTGCATATGAATTTGGAATATTGACTCAACTGCCGTTAATTCCATCAAAATAACCCTGGTAACACCACGAGCTTGAAAACCTGCATTTGAAGTGGATCCGTTACGTCCCGTGACCCAGACAGCGATGAAAGGCACAGGACTGAGTCTCTTGGTGCAAACAGCATGGATGACTGGTCCGGTGTGACTGGTGCAGTATGATGTCTCGGGTGTGGTCTGGCTCCGGATGCCAGGATGGACAATCAGACTACATTCAACAACATTTGCCTGGTGATCCGGTTTCCTGGTACCAGCACATGGAACTGGCTTGTGAGTCGCATAGGAGTTTTCGGGGAGAACCTGTCCCTGATTTTTATTTTGACACCCTGCTTTGATAAACTCCCAAGGTATGACGTTCAAGGGCAGCGAGAAGAAACTTGGGAGCAACAGTTTTTTTGATTTTGAAATGCCTTATTTTGCACCTAAGTATGTAAGTTGATGATTTTAAGTATTAAATATAGTGCCTGCGATGGGTAGGTGCTCCGCCCTGGGTTATTCCCTGTCATGTGCCCATAGCTTCCGGGATAGGCTCTGACCCCCCATGTCCTTGCTCAGGGGCAAGTGAGTCTGGAAGATTAATAAATGAATGAATGAATGAATGAATGAACGAATGAATGAATGAATGAGAATTGTGTTGAGTCCAAATATGGCTTGACTTGGAAAGTTTCATTTCAACCCCAGTATTCTGAAGAAAATCACCACTACGCCTTTGAGTCTTCACCATGCGTGTGTCCAACAGCACAGATCATTATTAAGGTCATCAGTTAGTATGTTAACTTGCCATTAGCTTATTGTTAGTTCGCTGTTAGCTTGCCATTAACTCCCTGTTAGCTTGTTGTTAGCTCCCTGATAGTGGCGCTGATGTATTGCCTTTCTAGGGGCCACTTGGCAGTGGGCTGGGCTGTGGCTTGCTGTTGTTTGGCATTCACAGTGCTGAAAAAACACCAATCCCACATTGGGCACGTCGCCTTCCTCCAATAGCCCAAATATGTCCTGCACTGGACAGCCAAGCCCACATTCAGTAGAAAGCTGAGAAAACGTGTTGTTAATAATATGATCACAGGGCTTTGCTGCACTGCAGGCTACTGCATCCAACATGTAGGGAGAATGAGAGTGTGTGGCCTTCTGTGGTAAAGCCCAAGTGGTAAAGCTCAGAAACACCTGTCTGAAACCTGTTCCTCTTTGTGCTCCTGCTGGAGGTTTGCTCCGTTGGTTAAGATGTGTTTGCGCCCTCATAGTGTGAGGCTGGCTGGAAATCATGGTAGAGACACCAGGCTGGGCACTATAGAAATCGGTGAAATCTGCAATGACTTTTGGGAAAACACTCAGGGTTGCCAAGTCTGAGATTTTCAATTCAAGACAAGTCTGCACATACATGCATATGCATTAACATGTATTTAACAGGTTTATTACCTAGTAAATAGTCTGTATGGCTTGCAAATTACCCCAACGGTTTTGATGTAGCTAATTTTAGGTTTATAATGGAATAATATAGCTTTCTTGCATGAGCCTAAGAGTCAGAAAGTGTGAGTGTCATGCCTGATGCGTGAGAGTTGGCAACCCTGAACATTTAACTTGAACAGCTACAGAAATATCTATCCATTCCCCTTATCCAGCAAGGGATTGCAGGGAGCCTGGAGTTTATCGCAGGGAGAATAAGGCAGAGGAAAGATATCAGTCTCTCCCAGGATACATACATATTCACACACAAGGAGCCATATTGAGACCCCACCTCGCCGCTTTTGGGCTGCAGGGGTAAACCCCAACAAACATGGAGAGAAGATGCAGAGCTCTCCCGAGCGAACCACTTTCCTCCAGCTGCACCAACTGCGAGACTGGCTAACAGCATATCGTTTGCAGATCCGCTGTGTGTTATTTTAGGCTGACTGAATGGTCTAAGAGAGATATCTGTCAGGAAGGCCGGGCTGCAACCTGCTTAGCAGTCACATCACAATCTGCCCGTCATCTCCAAAGTTAAGCCTAAATCCATATCAAATAACACATTCCCAGTGCTAATCCCAAGACTTCAGCACAAATCCAGCCAGCAGATCCCACACTGGCATACTGACCCTCTTATCCACAATATGCTGGTTGGCACCAGTTAGACACACACAGAAACATGCAGAGGATGTTTTCCTATAAAATCTGTACCTATTAAGGTGCTGAGCCTACCCTATATGTTATGCACTATACCCTATGCATTACACCCTATACCCAATAGACTCATATTATAGCCTATACCAGGGGTGGCCACACTTTCTCTGCTTGTGAGCTACTTTTAAAGTGACCAAAATGATCTCCCCACATTAAAAATGCTAAATGTCTATATGTGTGTGTGTGTGCTCAGTACACTTATACTAAATGTACAGTATATGCTGGCAAACCTTGTTCATTGCACGAACCCTTACAGCACAATACAAGTCAATACATTTATGGTGGTGGAATATCACATGGTGAAAAAAAAAAGTCCTCCTCCCATCCCACATGGAACTGCTAAGTTTTTGTTTTCTTACCTGGTCTGGCTCCTCCACTAATTTTTTACATCTCTCTTTTATGAGACACAAATTGGAAGGCTAGCCGGGTCACTTTGCTTGCTGGAGTTTTGCATCGGCTCGCAATACGTTCGCGTTTTCTGCCTGGTGACCCGTGTGATCCAAGATGCGTTAGAAGATAAGGGATCTAAGTAGATGTTATGGTAACCTAACGTAACAACGTTTTAATCAAGCAACAGCAAACTGGCTGCCCTTTACGTCTATTAAGTGGCATCTAAAAAAATATACAAATACGTATACATTATACTCTATATGCTATACTGTATACCAGTATACTTTAGGTTACGTTAGGTTACTTTAGGATCCTTGGGTTGCTTTAAATCAGAGCTAAATAAACTTTTAACAACTCTGAGCTATTAGTTAAGTTCTCCCCAAATGAGTTTGATGGGCTGAATGGCCTCCTCTCGTTTGTATATTTCTTATGTTCTTATTGTATATATTATACCTTATCACCATTATCATATACACTACCTTGTATCCTATATACTATACCCTAAGTCCTATACCCTATACCATATAGCCTACATCCTCTACATCCTCTGCACTGAAAGTTTGCCTGTAACCCAATGACCAGCAGGAACATCCTAACCCAAAGACAATCACAGAGCACTGTGGGTAACCCAGTGACCAGTATGGGAATCCTACCTGTAAGCTGTGCAATCTCCAGCAAATGCATGTCTGCAAATAGTGAAAGCAAGAGCAGATCGTACCAATGCCCAGAAAAAGGAGGCTGGGGTGGGGTGAGTAAAAAGTTTGTCCCCAGTTTGGGCCCAGCCCCCACATGGCTCGTTCGCTTTTCAGCAACACTAACAAGAATGAATCCCCAGACAGCCGCACTGAGAAGACGCCCCCCCAGGCCTGCGGTGACCCAGGCCGCGCCGCCTCCATTTCGCCTGCGCTGTCACTGTCCAACCGTGAGCCAGCATCAGGGGAGGCCACCCAGAGCTGGCCTGGGACGGCTGCCCGGAGACGGGGGTGTGCCAAAGCGCCTCATGTGACAAGCGGAGATGGGAGTCTTACAAAGCCAGCACTCGGAGGGGATCACGGGTGCGGGAGTCTCCTCTGCAGCCGGGCTGGCCCTGCCGCTGGCAGCCGCGGCGGCCCTCGAGGAGACGTGCCCCCCTCCCGAGCCGAGGGGACAGCTGCCTGGCACCAAGGGGCACTCGGTGTGGTGTGGAGAGCCAGGACGGTGAAAAGCTGGCCCTCGCTGGCCCCATGTGGGGGCAAACAAAGGACGCAGCTGTGCATGCTGCTTAAAAACAGACAACTATCATCCTACAGTGGGCCAGAGGAAGGTCCAGCTACACCGGGTCAGTGCGGCCAGAGGAAGGTCCAGCTACACCGGGTCAGTGCGGCCAGAGGAAGGTCCAGCTACACTGGGAGGTCCAGCTACACCGGGTCGGTGCGGCAAGTGGAAGGTCCAGCTACACAGGGCTGGTGCAGCCAGACTAGGTTCCGCGTACATAGGACTGGTGCGGCCAGAGGAAGGTCCAGCTACCCTGGGCCAGAGGAGGGGGTCTAGCTGCGGCGGATGTGCGACAGCTAGTTGTCGCAGAAAGGCCATTTCCATGAGAAATTGATCAGAGACAAGTTGCCTTAACACTCTACTGATCTTCCATCTTTATATAAAACGTTGTTTCTTTAAGAGCCAACAGGCTTGGAGGAAAGTTTTTTTAGTGGTGTTGGATAAAATGGCAGAAAATGTGACAGAAAGAGGCAGGACAGTGTATGATTTTTACCTGAAAAAATATTTTACATTGAAAACATATGTATTTTTTCTTGTTTGGTGCAAATGCTATAGTGCCTACACTGGACCAGTAGGTGTAAGTTTAGTAACCTGATGCCGGCTCACATCTCTGTAAGAATTGAAGAATTGTAGTAAAATTTACATTTATCTCACCCTTTTATCCAAAGCTACTTAGAGTATTGGGAAGGGTTACAATTTATGTGTGCCTAAGATTTGCCTTCCAGGGATTTGAACCCATGATCTTTGCATTGTTAATGTGATGCTTTACTTATAGAGGTATAAAATAAATCCAGAAACAGGGAGCTCTAATAGCATGACACCAGCTGAAACGAGGCATTGCTGGCTTTGCGGAGCATGACATGGACACAGCCAGAGATTATGCGTGTTTACAACAGCAACAGTCCACCTGGGATTTGAACCGACAACCCTCTGCTCATTCCCCCTACAAGTGCCCGAAACATATCCGTTGATCTTTTGTTCCTCGCCTAATCCCATACAAGCTGTTGCCTTGAAGCAGACCAAATGAAGGCTGGGAGTGCAAAGCCCAACCCCCCCCCCCCCCACCACTTGTCCCGGACTGTTTTGGGAGATGAACCGATACCTTTGGGAAGGTGGGGGGGGGGGGGGACATGGCATAACTCACCCCTGACACATGCATGCCTTTATCTCAGCTGGCTCACCTCGGCCCCACCCCCCTACACAGAAATCTGCATACAGAGCTGCTGTGCAGCTTTTAAGGGTTTGTTTATTTGCGTTTCAGTTCGTTTACAGCTTGTGCTTTCGGTGACCCCACCCGTGTTTAACAAGCGCTCCAAACAGCAGGACTGCTTAGCAGCCACGCATATCATTAGCATGTCGTTTGCATATATTTAACATGTGATTAGCGTCTGTGTATTTGATGTTAATGTGGAGATATAAAGCTATGCTTTTTTTTGGAATAAAAAAAAAGAAATTTAAGAAGTAAACACTAGTGTTATGGAACATAAACGGCCCCTGATCCTCCCTAAAAATACAATATGCAAATACTGGAAATGGGTAGAATTTTACCTTCTGCCCTGTATACTGCTAATCAGTACTGAATACATGGCTTCCTTGAAAGATGTTTAAATCAACCTAGGATCAGGATTTCTTGGCCCAAGGTTATACAACTGTGGTCAGTGGAAAGCTCCGGGTTTTTACGGTCAATGTATGAGCACAGGTTGCACAATCACACGTGGTCAGTCGCAAAACTGAACTTAGGGTGCCATGACTGATGGGGCCAGCAGGGGGCAGAGTAGTTAACGTGGCCTGGCCTTGAATCCAGAAAAGAGTCTCCTGAAGAGCTGCCAATGGTAAACAGCCATTGTTACATATTCAGCGATCTTATACAGCTATACAGTATGAATGTCACAGAGCGGCTAATAAACGTGTTTCGGTATGACAAGGATCGAGGGCCTGGCAACACCGGAGGGAGGGGGCCTTATCTTTTTTTAAATGGGCCAGGACGTGTGAAGCTAACTGCACTTCGCTGCTTATCTGACACGGAACTCGGGTTCGCAGGCATGCGGTTGGCGTACGAGTATCCCGTTGACCTCTCGCCTGTCAGCCAGGACCAGGGGCGGGATGGAACCCCCCTGCTGGCCCCCTATTCCCTCCCCAGGCTGTCTCCAGCCCTCGGCGGCTCCCGCTTGGCACCCGCCGCAGTCTAATCCCTCCCCCTCATGAATATATTAGCGACATGTCCTTCGCACCGGCTTAGCAGACAGCTTTACTGCTCATCACATCCTATTTCCTACTTTAAATCACTAATGTGACATCATTCACACTCCGTTTGCCGACCTCCTTGGCTAAAGACTCCCCATTTCACTGAGCCTTCAGTGTGTCCCCTGCCCGCCCCGAATTCCGGGCGTGTCCATGTGACTCCTTGTGATATGTCGATCACTGTGCAACAATGAGGCACGGTGATAGTTTCATCCATTTGTTTATAAATACAAACAGAAATAGACTATATCCTCTGACTTAAGTCTAAAGCTGTCGGGATTAAGATCGAGTCGCAGTTTGGAAACAGTGACTTACATCGCTAACATACTGCAACATTACAGACAATCGCGTAAGCAGACAGAGGATGAAGAGAGGATGAACGTCAACATCTTCTCTTCTGCTTATGTCGCGAGCAACAGATGAAGTTATTCTGCCCCAGGTTCAACCTTTGACAGGACAAGGATTTTTTGCAAAATATATTATAAATATGCATATATTTTTGCATATAAGCTTCTTGATGACCTGCAATTGTTGTTACAATATTCTGGGCTGTCCAGCTGTCGCCCAAGTACGTATCCAGGGCGTCGTTGTGGGAACACTGGGGACAGGAGCCTAAATCAGGCAGCATATACAGAGCAAGGCAGAGGATGCCACTGGGATCATCCCGAGACACCTAATGTGACGATGAGGGGAAACCGAGGTAGAGATGAGATTTGAACCCCCAACAGTGGTGGTGTGAGGTCAAACTGTGTTGCCGTGCCGCCAGAATATTCAGATACTCATGAGAATTCTGGTCAGTAAATAAACCGGAAGTGACAACAGTGTAATGGCAGCGACACCCAGGCAGAAGAACATGCTGACAACGATCATAAAGAAAACAGGTGCATACTTTAAGGCAAAAGGGGGGCTCTTAACCTCTCCTCATTGATTGACAGGTGTGAGTCCCTCCCACAGGAGCCCTGGAACACTGCTAGGCCACTGGAACAGCAAATCATTCTGTCCCACGACCCACTGCAAGAGACCACAAGGTGGCAGACTTGATACCTACTCAGATTAGAAAGCCCAAAGTCGCATGTTTTTAACTGGTCCCAAATATTTGCTTAAACTGTTAGACCATTATACCACTCCAGGGGCTCGCTTGACGAAAATAATTTATTAGACTCTGACCTCAATAAAAAGTACCTACAACACTTCAAAATATAACTCGAGAACCTGAGTAACTCTGCATATATTAAAAATATCAACATGAAGGCGTTTCAGAGTTTAAAATCCCTCATGGCACATAAAAACGACAATTGTCTGTGTCCCCTGTTGAGCATAATTAGGTGTAGGTTACAGCTGCTTAAATCTGAGTAATTGGATTGCAGGACGGAGCTCCCTCTTCGGACACATGTGTACATAAGGTCTACGAGGACTAATTATCATATAATAAAGCACCCAGGCAAATTTCAGAAAAAATATGTGTACTTGGTAATCTGATCAGCTGAACTAGGAGATAACATTTATTTATTTCCCTCATATAAACCACTTAATGGAAAACACAATCTTAATTTACATTTGATACTTTGTATGATGTTAGCTGCTAGTCACTGGGGGAAAAAGTGAAGGGGTAATGGAGCTTGCTGATTGGACAATCCAATTCTTAGGAGCTTGTTGATTGGACAACACAAACCTTAGGAGCAGGCTCCCCTTATAAGTTAGGCCTTTAGGTTTAGTCTTAGGACTAAGACTTCATAAGTGGGCAAGATTCCGTGACTGGGTTTCTGTCCAGACGACTGACCAACCTGATTCCCAGAAAGCACTCAGCAGGATCACCAAGGTGTTACAGAACACATCGCTGTCTTTATTAGAGCCTTAACTGGCAATAATACTGAAAAACGTGAACTTAGAACAGACAGTGGAAACCCACGGCTTCGATTTTTTTTTTTTTTTGTGTGTGTTTTTAGAGTACATCAACTCCTGCTTTTATTGTGGCATGGATAACATCAATAAAAGAAAAAAAAGAAATATACAACTTATATTACACTGTGTTATGAACAAAATATAAATCTATAACTCTATGTTATATTTACATAATTTTCTTTTTAATTTCAAGTTGAGATGGTAATATATTTAAATCTTTCACTTTGCTTTGAGCTCCATACATGACTTTGATTGTCTTACTCATTATTACTACTTGTATCACGTGTAAGGAAAGGCGTGCCAGCAGGCGAGTTCACTACAAGCCCCAGATCACCACCGCATCTCTCAGCTTGCCCTCTCCATCACCAAAGGCCTGTAACTCCTGTCCAAATGGCCTGTATATTCATCAGTGTGACAGAATGTGACTGTGACGTGTGGCGTGTGACAGGATGTAATTGTGATGTTCAGGGTGTGACACAATGTGACTGCAAGTCTCACGGTGTGATATCACCTGATTGTGATTCTCAGGGCGTGACAGGATATGATTGTGTTGTTCAGGGTGTGATATAACACAATTTTGATGTGCCAGGTGATATGTTGAGATTGTAATTTTCAGGGTCTGATATGACATGATTGTGATGTTCAGGATGTGATGATGTGATTGTGATGTTCAGGGTGTGATATAACATGATTGTGAAGTTCAGGGTGTGATATAACATGATTGTGATTTCCAGGATGTGATGATGTGATTGTAATCTTCAGAGTGTGATATGGCATGATGCTGATTTTAGGGTTACATATGACATGATTGTCATGTTCAGGGTGTGATATATGATTGTGATTTTCAGGGTGATTGTATTGCAGCGGGACGTGATTGTGAAGTTCAGGATGTGATATAACATGATTGTGACAGGACATGATTCAGAATTCTGGTCCCTTTATCTGAAGGCCTGATTTACACGTTTTGGGTGCTGGTGGAGCAGGATATGATAGTGAGGTCACTTTTTTGTACACTTTGCTAAGGGGGCATGGGGGTGTGTGTGGGGCGGGTCATTAACTGGCAGCTCACCTGAAGAATTGCCTTGGCCACGCCAAGATATGGAGCCAAAACAAAGCCATATAAATAAAACACGTCCTCTTCCATGGCAAAGGCGGCTCAGTGGAACACCATCGCAGTTACAGGCCAGCAGATCCGGCTGCTTTCCACCCTTTATATAGCTTCTAGGGTTAGCAGAGCTAAATCACTAAAGTGTGTTACCCCAGAGCACACAATCTATGCTAGACATACTATCATTTTATAGCATGCAGTAGATCACGTCCTTAAATTATCTCCATGGTGTGTTGAAGTAAAATAACAGGTGTTTATGGAGGCAACCTCTAAGGGTGTGCATGCTTCACTAACCACTGCTTCATGATCATCTGACAAAGACCCCCCCCCTGCCTACCCCTCCAGCGACAGCAGCTACGCGACTGTCTGCCTCGGCTTGCCCCGATCTGCCGATAAGCTGGCCGGCTCGATGGTGTTCCGCTAAGGCCCCCGTACGTAAAAATCCCAGCAGAGGTGAGTGGGGTTCTTTGTTCAGAGAAAATGGGGTACAATATATATAATCTTCTTTATCTTCAAAAAGGAGAGGAAATTTCACATTATACATAAACTGTTACATTAAAAAAAAACCCAGGTTTTTCGGTTTGCTGTCCGTACAGTCCGAGTGCTATAAGAAACGGGTTTTTAGACGAGAAGGTTAAGGTAACGAAGTCGCGCCAACGGGAGCGAGGAGTCCCGTCTCCCCCCCCCGCGACGGCACTGCGCTGGACAAGCTCCTCATCGCCCGCATCGGCGGGATTAATAACCAAACGTACAGACAAATAAAACAGACAAAATGAATCCAACCAAAAGAGGAAAAGACACTTCAGATCTAAGCATCTACCAGCTATGTGCTGCTCCAAAGAGAGCAGCTTCAAAAAGTAATAAAAAAGAGAGAAAAATAAATTATACATAACTTACTAAACTTAGGAACAGCTGACCATCATAATTATTATTATTATTATTATTATTAATAACATTATCACACTAGAGGCAGATTGATTGAGAAAATACAGTATTCAAATACAAATGAAATGCACAGCTGTTTATCAGCAGCTTCTCCCTGCGCGATCAACACTTTCACCGGGGAAAGCAAACGCGGAACCACGCCTAGACGGGGGCAGACAGCATGGGGTGGGGGTGGGGGGGGGCATGTCCTCTGAACCAGTGCTTCCCAACCTGGTCCTCAGGGACGCCCAGACACTCCTCGTCTTTACTGGTAGGAAGCTGGGATGGAGCAAAAACGTGGACCGTCTGGCAGGGAGCTGGGAGGGGACAAAAGATGTGGACTGTCTGGGGGTCCCCAGGGGACCGGGTTTGGAAAGACTGATCTGGATGGTCGGGCGACATGGGCTGTGATGTCACAGGAAGTGGGGGGTGGGGTGGCTGAGGCAAGACCGGTCGCAGGAGCTGACTGCATAGCTTATAGCCGTGTTTGCGGGATGCTGATGTCACCGGGGTCACCGGGGCGTCGTTGGCGCTCTTATCCAGTGTGTTCTCATAAATCCCTAACAGGATGTGAGGAGATGGGACCTAGTGCCCTATCAGAAAGCACGGATTGAGGGCAGGCTGGCCGGCTCAAAGCCTTATTGGCTGACGGGGAGACCAGGCTGTCCCAGATAGCACATGAGACTGGCAGGTTGGGACTGCGCCTCTTATTAGAGAGCGTCGAGCAATTAAACGTGGTTCGCCCGTCCGCTGGTACCTTTGCCAGGCTGGCATCGCCCGGGAAAACATCCACCACTTATCTGTCCTGTTACAGAACGCGCCAGGTCAGAATGCGGCATGTCTGACACGACCACAAACGTGTGCACGCCCCTTCTGCGAGGCTGAGAACAAGACTGTCTAAATCGATACCGCCAGGCTGGCAGGGGTCGCTGATCACGTCTCCATAGCTGTGTGTGCCAGAAATCAGACCGGATCAAACGAGCGCCATTTCCTCCCGCGAGAAGTGCACCTGTTACATCATCAAACAGCTAAGGAACAGAGAGTCATCCTATGGAACTGTACGCAAATATTAAGAATACGGGGCAAAGGGGGAGGCCGTGTGCAAGCAGGGGCACCTAAAAGGTAAAGATCGCCCCCCGATGGACGGTCATCAATCCTGCACCAAAACACACGCACACACACACACACACGCACACTTACACACATATGCAGGCCTCTTGTGCCTACAGTGCACAAACGATGCCGCTTGTACAGACAGGAGCCCCTCTGCCCATCCACGTGCACCCAAAGTTCACCCACATTTCCTGCGCTTCCTCTCAAACTCGTTCCTCTTCACCTGAGAGCTGCGCCCGCAGCCATTGTGGCCAGACTGAAGAGAAAGAGAAGGACGCAGGGAAGGAGGGCGGGAGGGAGAGAGATGCTGGTTGTCTGGGATTGTCTGTCACGTGACACTGCCGTCACTGTCCCCAGGGCAGGACGCCGATCAAAGTCTTGCAGTCCTATGCACACGTTAAAAAACAAACAAAAAAAAAAAACAAAAAACAGGAAAACAGCGGGTGCTGATTTGGCACTTCCTGCAGGGCTTGATGTCCGCGCACGCGGAGGGGGGGGGGGGGGGGGGGGGGGGGGCGGG
>JAODKK010000001.1:10390232-10406811 GCA_026774405.1 Petrocephalus microphthalmus | reverse complement strand
CCTCATACCTACAGCCCCAGACTGAAATACCCACCGGACACCCACCTCATACATACAGCCCCAGACTGAAATACCCACAAGACACCCACCTCATACCTACAGCCCAAGACTGAAATACCCACAAGACACCCACCTCATACCTACAGCCCAAGACTGAAATACCCACAAGGCACCCACCTCATACCTACAGCCCTAGACTGAAATACCCACAAGGCACCCACCTCATACCTAGAGTCCTAGACTGAAATACCCACAAGACACCAAACTTCATACCTACAGCCACAGACTGAAATACCCACAGAACACCCACCTCATACCTACAGTCATAGACTGAAATATCCACTGGACACCCACCTCATATCTACAAGTCCAGACTGAAATGCCCACAAGACACCAAACCACATACTTAGAGATCCAAATTAAAAGCATATCAACCTTGAACATAAAGATTTAGATCGGAGATCCAACAGAATATCTGCCATAACCATAAAGTACCATTATAGAATACCAAACAATATCAGCCTCAGTCCTTCAGTACAGGACCAGATTGGACCACCCATAGAATACCAGCAGGTCGGCTCCAATACTTGGAAACACAGAGTATCGGCATGTGAAGTGAAGGTCATTCCCGCATTTCTGATCAGGTCCACACAAAGCGCAGGATGAGGCTGAACCCCGGAGGATCGGATTATTCGCCACATGTGGCGGCGGCTTGGAGCAATGCATCATGGGATCGCGAGCTCAACAGACCCCGCAGCGTGACGGGCAAAGGAAACCGGTAAGGTGGGGAAACTGCAATGGAAATGACGTCCCTGGAAAAAGGCCCTTTGTAACAAAACTACCGTATGCTAATGCATCAAAGGGATGTGAATGATTAACATGTTCTGCTATAGTCCAGTTAATACAGTAATATGCCCAACATTGGAAGATGCACATATATGTACAGATGTGTGCAGGGTGCAATTCACGTCCTGTATGTGGACACACTGGAAAGTGCAAGAAAACAATGAAGAACACAAGGTACAAGCAAACACATTGTTAAAAACACATCCACCAGTTGAATATGGCGGGAAAAACATGAGATCGATTCTGGAACATGTAAATCAGAGAGATGGAGAGGTAGAATCCCACCTGATGATGAAGGTGAATAAGGGGTTAATGACTAAGATAACATGGTGTGTACATACACGCACACACATGCTCAAAACGCATGCAGCTAAACGTGGGGTCAAGGATGGAGACGGTACACACAAACGCAGCTTTTCAGTGTACCCTTGTAAGAGGAGGAAATTTCATCTGTGGCAACACACATAACCTTGAGAAGGCACACATCACACTGTGTTCAATGACTAGTTCAACGCAGTTCCTTTCATTTTAAACAATGATTCCTCTTCAAAGGCTTCACCCCTTGGCGCAAGGTGATACACACCATAGCTTTATGTTACTGACCAGCAGAAACTTTACCAGTCTAACACTGAGCCTCGCATAAGTCCTTTCTTGGCTTCTATGGATGAGTGAAATAGATGGATCAAACTCAGTCTCTCAGCAGCAGTCAATGCCTCAAACGTGAAACACAGACTGATACCTCATATTTCAGAAAATCTTTATCAGTGCGTGCCTATATAAAAGTGTGGTGTCACTTAGAATTTTGCACACTAGGTAAGCAAATCGAAACAACCCAGCATTATCTTCATAAAATTTTCCACTGTGTTGTTTTTCCTGAATGATTCTCCAGTGTAATCCATCCATTTGCTGCAACATTGCAGCCACCCTGGTGTCCATCCCAGGGAATCTATGGAAGCCAAAAATTTCACTTCCTAAAATTGCTAAAAGGCAGGGGACACCATTTTCCCTAAATTGAATATGGCACCTAATGATTGCCCCGAAACTTTGGCTTGAATTTTCTTAGCTTTTGAACATTATTTTTACAGTATGTTAACAGTATTTTTGTTCGGGGTACACTGAGGCATGCTGGGATGGCATGGTGTCAGAGTGGGTGGCACTGCTGCCTTACACCTGCAGGGTTGCGGGTTTGAGTCCTGCATCTGCTCTGACTCTGTGTGGCCTTCGCATGTTCGTGCTGCGTTCTGTCGGTTTCTACCTACAGTCCAAAAACACACAGTGAGACAAACTGGCCTCTCTCTCACCCTCTGTGTGTATTTGCCCTGTGATGCACTAGAACCCCATGCAGGGTGTGCCCCAGGCTGGGATGAGCTCCAAAACCCCCGTGGCCCTGCCCATGACAAGTGTTGAGAAGATGAGTAAAAATACTGATATAACTACAATATGATCTGCTAATATAATCAACCAATCATTTGCGATTTACTTCTTAACACTATCAGCATGTTATTTAACTTGCTCATCACAAGATTTCCAGAAGTATCCAGAAGAACCAGTCATTACAAAACGACCGTCAGGACATCCTGTTCTTCAAATGATACACTCCACCTCCCAAAACAGCACATGTGATATTTACGAGTTAGGGTCCCCGAAAACCACTTCAGATTTGTAGTCTGGGTTCCTACGAAAGAAAAAAAATATATCTGGTTTGGACGAAGGCGAAATGCTCACTGGGAATTGTATGAAACTACCAAGTCCTTGCCACGAATATGTTCATTTGAAAACAAAAAAGGGGGTGGGGAGGGTGTTTGGTGCTGATTCCCAGCACAGTAAACAGAAAAAGCTGTTTATCTCCAGAATTTCTGTACATTTCTCTTCCAGGGATGATCTTCATTTAACACCACAGGACCACACAACAAAAAGGAGCCGGATTCTTCGGATATTGCTCAAAACCATATCATGGCTAATGTTTGCTTGCAGTCTGTCAGGCCTCAATTTGATATCTGACCTTTAATTTAAAGGCCACTTTTCTGGCTGCTCATACTCGGGCTATTGGAAGAAACCCACATTTTTTGCCTTGTATGGATTGTATCTGAAATCTGATTCATGCCTTTAATTAATGTGAATTCTTCTGCTAGATTATGGTCAGAATAGAGGGGAAGAAGAAGGTTAATACACTGCCCTATGACCTCTACACAATGAGTAGTCTAATGCCCTCTGACCTTTGACCCCCTGCCTGAATGGGGCCTTGTAGAATTATACACAAAAGAGAGCACCACAACCATATGATTTCTACACAGGCAGGGTCTATGGCTCCGTGAACTTTGACCTCCACACAGAGACAAGTTTGTAGCTGTTTGAAATGTACAAATAAAACCTAGTAAATATTGACAGTGTTAGAGTGGTTGAAGACCTGGAACTATTGTGGACCAGGCCATACCAGGCAAGCATGTACCTGTGAGACCCCAGTTAGTATCCCACACAAAAAGTCTTGTTTTGCCTGTCAGGAGACATCCTGAACAATGCACCACAAACCTCGGTTCTGTGTTCAGCTAATCCACGACGTCAGACGCACCTACAGACTGCTGTGGTGCTCAGAGCCGACCAGTTGAGACACAGAAGGAGTTTAAATGTGTTTTACTGCGACAAGCCTCAGCTAAGGTAGAGCCATGCCGGCTCGTAGGAGTAGGGAGTGTCTCTCGGATTGGATACAGAGCAAATGGGGCAGTAGCCGAGTGGGGGGTGGGAGAAGTAGGAAGGGACTGAGGAGGAGGGAGCAAGGAGGCAGGAGAAAGTTAGGGCGCTGGTCTGTCTGCTCCATTAGAGAAATAGAGTCTGCTGAGGAAGCAGGACGGGATAATAGTGTGAGCACTCACATATAATGAGGCCCTGCATCCCATTCAAATCTCCCCTACTCCCAGCTGCTGATACAACCATTCCCGGTCCTCTGTACACCTTCTAGAAACATCTACTCTCCTTAAGGTTAACCTCCAATGCCTGGAAAGGCTATGGCCCACCCTCCACACAAACATCCACACAGTCGACTTCTTTGAGAAAACACACTTCTTGGCCCAAAATCGGCACCGCTCATTTTTTTTTTTTAACCCATTCTTGATAAAAGCTCAGCCTGCGTTGAGGTGGGCAACCAGAGCAAGGATGACACGTCGAAATCTATCGTATCAGCCCAGCAGTGACCTCGTTTCCGTTTACGGCTTCTCCCGTTCAGACGGTTGCAGCTGCCGTATCGTCATGCCGCTAATAACAGCACTCAGAATATCGCTCTCGGCTGGCTCGCCGTTTTTTTTTTCTTCTCTCTCTTGGCGCCGATCCGCTTCCCGATATGTTGCTTAGCTCGCTGGCTAACAAAGAGTGCCCTAAATTCACGGGCAAAAGGCCCCGGAGAGACTCTGTCTGCGATACGAGCCAAAAGGAGCTCCTCTGAGTCAGCTCGGCCAATGAAATGGCGAGTCCTCCGGCTGGGGCCATGCTCCAGCCGCCCAGAGGGGTCACATCATGGCCACCGCCCCGCAATGCCAGAGAGGAGATCCAGCGGGCCAGGCCGCCTCAGCTGGCTACGTTGTAAACGCCCCCTACAGGTCCTGGAAGAGATATGCTACTGGATTCTGCAGAGAGTGTGTGGAAGTGTACCAGCTGCTTTTGAGGTGTCCAGATGAGGGCGCTGTTGCAGACTGCTGAGCTCAGAAGGGGGGGCGGGGGGAGGGGGCGGAGTCATGGCGGCTGAGTATATGAAAGCAAAAACCAAAGAGCTTCTTAATCTCCAACACCAAAGGACACTCCATTGACCCCATTGAGCTCCATTGACCTCTCTCCACCTCTTGTTGGAGTCTTTCACCCAGCTCATCCAAGGAAAGCAAAGGTAGGTTTAGTGGAATCGGGGGTGGGGGAGAGAACAGGTGTGAGGAATGGACCCCCTCCCCCACCCAATGTCCACCAGGGGCTCCAGCAGCCTTCCCACTTAAGGATGGAGAGACAAAGAGGCTCTACCTAGCCAAGGAGGCTGGAGGAGGTGGGGGTGGGGGGTCTAGCCAGCTGGTCCCCAGCCAGTGCCAAACAATGACCATGAACCCAACTGCATTCCAACGCCCCTGGTCTGCCGGAGTGGAGGTCCGTGTCACAAGACTCACACATGAAAACAGGACCCCCCCCCAAGCTTCACAACCTCAGCTCCATCCTGTTACTCGGCGTGATTGAGGAGGTGGGGCCCACTTCATCTGACATGCTCTTTAGCATCTAACGAGGAACCTCGGTGTCATGATGAAGGTCGTGACCCCCTACTGAATGATTTCGGGACCTGGATCTGCGGAGCCCGAAATATAGGAGTCATGTACAGGAAGTCATTAGTTCAGGCCCAGATATAGGTACCACTTCCTGTCACTGCTTTGCTTCTAAATATGGGGGTTGGCACTGCATGTCCGAATAACACGCTGTAACGGAACCATCTGTCTGTGGCATACTTCACAGTATATTGTTCATTTTAACAACATCCCAGCCTTGAATAGTCATGCTCCCTGTATGGGTCTGTCCCTCGATTCCAGCACCTGGATGGTTAATCCCACCCAGTGTGTGGCGGGTGTGGGGGCGGGGCCTGGCAGAGGGGAGGAGCGCCTGGCTGCAGATGGCAGTGGGGGCCGTGACACTCTGGCCGCGCGCGGGAACGGCGCCACTGCGGCGTGGCATTCTGCATGCTTCCACTCCAGCACACACGGCCCAGGCACCCCACCCCCCACCCAATGCCCCCATCCAGGCTCTGCCATCGCTGTGCCAGTGTTGCCCACACCAAGCTGGGGGGAGAACCCCCCCCTCCCGACACACTGACATTTCCTGTACCACCGTTCAGCATGGATGAACTCCCAGCGGACCACCATCTCGCATGACATTCCTAGTGTACAGTCACCGGCTTCATCCATTTACCTAAACCTAGGCTCACCCACTACTCGTGCTACCTGCTTCCCCAGTCATTGTCCAAAGGCAGAGAGACCCTCAGCATTATGCCTCCATCCAGGACTGGGCTGGGGTGTCCTGGCACCCTATGCAATATTATGCTGAGCCCCCCCCCATCCTACCCCCAGAGGAGCAGTAACCAGATTTTGTCAATTTATTTATATTAAAAACATTTCGGTAGCTTAGGGTATCTGGCTGCTAACTAGCTAGCTCTGTTTCACAAGAACAGTATTGAAATATTAAAACTAGCTTAAATAACTGTTATGAAATGCCCCCAGGGGTATAAATAACTGTTATGAAATGCCCCCAGGGGTATAAATAACTGTTATGTAATGCCCCCAGGGGTATTTCTTCAGATTATTTTCAGTCCCTCTTCTGTGCCCCCCTTAAAGAAATGGCACCCTAGGCGATCGCCTATGTCGCCCATCGGGTGAGTGGCCCCGCCTCCATCTTAACATCCTACATGTTTTTCTCTCCCATACAGTTTTTTCCAGCTCACCCCCCCAGGTAATGCACCAGCCAATCACACCTTCTACCCCTTTGCCTCAATAGTGAGCCCCAGCAACGTAATAATTATAGAATTACACATCATCAGCATCACCACGGCGCCCATTATCTCTGTCAAGGAAGTCCATCTGAGGTCCTGGCACTGCGCTGCCCCACTGCATTCTGCCCCCCCCCACGCCCTGCTTCACAACACCCCGTTGTTACTGGTCCTCTGGAGGATCCCCCTATGTCCCTGTCAGTTCAGATCAATGATTATCCCAGGACTGGGGGGCAGTGAGGTGGCATACATCTCAGCAAAAGCTGTTTACAACTGAGGTTAAGAGCTTAAACCCTAACCCAACCCTAAACCAAACCCTAACTCTAACCCCACTGCCACAAGGATGGTACTTTGGTGGCACCACTAATCTGGGTCATTGAACACTGAATTATTTTCCTGAATAGGATGGTTTGTGTAAAATAAAAAATTCTAAAACACAATTTAAAAGAAGCTGTGACTGATCAGCTGGTAGAAGTATAAGTTGCCGGGCATACAGGATAGTCTGGGCATACTGGACTGTCGATTGTCGTTAATTTAATTTCATCCATGACATCTTTTCAAACAGTCAGTGTCTCCTGCACCATCATTTTCTGCATGCCTGAAGATCAATATACCTAAGTAATCTCACCCATCTATTCTCCATAACTTTACCTTTTACTTGGTAACGGGTGACCATGGAGCAGAGGGCATAAGGCAGGGGACCCCGCGGACAGGAAGCCAGTCCATCAGAGGGCACACACACCCCCTCACACACAATCACACACTGTGGGAAACTTAGAAATGCCAGCTGACCTAATTGCAGGTTTTTGGACTGTGGGAGGAAACCAGAGCACAAGACACAAACACAGGGAGAGCAGGCAAAGTCCTCCCACAGCCCTGGAGATGGTAAGCAACCTACTGACCCACCGCATCGGCCAATTTGAGCACCCTGAATTGCTGGCAAGACTGACAGTTCTGAGGGCTGCCGCAACTCCTTGGAAGTCCTCGGAATGTTACGCATTTGATGATGCAACAGTGCTACTGCAGGAGACAACGGAGATCCCAACAGCTCCAGCACCCAATCTCAGGCTGAGACGGAGGCGGTCTTTCCTAGAATGCCTCCGGCAAAAGCCTGAAGGCGGCGACGACTTGGCAGGAAGGAGGTAACGCCACGACACGCCGCCCCAACCAGACCGGTGTAGCACGGCGGCATGTGCGCACCATGCTAACGCTGCTTAGCGGATTTCACGCACCACGCCACCAGGGTAATGGAGCCTACCGTAGCGCACGTATGCTAACATGGCTTAGCGGCAGCGCATGGTAGCCTAACGCTAACAGTAATAGCCCAGCCAAAGAGGGGGGGAAACCTGTTTTGGATTCCAGCATAATCTTTAGTACCGTTTACGCCTATAAGCAGACAGGATCAGATCCCAGATGTCTGCTAAGCCTTTGAAGGAGTGAAACATCACACGTGCAAAGCGAAAAGAGCGCTTCGCCAGGAGAGCTTTCATTCCTAAATGACTGCCGTTCCGTTTTGTTCATATTTATGTTTAAGGTCACCGTGCGACGAGGAAAAAAAAGAAAAAAAAAACTGCAGAAAAGTGAGTTAAAAAACATCAGTAAGTGCACGTACAAAAAAGCAAGGACAGATTAATGAATACTTTTACCCTGGAAGTTCAATAGGAAAATAACAGATGTACAGAACACAGCAGATGTTTACTATTGGAAGCCATTCACTTCAGAATGGTAAAGTGTACGGACTTAAAAAAAATATATTAAAAACACAGCATATTCAGATGCCGGCTTCCTGGCACTGGTGAGGAACAGGGAAAAAAAAAACAAAAAAACAAGAGGAGGAAAAAAAGGACTTGTTCTTTGGCACAAGACCGGTCTTTGAAGCGATTTGGAGAGAGATCACATGTGCAATGAGAGCATTCCACCAGCCATTTAGTTTGACTGAACATTAAATGCGACAGGACATTTTCCACAATGATAAGTGCCCGTGCTGGTCTCTAACTACTGAGGATACTTTTCCGTCTTTGTCCGAAAGACAACTGACTGACAATGGTGCTGCTCTTAATTGAGCTACTTTGCATACGACTGGGGTTAAAAGCTGGTTTAGAAAACCAAACATTTATTTATATATACATGCATTGTTCAAGAGCAGGGCTGGGCAGAAAGGGCCGCTGTGTATGCGGGTTTTCACTGCAGCTCCCTAATTAGGTTACTAATTAGAGGCCTGATTGGCCGGAGAGTCCTCACACCTGGGTCTGAACAGCTGACCTAAAGGTTATCCCGAAAACCTGCATCCACACCGGCCCTTTGCGGATAAGACTGCTCGTACCTGTTCAAGAGGAACAACAGGGGCCACTCTGGACAGCAGCAGACCCTAAAAGCTGGGGAATAGCTGGATATTCTGGACCCCCCGATGAAATGTCACCTTGGCCCCCCTCACCCAAATTCTTCATGTAACGTCATGTGTTCCAGGGTTCCTATAAAGTGCTGGCCCCCCTTAATCTGCCAGGGCATCCATGTCTCTACTACACCCAAGCTCATAAGAACCTATACTGACTTAAATTCACTGCAGAGAAGCTCGACGGCGATGTGAAACAGGCAGATTAAAATGGACCTTACGGGGCCGCGTCGATATGGTTCCGCTTCGAGTGAAAACTGTTCTACTGTGTAACTGCATTTGCAGACAAGTGGTTTCGGATTTGCGGGCTCTAACTAGCTACAGTTGAGCATGAGGCATACGTGGAAAAAAAGTGGCAGCAGAAAAGTAGGGGAGGCACAGGACACGGGGCAAGAAGAGCGAGCATGGAGGAAAGGGGTCTTGGCAGGAGAATGTGGAAAAGAGGGTTATCGCATACTGGGCTCTGAGTCGATTGCTTGCCTTCATGGGGTGATGGTGGGGTGATGGAACAACGCTAACAATGAAATGGGATCTTTGTGTGACTGACGCTACCGGTCATCCCTCGCTTTCTGCTCTCTATATGACACGGCATACCTGTGATGTAATAATCCAGCTCAAAAGAAAAAAAGGAACTCGCTAGTAGGGAATGAGTCAGACGAGGCCGGGCTGCGCTAGCAGGCTCTGGGAGCGGCCCGACGACAGGGGAAGGACGGAGGGTGCGTAAAGAGCATTTCGAAGGATGCACATAATATCGGCGGCCACGGAGCACATGGAGCCACGTTCCGGCACATCGTGGGAGCTAGAGCATGCAGCTTTAGGGGCTTGATCAGACCATGGACGATCAGGAAAGGGCTGAGTTGTCATAAACAGAATCAAGATGGAATCAATATCCTACCTCATATGGGAAGGATGGGAAAGGAATATGGGCGAAGAGGGCTGGAAAAAAATGAGGAAAACCCAATAGGGTAACAGACTAGAGGCCCAGAAACTTGGATACGCTCAAGGTCACCTTTGGTGTTTATAGAAAAGTTCCCAGGCAGATGTTGCTCCGCAGTACAGAGTTTCAGGAGCAATTTACGCAAACAACATCTCAACAACAAATTTTTCAAAAACACGAGACAAAAAAAAAAAATTCTCCTCACTAACCTATAGGCCAACAGTCCTTGTAGTCATGCATATTATTTGGACTCACAATTGGGATTTCTTCTATTAAACATCAATTTCATTGTAAAACCCAATAAATAATACCCACTAGTATTTCCTGTTCTTTTTCCTTTTTAACGAAAATAATCTATTGTCTGCTTCACCTTGGACAAAAGAGTCTACTAGATACTTGAATGCAAAAGCAGAATGTTTTCCACTATATTACTTATTTACTGATTTGCCAATTTCTGGTGCTCCTATGGCAATTGGTCTCAAGAAAATAACAGGTGATATTTTACCTCTAAGGTGGTGGTCAGGTGCGATACCTCGTTACATTTATAGATGTTTTTCCTTTGCATAAAGTCTGAGATTGAGTTTCAAGAGACTGTAGCAGCGGTGGGTTTTGGGGATAACCAAAAAACACCCTAGTCCCATCACGCTGAACTCTCAGAGATGCACATGCCCACGCCACAGATTTATTTATAAGGTAAATGGTATGTAGATACATATACTGCCGAAAAGAGTCACGGGCGACTCAGCACTTTCTCTGGCCGTATTGAAGTGAAGCCTGGAGCTTTGGGCCCACATGAACGGAAGGCCTTGATTCAATTATCGCCAGGATGGAGGCAGAGCGAGGGCTAAAAATACGAGAGGATAATGCAGCGTGGAGACTGCCTGCAAATCTGCAGGCCAGAATTAGCGGTGACATCAAAAGGGGTGGAAAACTGGAAGGGAATTAGGAGAGGGGGGCTCCCGGAGTAGCGGAGGAGCCCGAAATAGTCCTGATCAGGATGACGTAGTAACCGCAAAGTAAAGCGAGACACATGGGGAATCATTGAGGGGAAGAAGAAGACTTTTAAGCCTTATTCCATCCACATTCCCTTTGCCGTTTTTGGCAGATAACCGAGGGGGGAGGGGCGGGGGGCGGGGCCTGTGCCAGATGGAGTGATCTCATCGCATATGAGACATGGGGCCAAGTCAGCTGCCTCCCCCAGCCAGCCTTGGGCTAAGAAAAACTCCTCATTGATTGTGGAACCCCGGTACATTACTGCTCATGTGAGCCAGGCCCCCATTTCCAGGCCAGGATGTGCTCAGTGCAGAGCTGTGTCTGGGATGCTTTTCCCTACAGGTGTTTGCCATACGCACTCACGCCAGTGATTTTATCAGTCCCTCCCAAGTCTCCATCCCTGTTCTCGATCCGCTGAGCTGAAAAGCCTCTGTGTTTTCATGCACCCTGCTTCTCGGCGCTCTATACTCGGATACTGCGGCAGGCTGCTACCCAGACCACAAAGGAGCCGGCTATTTTCTCTGGAGAGCCGTGGCAGGAGCAGAGCGTGATTGCCGCTTTGTTGCGAATAGGCACGTGCAGCCTCCAGCCGAGCGCGATTAAATAGCACGAGATGAGCGCTTTTGTTTGTTTGCCCCACATCCAGCTTCCTCCACCAGCCACGTCGCTTTTCAGGCTCAAGGTCAAAGCTGGGTCCTTTGTATCTTTTATGTGCTTTTTATGCACTCGTTTTGGTAGCTGCTTCGCCCCTCCCTGCTCCTCCCGGCCGCCCCTGCACCGCCCTGGGCCTTCTGCTTCCCTGCTCTCTCACCCCCTTCTGGGAATACCTACCCCATATGGCTATTTTACTAGTCAATCTCCTTGGATCCCACATATGCATGTCATCATAAAGAGTAGCTTGCAGATCTAAGAGGGCAACATTTTTTCCCTCTTTTTAATCCTTTACAAAGCACAGTGTGTTGTGTTAAGTGTCACTCATACACAACAACATTATGTTTACAATGTTATGTTTACAGCATAATGTTTTTTCTTTTTGTTCTGTAGATGAACATGTGAAATCCGTATAGTATGTGTACTTTGTTAATTTATCTAGAAGGCAGTTGTTATTAGCTCAGAAACAATTTCATTTGTTTGCCTTTAAGGTGACTTTTCACCGTGTTCTTCTCATATGTAATAGATGCACTAAAACATGTGGAATGCATGGATGTAATTTTACAGGAGGAGCAGTGAAACACCAACTGCAAATTGAGAATGGAACTGTTATTCACACAAGAAAATAAATAGCTAACTGTTTTCTTTTTTATCCTGAAGTTTTGTTTGCCAGTAGTACTTTGATTACACTTTGGAACAGTCTGTAAGTTAAAATCAGGGCATTTAGTATTGTTTTTTATGTACAGCACCAGATTTCTGATCCCTATCTAATCACTTCTCAAAGTTAGCAGACAGTACTTTAAAAAGTTTTTTTTAACCTGTCTTTGTTACAAAGTACATAGTATGCAAAAGAACCTGTAAGTCTCTGGGGAATCTGGCAGGGCCCGCGCAGACACCTTGTGTACCCATCCAGCTCAGCCCTGCTGTTATTTTCCCTCTGCGTTGTGGTGCCTGCCTGTACCCTGTGCCTGCTTCTCTGTGCCAAAAGTTGAACTGGAGGCTGTGTTGTCATCTTGTCATGGGATAGCTGGCTAGGGGGTGGGGGTGACTGCAGGGTTAGGGTGCATGTAGGGAGATTACCTTGGCCAGACGGCTTTCAGAGGGGCAAACAGTTTGCCCCAGTCTCCTTTCTTGTTTATAGCTGATAAACAGCTAGCTCATTCACCGGCACAAACACAGCATTGTAAAACCACATGCTTTGTGGAATCACTGCTGGGACACAATGGGTTGTTTTGGCGCAATCTCATGCTCACCGTTGATTAATCGGTAAACATCAAACAGGTTCTGTCGTGCTCAGTCAGGAAACTAAATTGATTCTCACCTTAATTCAATTCCCTTGCAGACTTTTTTATTCAATAAAACTTACAATGCTGTCTTGAAATGTACACATTTTATATAGCTGGGTTACTCTTTTAAACCCATTTAAGCTTAAGCACTTTGATGAACTCAACAATAACAAGATTCCTCCTGGGAGCCAAGTCAGGCTCCTTACGCACCACACAGCTATACTGTTTGGTCAAGGGCTATGCCACTATATATTTAAGTACAGTTGCCGCATGTAATGTTTTTATGCTTATACAATTTTAAAAGCCACACTGGGAATCTTAAGAGGCCCGGCTTTTGAAAATGATTTATGATCTGCGGACTTGCAGAGATACTTGCAAACTACCATACATTGCACCAGGGAAAAACAAAACATTATTCTCCTGAAAGGCATTTCTGCCCTGCAATCCTATAAAATATAGATATAGATAGATAGATAGATAGATATAGACAGATAGATAGATAGGTAGATAGATAGATAGATAGATAGATTGCGCTCCCCTGTGTATATATTAAACAAGTGCAAGATGAGGCTTATGGAAGTTATCCAATGTACTTCTACAAATGGCAAACAAAGGTTCCATTCATTGACAGACGATTCCGACTGATATTGATATCAAGAAAATACTGTATGCAGCCCTGGACTCTGATGCTCCTCACATTTTAAAGACTATAACTAGCTGTGAGTGGAATTTCTAGTATTTGTTGGTAAAGGGATGTCAGCCTCGCTATCTTTGATCTCAATGGCTCTCAAATTGGGCAAGACGGAGAAGTATGAATGGAATGTGTTCTTGTGTCACAGGAGTGTGACGGACAGGAGGGGGGTAGAGTTTAATATATGCGTGGAACTCCAGTCCGAGAAAAACAGAGAGTTAGTCTGTCTCAGCAGAATAGCGCCGTAAAGTGGGGCAGTCACGTGAAGGAGAATGAGCGTGCTGCCGTTGGTGTGTGTGTGTAACTGACAGCGTGTGTGCTTGGCGTTATCTCCATTCGGAGAGATAAGGGTGCGACATGCTCTGACAGCGACCTCACCGCTTCTCGTCAGCCACACCGGCCTCGCTCGAGTATGTGTCAGCAGGCAAATTTGTCTGAACTGGCACATACATGCACAATGTTTAACCTGGTTTAATCCGTCTCCTACTTATGTCCTCGCATTTAGGCTAATACTGGTAAAGACGACCCTCGCGGGTTGAAGCTTTTACTGGCACGCGTATTTCTGAGAGACGAGGCTGTCGCGATGAACGGACAGTGACCTGCTGAGATTATCCGCTTCCTTTACACGCATATGCTCACACGAGCACCCTGACTGTGGCCAAAATCCGGCTCCGTTGCCAGCGAAAACCCCAGAGGCTTAAAAATAGCAGTCGAGTGTGGAATACAGTTCAGATACTGTACACCCCACACTGCGAAACTCTGCCGGCATGCCTCCCATGTCTCTGCAGAGCTCATTCACCCAAGCCGGATTTTCAGGTCTGTCCGCCTGCCTCAGCAGACGATTCTGCGGGCCGTTCCCCTGCGGTTGCCCCGCCACTCCCAACTCTCTCCCTCACACGTTTGTTCCTCACACCAGTCTTGACTGGTCTTCTTCTTCAATTCGTTACGGGAGTGCATATTAATAGGACACAATGTCATTGAATAATTCAGCCCTGTGTGTGTCTGCGTGTGCGTATGCGTGTGCACTCACACAGCCTGGAAGCTATTTTCTTGCTAGTTGATGCGTTTCCTAGGAATATGAATGGCCGGCAGCCTCAAAGCACATAACAGATAAATATTTATCAGTTACCACTTCGGTACGCTGTTTACACTTTCACACAGGGACTTGTGTTCTTCATAGCTGCCATTCCTAGCTGTTCATTTAATCCTTAACCATAATGCTGCTGTGTTAATCATTTAATTATTTTTTGTGATTAACAATGTACATACTCCTAATTAGGCATAACATCTACCCTGTCAGAAACCCTGTGCAGCTGCAGTGTGCTACAATACCCTTAAACTGAACCTTTTTGGACAGACTGTCTGGCTCTTCTGGGGCCCCAGAGTCAAACCCCTACACGTCAGAGTCCTTCATGTCAGAAAATGTCTAACCGTAAATTAGACAGCACCGTTGTCTAGCCGTAAACCGTTGTCTAACCGTAAATTAGACAGCACATGCAGTCTCTGGGTGCAAATTCCAGTAACACATCTATACTGAGTGTTGAGTCATAGGCTCGATGGGTCTATTACAAAAAAGTGCCAAGAAGCAAACAAACAAACAAACAGGGTGTGGCTTAAAGCAGAGTGCAAAGTGGAGGCAAAGGTTAATCATCAGTATAATGACATTTTAGAAGTGTTTGTCAGAGATTGCATAACGTAAGTAAGTGAACTTTATTGTCATTCATACCATACAACAGTACAACAACGGATGTATGGCGTATGATGCCCTTATATGTCCATTGTCACATTTTTAATCTGGGAGTGCTTGAAAATTAGTGAAATTTGTGTGCGTGTTCCATCAGCAGCAGGATTTAGTATGTGCTTCCCAGCTTTCTGCCTATGACATCTGGCCCTGAGGCTGCCAGCCCCCCCGCTAGGGAGAAAAGCCCCTGCGGTCATGTGGATCAGGCCTTCCCACACACCCCCTTATCTGGTCTGGCATTATCCCCCCTCCTGGAGGCTGCAGCACATCTAAAAATGGCCGTATTTTTCGCCTGAGGGGCACTGCCTCTCAGCGGTACAACCTCAGGTCATGTCAACCCTGTCTAGGGCATAGTGGTGGTACAGATGCCTCTCTGTCAATTAAAAAGAGCCTTTTCCACACATTTATTGTAAGGCACCATTAGAGCTAACCTCAAAGAGTTGGGCTAAGCTATCGTTTAATTCAGGTCATTGTAGGAACGTTTCTATTGCGTCTTTGAGCAGATAATTAACCTGAATTAGATCTACCAATCTTCTTTCAATGCTTATTACATACTGTGAGGGTCGCAGTGTACCTGAAGCAAACCGGTTCAGATAAACGACCGTTTATATAAACTCTATAAAAAACATTTATGTAAACTATGTGCGTTGCTAAGCGGGTTGGAAAATGGATGGATGGATGGATGTGCGTTGCTTTCTATCAAAGTGTTTTGAGTGCTTTTGGTGCTTTGAGTACTGGATATGTGAGGGGTTGGTGCTGCATCCTGGGATATTCCCTGCCTTGCGTCCGTACCTTCTGGGACAGGCTCTGGACCCTTTGGAAACCCTGCATGGGATAAGCGAGTACAGGAAATGGAATCATGGATGGATGGTGGACCTGAGGTAACAATCCTGACATTCAGCTTGTATGGTGTATGAATGTAAAACAGAATCCCATTTATAGTCAGTTATGCAAATATAAGCAAACAATTAATGTCAGTTATTACCTGAAACAGCTTGACAATTATCAAAAATCATAAGAAAGGATGACAATAGGGAGAAGGAAGCATGCCAGATTTACCAGGGTTATTGATACTCTGTGGTTGCTCCATGAATCTGAAGGATATGTGGAGACTACCATGTGGTATGAACATTTTAATCAGCACTGGCATGACCTACGTAATCTGCCCCATTTTCATGGAATATTTACCGGGACAGGCATTCCCAGAATGGCAAGAATTTGACCTTCATGACATTTGTGACATGAAGGGCAAAGGTGATCCTTTTTTCACAACTCTCGATGTGCGATAAGGTGCTGGGCTTAGGAATGGTGAACACAAACTGTCGGTACCTGGGGGGCAGGGGGTGGGAATGCTGCTTCAGCAGCTTGAAACAGGTCTGGGAAACAGGTGCTGCCTTTAGTGGCGGGACGTAAAGCACTGCAGTCACACAGGCTCACTGTAGGATGCAGTTACGCAGGCTCACCATAGGCTGCAGTTATACAGGCTCACCGTAGGCTGCAGTTATACAGGCTCACCGTAGGCTGCAGTTATACAGGCTCACC
>JAODKK010000001.1:10316559-10326616 GCA_026774405.1 Petrocephalus microphthalmus | reverse complement strand
ACAGCTCTGCTTAGAAGACAGACAGCTCTGCTAGAAGACAGCTCTACTAGAAGACAGGTCAGCTTAGAAGACAGCTCAGCTTAGATGACAGCTCTGCTTAGAAGACAGCTCTGCTAGAAGACAGCTCAGCTTAGAAGACAGCTCTGCTAGAAGACAGGTCTGCTAGAAGACAGCTCTTCTAGAAGACAGCTCTGCTAGAAGACAGCTCTGCTTAGAAGACAGACAGCTTAGAAGACAGCTCAGCTTAGAAGACAGCTCTGCTTAGATGACAGCTCTGCTAGAAGACAGCTCTTCTAGAAGACAGCTCTGCTAGAAGACAGCTCTGCTTAGAAGACAGACAGCTCTGCTTAGAAGACAGCTCTGCTGGCCTCTGAAGCATCCAACACAGAAACATCCACAGCAGGAAGTTTCTGACACCTTTTATTTACCATTATGATTCCTTTGCCCCAGTTTCTTGCTTCCATGTAGAATCATATTAGGTTGAAGCCAAATAGGGTGTGATCCCCCATAGGTTCAATAAAATTGTATGGGGGTTTCATTAATTATTTTGGGGTTTTTTTTGTTTTCCTTTTGCATGCGTTCACAAATTCCAGTCCTGGGCCTATAATAAGATATTTCTGTTCCAGCCTGTTTAGGTTCCTCTCCCCGCCTGGTTTTGCGCCATTAAGATGTTGGGACAAGCCTCTTTAAGCCCATTATCTTTACAATTTCTGCGTCTTGGCAAATATCATTTAGCGTGGTCCAAGATCACAGAGCCTTTCCCACCGGCTTGCTGGCGAGGGAAGGGTGCGCGAGTGGCTCCCGGGCGAAAGCGAAAGCGCGGCCCCGCAAGCCGCCACACGTTAGGGAATTTGTTTATCGGTTCCTGCCCTGAGATCAACAACCAGTTTAATAGCCGCGGGGCAAAACGCAGCCGCCACGGCAGCAGGCACCGCGGCTTTCAAACGGCACTCCAGCCCAGCGATTTCCTCCTCCGTGTTTTTTCCATGCCACACTTCCGCGGTATTCCCAATAGTTTGACATCGAGAATGTCCCCTCCCCCTCACCCACCCCCCCCAGGACAGCTTAATGACTACACCTGAATAAGAGGGGTGAATAGCCAGGGAATTTGTTGGAGTGGCAGGTAATGGCAATCAGTGAGGGGGGGGAGACACGCTGCAAACGCATAGCGTTCGCGTGTATTTGTGTTTACATGTGAGAATATTTGTGTTTGCCGGCCTGTCTCTACAGAGTCGGAAACCAATCCCTGATCCTGCAGAGAGATAAAAGGCCGCATTCACAGTGCACTTGGCAGAACAAACTGGTGCAGCGACTGACAGTGTAAGACATGCAGGGGTGCTGCTTGATACGCGTCTCAGAAGCAAGATTACATGCACTGAGTGCAGTTAAAAGCAAAGAAAGAAAAACATACAAACTGCTAAAGCCTTGGTTGGAGAAGAGACCACACATGCCCTTATCTGATTGCTTGTGAACTGGAACAGCCCAAGACAGAGGAATCAGATAGATCTCATGCAACTTAATTGTGCCCTGAATGCAGGAGAAATGGGCGACACTGCCTCTGAGACCCAAGGAGACTGCGGACCGGACAGAGGCCATCTAAAAGCCAAGACGGCACGCCGTCGCTGGCATATGAGAGGCACGGAGACGCGGTCCCAGGGCCCGGGTCGGCGGGAAGGCTTCACCGGGCCTGGCGCGCTCTTCACCCGTCTGCTCAGGCAAATAATGGATACACGGAACGTCAGCCGGCAAAAAAAATAAAAAAATACACCGTTGACATAGCAACAATTACAGTTGCTACGATATTGTGCCCTGTCTTATTGTGGGAACAGATTGCCCGGTGTAGCTACTTAAACCCTGCTGTCTGACACTGCGAAAAAAACTGGGCTGTTTTCACAAATGCACTCAATATGGGGAATAGCCTCTAAATCGAGATGCAGCTGCTCTATGCTAAATTAAGCAATTATGACCATTATCACAGGACGCATTAACAACTAAAAATGTTTTTTTTTTCTTCCCCTGAACTTTATGGCTGACTGAATAAATTCTCACAATATGTGGAAAGTAGGCCCATTTCATACAAGAAATGTATAAATGTGGCTCACACCAACCAATAAAAATGTAACCTCTAAAGATTTGTGAGTGATATTTTACAAGTGGATGCTAGGGTGAGCATATGAGCCCGTCCTCGTGACAGCGCTGACTACTGCCTCCCAAACGGCTCGCTTCCTGCGCCTGTCCAATGCGAACAGTCAACGCACACACGAAATTATGCTGATAACAACGGCATGTTGTGCGCATGGAAGAGTTACAATTATCAGCGCGTCTTCCATCCGCTACACCGCACTGCACCAGCTGCAAAGTGACGGTCTGTTCGCAGGTAAAACTTTCCGAAGCACCTGAATCACTAGTATTCCAGCATGCATAAACACGAAAAAGCGTAGTAAAATCACTCCAATTACTATGGCGTAAACTAATTGTAACATAAATAAACACATACATAGCTTCGTAATTAATAATAGTTCAATAAAATTTTTACAACGTGAACCCATTTAGAACTACGTTTTAGTTGTCTACAGTATTCAGTATATATACAGGATACAATGCATATACTGTATATATATATATAGCACCAATATAATAAAGAGCGCCCTATATGTGGCTTTCAACTTTCTGCCCGTAAAAATCAAACAAAAGTGCATGACATTTCCTAAGATCAAATGACAGACTGTAGATACGATCATCTGTAAAATTGGCAGGGTTATTTATGATACTTTTTTTAATATGCGGCGTATGTTATGTGCTGGATAGTGCATATCGGTTTCAGCAGCCTAACTAGCGCCGCGGTCCGATCCGGGGAAACCCGAACGCCTCTCCGGCTGTCTCACTTCTGACGCTTGACGGCGATGCAACAGACAGCGGGAGAAACCGCGGCGGTTCCCCGTGATTGGGGGGGCTGCTCGTAATCCCCGCACGGGAATTACGGCCGGAAAATCTTAGGGCAGGATCTGCTGGCGGCAGCGACGGGCGCGCCGGCGACCCGGCGCTCAGGAGGTAAGGACCAGCAGCCGGAGCCGAGGCGCTCCGCGGCGGCGGGCGAGACGCTCCGCCGCAGCCCGGCGCTCGCCTCCGCTCCGCGATCGGCTAAAAACACCGCGGCAAATACCGGCGTTTAAAGTTGCGGGTGTTTGGAGACACTTACCAGCGCCGACGGCCTCTTCTCGTTTTATCTGGAAATCAGCCTAAACGGAACTACGAGAAGGGGGGGAGGTCTGCTGTTGGTATCTTTTTTTCTGTTGATTTCTGTTGCTCTCAAGGACGAGGTGAAATCCCGGGGCTGGTCATCAGGCGGCTTCAGACGCAAACAACGGGAGAGAAAAATTTTTACAAGATACAGGGACAATAATAACGATCCCCCAAAAAGAAAAAAATCCTCCACCGAGAATAGTTACCTTAGCGTTCAAGACACTTCGGACTAATTTAATCGCTGATAAAGGTCCCTATACAGAAATTACAGTGTATCCTTCCTGGAACCTGGCATATGCACACAGTTCAAAGGACTCTGCGCTTTTTTTTTTACCCCCCCCCCCTCTCTCACTTGTAAATGCCACAGTATGGTTCAATAAAGGGTAACGGCGAAAGGTAACGGGGCACAGACGGAAAGGCGCTCGGAAGTCGTAAAAGCGTGATAATGTGTCACTTTTTTTTTTACAGTAGATACAAGTCACAACGAAACTCAGACAGGACCTTTTTTCGAAAGGCTCAATCGGGGGACGGGGGGGGGCGTCTAAACTGCGGGGGACCGCAGCGGCCACGTCTGACAGGCGTTATTATTATTATTATTATTATTATTATTATTATTACTATTATTCATTTGCAGCTGTCCTCAGCTGCTCTTCAATGGCTCTTAACTACCGGCTAATCAGAGCCCCATCTACAGAGGCGCCCCCCCCCCAGGTGTTACTGTAACGGTGCATACGCCTCCCCAAAGGTCAAGTGCAAAGACTGGGATATCATCTCGGCTATTGCCCCATTTTCCGTCCCGCCCCGATCCGCTGTAACACTAAAGTGCGCTGCGCCCCCCCTGTCCCGCGGTCCCGCGGTCCCGGGAGCGCGCAGAGCCGGCTGCCCTCCTCTGCGAGCCCAGGTGTTGATCTCGGATCGCGCACGCCTGTCTAATCAAATCGCCACAGTCGGAGCTGTTTTCCCCCATGTGTCCCGCAACAGCTTGTTTGTTTTAATTTACCTGTCACATCCGCTGAGCCTCCACAGCTATCATCGCGACGGTGCCGGCGAAGACGTCTCTATTGGGTTTGCTGGTTCCGACCGCGGGTGCGTTTCCACCTGCGCGAAACGGACACAGAGATCTGTACCTGCCAGAAGGAGCCCAAAGAGCGCGCCCTGTTTACTGTCACAAATAATGCCACCGTGAATGGAAAAAGTTAACAACCCTACCCCTTCAAAAAATTGGATTATTAACTAATGATTGAAGCAATTACCATAATTGCAGTCGGTTAATTCAGCGTTCCAAATTAATCAATTGTAATGGCCTTTATATCTATCATGCATAATTGTCTGATTAAATGTGGATAGTTCGTTAGTCTGTATAGTGCAATGACTAAAGAACTACGTATTCTACGTACTTTCCTATATGTTTATATATTGGATGTAACTGTTATATGTCATGTATGACAGGAATCATTGCCTAGTTTCTTGGCGCCTGTTTGCGAAATACCTCGCACTCATTTGGAGTATTACATTGGGTTTGCTGTTTTTTTTTATTAATCATTCGGTAGGTTTTTTATTATAGGCCTACCAAATATTTTCTGAGATGCATTCAACAAGCGTACATTGGACGACGCCAGTCGTATGGGTGATCCAATAAAAACATGAAACTTCTGCAAAAAATTGTAATTAACATTTTTTGTTTTCCGTTTACAGTCTTTTTTAGTCAAAGAGCAAATAAGATCAAAGCGGTTATAGCACTTATATTTCGCGCATGGGCGTAAATCCTGGGGGGGACGGAGGGGACATGTCCCCCCCATCCGAGGATTGTCCCCCCCAAATACCCATAATGACGCAGTCTCCATGCTACAATAATAATAACAGAAGCAAAGTTTTTCACTGTGGGGACATATCTTTATAAGTACAATTTGACTGTATTATACGTGTCCCCTTCAAATATTGCTAATGAGAAATTTTATATTTATTGTACCCCCCCCTACTGTCATGATTTCGCGTGGCTTTTCCACACAGTTCAGAATCGGCCCTGCCGTTTGCTTCGATTAGGGAGAATTATATCCAGCAAATGGCCAAATGGCAGAAGTTGCTTTTCTCTCTCTGGTCCAGGTTCAAGCTCCTCTCCTCCTACCCCGTCTCCACCCGCCCTCCGTCGCATCTGTTGTGTTCTGCAGCACAAGTAACTGAACCGTGCAACACAACAGATACATGTCCTTATTTGTCTGTTGCACAAAAGCTGCCTTATAAATAGCGTCACTTAAATGAATTAAAAGTATGCATGTATTATTAACAAATGAAAAAAAGGTTTTCCTACCAATAACGTATGAAAGCAAATAATTATGGCTTTCAACTCAATGGGACACATGCCTGAGACGTCAGGTTGTAATATAGATTATTTATGTATAGGTATCACTGGGAAATGTGATGTTTCGGTATGCTGTGTGGTGATGTACCTGCGCGGCATGTCAGACCCAGCGGATGCATCAGATGTGATAAGCGGCGCCCGAGTGGCGCAGATTTCTGCACATCATATGTTCTGCTATTTCTCATAGCTACGGAGCACTTTGGGGGCGCACGGAAAGCTCCCACAAACTCCCACTCTCTCCCCCGGAGACTCGAAAGGACGATTACTTCTCTCAATCAATGTACACTTTCGGTATATGGTCCCTATCTGGAGGTTTAGGCTATTAATTGAGCTTTAAGCATTCCAGTGAACACGAGAAAATAATCTCCATTATCCCTCCGCGGTCGTCTACAACTTGTGAGCCCCGCCGTATAGCGCCCCGTTTGCCTATCACGTTTCAGCGACGCAAATCCAGGACATTGTTCATATTATGGGGCAAACATTCGGCCATTCATCGCACAGGAAATTGTGTTCATATGCCTATTTCACGTGTTCTTAGGTTATTCCAACGCCTATTGCAGGATTACTTAAAGATGTTTTTTTTTGTCTGGTGCTTGAATGAATTCTTACATAATATAAAACTTTCCAAAAAGGAAAAAGAATAAAATAAGTGGAGTAAATTGTTGTAGTCTCCTGAACGTGTCTATGCGTGAGTTTAACAATGAACATATGCCCATTTTCTCTACGAAGTTGAATAATTATTTCATTTATCACGTGAGATCCGTAATTAATCACTTACAGAGTTTATCATCCATTTATGTGCAATAACAAATGGATAAGGTAGGATTTCATCAAAAAAGATTAGGCTGGGTAATTCAGAAAAATAACAATGATGTATCTTTGCTCTATTCGTAACAGTAAATGGGCACTCAAATGGCTACAATGTTATAATGCAAATGCTAAGAAGTTAAATAAAGTGGAATAAATATCACTTTCATAATGGTTCGACAATAAATATTCGTATCGTTGCGTGTGCGGTATGAAAATAATTTATTCATGCTGACATCCTTCACTCATTATGTCGAACTAGCAGTTAATCGGCATTCGTTACCTTATTGAAAATATCATTATCTATTACCCTAAGCATCTGTGATTAAGCTTTTTATAATATTTTTTGTGATTTTAGCGGCAGACAACTTAAAAGCTAGCGATGCCGAGTTACGTGAGTTAAATTTCCAACATTCATTAGCATTAAAGAACTATATGCTTGTTGTTTTATTCGCCTCTTAAAAAATATTTTGCTTTATATATTTTAACAAATATCCATCCATCAAACCATCTTATTATAGCCTATTCTGGAGAGGGTCACGGGGTTTTAACAAATATCCGAAAAGCTTTTATGAAAAGCTTAAAAATGTTCGCTTTACCCGATACAGTAGGCGCTTGTTCGTGGCGAGGGGCACATGTGCCCTCTAGCGGCCAAACGCCTGCCCGCTGCTTATGTGTAACGTCGGAGTACTGTTTAAAGTATTTCATTTCTCTCTAACCAAAGTTCCTGAATGCGTTTATTTTAGATAATAATAATAATAATAATACACGGATTAAAAGTTGCCTCGCCAAAGTTTATGTATAACTATATGCAAATGAAATAATGGGAACGTAGGTGAAGATAATGCATGCGGTTCTACACAAATACTGCACGAAGTTCTTTTACCTTCCAAGTCGGAAGCCACATACTTACCAGAAAGAAAACGAAGGTAATAGTTATCATTTTAAATTCTGCTTAGATTTGATATTTAACCATGTTTTACTGAGGGTATTGTTGTAAATATCTAAACCTCTTTTTGCAAATTAAAAAATATTCATGGTTTATTACTCTTTACCTGGTTAATATCGTGCAATCTTAAACAGAGGTAAACAGGCAAAGGGATTTTCTAGGACATGTCCGTCTAAAATAACAATAACCCATTTAAATACGATATGCCTTTATAAATCATAACAACAACAACAACAATAATAATAATAAATCATTATAATAGAATATAATACATATTGTTATTATATTTATCATAATCAATATTATTATTAATGATAACAACTGATCATATATGCCTTATATTGATATATATTCCATATATTACTCAGCACACTGTGAGGTCGGGAAATGTTCTGATTTTATAATGGGGTAAAAATCTCACCGAGAATTATAAAAAGAGTAATACATTCGTTATTCGGTAAAAATAAAATCTGGTTACACGCGCGCAGAAAACACTTAAGAACTTAAAAGGCCTTACAACGATATAGATCTAGATAATCGATGATAGTTAAAATTACGTGTGAATGACTCATTTCACTTATGGCAATATGCAACATAAATGTTCCGCCCGGCAATAAAACGTACGTGCATTGCAAATAACTTACATCAGTAATCAACAGAGACTTAGCATAGGGGACTAAAACAATACTATGCATACGTAACATCTACGATGGTACATTAACACCGTATTTAAGACGACAAGCGGGTATGATTTAAATGCGAAAACTGATGTGAAAATATTGTTTGTCAGGGTTGAAACGTGTGGAGACACGTTGACCGTATATATGCACGCCAATCGAAAACACCGGCATGCCGGTAAAGAAGTGAGCTATCTCAAGAGAACTATTATTTTGTTTTGCTCGTTAATCCGTGAGATGGGATTATTGTGCATCATGCCACCTTTCTGGGTGGGGACGCATGCCAGTGATACTCTTCACTACGGTTTAATCCTAAATGCTAATACGTTGCCCCTGTATAGCAGACGACTTCGCAAATAAAACTTTGACGATCAGTGTCTCGTGAATAATGTATTGCAAAACCTAGTTTCTATTATTCTTTTAAATAACAGTTCTTGCCTCTAAATAATAGAGGGAAGCTGGTGTAAAACAATACAGAGATCAGAAGATTATTGCAAGCGCAGATCGTTTGCATGCGGGTTCATAACCGTCATTATACTGACCAGAAACAACAATATTTATTTTACATGAACAATACATTGATGAATAAAGTCATTCATTCGGTCTCCGCAACGAAGCAGAGCGCATCATGAACAGAAACCGCACGTGTAGCGTGGCGGTATAATAGCAGAATTAAGCTGTGGCTTGACAAAGACATAAACCATGACAAAAAATGATTATAAAAATAAACTGATTAAATTCCTGGTGGGAGGTGGATGGAATTTAAGACGATTCACTTAATTGCGGTAACAGTTACTATCACTGGCCTGTATGCTTAACTGGCAGCTTCCTGTGGCACTGCATAAAATACAGTACTTTACAAGGAGTCCTTGCCCAGTGGTGGCCAGAAGTCCTCCTTAGACCAGAATCAACAAAGTACTAGTAAATACACCCTGTATCTGGTGGAGTTAAATTATTGTCCACTGCATTGCAGTGTCAGGTTTTTGTCACTGCACTTTTGTGTCAATGTGTATGGCGTCACTGCGTTTTAAAATTAATCTGGTATCATTGCAGTTTTATATCATTGTACATGGTGTCACTGCCTTTCTGTATTAATATGGCACTTTGAATCAATGATAGATGAAATGGAGTGGTGTCGTTCCATTTCTGTATTGATACGGTGTCACTGCATTTTTGCACCAGTTTGGTGTCACTGCACTTTTGTCAATATGACAGTGTCTTTGCATGTCCATATCAGTGTGGTGTTACTGCACTGTCGTCAATATGCAAGGTGTCTTTGCATTTTTGTTTCAATGCGTTGTCGCCAATACAGCATCACTGCACTTTTATTTTAAGATGATATTGGAATAATTTTTCATACCTCGCAACACCCTGATGAATTTCCCCGTCTGCCAGGCGACATAATCATGACAAAACGTGATATGAATTTAGTGGTTATAAGCACTGATGTACACAAGTAGACAAGACGGTGCCTGGGAATTATCAGACAAAATGTTAAACAGAGAGCGGGGCCTTAGAGAGCCACGGAGTGTGACCTGTATGAAACAGACAGATATACAGACACACACTCAGTGTCCATATGCAAAAACAGAAGCATGTAGATACTTACCAAGGCTGTGACAGCTGATGCAGATTCACTGTGGCTCCCAGTGTCACTGAGCCTCTGTGGAGAGACAGACAGAGACGATAACAAGGGGTCAGAGGTCACTTACAGCTGAATCAGAAACAGAAGGTGGCAGTTTCGCATCCCACGAGGGCCTGAGCTGCCGACCCTCAGGCGAAGGTCGCTGGTGTGGAAACCCTGTAGCTCTTTCAGCCGTGAAGCTGATACCGCGATGGGGAATCAAACAGGTAAGTGTGCGTGTTGGGCAGGGAGGCACCGGGGTGGGCAGCGGACGGGGGCTCCAGAGGCCCGTCTGTTTCCCGCCAGCTTCCTCCAGGACTCGTGCCACTCCTCTCTCAGCGCCGCCACCTTCTGGCCTGGATCCATCACTGCATCTGAGGGGCTGCCACCGGTCCCCC
>JAODKK010000001.1:10293975-10304675 GCA_026774405.1 Petrocephalus microphthalmus | reverse complement strand
TTAGATGGCAAACGCTTGCCCTTAAGAAGGATCTTCCACTTAAGTTTCTCAGGAGAAGGCAAGTAATGCTCATCTGCCTTTGGCGTCACGGCGTGTGCCGTGGTGTTCCGCGGATTCCGCCGGGCCTTTGTCGGGACGGCCTTGTTTGTTGACGTCCGGCCTTTGAAGTCCATGAAAGCTGAGACGAATAATTATGTTAAAGTAATTACAGAGAATGCCTAATGAGCGGGGGGAGGGGCGGGGGGCAGCAACATCTGCCCTTATCTCCGTCCTACCATCCCTGGGTGGTGGTTACCCCCCCACACACCCATCACCCACAGCAGGCTACTACAGGGAATGTTCCACTGTAGACACCAACATGGATCAGGGGAGATGATGCCCTTAAGTTTTGCAGAGTCTCACACTATCAAGGCGATCCATGACTTTCGACCTGCACGACGCCATCACCACTATAATGTCCAAGATCTCACCTGGATATCTGCGAGCTCCTTTAGCAACCTGGAAGCCAATGGTGGGAAGTCTTCCTTGCAGGGGATCAGCAAATTCTGCGAGGAAACAGACAGAAGCCGTTCGACTGAAGGAAATACTCCGTGATTAAGTAATGCAGGCAACAAATCCGTGCCAGTTACGTCCTACTTAACATGCACAAATGCGTACAGACAAAGGGGACATGGTACATCTGCTGGCTGTTGTTTTATTGGCTGGATATTTAAAACAAAATCAAAGCAGGTATGTGGTAAGCAGAGCGTACAAACCTCCCCCTGGTACAGAATGCGTCCCACTGGGCTCACCACACAGGCAGTACCAGAACCAAACATCTCCTTGACTCTGTTCTCCTTCAGGGCACGCTGCAGATCTGCCATGGTGATGCGCCGCTCAGCAACTATAAATTCCCCCTTCGAAGTGCAAGGAGCCAACTGAGAGTGCAACAAGGACCTTACCCATTACTTCTAAATCACTGTTAGTTCATGTATATTTTGCGGGCTGATGTAGACTCAGCTCCCATTGGCTACGTGAAGACACGTTCATGACTTCTTCAGTCGCAGCCAATGGCCATGGGCCCAAAGGAAGATGAATGATTTGTCTCACTGTTGCTCCAGCCGTGGGATGAGTATCTCTTACCCACTTTTGGGAGAGTTCCAGGATGCTCTGGCGTGTGATGCCAGGCAGGATGAGGCCATCTAGTGGTGGGGTTGCCAACTCCTCCTCTGGAACACAGAAATGCAAGAGGGTTGATATATCTGTGACGTGCCATCAAACAACAGGAAAGGCCATGAGGATCTACTGCTGCTATCAGCTGCTGAGGATCAGCGGCTCTTCGGGACTTCAGCCTGGACCATAAATAAAATGGTGGACGCAGCAGGTCTTTGTCAGCCTACAGAAGTCTTCAGGGATTCTTTCTGATTTCCCTGTTTTTTATATCACCCTCCATCAGAATAATCAGTATACCTTCCCACTGCTTTTCCAATACAGGGTTACAGTGAGCCTGGAGCCTATCATAGGAGGCAGAGAGCTCAAGGCAAGGGAACATTTTGGATGATGTCACCCCTTCAGAGCAGGCATATATCATCCTCACATTTCCCAGAATGCTTGGCACATACATACTCCCTGGGCTGCATCCTCCTTCCTGTTAATATTATTAATCTTGTTGATTTATCAAAGGTCTCTTTCAGATAACCTTTGGAGCTGCTTCGTGTGACTCCCGCTCGGCAGAATAATGCTTGCGACAATGTTTGCTACCATTGATCTGCTAGTAGGCGGTAAATGCTTCTGTGTAATAAGTGTGGTTTATGATTACCGCCATCTTCATTGGTCCAGTGGATAAAAATGTTCATTGTGCCGACTTCTGTGATCTGAAGGTCTTCTCCGTACAGCCAGAGGACCTGCTGGCAGCCTAAATCAGCAGCCTCATACTGCGCGTAGATTGTGGCTCCATAGTTCCTGCAAAGGTTAAAGACGTTTATGAATGATATCATTGCCGTGGTCGTTCATTACACACTCCTACAATATCACAACGCAAGGGGTCTTTCTTAACTTCATACGATGTATACAGTACTGGCCCAGAAGTTACTTCTCCCTCGTGTTAACATTTTTTGATTACCGATTAGAGCAGCGTTTCCCAATCCGATCCTCAGGGACACGCAGACAGTCCATGTTTTTGCTCGCACCTAGCTCCCGGGAGAGAGCGGAAATGTGTATGTCTGGCAGGCAGCTAGGAAGGAGCAAACACATGGACCGTCTGTGGGTCCCCATGCACTGGGCTAGGAAACACTGGATTAGAAGATAATTACCCTGACTACTGTATTATCCCCCTATTCATATCCACAATGACATCCAGCCTCCTGTGACCGCCGACACTCCAGGATGACATCAAAGTGACACTGTCCCCTCCACAGGACGGCGAGTCAGCTGGACTTCCTCACCCTCCTAACTTGCAGTCTCCGGTTCCCCCTTTCCAGGCCCGGACATATTTGGTGTCTGCCCACAGGGACACGGGTTTGATTCCGGTGCTGAAGTAGGACCCAACTGGACTGAGGATGACGAAGAGCAGCGCACTGCTTGGCTTCTTCACGCCCAGGGAAGACTGCGAAAGGGAGAGCGGTATACATAACATGGTAAGATAGGTGTTCTGCCACAGTGACATACCTGTTAAACACCTGGCCCGCCCAGGGAACAGCTATGCGGCTACCGCTCCGCCACCCCTGCTGATCACCAGACCCAAAAAGTAACCAACTATGCTACCGGAACCACGTCAAACCCTACCCAGCCCATGCTGACGCTGCGGAACTAACCCTAACAGACACCTGGCCTGATTATACAGAAGAACCTGCACTGACATTCTTGTAGAACCTCTGGAATGAACAGGTGTGCTGACACTGTCCCCAGAGGGCAGCTGAGCATGGTGCCCCACCTCAGTGCCTATGAACGTGGGCCGGATGTAGAGACTGGCCGAGTCCGACCGTGGGATCCAGTCCTGCTCTATCTTCACTAGCTTCCTGATGCACTCCAGAAGCTCCTCACAGTCAAAGCTCTGCAGAGAGAGAGAGAGAGAGGATGGGGAAATGTGAAATGAATGTGGGCGTTCAAGACCAACGTAGGACAACTAAGTTGGCTTGGGAACCGAGGGATGATTCTGGCAAATTCCCTACAGCAAGGAAAGGTGCGTACTGGTAAACAGGCCCTCTTTGCAGACACCACCATCCTCTTCATGTTCAGCATCGGCCTGAAGAGACGTATCTGGCCATCCTGCCCCCAGTACGCCTTCAGACCCTCAAAGAGCTAGGAAAAGACCAGAGCCGCAACATCAAATAATGATGGGAAAATGCAAGTGGTGCAAAGACAGTCTAACATATGTGGCTGGATCTATGTCGTGGAACTATCACTGATGCCTCATTTCGGAGCCGGAGTCGAGTGTAACATGTTATACTCTGAAAACTTTTTTCGGATCTGCAGCTTATAAAAACTTACAATCCAAAACAGATCAAAATAAATCCAAAAACACTAAATACTTATGAACCTTTGCTTTACTCTCACTTCCGCCTATGTAACATTTGCTATCTGCTCTTTTTTGAAACCATCGGAAACACGGGCAGGTTCTTAAAAGACACCAAGCAAGAACCAGACCGTCACCGGCACAGGTGCCAGCTCCATGTTGGTGGAAACGAAGTATGGGAGGGGGCCAAGTCAGGTCAGGTCACCCCAGCTTAATGCGCTCACCTGAATGGCATAGTGCAGAGCCGAACACCCCGGGTGAAAGGAGAGCTCACGCATCGGGCCGATGTGGGGGTGCTGCCACCCTCCAGCTTTGGTCCACTCGATCGTCAGCATATGGTCTGTGAAGAACTTGCCGAACACCAGCTCTGACACATCAGGCTTGGCCTTGAGAGCGGGGGCCCGCTCGATGACAGTATCTGCAGCCTGATGGACGGGAATGGCCAGCTTGTACAGTCATCGTTCGGTGCGGAACACATAATTCCAACCCCACCAAAACTAATTTCAAAAACATTTAGAATTATACAGAAACAAAATGCTTAGAAACACTTCTTTTTTTCAAGTTGGACATCCCCAGAAAATCTAATTTTATATTTAGTTATTTTTGAAGAAAATGGCCCTGAAAGGGTTAAGAGAGCATCTACTTCATACACTAACTAACATTGACCAATTCACATTGGAATGTGTCATGCCAGTGCGCACAACAGCTGCATCACACCATTCACTTTTCCCCATCTGCTTTTCATTATCTTAATTTTCAACTGTGGCAACTGACACTTAACCCTATTTTATTTACCCAATAGTTTACACATCCCCTACCAGACTGAAAGGGGTGGAGACATATATCCATGTGTGTTTGCCTACGAGTGTGTCTGGTAAGGATGCTGCGGGAGACGGCAGCACAGTCATGCGCCACGTGACAACGTTTTGGTTAACAGCGTGCAGGATATACGACTGAAAAATTCCTATTGCCTACTTTTGCCGTAGCCGTCGTAGCGTCATAATGCAACGCATTACTCATGTGTTTGTGGTGATACTGCACATAAAACTAGATAATAATGATAAATACCTATGTTACTGGTTTATGTATTTACATACTGTGGTTTTCATAGTTATTTTATGGTGCATTATTTCTACTTCAAAAAAAAGTTTATAGTAGCCTACGTGTGTAGTGGCCTATACCATCTAAGTTTGTGTAAGCCTAATGACTCATTTCTCAGAAGGTGGTCCCACGGTTAAGCGAATCATGACTGCACATGATCCTGCAGCTCCCCTAGTGGCAGGCAGGGGGCAGTCACAGGGCCACTGGCTCTAACGATAATGACAGGAGATTATGTGAGCAGCCTGGTAAGTGGAGCATCTGAACATAGTCGCAGTCACGCCAGATACAAGGATTAGAAACTGTCACACACACACACACACCCCCCCCCACATCTGCGCAATCTCAGATTATGGAAAACAGCCAAGGTGCAGAGGGCACCATCAGTGGAGTGCTGGGTGTCCAGTGGGTGTTCCTGCATGACACTACCCATTTTAGCTCTCTGCACTGCCTGCAATTTCCCTTTGGCAATGCAGGCAACAGTCTTTTCTAAAAATATCTGCTGGAACCTAATATGCCTCATGCAGGGTAACAGAATGTACTAAAATGGAGATGCAGGACTGACGTCGTGCACTTATTGCTGCCGACACTTCGCTGCATGTCAGTTGGGACGGTGAGATATAAAAGGAGTGGAAAATGCACGATGTCTCCCAGACGGAACAGTGATCCCACACCCACGGGCACTAATGTGCGGGGGGGGGGGGTATTCACACTTCAGGGGCTCAGCCAGCTCCCCCGACAAGCACGCCAGCTCTGTGTGTCCAAATCCAACCAGTTGAGCTCTGGGCTCTTACTCCCATAATGCCACAGGGTCAGGGACCAGCATGCATTGCTGCAGGTTCATACAGCAGCTGCAAAATCTCATTCTCCCCATTGCTCTGCATTTCTGTCCGCCTCCCTTCCCGCGCCTCCGCCTGGCCACATGTATGTTTATCCGTCTCTCTGGGCCATTACGACATTTCATGACACATCTCTCACAGACAGCTGTAAAACACATGCGCTCTCCCGCGACCGGATGGTCCAAACAAAAACCAGACTCCGAGTGCTACAAATCTAAAGTGAAAATGAAATTCAGTAATGTATGATGAAATCAATGTTAAATAAAGTTTCTGTTTCATATTTCAGCGGGAGTTATATCTGCTGTGGATTTATTTTCCTCATCCCCTGAAAGTGCATGAAACAGAAATGCAGTCACCGCTTGCCAAGAGAGAACAGAGGTGACTGTGTTCAGGTCATGTACTGCGGTTTATCTGGCTCCTGACTCTGAACTGATTTCCTGCCTGGAATCACGTGACTCAGTGACTTCCCAGGCCTTGATAGTAGCTCTTATTCCTAATCCCTACCTCTGTCCCAGAAGCCTACATACCAGGGAGTCCTGACTGGCAGAGATTTGTTGCCATCTCAAGCTAGACAGTCTACCCTCACGGGATCCCAGCCCAGGATGTCGCACGAGAAGAATCAGGCGAGCCCTGTGCCCCGTCTGCGAGTCTGACCTAGACCAGAGTACACACAGATTTGGGGGACAGAACCAAAACATTTATGCTGCCAAGCCACCTTTGACCAGGGTAGAGGAAAGCACACAGAAAGCTGTGAAATCTTGGCCTCAGCCCTCAGATTTGGGACATTTTTGTTTGTTTTTGGTTGGAGGGGGAGTGAACCTTCAGGATGCATGCCATTGGGAGCTGGTACATTTGCACCATCCTCTCAGAAGAAGTTTGGATTTGACAAGAGACAGTTTTGATTGGATGCACTTAAAAAAAAGCCTAAATGGACCCCAGCTAAAAGGCAAGTGTTGTGTTTGTGATTGGCACTGCTCTCTCTCACACGCAGGAGCGATCAATGAAGTTCGTACTTTTATTTATTTTTTTGCCAGCACGATTTACTTTGGCCCTGATGCCCCATTACCCATTTAACTAAGGGATATCACTTACTCCCTTGGTGACGACATGTGCTGTTTTATTATAAAATCAAAGGGGGCTTGCCGATCCTATGCCTCGGGGAAGCGTAACAGTACGCAGATTGTCATAATACTGTAATATGAGCAAAAGTACACAGCTATACGAGCAAGGAGAAAAAGAGTGAACAACGAATATATTGTTCTAGTTCTGTGTATGAAGAAACTCACCTTAAACGTTGCCATATGTCCCGCTTCCCCATTATGACATTCTTTATACGAAACCTAAAAAAGAGAGAAAAAAAACGTTAACTGTAAGTAGAATATCCCTCTACACAAAAGCAAGTAAAGCAATAACACGTAACGTGAAGAATGACATACACACAAAGACACTCACAGCATTTAAAAACAGCGTTAAATGTATATTCTTTTTGTTTTCGAAACCAGAAGTATCATATGCGAAAACGCCGTTAAATGTGAAGCTGCCATTTTCACTAAGCAGTATGAGTGGGCGAGGTTAAGTGTAGGAAATTTTTGGTGTTTTCAAGGAAATCGTACATTGTTTTATCTAAGTGGAAAGGCACATTTCAGCCCTTGGGTTCGTCTGCCCGGACAAGCAGGCGCTGGCTGCAGTGCGGTTACCTAACGGCATTCCCATACACCCATTAAAAACAAGAAAAACGCCCAGTTAAATCCACCAAAAACGCTACAAAATGCATGCAGCAGCATAAACAAATATAGGAATCGACGTTTCTGTTTGATAATAAGCATTTGAGCGGCGCATATTTCCGAAATGCGTCCAAAATAGATGTACTACAATTACAAAACCAAGACCTTATTTTGACATACATATCCAGTGACGTAATGCATAATATGACATTGGTAACGTAAAAAAGAATTGATCCATTTCCCTTAACCAATCGTCTGTCTGCGTGCTAGTTTTAACTAACTAATATATTTAAATATTGCCACAGACGTCTTATTTCGCGCAGGGCATCCAAACGTTAAGGCTGTGCTAGTCTTTCCGTACGCTTAATCGTGCGATTTACAGACCCTACGAACCGTGTCGGCAGGTCGGGTTAAACAGACATAGCATGCAATGTAAAAGCTAACAGAAGCGGCTCCCGTTGTCCTGCTCCGGGAAAGGTTATGTACCTTGGGAGATGCGGCGCTCTCGCCTGATGCGCTCGCCATGATGAATATGGAGAAAAAGCAGCGCGCTGTCAGCGCTGATTAAAGCGATTACAGATTAAGCGCGATGGGCACCGCTGTACAAAGTGCTTCATCGAGCCTCAAACCTCGGTTTTTATGCAGATGGATTACATCCCGTTAGCCGCACAGAGAAAATTATTTACAGCATACGGCATAATTAATTGGACATGGTGGCAATAATGTGTAATAATTTGTAGGACTTTAGACTTAGGACCTTGAGTTAAAGAAATTGCTAAATGAGCTTTTGCTGGTTGCTCCCGGTTGGGTGTCTCAGACTCACAAGTGGTTACAAAGGGAGCCTCTTCATGGTGTCGGGCACCCTGGTACACAAGCGAGCGCCTACCAGATCAGGGGAGTTGCTCTCCAAGAGGAGTGCAAACACGGACACACTGGAGAGTCTGTGATGCCCCAACACAGCCAAGAGAATATGTGGCATGGGCTCTGAGCGCAATTTGACACAGTACTGCTGGCCGCGCTAGAAGCTGCACTTGAACCTGCAACTCTGATGAACATTTTTGCAGTGTGTTTGATTCAGAATTGAAATGACACTGCGAGCCAAGGAGAGGGGGATTGTTCCATTGTGGTAGGAAATTAGAGACCAGGGAAGGGACCCGCTGGGGAAGAAGTGAGGTCAAGTCTACACTTGTTTGTCTGTAGGTATGCGATTAACTTCCACACCATGAGCTGACACTATAACATACCCTGCATTGCATGACACAACTGCACCCTCAGAAAATAGGGTACCAATTTGTACCTTTGCATGTCACTGGGGCTGTACCCTCAAGGGTCTGGTACCTTTTAAGATACATAAATGGACTATGAGGAACTTTTTTGTACCATTGGGGATTCATTTCTGTACTATATATAGTGCAATTACCTACAGCTAAGGGTACAATTGGCAGACCCTTGAGGGTACAGCCCCAGTGACAAGTAAAGGTACACATTGGTACCCTATTTTCTGAGAGTGTACAATAAGTCAGATTAGTGTTGTTATAATAGCCATTTTGTGAATGTATGGCATGGATAATGATTTCTGTTACTTAACAGCAGACATACATAACCATCGTATAAAGAATAACACAAATCGTTAAAGATTATGCTCAGGAATCCAGATCTTCCTCGTGGTCATATTTAATCAGCCTGGGACAGTCAGGTCAAGAGAGAAATACTAAACTAAACAAAACAGGCAATTGGGTCAGTTGTGAAATGGACGGTGTCCTTAGAAGGACACTAGTGTCAAATGCATATCCCCACAGAGTAACCTATCAACTGCTCTTGACCTCATATCTTCTTGACAATAGGATTGCAAAATGCTTGCTAGTTTAAAAAACAAGGCATTTTTTGTCACCTTGGCATCCAGGTCACCTGAGTAAATATCCATTTGTATAGGTGGGTAAAACTGTAAGCCTTGGATGAAAGGCTCTGCTAAGCAACCAGGCAAAGATTATAATGCTAGACAAGGTCTATAGGGTGGCTGACCTTAAAACAGACAGGGGTAGGGCTTGCAGAAAGTTATGTGGTAACATATTAATGTAATCGGTCTGAATAGCTCTTCAGTATCCCATATCCTTATCGTGGAAGCCGTCGGATACCAACCCCTGCTGAACAGTTGCAATCATTATGAAACCATAACACATTATCACCTTTATCGAGCAAAGCAAAGCTTTGTGATCTCAGCTATGTACAATACCTAGTGAAACAAAATAATGTTCCTCCTAAACCCAATGCGAGACACTTATGACAGGGCAGGACCTTACAGTGCTAAAGCCAATTTACATAGTGCAAAAGAAAAAAAATTTATACAATTATCAATAATTTAAGGAGAGGGAAGACAGAATGTCATACATCTAAAGAGTGGAGATGTTTGCAACATGGCTTTCTACCCAATCATTTTGAGAGATCTCTGAGTGATCCAATGCGAGGGGAATGGTTAGTCAAGGTTGCATCATAACCCATAAAACTGGCCCAACAATTCCTGGAAATTTCAATTGGATCACTAATTCAGTGGTATCTGATTTAGAGTAGGTGGAAGATCTCACTGTACCAGTCAGGTCAGTGGGTGATTAATGGGGCTGAAATCATAAAACAATTAATGCTAATCGGCGCTATTTCACCTCAATAGTGTCCTTGAGAAGACTAACTTCCCTGACTTGATATCTGGTGTTCTTTGGACCAGTCAACAAACTGATATTTGAAAGTGAAATGGTGACCTCAGGTAGACCCCTTTTATTTATTCATACAATATGACTATTACTTAGATTTCATTTTTAATTTAGACAGATATCACAGATTTAGACAGTGGGATAGCTTGCAAGATTCTGTGCTCAAGTAGTCTAACGGATTTCTAATTTTCCTAATAGTATTAGGAAAACCATGATAATTTTAATTACTTGATATTGTAGTTTGCGGTGCATAAATCAACTATATTAAGCTTGGGTAACGTTATTCTTCATTCACATCATTGTAGCTATATAACCATATGTACCAAAGTATGATTATTAGTGCATTAGTTTCTTGAAACCGTATAGGCGAATCCAGTGTAAGTATCATTCATGAGTAGCGGTAATCTACCGCGGTAAAATTAGCCTTATCTTCATCAACAATTTATTGATTTAAAATCGAAATCACGAATTGGAAACAACAGGAGTAGCAAATCGCAACATCTCAAAAATTACATCTCACATGCATACCCACACATAGAGATGCAAGCTCAGATGCATACACACAAACACAAAGACACTTCCACATACACATCCCACTTCCACATACAGACATATCTACATACATGCACATTTGTATATGTACACACCCTAACACACGCCTCTGCACACACAATCACCTCCCTCCCACACAAACATATCTACTTAAGACCTTAGGCAGACTTTTGTGATATGTTACAGCTGTAAGTTCCTCCTGGGTTCCTCTGAATGCAAGACAATGCTAGACCTCATGTGGCTGGAGTGTGTCAGCAGTTCCTGCAAGACGAAGGCATTGATGCTATGG
>JAODKK010000001.1:10276572-10293875 GCA_026774405.1 Petrocephalus microphthalmus | reverse complement strand
TAGCTTCCGGGATAGGCTCCGGACCCCCCGCGACCCTGAACAGGATAAGCGGGTTGGAAAATGGATGGATGGATGTAAAGAATTAGCAACAGCACCATGAACTGACTTCATGTTTAATGTCACTGGCCAATACAAAAAGCTAAGTGGTACGAAAAGCCAGAATACAATACAATCCATAGATGATATGTTCTGTTCCAGACCAACAACATCTGGAGTCACCAGTGGACTCTGACACTGATGGAGACCAGGATCTTATCCTGGATGAGATCATTGATGAAGACAATGGACAGCTCGTTACTCCTGATAACAGCCTGCTGTCCTGTGGACCTACTGCTGTTGAGGGAGCTGACAGACCGACAAAGGGCCTTCGCCTAAAATTAGTGATCATTGGTGAAGACATCGGACAGTTCATGGCTCCTGATAACAGCCTGCTGTCCTGTGGACCTACTGCTGTTGAGGGAGGTGACAGACCGACAAAGGGCCTTCACCTAAAATTAGTGATCATTGGTGAAGACAATGGGCAGCTCATGGCTCCTGACCACAGCCTGCTGTCCTGTGGACCTACCGCTGTTCAGAGAATCATTGGTGAAGACAATGGACAGTTCATGGCTCCTGATAACAGCCTGCTGTCCTGTGGACCTACTGCTGTTCAGAGAATCATTTGTGAAGACAATGGACAGTTCATGGCTCCTGATAACAGCCTGCTGTCCTGTGGACCTATTGCTGTTAAGAGACACCATTCTGCAGTGTGTCAGCCAGCGGATAGGCACACCACCTTCCACAACCATGCCAAGACAATGAGAAACATGCTGATGTTTCAAGTCTCCCTGCAGCACAGCTTCAGAGTCTCTGACCAAGACGTCCAGCTCAAGGTGAATAACACCAAAGAAATGACCCAGCGGAGTCCAGATGGCTTTCTGCTGTTTAGAAGAATAATCCTGGAAGATGCAACCATCAAGCTGGTAGCTGGGAAGGTGGTGTGTTATGCTTCCCCCTGCACCCTGGAAATCACTGAGTACACCGCATTCGACAATCACATGCAAATGGGGTGGACAAGGTGGACCTTTGTCATACGCCTGGGACTGGATGGACTCCTAGTGACTAATCACTGGGTGGACAGGAAGATTGAACCCCAGCCGAAGGAATGCAACCAGGATGACCATGGGGGTGACAGACGGACCAGGGGCTTTCGCCAGCAATTTGTGAGACTCATCAGTCGAGGAACGAAGGCTCTTATCAAAACTCCAGCCATAATCCTCTGCAGACTCATCAGAGCTAAAAGAAGGGGCATCCGAGCAGCCAGCCCCGGGAGGCGCAAGTGATTACAGAAGCATCAACGTGGACCCGGGGCCGCCAGGCCCCATGCCAGTATACATGTATATTGAATTTAAAACAGAAAGTGAAATTAAAAACACAGCTGATGGCAATGTGGCTGAAAAACATTGTGTTTCTTCTTAGTTAGTATGCTTACTAGTGTGTTTACTAATTTCGTTAGACTCGGAGCAGTAAGCTGTTTGTAGTATTATAATGTTCTGCAGAAATGAGAATACATGAATGGGTTAATAATTTTAACACTAAATAAGATAGGCACATGTAGTGAAGTGTGCTTTGATCGGTGGACTCTGGGGGACAATGCACACTTCTTCGGTTTGCAAAAGTTGACATAAAACCAAAATGCTAAACCAGTATCTCCTTACTGCTAATGACCTGTTTTCTTAGCTTTTACCAAGATTTTACACAAATTGTGAAATGGCCTGAATCGCAAAAATAATCGGTGTGCATCGTTGCCTGTGTACTGGACATAAAAATTCTGTCATTAAGAACTGCATACCTTACTTCCGTTAAAGCCAGAAAACCAAATATGGAATATAAGGCTAACTTTACTGTGGTATGAAGCCTATAAGCTAACAGGGAACGTTCCCAGAACATTCAATAACGTTCCCATTATGGTCCTAGAAGGTTCTTCTGCAACGTTATATAATTAACGTTCCTGCAACATTCCCAAAACGTTGCACAACAATAACCCAAAAAGAACGTCATGAGAATGTGATAAAAGAATGTTCATAAAACCCTGTTTGAAAACATTCACACAACAGAAATCACACATGCCAATAAAGCCAGTTGTGGCAAACTAATTGGGAACCTTCCAAGAACTTTTGCAATATGCAATATGTTACCCAAGTGAAGAAGATGTATATACTAGAGTATACATTAATAATGTGCTCCAACTACTGAAAGTGTAATAAAAATATTTTTTCCTTGAGTACATATTTTTCAAATGCACTTTTAAAGTACTTTTGCATGATTTAAAATAGTGTATTATGAATGTAAATGTGCTAATAAATTAGTATTCTTAAGCATACTTGAAATAAGTATACTTGTTTACAAACACAGCTTGGTGTATAGATTTTGTATCTTATACATGTACTTATACATGTTTAACATGGAGCTCCTCACTCTAAAATCTTATTATTATTATTATTATTATTGTATTATTTTAACACAAGTAAAATCAGCAAATTCAGTAAATTCAGCACTAAAGAGGATCGAGAGGACCATTCTAGTTCGACTCGACAAGTTGGAGCAGAGATTTGCGACTCTCCTTAGAGGTTCTGCTCCATCAACTGAAGTGGAATATGAGGACATTCTGCAGAATCCCTGCTGCAGTATAGATGAAATGGTCAACCTTTCTGAGAAGCTGAAAGACTGCAATTTTAGGAAGAACATGGTAAGAAATTTTTCAGCCAGCCAACCAAAAAAAAAACAGTGAAATATAGATATTTTGCAGCCCAACATAAAATATTCGTTAAACTGACATTTGCAGTTATAGATCCACCATCTAAGCCTCCTGGGAGGGACGAGTCCAGGAGAGGTAGGGCGAAGAGCACTGAGAGGAGCCACCACCAATGATGTGCTGCGTCAGTACAGCATGACGGGTCGGAAAGGGAAGAGGAGATTTGACGAGCTGGAGATCTGCAACTCGACCATTCGTAATTCATTTTATTTATTTATTTTTTTAATTGTGTAAATCTGCACTTTTGATTGATGCCTGCTTGTCATCCATTCATTAGAATTATAGAACAGCTTGCATAACTATTTTAATACGTGTTGCTGTGTTTATTTTTTATTTTATTATATTTTTACAGAGGCTTGTCATAGAATGCACCCAAAGGTGTTTGAAGACCTCATTGGTGACACCTTAAAATATGCTCCACATAGAGAATCAAGGGTAAGACAACTTTCTTGTGGTACCAGGCATGATGCCATTGATTTTTTTCGTGTGTGTGTGTTTTAAAGTTAATGGTCTCAGATTATTGGAAGTGAATTAACCAAGATGGTTAATTCAGCATCAGGTCATAAGAGTTTACCGGCAGCAGGCCAACCCAAATAACCCTACTCCATATGCTCATTTTGCAGGGTGAGACTCAGGCCTCTGACAGAGCTGTGCTGGAGTGATACAGCAGAGCTGATTGGTGGGATCTGTTAATGTTTCATTTCACCATCTTTCATTTCATGTCCATTTTATTGTAAAAGACATTTGTAAATAAAAGTTTGCTTCTGATTTTGATTACTTGTCATTTGTACATCTAAATGAACGTTAAATCACAAATGCAAATAAAGTTCAGAGAACGTTAAAGTTCTCCTCACTTCTGAAAAACATTGTGGGGGGGTTGAGAGAACGTTGTCATAACGTTTCTAGAAAGTTAAATTCTAAATACAAAGAACGTTTCCCGTAACGTTCTCCTCACTTCTGACCAACGTTGTGGGAACGTTAAGAAAACTGGACAAATTTACGTTATCCGAACGTGCTTGAAAAACGTTTTAACAACCAAAATGTAACGTTCTTGGTACGAACTTTTGTTATAATTAATTAACGGATTTGCCAAGTCATCAAATCAAGGTACCAGCATAGGACAGGTAAGATGATCTATTTCAGAAAATGTGGGACTGAATGTAGAATTTAAAGTTTCCACTCGGGGGCGACGTTAAATTAGACACGGAGCAGAAGCGCGGTTACATAATTTCTGGCCACACAATCGGATATTATTGGGCATTACGAATGCTGGGCATTGGCAGGAATCCGACAATAATGCTTATAGCAGCGGCGATCTGCCGCCTGGATGTTACGCAGGTGCGGCTCTGCAGCGTAAGAGCGCGCTTAAAAAGCACGCGTCAGCCCGGCGCCCTCCTGTGAACCCCCGGCAGGAGCCTGCGTCTGTTTGGGGAAAATATAAGAAAAGGAAAAAAAAAGAAAAAGCGGACAAAAATCTAACAAAAACAACTGAAAGCAGCCTTCAAACCACTAGTGTTGAGTCGTAAACGAAGGATAACTCGGGATAATAAAGGTATTTCTAATATACGGAAATTATTTTCGTACCTAAGAAATTTTGGTGGGGGCGGGGAGGTGTTGTTGTAGTGAGAATTAATGTAGTGAGCAAATCTGATAGTATTTATGATATTTTGGCCTCCACTTCGCATTTACGATTCCCTTCAGCGGTTTAAATGGGGCAATTTAAAACGGATTTTTGATAAGCCGAATAGTCGGTGAAACGGCGGAAATCTGCAGGATTCAATTTTTAAATTAAGTAAGATGACTGAGCGGCTCAAAACCTGCCCATTATCATCATGGATTCATTCGTTGTCGCCAGCACGGAAAGATGTTCAGGAACATCTGAAACGTTACATGTCTTTAGAAGGCAACGCGATTAACCCCGAGTTTAATTATAGGGTAGCACCAGCTGTTACTGATTTCTCAGTGAATGGTTTGTAAAACTGGTCGCTTGAGTTCTGCTATTGAAAGTTTGGAATGGTGCCATCTTAACGGTAAAAACGACGTTGTGGAAGGATCTGTCTTTGAAATAAGATCTCTAAATCAGAGCCAGTAGGTCGTTTGTGCTTCTGTGCGCGTGTATTTCACGCTAAGCCCCAGCCGGGGTGTGTAACCTTACTAGGCTCCCCTCCTTAGCAGCTGCCCAGCAATGGACCTGGGTGTGATGCCCAGGAGGCACAACCCGGTGGACAGCATCTGCCGGAAGCTGCGTACCATCCAGCGCCGGGACCAAGAGGCTAATTCTCCCTTCCAGATCCCCAAGTTCCAGTCGCGCAGCTATGACAGTCCGCAGTGCAGCCTGCGCCACAACCTGGAGGCTGTCCTGAAGAAGCGTGCCGTTCGCAGTGACAGTGAGCCCTCCACCCCCGTAAGGGCGTGCACGCCCCACGATGCAGACCTGCTGACCCCCACCGGCTCGCCCAGACCCACGCACACGCCGCCCTGCTCGGCCACGCCTACCAACACCACCTACACCATCGCCAGTGCTCTGGTGGACCGCCGGGGGCCCAGTGAGGGTGGGGCATGGTCACGAATCTGCTCCACCCCTGCTGCCCAGACCAGTGATGGCTTCTTCAGCTTCTCCCACTGTGCCACCTACACCAAACAGGGGGGGCGGCTGTCTGACGGGGACCCCCAGGAGAGTCCCACCCCCGGCGTGCTCTCTTATAACCTCAACTTCTGCTCCATGGACAGCTCCAACCTGCTGGACTGTGGGGGAGGCTACCCCGCCCTCGTGGTGAAGAGGCTGTCCATGGGAGATGGTGAGAAGGTCCTCCTGCTCTAGACTAGTGTCTCATATACCACACAGCCAGATCCCTGCTTTTGGGACCCGTGTGTTTGTCTGCAGCCTCTGTCTGGCCTCTGTCTGCGAGGTGTTTTGCTAGAGAAACTGTAAGTAGTTAAGTTAAAAGTTCTGTAAGATTTTGTCTTTGATGAATGTAATTTCATCAGATGAAGGGGTGTTTCTGGGGTGGAGTTCATACCCATTTACCACCCCAACCCCCCCTCCATACTCTCAATTACCTTTCACAGGTAGCTTGTGTCCCACGGAGAGCCGGAAGGAGTCCATGGCGGAAATCAGCCTGATCTGTGAGGAGGATCTGCTGGACACCATCTTTCACGCCTGTGACACGCAGCGCAGAGGTATGTGCGAGCGAGCCACGTGCGGGGTGTGAAGCAGCTCGTTAATCAGCCGCAAACACACTTTTCACCATGTGGGGCGTGTCATACGAAAGGGACCTGGGACGATTGAGGACGATTGTGTACTCTGTCTCATCACTGCTTCCGAGTCCACGTCGCCGCGGTGCCAATTTGGGTTCCACTCGGTTCCGCTGCTCCCTGTGCACCCCCGCCTGATTCAGAGTGCCGTGAGAAAAGCTTTTGCTGCCCCCTCGTTTTGATGCGCGCGGTGGGGCAGCTTCTGGGCAGGTCACCGTGGCGATGGCGCCAACTCTCACCCAACCTTCCAGGCAAAGTGTACGTGTCCCGCATCGTGGACTACCTACGGCACACCACCAGCCGGGGATCGGAGGACAGCGGCCTGGAGGAGCTCTGCAACATGCTGGATCCCGAGCGCAAAGACGTCTCCATCGACCTGGACACCTACCACGCCATCATGAGGGAGTGGATCGAGGACTGCCGTAACCAGGGGTACGTGGCGGGGGAGTCAGTGGACCCAGTAGGCTGGGTGTCTCCTGGGGGGGGGCAGTAATTTCAGCCGGTTAGCGTATTGCTTAGCTGTCACACGGGGGTGTGATGACACACCGCACAGGCTGTTGGTGTGGGTTCGGTGGACTCTGAGGGTTCCGGAACAGTGTGGTACTCAAAGCCGGGGCTGCAATGCCGCAGTAACGCTCCATCCTTCCTGTGAGTTTCTGGGCTATTACTCGCTTCTCAGTCTGATTTTTGGTGTTTTGGGTGTGTAGATTTCACTAATGCTTGTTCCCCTCGCACCAGGGACAGCACTCCTGAAGACCTGACACAGGAATCGGTGAAACTCAAAGACAGCTTGTCGGGTAAATTCTATAATATTCTTTTGGTAGGGGGGGGGGGGGGGGGGTTGGTGGGGTTGGTTTGGTATATTATCAAGGTTCTTCACCTGAACTCCTTCAGGGGGAGATAGGGCATCTGCTCCTGGATCTGCTTTTGTTAATCATGAGTGGGATTAAACCAAATGTCCTTCTGCTCAGGTTCGGAGTAGATGCAAATGTTTTATGGTCTGGTTCCCATTTGTGTTCTGCAGTTGCGATTTTGAACGGCTCCTTGACAAGATTTAAAAAAATTCCTTGGGTATGTCAGCTTGATGCTGTTGTAAGCAGGTCTGGAAAGGCATCAGCTTAAGTGTCTGTGATTTACGGTGAAGTGTGCTGGGCCCGTCTCCTCCTGTGCTCGGCACATATGCGTGTCCTCCTGTCCCCGTGCAGTGAGGCGATCAGCGCTGCTGAACATGACCTCGGGCAGCCTGGAGGCGTTTGGGGGCGATGCTTCACGGGGCGATCTGTGAGTGCAAAATGGAGTGTCTGTCTGGTCTTGTCTGGTCTTGTCTGGTCTTGTCTGGTCTGGTCTGGTCTGGTCTGTCTCCATTCTGCTTTGTGGAACCCGGGATGCAGTTTTTCTTAATCAATCAGTTTGAAACAAGGAGTTGGACCTTGGTGGTGCTTTAAGATCTTCCGACTTGGAGTTTTACTGCATGATGGCTGTGATCAGGGTGCCATCTGATCAGCCTGTCAGAATGGGGATGCTGATGACAAATGAAAACTAGGTTCATCAGATGTCTGCTTAGGATTGCAAAAGGGCTGGGCTGACCCTGGCTCTGATCGATTTGAAAAGGGCACCTGACTATCAGAATTGTATCTCCTCTAGGTTTTTTGGAATTTCTATGTTCAGTAAGTGTCATAGTACGGGAAACACAATTGGTATTTTGGTATGATGGTATGCAAGGCTGACATGCTACTCTCTGTGTTCCCAGCGAGACCTCTGACCTGGTGTACTGTGTGGCTGACCTTCAGTTCAACAACCACAAGCTCCAAGAGGAAGTGAAGAAGCTGAAGCAGGCCGTGGAGGCCATGGAAGAGTCCAACCAGAAGCTCATGGAGGAGAATGAGGAGCTTCAGGCTCAGGCCAAAATGTACATCCTCGTCTTCCTGAATCCACTATAAGATGATGAAATTTCAGGCTTATTCTATAGTTCTGCTGTCTTGATAGTGTTATGAGGGACCTTGTTTGTGGAATGTTTGGGGTTTAATCAACCTCCATCTTCATGGCTGACATCTTGAATGCCCTACATAGTCGAAGCACATGGAACATGCATGGTTGTGTGTTTTTTTTTTTTTTTTTTCCCCTCCCCTTTTTTGATGGTGATGTGGCACTGGGTAAACAGTTTCCCCCCTCGCCCTGCAGGGGTCAGCAGTCAGTCCAGAAGGAAAAGCTGCTGAAGGAGGAGGTGGAGGTGATGAAGGCTACGCTCAGTGCCTCCGAGGAGGGCCGGGCCCGGGTGTCGGCCCAGAGTAAACAGACCGTAAGTTGATGGTCGCAGCTGGTTCACCATACTAACGCTGGGGCACAGTTGCCATGTTCTGTAGCGTGACGCTGGGTCTTCAGCACATGGATTAATAACACCGCTGGATTGAGGGTATTTTTGGGGGTGCTGAATTAAAAAAATCCCATTACTTTTGCTGAATTGGTTCTAGTTTTTGAGATAATGGACATCCATGAAAATTATGCATTCCCTCAATGCGACTTGTGTGTGTGATAACAAATGCAATAGCTTTTGGTCTGTGTTTTGACTCTTTAACAGTGTCTTAGGTAATGAAATATCCCATATGATTATTTTGTATTTCAATTTGTAGGCCTACAATGCTATAAAAGCAACTTTCTTTTCCCCCAAACGTGTTGCATTAATTAATGAATTAACTATTAAATATCTCAGAAACTAGAGCCAATCTGGCAAAACCAGTCATATTCTTAATCAGCACCATAAACGTAATATAAAACCATTCAGACATCGTTGGCACTAAAATCACTGTATACCAGTGTAATCAGGGGCATTTTGTCTGCAGCCCTGCTCTCACTTATGCGCATTTTGTTAGTTTTGATAACATAATTATCTTTGACAGAAAAAAAAACAAGCATGAGGTGAATTAGTTTCAAGGACCAGAGTTGAGGAGCCCAGCTGTGTACTCGGTTTTGCATTCTGTACGAAGACCTTTACTTGTAAACTGCAAGGCCGCGTTGTTAACTGGGCCCTTTCTCTGTGCCAAGTCATGTTTTGATGCTACAGTCACTCATTGCTTTTGAATAACCATGTAAGTGCACAATTGCTCCATTTCTGTTGCAGGAACAGGAAAATCAAGGCCTCATTTCAAAGATTGCAGCTCTTCAGGAGGAGGTACATTAATTCTGCTCTGGTCTCCACTCAGTGAACATCACAGGGCTGTCAGTAGCAATAAAAATAATTGAACATAAACATAATATTGTATGTAGTATTGAATATTAAATGCCTGTTAGATGTTACGTACATACTGTAGCTTGAATCGCTTAAAAACCCATTGATAATCCCTTACCCCCTAACTTGTAACCAGAACCTTAAGATCACCATGGAGACTGATGATCTTCAAAAGAAGATTATTGAATTGTGTGACCTCAATACTGACCTCCAAGTGAGTGTGCTCTTGACTGATCTTTGTTTTGCTTGAGGCAATATGTGAGGAATTTTATCCATTCTGTGTGGTTATGATCTAGCTGCAAAATAAACCTTTTTATTTTAGGGTTAGCTAAAAGGTTGGTCTTGTCAGGGTAGTGGTGTCTTAACGGGGCCTCATTATATAGGTTAATTTGGTCAACCATGGTAAACGAGAAGTACTTTGTACATTAAAAGTAATATGCAGTAATGTGGGTGACGCGAGCTTCAGAGATTGTTCTCATGATGTTGTCATGTTCCTCCTCCAGGTGCAGATCCACGCGTTCGATGGAGTCCTGAATGAGAAGGATGCGTTGCTGCTGGAGGTCAGCATCCACCCTTCAGCTCATTCAGTACAGCGTCATGGGCCAATCAGAATGTGGGAGTGCTGGATATGGTCTGCTTGGGAGGGTGTTGGAGGGTATCCCTTCAACTCACTTCTTTCTTTAGTGTCCGTCTGGCCCTTACTTTCAGCACAGTAGGCCATTCAGGTGCTGGGATCCTTATCGCAGTAAGATCAGGGCCTGTTTATGTTGCTGCTTAACAGCTAGTCGGGCTTGGTGTGTTTAGTTTATTCTGCATTAGAAGATCAAATAAATGGAAAATGTTGAAGACCACTAGCTGGGATTCATTTAGAGGTTTCTCTTTCTAGTGCGATAATTTTTTATAATCAGAGGTCTGTCACTGGTACAGCCTCAGACTTTTTTTTTTTTTTTTTTTTTTTAACACAAACTATACATGGCTGTTTGGCACGTCTAACTAATTTAACGAAATGTCCTCCCTCTACAGAGAAATCGGCAAATTGAGGAGCTGATGGCAGCTGTCATTGAGTATTCCTCTGTCACTGAGGTGAGCCCCCCAATGCCGCTTGTGCATGAAAGAGTGTTCCAGCCTTAGAAGCAGCTTGTCATTTCACTCTGTGTGAATTTCCCTTTAAAGTCTGAGTGTGAGGCACCGTGCTTTGCTGCAGGGTAGAGGGATGCTTCTTGTATCAGTTTTTTTCTTAAATCAGTTTTTAATGGTTTTACTTTCCAAGCGGAGGAATAGTCTACAGTTTTGGTTCTTCTATGATACCCTTGAAACTGGGTACGTGTGCGGACTATGGATATTTGAGGGTGTGTGTGTGTGTGTTCCTTTGCGGCTTCAGGTTCTGAGAGCAGACAAAACCAAGTTGGAGAGCCAGATGCAGATGATGCAGCCTGATTTGGGGGTGTGAGTATTCGCATCTATTCTAGCACATGGGCACCCTTTCTCTCTTAAGCATGCCGACACTCAGGCTGTGCGTGTCGTCTGTCCGCCAGTACCGGTCTCTCCCTGTCGGTGGCGTACAGGCTCAACCAGATGAATTCGGGGTCTCTGCAGGCAGAGCTGGCTCTCGCTCAAGGAAAACCTGAGGTTAGTGGTTCATCCCCGGCCAGCTTGGCTAGCCAAAGGTCATCCCTCAACCTCCTGCAGCCTCCCACGTACAACCAGCGTGTTCTAGTCAGCTTGTGTACCTTGGATCCCTTCAGGTCCCGGAAAAGCACTCCTCCTCCTTCTATGCCTCGTCTCTGGACGAGACCCTGGATCGGGAGGTTCTACTGCTCCTGCAGGGGCCCACACCTGAACAGATGTCCCTTGAATTTAAGGCTGTCATCAGCAAGTTGGTATGGTCCAAGTCAAAGGACATGGGTTACATGGGGTCAGATGTGGTGTAGCTGGGATGTATAGTTGAAGGAAGTGTGATTCTTGGCTCGACGTGTGTCATTTTCCTTTGAAGACAAATAACTGAGTTTGTGTCTGGGGTGGTGGTTGTTTCAGAACCAAGAGTTTAAAGAGGACAGTTACACAGTCCTGACTGCGGTGAAGGAGCTTTTTGAGACCTGCATGCAGCTGGACGGTACCTGGGACAGGAGGATGCAGGTCAGTCCTGTGTGTGTTTGTTGGCCATCTTTGAATTCAAAGCAATTTAATGGATCCCCAGGGCGGGCCCAGGACATGTTGGAGAGATTGTATCTCTCAGCTGGTCTGGGAACGTCTTTATCCCCCTGAGGAGCTGGAGAAAGTGGCTGGGGAGAAGGAGGCCTGAGCATCCCTGCTCAGACTGCTGCCATTGCAACCCAGAACCCAGATGAGCAGTAGAGGCTGGATCAATGGAAGGATGGGCAGATTTTCCAGATCCAGTAGCACGGCTTGACGTTTCCTGATTTCTGAGGAATCGGGCCTTGTTACCTGTATTTACCTTGTGGTCCTTGTCGGTCTGAGGGAGCGCACAGGCAGATGGCTAGCGGACGCCGTTCCTCGTCTGTAGGAGTGTGAATGAACCATGTGGGCTGGTGTGTGTGTGTTTTTTCATTTTTTATTTTTTCCCCACATTCAGAAATGCATCAGTTTGGTAAAATGCGTCATTAGAATTTCCGTGGACCACGTTCCGACCTGTCGGATTCCTCGCCAGTGAGTCTCTGTTCCATTCCGGCTTGCCTGAGGTTCCGTGCTCGTACCCAGCTATTTAAGGATTATGTAAAAGAATGATCCCAGGGTTCCCAGTAGCTGGGATGCCTTGCTTGGACTATTACATAACTGTCCATTGTAGTGGGCAGCAGGCGAGATAGAGAGATGTAGCGGGGGAAGCTGTCGCACCCCTGACGGAGAGCAGTTCTGGTAACCCGGGAAGCTTTCGGAGAACTGGCCGGCTGCCTCTGAAGCGGTTTGCCGCTCCGCCACAGACCCTGCAGGTGGACCTGGAGCAGAAGCGGAGGAACTGGGCGCACAGCATAGAACAGCTGGAGCAGTACACCACGTCGCTGGAGAAGGAGCTGGTCAAGATGGCCGGCAACATGCGCAGATCCCGCACCGAGATCCTGCACCTGTCAGTCAGGTGAGGCCGGGGGGGGTGGGGTCTTCGGGATGTGGGGGGGGGAATCGCTTGTTGGGATTGTCAAGAGGCAGGACTCCGGGATATGCAAGGCTTCCAGATGTGCGGCGGGTTGCTAGCCGGACTCTGTCGCTGACTGGATGGAACCGCTTTAAGTGGAAGCAGGCAGTGACTGTAATCCCACCCGGCAGTGAGCATCCAGCTCCTGCTTCGTCATCTGTGAGCCGCGTGTGACACTGGCAGCATGTCTCCTGGCTTGATGTAGGGTGTCCTTGGAGGCCTTGCCCAGACCTCCAGAAGGTCATGATTATCAGTGGGGGGTGGATCAAAAAGGGTTGGAGGATTCACAGGTTGCCAGGGGTCTTTGTTTCAGGGCCTGGATGTTTGGTGCCGTGTGGGTGGTGTGGATTGATTAGAGATGGAGCTGTACGTGTCGGGCCTTCAGAAACCTCATTGTTTCATGCCCTCTTAAGTGGTGCGCTTTTGTTCCCATCTTTCCATTTCAGTTCTTCTGCTTCCTCGGTTGTCTGATCTATTATTCCAGCTGAGGTCCATTGTTCCTTCCAGTTCCTCTTGTGCTCGCCACTCTGGGCCCATTGGTCTCTCCCCTCCGGTCCCGCGTATCAGAGCAGAGCCATGTCTTTCAGGGTCCAAGAGCAGGAGAGTCAGAAACAGCAGCTGCGCGACGAACTGGCCCAACTGCCGACGCCTGGCCGGGAGGGCACAGATGCCAGCTCCCAGACCGAGGATGCCCGGCGGGAGACCGGCGACACTGGCTGCCAGACCGAGGGCTGGCTGCGGCGGGCCGTCAACGGCTGGTCGCAGACGGAGGCCCTCCCGTTGGAGGGCACAGATGCCAGCTCCCAGACGGAGGCCCTCCCATTGGAGGGCATCGAAACCAGCTGCCAAACTGAAGACCCAGTAAGGGAGGGAATCCATGCCAGCTGCCAGACCGAGGTGGGGCTGCCACAAGAGGGCGTCGAAGTCAGCTCTCAGACCGACATCTGCCTACAGGAAGGCAGCGAGGCCAGCTCCCGAGTGGAGGACTGCTCACCACCAGGGGGCACTCCTGCCAGCTCACAGGTGGAGGAGGAACCATTACAGGTCAGTTTTAAGTGAGTTTGGGGATAAAGATGCTAACGTAAAAATCAGGCATGGCCGCTGGATGAGAAGGAAGGAGGGGATTTGTCAGAAAGTGGGCAGTGCGTTTGCTGGCCTGCGTTGGCACAGTGTCGCAGGGCAGTAAGAAGGGAGGCTACCCTTGGTCCACATCCAGACTCGGCCAGCCTGCCGCGGGTCTCGTATAGCCACGGGCGTTGTGATGGATAGCGGGACTATAGTACGTGACGGAAGCAGAACAGTGGAAAGGAACAAACGGGTAGGAGGTGTTTTAAACTCCAGAGGACTCGCGGAGCTGTGCTGGCAGCGTGGGAGGCTGGTGTGGGCGCCCGCAGCACTTAAGGCTCCCCTTTTGTTTGTAAACTTATTATATATTTTTTGTTTGGTTTCTCCACGCATTTTAACTTCCTGTTCGGTTTGCAGCAGAAAGACAAATTAACGCTTATGGCGCTGCCCTCAGGTCCCAGGGGGGTGCGGTGCCCACGTTCTGGGAGGGGATGGAGAGGCTGAGGAGACAAGTGTCTTGGATGCAGATGAGCAGATGGGCCGTGGGGGTCTGCAGGAGGCAGTGCTACAAGCCAGCCTTCCTCTAACCCTGGCAGTGCCGCTTGGCCAGAGCTCCAGGGGAGTGCAGCAAGGTGAGTCTTATCTTCTCTGCTGCAGCCACCACCACTCTCTCTCGCCTTCTGCGTCATTATCCCAGCAGGGGAGATCCTAAGGATTTATTTTTTGTTTTTAGATGTGGGCACAGGAGGGGCCAATCTTATTAGCCAATGATAAGTTTTGAATCAGTGAGTGACGGGTGAGGGTACGGCAAGGGCCAATCGGCTTTCCGCTCTGGCCAATGTCCCACCCCCATATACATGCCTGTTTCCCAGGGCCCCTGATGCTCTGCTCTGTCACTTTACCAGTGTTTACCACCTCAAAGCCACTGTTCAAGTATCTTCCGAAAACTTCCATACTTTGTCTCTCAAATTCACAGCATCACAGATGAGGGTATTTTATTACCCGCTGTTCGAATGGCCAAGTGTCTCTCCCCATATGGCCATGTGTGGGGTGGATTATGGGCTGCCAGTGGCACAGATCAGTGTGAGTGAGAGCTGGTTTTCAGTCGTTCTGTTCTTCAAGGATGAGTGTCCTCAGGCTGGATTATCCTGGCCATGCTTGAGGATGCGGTTCCGTTAAAGACCTCAGACATGCGGTGATGCAATGAGAGCATTATCTCCCACAGAATTCTCCGTGGTGTCAGTGGTCAGATGCGCCAGTCCTCTATGGGAAAGGCGAGCTTGTCGGCCTGCTCGCACCAGCCGCACGTGCTCATTGCACTATTGTTCTGTATGAGGAGTGGCAGGGGTTACTCTGGGACGCTTGGTCAGCACGGTCACTGGCCCCACTTATAGGAAGTCTGAAGCCAAAGCCGCATTAGACATGTAGTGACCTGTTCCAGGACTCAAAACTTCATTGTCACTTTGTTTCAGCAAGAGTAGAAGTGGTGAAAGAAGGTTTTCAAAGACAAAGATCTCTCGAGGTGAGTTGCCAGTGTTTTTGTAATGTCTGGAAACGCTTGTTTCTTAGGAATTCCATGTCCATTTAGTCTCTCTGTATTAGTTTCTGATGCACGTAATTGGTTGTGATTTCCAGCGTCTAAGACTGTCACTTGTGGGGGCGGTGTTCCGGTTCCAAGTGTTCTTTTCTTGGAGTGAAATGATTTGCCTGTGATTTTGCTGTCTGTGTTTGAGAGAGCAAAAGAGAGAGAGATGTGGCTATCAGACTTCCTGTCTACATGGTACCCTCGCCACATGGCCGGGTGCAGGAGGAGGGTCAGCCTCGGCCTGCTGAGCTTGGTCACAGGTGTGACCTCCATACTGATGCCATACGAGGCTGTGAGACTCACATAAGTATTCTCTCACACACTTTTCCTAACATAGGACTTGCTGGCTCATAAATTTGCTAAACAAATGAATGCTGACCTATTCTCTGGGTTGTTTTGCCCTGAGCAAACTCCTGTCGGGTGGGCCTGTGGGAGTGCTGCCCTGGAGCACTGCTGCTCGCAAGTCAGGCTTCCCTTAAGCTTCCGTGTCCCGGACCCCTCGTCATGTGTAACGGTCGCTCGCTGGAAGCCGAAATCGTCCTGAAATGCTGAACTAATCGTGTACGTTCAAGGAATGGGTTCAGGGAACTCGACCAGGCGTGTAGGAACTGTGTAAGCCCCAGTATTTAATTTGGCCTCATTCACTCCCCCCACCCCCCCAATAAATAAATCTTTACTTGAAGTTCTGCCCCCCCGCCCAAATAAAACTCACTCCGCTATCCATCCCTGTCAGTAATATTGGTGCTCCACAGCTGGAAGACGGAGTTCCAGTATGCCCTGGGCCCGAGGACTCCACCCACCCGGCCGTCTGGACTGCTGGGGTCATCTCTGATTGCTCGCCTCTTCCCTATTCCCACTTCCAGCTCATCAGTAAGGCTGCGGTTCCTCTCCGTACCAGAGCTGTCAGTCTGTGGGGGTTAGCGACCCGCCCACCTGGTTTTAACGCTATTTGCCTGCCGCCCTTCAGACGCACTGACCCTGGAGCTGCTCCTGCCCCCTTCTCGTGTTTGGCTTCCTCTGCCGAAGTGGGGCTCCTTGCAGGACCTGACGCTGCTGGATGGGTACGTTCCACCCGGGGGGGGGGCTGGCTGACGTTTATCACAGACTGCCCCCATCGCGCTCCCGTACCTGTCGCTGCTGAACGGCCTGTAAAACTTCTATTTATCTGAGTAAATGTCAGGCGGAGTTACATCAGCAGAAGGCGGTAAGCTTATGTAATGTCTGATTCAGACTTGTGCTGAGCAACAGATGCTGCATATAGGCTCTGCTGTAATTATGTGGGCCTGCCTGCCTGCGTTTGCTGGCAGACTTTGCATTGCAAAGTGGTGCGTCCTGTCCCTTCAGATCGGGCGGCATAGCACCCTGGTTGGCTCCCCCTCCCCATTTGCGTACGCAGGGAGAGCCTGTGGGGATTGGGCCGTGTCAGTGTGCTCCTGAGTTTGCCAGAGTCACCGGGAGGTTCCTCGGCTCTTCCCTCCAGGCCGAACTGGACCTTCACTCAGGTGGTTTGATTTTCATGCCCCACCTCCTCCTTTTGGGGCTCTGTCCTCTTCGCCAGGTCCTGTCCGGTCCTGACCTGTGGTGGGGGCCCTCCGCCTGACGAGGACGACGGGGATTCCGCTGAGAAGGAGGATTCGGCCGCCTGCGGCATGAGCAACGGCCAGGTCAGAGGAGAGGAGTTGGAGGGGAGAACTTGTCCGAAATCGTCAGTGAGACCCTCTAACGTACTCCGCCCCCACCCTGTCTCCCATCCTCTCATCCTTTTTTCCTCTCTCACTCTAAAATGCCACCCCCACTTTTCCCTTCTGCTGTGGAAAGTAAGACCTTTACGTCTCCCTGCCACCGGTGGCGCTCTCGAACCTGTTGTGTTTGTCATGAAGCCTGAGTTGGGTCTTCCGAGGTAAGCGAGCTGCTGGGAGTCGGGCGCTGAGAGACCCAGGCGGCCTGCGTCCCATGCATGCGCACAGATTGCAGTTGGCTGGTATTGCTGGAATGTCTGTCAGCTTGCGGTGGCCTGTAAAGCAGAAAGGTGATGCGGTTAGTGGGTGTGTCTCCCTGTGACCTTTGACCTTTATCGGGTCTAATTTGTACTATGGGACGGAGGGCCCTACCTGTGTTGGTGCTTTTCAAGTACAGTGCACTGAAATGCAATGTCAATAATGGTTTGGGTTACAGGCAACGGCAGAGGGGAAAGTTTGATATTGGAGGGCGGGGGGGGGGGGGGTTTGGA
>JAODKK010000001.1:10245981-10256387 GCA_026774405.1 Petrocephalus microphthalmus | reverse complement strand
TATATAAATAAATATAAATCTTTATTATAAGAAAAAGTTTATTTCAATACATACAAAAAAGGTTCAAAGAAAGTACACGTAAAAAGACTCGGCAATCTTTCATCTGTGTACTTTCACTGTTTCAGACTGATATTTCTTATTTGTATTTCCTATATTGTTTTCGGGGATGATTAAAGTCGATTTTGTGTGGCTTGTTCAGGTCACAGCCACTTCCCTTAGATGTAGTAGTCAAATAGCCGGATACATCGCCGGGAGGTAGAGCCTGGCCATCCTGTGCTTATGCTGGATCCTTTACCTACTAGATTCAGACACATCCACTCTGCATATAGGACATGTGGAATTTTCCTATAGGAAAATGGGGAGGAAATAAAAGTCTCACTGCAAAGAAATTCACCAATGCGCAAATCCAGAGGTAGCATCAAAAATGCTTCTGATGGGAGGAACGACACCTCAGAACCCTTCCCATCATCACAGATATAGGAGAATAATTTTCACAGCTAAAACAATAGGCCTACCTTTAACCACCGATCAATACATTGCACATGGTAGTCATGGAAACAGGGCAGAATCCTTAATTTTTCTCCTTCCACGTATTCAGAGAAACAAATCTGGCACCTGCCCCCAAAGAGAATATTACACCACAAAAACTCAGCACAACAAGTAAACTCCCTCACTAACACAGCAAAAGGCCTGTGGGGCCAGATCAAGACTTACGCAATCTTCCCAGCACTATGGACAGGGTCAAATGTTTTTGTAGGAAGGCTCCGGATCTCCCTGGTGCTCATGCTCTTCTTGGCGACGACAGCGCCCTGGCGTTCCTCAAAATCCAGCAGAGCCTGGGTATGGGAAACGGCGGGCAGGGGCTGGATGACAAAGCCCAGCCAACATGGCGGCTGGAACTGGGCTGTATTCACAGGCCCCGTGAAAGCCGGCAGGGTCCTACCTCGTAGTTGTCTCCCTGGCCACCATCAAACAGGCCCAGATGAGCCTGGTATGCATGCCTCTGGCGAGACCCACGGGAGCTGCGGGGTCTACGGCCATGTCTAGCAGGTCTTGCTGCTAAGTCACAACCACATATGTCAGCAACCCGCATTTCAAGACAGAGCTGAAATAGGGGATAAAGTTGGCATACCTTCTGCTAATCCTACCAACATAGGATAGGTATCCAGGAGTGCTGGATGGGAGTTTACAAATGAGGACAGAGGAGAGGGTATCCAGGCTATTGGTCCAGGACTGTCACACTGCTGAGGGGAGACAGACCCTGTTAAACATTAGCCTGTAAGCTCCCATGAAGAGCAATCAAACTGACGAAGTGCCAAATTGTACAGGTACTGACCATATGAAAGGATAAATGGGCTGGGAACCCACGGGCCCGCTCTCGCTCTTCTTCATCAAACTGTGCCTGCAGGAGGTCAAAGGTCAGATGCTTCTCATAGTTCACCAGCCAGGAGTCGGCGGGCAGATGCTTACTTGGAGCGATCGGGCAAATGCCTCGTCCATTTCCTCTTGGTCTGAACGCACCATGGCCTGGAAAATGGCTTCCTCGTCATCACTGATGACAATCTCTTCCTGTTTCCCCGATGTCTTCTTGGGCTGCTTTCCACGAGAGGCTGCGTCGTCCTCTGTGGAAAAACAGAATCCCTTCAGGTGCACATTTGGTCAAGGAATAAAGTGTGCTAGACGTCCTTGCTCAGTGAAAGAATTATTCCCTCCTCCTACCTCGGATTCTGCTGCACCTCAATTCGCTCTCTGGGCTGGAAGAGTCCGGCAACTGCGACACGATGGTACGCAAAGTCTGCTTGGACCTGCGCCGTGTAGTTGCACTGGGGTGCTGCTCAGAGCCTTTGTTAGACCTCATCGATCTGGTCTTCACCCTCTCTCCATTGACACCGGCTCTCTGATCGGCTGAGTCATGAGGATGTGCACAAGCCTTTATGGAGTTAGACAGAGGGGGAATCCCACTCTTACAGGATACAGAGGTGCCAGGGGCAAGCAGAAATGAGGTAGCAAATCCGACTGCTGAGGTCAAGGGACTAACACCCCTCCCCCAGCCGTCCTCAGCTGAACCCGCAGCATGTCCATCATCAGGCTCAGCTTGCACGTCCTCTCGTGGATCTGTTGTCACGAGGCACAACTTCCGGCGCTTGGCCCATCGGTACGACGGGGTCCGGCTCTGATCAGATGGATCTCTTGTACTCCGGAATGACGATGAAAATGAAGATGGTGTCACCTAAATTCAGAACAGACAGAGAAGCTGATGGTACAACTGATCCTCTGTTCACTCATGTCTGTAGTCCTCTAGTGCCGCATATACACATGGATGGATACCCTTGGGTGGCTGGAGAAGCCAAGTCAATGGGGAAGAGCCACTCTCACCTGTATGAGACCCTCTGCCGCATCTGCCCCATGTCCAGATCTCCAGGTGGGGAAAGAAAAAAACAAAAACCCACTAAAATAACACTGTTGAGTTCAGTGTATTTTATTGTCATACTATCTATACACATACAGTGGTATGAAATAACATTCATTCATTATATAAGACTTTTTCCAGAGACGCTGTTTCACAACACATGTGACAGGATTACCTGGGTGTCTCGGGGATTGCTGTGCTTGGTGACCCAAAGCTACAGCCATCACTGGAGCTGTCAAAGAGTAGGTCACTGTCGTTCAGTAGACAAGCCTGGTTCAGTGCGCCTGGGGTTCGGGATTCCTCAGCCTCTAGAAGACTATAGTCGCAGTTCTCCAGTCTGGCACTCATCTCTGCACCTGTACCGGAGTGACCGCCCATCAAATCTCAACAGAGCCAGTAACAGAGACATCTCTGGTTCACAAACACGGGAAACAGTAGAGATCATAAGTAAGCTAACCGGAATCGGCTAGCTATATACTGGTTTACATGGAAAGCAACGCGGGTGTATCAATGTCCCCGTTACATCGTCATTAGATCCACCTTCCCTGGACTTCTACATTGTGTAAATTAAATTGATAAATAAAATGAGCGTTTATAAATTAGCTACATGGCTACCCTAAATACTTCGACTTGACGAGAATGTACCTCGTTAAGAGTGACCGACGGCAAGAACATGGTGCGACAAACGCAGCACGGCGGTGCAGCTTCATAATCCCGAAGCGCAACTGTAGTTAGCCACCATGCTAAGCTAAACAAAGCGACGACAGAATACCTGTACCGAAACCCCATAATCCGTCAAAATTAAAACTATAATTATCAAAACAGAGATATTCCTCCTACAACAGCAGGGAAACACGATCATCTTGCCGGAGAGACAAGACGTTCCTCGTGGCCACCCGAATGGGCCGCCTCAAATTGGGACCCAAATGCCGCCTTCCGGGATAGGCTCCGGACCCCCCGCGACCCTGAACGGATAAGCGGGTTGAAAAATGAATGGATGGAGATATTCCTGACTTACCGTCAACTTCGCTTAAATTACCACTAATCCTCCAAGTCATCCATCCAAAGCCTAAGAAATCTGTGACAATCAGACGCTTCCTCCTACGTCAGGCGCTGTGCCTACGTCATATCCGTGTTCCAATGCGCCCGCCGCGACGTTTAAACTGCTTTTCGAATGAAACACGCGGGCCGCTTCTCATCCCAACTGCGCACGCGCATAGACAGTTGCGGTTGTTTCCGTGTTCTAAACCTTTCAAGTGAAGGTGCTGTAGGCTACATTGTCATTTCAGGGTACACATTCGTACCTTTGAGGGTACAGTTATTTGTCACCTGGGCTGTACCCTCTGTGGTTTGCCAGTTGCATCCTAACTTAATGTAAATGTATGTTTTAGTTTAATTTAAGGTAGAGAATTTGACTCCAAAGAACAATGACCTTGGGCAACAAAACTGTACCACGGCTGGATGTGTGCTGTTGCTCCCTGTCCTGTGTTTAGACCCCTCATGGTCCTTTGTTTTCCAGTGTGAGTGCCCAACTGTTAAATAAAGCCAGTTTCCCCTTCATCCATCTGGGTCTGTATTGTTTTCTTTATGTTGTACATTAATACTTAGTACATTAATATATGCTTGCAATATACTGGCTTAGCCGCTGACTGGAGGGTTAGTGCAACGGAGCACTTATACACAATCGGCACGTTTCGGGCAATGCCACACAGACAAATGTGTGAGTGCTGCCGTATCAACCACCGGGTCGTTATACATTATTCATTATGTCAATTTGAAACAGCTGAAGCATTTGACTCAATGGTTCACATTTTATTTAATCATTGAAAATGACACTAGGTATATATAAAGTTAAAAGCCTGCCATTTTTTTGTAATTTACAAATATATATTTATAAAAAGAAATGAATACTGTAGTCTTGCAGCAGGATGGAGAAGAGAGACTCAGCTCTGTTGAAAGGGGGGCTGCTGGTTCTAATTCAGGGAGAAAAACTGCCTCTTCTATCGACTTGCACTCGAGAGAGGTCCAGCTCCGAACTGCAGAAAGCAGGATTGTTTCTTCCAAAGTCTTTCCCATTGTGTTTCTTCAAGTCCAGCTTACCGGTACGTTTCATCGCCTAGGAAAAGAAAGCATGCAAAAATAGGTGAATTCACATTACGCTGCCTGTTACCTCAGGAAGAAAAAAAAAACAACTTTCTCCCAATGCCTTTATGGTGATGAAACTTTTCACCTGGGAAATCTTCAGGATTTTCTGTTTTAAGATGCTATACAAGTAGTAACAGGTCAAGTCTTCTTTCTTCAATGTCATTTCGGACGCCAGACTCTTGCCTCCTGAAAGAAAGAAAGAAAGAAAGAAAGAAAGAAGGAAATAAAAGAAAACTACAAGAACAGGCATATTCAGTTCAGGTCACATAATGGTAACTGACGGGAGTGTCGCATGAGCCGACGATGGAGCAATAGGTGAGAGTACAAATGAAGGAATACCGTAAAATTGGGTGGGAGAAACATTAGTGTGCGGACAGGAGGTGACCAGTACCTGTCAGCAGGCTGACAATAATGCCGACTGTCATTACTGTGATGGTCCCAACTAGGCTAAAGTACAGGTAGGAGAGCGTGTACCACTCGTCGACCACGTGAGTCCTGTCAAAGAAGCACCACACCTCACTGTCAGTGCTTTGAGTCCAGCTGCGCATCAATCTGAAGCAGCTGAAACACCCGTGCTCTTTCTGGGTAACAAGGCTCACTTTTCTAGCTATTGTTTACACTGGTGTTGTGATGAATAGCTGCAACTTCTGCGAGAAGGAACCTGCAGTATTTCCTTGAGGTTTGCCTCATCTACAACCAGCTTATGTTTCACAACTCACATGTATTCTGGATCCTCTTGAAAGACAGTGCTGGCGAGAGGTGATTCTTCTGTACTTAATATCCAGTTCAGCCCGCCTGCAGCCATGGTGAGGTTGCAGCCAGCTGTGCTCAGGTGGAGTGGCTGCCTATAGTTTGTTGAAGGGGTGTAAAACAGGGCCCCTATCCCCACCCACAGAGACAGGACCAGGCCACTCAAAAAGCCCACCACGGCTCCCTGAATTAGGCATCAGGCCATTGGCCACCAAAACAGGGAAAAAAAGCACAGATGATGCACATCTATTGAGAAATTACAGCGGACATTTGTATATCTGCAACACAATTTGCATTTCTTCTGTGGATTCATCTATGAAGCAAATTTTAAAATACCTAAGCACAACTCAGCACTGAAGTCAGATTAAAATCATTAGATGTTCTGAAACATCTGGAAACGTGTTATGTTGGACATCACATTTATATTCTAGGTGGTTGTAACTGCTCTGGTGAAGTGATGTGATGTCCACTGCTGTAAGGATACAATAACACATTCGCGTCGAGAAGCTGCAGTACTCACCACAGAGTTGGCAAAGGGGCAGAGAATGCCCAAAGAGAAAAGGCCAAGGAGAGGTCCACCTGTGATACCCAAGATACTTATGGCTGCCTGCAGGGGGCAATAGAGAGCTTCTTAATATGTGGCACTCAGAACAAGGAACATCGCTTTCTCTGTACTATAGTCAATGATGGGAAATGACTGCGTGGCAGTGAGTGAGTCTGTTCTTACCTGTAGAATTCCCCCCATCACAGATGCAATGCCAGCCATGCCAATACATATGACCCCAAACAGAATACCTGAAAGTACCAGAGATCGGTATTTCAATGACAAGGTCTGAATCAGATAGTTTTGATAACAAAAAGTTAGCCTCAAAATATAATAATGAATAGCGATAGTAACAGTGGCGAAGGATATTAGGTCATAGTCCCATCCAACTCACTGAGCCCTTTGGAGATCCAGGATAATGTCCTCTCAGACATGCTGGAGTAAGGTTTGACCAGGTCCTCCACAGTCACTGCTGCCAAGGCATTTATACTGGAGGAAACAGTACTATAGAAGGAACACACACAGATCTTTAACCTACAAGTATGTAAGTTTACAGAATATCATTCCTAAAACACAGACTGAAAACCACAACTCAAAAGTGATCAAGTTAGTATCTCACCAGCAGGGGGTATAAGTCGGAGGATAGGTGTCACCTGACAACATGTACAGTACCAGTGAAAAGTGTGGATACGCCTGCTTTTAAATGCATTTGTCTTCACCTTCTAGTAAAAGGGTCTGAGGCAATAAAATCTTACATATTAAATATTGCAACGACCAAGAGTTGCGTTCAACATTGCAAGATTTTCTCAAATTTTAAACTCTAACATAGCCTCCTTTTGCTTCAATGACAGCCTTGCAGACTCTTGGCATTCCTTCAACCAACTTCCAGATGCCACCTGGAATGTTTCTCCAACAGTCCTGAAGGAGTCGCCACAAGTTCTTGGCACAAGGTGGCTACCTTGCTCTTACCCTTTGATCCACCTCATCCCAACATGGTTTAGCTTGGGAGATTGTGGGGGCCAGGTCACCTGCTAGACCTGCCTCCATCTCTTTGTTTGACTTTTGACTGGTACTGTATCTAAATTATTTCGCACAGGGGGCAGAGAAACAGGGACAACAAGGGTTCCTTTAATTTAACTGTTGTTTTTACCTCAGTGTTCCACTGTAGGCAGCAGCCACAAACAACCCAGGGAGACCAGGATAGTTCCTCAAAATGTCCATCACCATGTAAGGCATTAACTGGGGGCATCGAACATGTTCAGCATCTTAGCAGTTTTATAGGTCATCAATGTGCATTTCAGTTAGTCATGTAAAACATTTGTTAAAATAGCAGGGTCATCTCAGGCAATAATGTGTGCATCTGGGGAAGTTGCTTGTAGTGAGTGCTATTTGCAGCGTGTTCATGTGTTTGCTGCGCGTTTGTGTGTTTGCAGCACGTTCATGTGTTTGTTACGCGTTTGTGTGTTTGCAGCACGTTCGTGTGTTTGCTGCGCGTTTGTGTGTTTGCAGCACGTTCGTGTGTTTGCTGCGCGTTTGTGTGTTTGCAGCACGTTCGTGTGTTTGCTGCACGTTTGTGTGTTTGCAGCACGTTCGTGTGTTTGCAGCACGTTCGTGTGTTTGCTGCGCGTTTGTGTGTTTGTAGCACGTTCGTGTGTTTGCTGCACGTTTGTGTGTTTGCTGCGCGTTTGTGTGTTTGCAGCGCGTTCGTGTGTTTGCAGCGCGTTTCTGTGTTTGGTTGTGTTGTGAGAATTTGCAGCGCGTTTCCGTATTTGCAGCGCCTGTGTTGTCAAACTGATGGAGACGTTTTCTTAATTTGTTGTGTTTTTTTATGTTTGCATGTGCTTTCTGAAGTTGCAGCGCGTTGAGCTCTCTCGGCCACCGTAAATAAGCATCTAGCTTCTCTGCAGTGAAACAAGCTATTCCGTGCCGTGCCATAGAAGTCCATTGAGGCCCTTCAATAGGGTTTAATGCACTGTGCTGCCACAGAAATGTATGAGAAGAAAATCGCGTCACACAATCTACGATAAATAGTTAATTCTGAACGAGCTTGTCAGACCGCGTTTTAGCACACTTTTACTAAAAGCAATATCAATACAATAGTGCATATCTGAACATTTATTTTCTGACATATTTGAGGAAGCTGAGCTTCCCTTTTAGTCTTAGAGCAATCGCCACTGGTTAGCCTACCCTTAGTCTAGCTGTGGTTAGGCTACCCCTTTCTCTGCATGGCCCTACCTGATCGGGAGCTGATACCAAGCCTGCATTCCAGGGGTCACAGTTCTTGTAGATGGAATACAGACACAGTCCAGAGAACACAGCACACAGGAGGATGACCCACAATCCCACCAGGTTCAGGACGAGAGCCCTGTAACATGCACCCACCCACACATGTACCATCACAAATAGGAACTTGCAACCACCCATTACCATTGCAGTACTTCCTGTTGGTGGGCAACTCACATTTTGGCGTGGATCAAGGACTTGCATGATATGTATCTCTGCACCTGAGCCTGATTGACCCCATATATGGCAATCCAGATAAAGGCTCCTCCGAACGTGATGGTCCAGAAGGTGTGCCGTCTTAGCGGACTGGGATCGAAGCTGGAAAGGGAGAGAGCACAGGGCAAGTATGCTGTGTGCTGAAACTTCCAGACTGAACGTCCTCTGTGAAAACTCACTTCCAAAGGTTCAGTCTCCCTCCATGGTGTGCGTCGTCAATTATGGCCAAGAAGCCGCCTTGTTGCCACACAGCTTGGCCAATGACAGAGAGAAATCCGGCTACCATGATGCCCACCTGGAAGACGTCTGTCCAGACTACTGCTTTTAGCCCACCCTGTAAGAGAGCACAGCAGCCACCTCAGGCAGGGTATTCAAACCAAGGACTGCCTACAGCACCAGTCAAAAATCTGGACACACCTGCTTTTATGCATTTGTCTCTATTCTACCTATGTTATTCACCTTATAGTGAAAGGCCTCGGGGCAATGAAGTAATATGGTAACACATATCAAATGTTGCAATGACCGAGAGAAGTGTTCAAATTCTTAAAATCTTCTCAAATTTTTCACTAATCAAAACAGCCCCCTTTTGCTTCTATGACAGCATTGCAGACTCTTAGCATTCTTTCAACCAGCTTCCAAATGTAGCCACCTGGAATGCTCCTCCGACAGTCCTGAAGGAGTTTCCACAAGTTCAGGAATTGGTTACCTTGTTCTTACCCTTCAATCCAGCTCATCCCGAACCAGCTCTATAGGGTTTAGGTTGGGGGGTTGTGGGGCCAGGTCACCTGTTACAGCACTCCATCTCTTTCCATGCTCATGAGTCAATACAGCAGTTACATAACCTCGAGATGTGCATATGGTTGTCACCTTGTTAAAAACAAGTGATATTGAGTGGCTGTGCCAAAACTATTGACTGGAACTGTAGTTGCTCATTTCCTTGCATTTTGATTTGGATCACAGGCTATTACATATTTTACTATTTTATTATTCTATAGTTAAGAATATATTTCAAACTCTATTTTCATCCAGTCTGAAGTCCTGGGGCTCTCAGCTAAATTGCATCCACAGAACTTTTATAAAATGTAAGCATTTTAGTGTACTGAAACAAACTAGCATGGCTCAGTGTTTAGGTTTTGTATTTATAAAATAAAAGTAGAAAGTTGTCTCATACCATAGTGCAGTAAAAGGTGCAAACTATTCCTGTGGCTATCACAGCACCCCACAAATCAAAACCAGTAACTAGAGGAGGGAAGAAGAAATAGATTAATTATACTGCCGGTAATGAACACAAAAGGCATGTCATACAACAATCGGTCATCTCTCCTGTTCCTTGCTGGTGACAAGAGGCCATTGAAACAAGGTGAAGTTGAAAGAAAGGCAGCTGACTTCTGCTGGCACCCTGAAGTGTGACCCAAACTGACTAGCATGACGGAACACCTTACTGCTACACAAGGGAAAGTGGAAAAAGGTAAGTAACAGACTAAAGGAAGGTACGGCTACTCCACCTTGGTTTAATGCAAGAGCCGGTGCATAGATGACCATTCCTGTGTAGGTCACCTATAATAATAGAAGTAACACAAATACAGGCACTTTATACACACACTGCCACCGTAAAGACTGTGTATAATGCAAATGTGTTTATGGAGACTGACTTATGTGCTGTTTTGTCTATTGCACTTCATTTGGAACTACCTGTTTTACAATCTTAAGTTAGTGTTTTCCTATTTGTTCTATCGCTCACTCACTCTAGATAAAGCCCTCTCTCTCTCTTTCTCTCTCTCTCACTCTCTCTCTCTCACCCTCTCTCAGATGCTAATGATCCAGCTTGCACAGCCGATGACCCACTTTGCCCAGGTAAATCCTGCAATGTACGTCAGGCCTGCGTAATGTACTCACTGTCTGCAGAATGAACATCATCGTGCCACACAGACGAGCTCCCCTGTTGAAGCGCATCTCTAGGTACTGTGGGTTAATGATGAAGCAGATTAGGACCTGGCCCAGCCTTAAAAAGGTGAAGGCACAGATGATAGTAGAGCAATCCCTCCGTCAATCCCGCCC
>JAODKK010000001.1:10209868-10220872 GCA_026774405.1 Petrocephalus microphthalmus | reverse complement strand
TCGGAATACAGTTACTCATATTTTGTATTCTAAATACGTAACGCCGTTACATGTATTCCGTTACTCCCCAACACTGAGGACAGCTGACACTGCGCTACCGGTGCACGTTTGTGTAAACAGGTGATAACGGAAGCCCTGCAGGCCTTTGAATGGGTCCTGAAGTTCCCTCTGCCGGCACTGGCGAAGAGCTCAGACCAGCTGACCAAGACCCTGTTCGTCCTGCTGAAGGACTATGCCAAGGCTGGTGCAGCCCGTGGGGAGAACTTCAATCTGGTTGTCAACTGCTTTAAGGTGACTTGATGACCGCCATGCCCTGCTTGTATACACATGCCATGGACATCTGCTTTGTCATCTGTTCTATACAGCTCTATCATTGCTGCCCATGAACTTAAAAAGACATTTATGCAAGTAAATTTAGCTTGTAGTTTCATGCTACTGGACATTTAATTACTTGAGAAGCTGTTTCATCTGCTTCCAGTTTGCTCTTGGTTATTATCGTGTCCTTGTCTCTGTTCCTGATTGTCTATTTTCCCCCTTTCCCTGCCAGACCATTTCCATCCTGGTGAAGTGCGTAAACAAACAACCGATTTCCCAGAAGCAATTGCAGGTGTTGCTGGGATATGCTGAGGAGGACATCTATGACAGATCCCGCCAAGCTACAGCTTTTGGCCTGCTGAAGGTAACCTCAAGTACCAAGAATGTTCCTTGCCTGGCCATGCCTTTCCTGCCTCAAGAAATTAATTTATGTTCCTGTTCTGTGCTGCAGGCTATCCTCTCGAGAAAGCTGGTGGTCCCAGAGATGGAGGAGGTGTTAAAGAAAGTAGCCAAACTGTCCATCACTGGTCCAAATGGACAAGTCAGGTTGCAGTGTAGACAGGTATGAAAGCCTCTTGGGTGGGTTGGCTTGACGGTGAAGGTGATGCGGAGTATGAGTGGGATTAAAATTGTTTTCCTGCCCCAGATTTACATGAAGTATCTCCTGGATTATCCCCTGGGGAAGAAGCTGAAGCCGCACCTGGACTTTGTAGTGGCACAACTGACGTAAGGCAGAACCACAAGTTCTTTGTGCTTTGTATTTTATCATAAGGTTGCTGTGATTATTGAAGAGTGCCCTTGTAGTCTTGTGCCTACCTGAACTTCACCTGCTTGTTTCTGTCAGCTATGAGTATGACACAGGGAGAGAGTCTGCTCTGGAGATGTTAGCCTACATAATCCAGACCTTCCCCCAGGTATTTGTGCATGCATTTACTTACTTACTTACATTAACTTACATCTACGTGGCCACATCCAAAATCATCAGTGTGTCTAAGGCAGCCTCCTCAACCCTCATCAATACGTTTCTGCCAGGACCTGCTGCATGAACACTGCGGCCTGTTCTTTGTGCCTCTGGCACTTTCCGTGGTCAATGACGACTCCCCAGGCTGCAAGAAGATGGCAGCAGCAGTGATAAAATCTCTGCTGGGAAAGATTGACCTGGATCACCAGAACAACATGTATGCCCTTGTCAACACCTGGCTCACCAGTGACAAGGTGAGCTGTTTTGGGCATCTCCCACCAAGGTGACCTGCCCTTGACCCCCGTTGACCCCTGATGACCCCTGATGACCATTGCTTCTTCTGTTTTAAGGTGCCCCATCAGCGACTGGGGGCACAGGTCTGTGGACTTTTCGTGGAGGTGGAGGGGATGCGGTTTGCTCATCGCCTCGCTGCCCTGCTTCCGCTCATCGAGAGAGAGATCAACCCCGACAATTACGAAGATGTGGGTTCCTCATAAGTCCTAAGTTAAAGACGTAGATGGAAGAAATGGCCACGGGCAGTGACTCAGTCCTCCTGAAGTCTTCAGATCAATTCTGTTTTATACAGCACTTCTGGTATCGCAAACTGATCTGATGCCCTACAAATTAATCCAATTAGTAAGGCACGATAAAAAATGTTGTATGGGTGTGTCTGTTGATCAATTGCAACACGGCTTACATCAATGAGTGAACGTGGTGTTCTCAGGGCAGGCTTTTTAGACATGATGCAGGTTAGATTAGCAGCTGAATCCATATGTATGCATGGTGTTTGTATCCATCAGATTGACGAGGAAGCAGACGAGAAGGCTGCTGACAGAATGCTCTTCAGCTTCCTGGTGCTTCTGTCGAAGCTGATCAAAGACTGCAACTTCCTCCAACTGCAGGAGCCGAGGGAAACCCTCGCTGACATGTGGAGTAAGACCAAGGGCACACAGCCAGCCTCACAGTGCCTGAAACATGATGGAAACTCATATTTAACACAAACATAATTTCACACCTATTGTGTTACGGTGATATGTGATTCAGTAGCTGCTGTAAGGCAGTAGGAAGCTGCAGTCTGTGAGTGATGGTGATTGTCGACATACCACAGCAACGAAATGTGTCCTCTGCATTTAAGTGTAACACAGCAGTGGGCCGCTGATTCAGCACCCGGGGGTGTAGTACCTTGCTCAGGGTACATCAGTGGTACCTTGCTGGTCAGGGAATCGGTGCTTCTTGAACTGTTAGGCCACCGCCGCCCCTTGTATTTGTACTTGATGGTCTGAGAGAGATCGTGACATGAGGTCCTCACACTTTCCCTTCCAGGTCACATTCACGCTCATCTGCGCTATCCCCACTTCTGGGTGTGGCTGACCGCCTCCCAGGTCTTTGGACAGCTGTTTGCTGCCCACAAGCCTGAGGAGCTGGTCAGCCGGTGGAGAGCTCAGCAGGATGGAGACCCAGAGACTGGGCCAGTTGCCACAGTTTTCCTGGCAACTGACCTTGACAAGAAGGTGAGATACGAGATGCTTAATTGTGCTTAACCAGTATTTGCTGATAGATATGTACTGTTATTTTTAACATTACACTAGGTCAAAGTACCACGTATCAAATCTCTCACGAGATTTGAACTAAACTGGCTTGAGGGATGTTTTGCATGAAATCCCTCCCTGCCTGGCTTTTGAAATCAAAAACAATGTACAGTGTTATTAAATAGCTGTCCCATATCCTGGCAATTTTTCGATATCCAAAACTCTGCTCATACAAAACTCTCATTCATATCTGACCTTATCTGAAGAGTGTTAGATGTCAGGGCACTGAGACTCCTGCAAACAGCCTTACTGACGTGCTCTCCCCCCCTCCTCTCAGATGAGAGAGCTCGTCCTGTGCCTCTGTCATCAGCTCCAGTCTAAGTTTCTCGATGCGTCAATGGGCGAGCAGGTAGGAAGCCTCCGGGATATCTTTTATCCTGATGGATTCACATGAGGCCTTCTGTGAATGGAATGTTTGGCATGACCCCATGAAAGACAGAGTTCTATTACCCTAGTAACAATGGCAGGACTCTATTAACCTTCAAGACAATCAGGCCTTGTTCCATAACATTGCTATATATTAGGTATGAGAATTAACGTCTGCATGTGTCTTTAGGAAAGTCTGTGGTGTGGTGTATAGCTCTTAGACGTGCTTAGTATTAAAAGATGACCACTGATAATACAGTCCATTTTAACTGAAAATTCATTAATTAATATTTAACAATATGTGATAGCCTTGTTAGACAGTTTCTCTTTATTCCTGAAGACTGCTGTACAGGAAGCATCATGGATGTTAATCTTGCTGTCCCAAAACTAAAGGAAAATGGAGACCCATACACATGCCTGACTAAAATGTTATATTGACAGATGTCTAGGGGCCTGTGGTTCCACAGACATCAGAATGCCCATCAGACCAGATTAGGTCAAAAATCCCCACACACAAACTGCAATGGGAATTATGGTAATATGGTATATTGACCAGTTAGTAAATGTATTTTCTTATGAATTTGTATAGGGATTAGGTTACATTGTACTGAATATGCCTGGTTATGAATGCTACGATTACACAGAGTCTCTGGTATAAGCAATGGAATTTTAAATGTTATCCGTTTCATGTTATGTGCATCTCAGGCCTGATACAGGTGCTCTTACAGATTTTAATCTGTCCATTTGCCAATGCCGCTCTCTTCTCTTCCAAGGTAATAAAGAACCTGCTGTTTGTGGCAAAGGTGATCTACCTGATTTCGCCCGAGTCAGAGACGGCCAACAGCGAGGGGAATAAAGAGCATGAGGAAGATGAGGAGAAAGAAGACGACGAAGAGGCGAAGAAGAAGAGGCCTCCCTCTTTACTGTGGGTGATGAAGAAGCTGTCCGTCTTGGCGAAGAGGGAGGCCGCGGATACACCCAAAGTTCCACTGAAGGTGAGCGCGGCTGTACTGTCTGGCGAAAACCAGCCAAATGATCCTGGGTAGACTGGTCGAACGTTAGCCTTTCGTTGTGAACTGATGTGTGTCTGTCTTGGCAGAGAACGTGTGTGTTTAAATTCCTGGGCGCTATGGCGATGGACCTGGGGAAAGAGAGGATCGGGCCGTACCTGACCGTCATCATCTCCCCACTCTTCAGAGAGCTGGAGAGTACTTATGCTGGGCAAGGTGGGTCATCAAAGGCCTGTCACAAACTGTTTGCTTTGACTGTTATAAGCTGAAACTTCTAGTCAGAGCTACTGAGCAGGAAATGTTTTTCTTTGCCATCAAATTAATTGACCAAAACTACTTTAAAACCATTTGGGACAGCATGGCAAATAAAGCAGTAGCTGTTTAGCATCATTTTATTCAGAAATTAAAAGACGGTATTAATGAAGCCAACTGCTCACTCAATTCTGGCGTAAGATTTCCTTTGGAAGACAACTAAGAGTGAACAGTAAATCTTCAAGATGAGACGGAGACATGATCAGTATCCTTAAAGGACGTCTTTTTGCTGCTGAAGTTAACAAGAACCTTGGAATATAGTCGTAGCCATACAGTGACATGGTCTGCCGGGGTGTTTGTCCCAGACCCCACGCTGAAGAACCTGTCGCAGGAGCTGATTGGTCTGCTGAAGAAGCAGGTGGGGCTGGAGAGCTTCTCTCTGGCCTTTGCGGCCGTGCAGAAGGAGGCTACGCAAAAGAGGGCGACACGCAAGAAGCACAGAGCCATGCAGGTGAGGCACTAGGCCGGTGGTGTTTACCTAAACAGCATGACTTTGATTGTGGTCTCAATGAAGGCCTGAACTTGAGTTTTCAAGGTGGAGATCAGTGCATCTCCTAGCTTCTAATTTTGTGCATATAGGAATGTGCCGCCATAACTCATCTTTGCGAATGTGGGCCGAATCCTAGCCCGCAATCAAGCGCAATTCATAATCGCTTCTCTTGCTCTGATAGGCTGTTGCCAACCCTGACATCGCAGCTAAGAGGAAGATGAAGAAGCACCAGAGTAAGATCGTGGCCAAAAAGAGAAAGATTGAGCTTCTGCGGCCGGGATACAAGGCAAAGAAAAGCCGCACTCAAACGCTGAGGGACTTGGCCATAATGCAGTGAGAATCCTGATGTCCTGACAGTGAAATAAGTTAAACAACCATGTGGACCAATACTCTTTAAGATCAGAGGTTTGAGAAATGAGATGTAAAGTTGCAATTACTCTTGTATATTTTTTATTATTAAATGCTCTTATTATTAGATGCTCTATACAGTTATCAAAATGAAGTCGTGAAGGTGTAATACACTAGTGGCCAAAATTTTAGAAACACTTCCAGTTTTTTTTAGAGATTGCAGAACCTCATTCAACTTTTGTTCCAGTTAATCGTCCAATGTATATTTGTAAAATCATACACTGGATGCTAACTGAACTGGAGTGACAGTGTTGCCAAACTTTTGGCCACAGGTGTAAGAGTAACTGCACTGAACGCTATGTACTATAACTGGACAAAAGTGAAGCCTGGAAATGTCCTGTAGCAACAGTGCTACACATTCCTGAGTCCAGGAATGAACGCCGAACAATAAAACAGGCAGTGTTGAAACTGAATAACCCTTTGATTTATTCAGTGTGAATTCATGTCAATTTTTATGAGTCCACATGTTTAAGCCCATAAATAAATACGCAGAAAAAGGTGTGGAAAACCATTCAAAACATTTAGTGTCAACTAAAACATACCAAAAACTGCAGTCCGAAGACCTCAGGGCAAGGATAAAGTCTGACCACGCAACTCAATAAATCTTGCACATGGAAATTTAAAAAGGAATTGGTACCCATACAAAAACCTAGCACACTGAGAGCCAGGACAGCTGTTTAACCTGGAGACCGTGTGCATCTCCCATCACCGCTGTGCCTTGGTACTCTAATGTCCTTCCTCTGCAACAGTAGCTGCAACCTCTTCCCTGGGCTGGAATAGAGTCCTGGGTCTAACTGAGGAGTATTTACACAGGGTGGGGGGCCAGGGGTGGGGGGGTGAGTGACTGAAGGTCATTGTTGACATCACTGTCTGCTCTTCAGCGATTCCACAAGCCTATGGGAGAGAGAATAAGTCAGATAGCTTAAACAATACTCCTAATAGGGTTATGAATTATACAATCTGCAGTGTTATTTTTAAGATGGCTGTTCCATGTTGGCCTTCACTCACCACTCCATGGCCTCATCCAGTCCTGTACCCTTGGTTGCCGACGTTTTGAAGATTTGCCACTTCCTGTCCTTGAGCGCTGGGAGCCCCAGGGAATTTGCCACCTCTGTAGGTGTCATTGCCTGCTCCATGTCTTGCTTATTAGCAAACACCACCAGGATTGCCTTCTTCAGTTCCTCTTCCTGCACAGGGCGGAGGCCAAACGTTAGTCTGTCAACACTGCCTCCAGACTGCGGTAGCGAGACCCAGATCCTCCCAACATCCAGTTTTCCGGGGTCCCCTTTTCTCAATTTTGCTGACTTTGGTCAGCTGGCTTGTGTGAGATTTACAATTTGAGACAAGTCTGCACACACATTTACATGTATGTGACAGTTTTATTGCCTTGTAAATAGTCTGTAATGTTTGCAAACTACCCCCAACGCTTTTGATGTAGCCGACTTAAGGTTTATAATGGGATAATATAGATTTGCCGGAAGGTTTCTCATGTGAGCGCAGGAGTCTGAAAGGGTGAGTGTCATGCCAGATGCGTGAAAGTTGGCAACCCTGTTTTCTTACCTCCAGCATGGCCACCAACTCTGACTTGGAAATCCCCATCCTATCCCGGTCACTGCTGTCCACCACGTAGATCACCGCGTCTGTGTTGGAGTAATAGCACCGCCAATATGGCCTTGGGAGGCAAGGTGACATTAGGAATGTAACAAGCTCCATCTACCTACTTCATAACATCTCATGCGACTTGCCCACACTGGGAGACACAGTGGACTCTCATCCGTACCTGATACTGGTCTGACCCCCGAGGTCCCACACCTGAAATTTCAGATTCTTGTATGTCACAGTCTCCACGTTGAAACCAATAGCTGGAAACAGAAGGGTCCTGGGTTAAAGGCGAGCTGCACAACACCACTGCTCCATATTGACATTTTGTAGGATCACGCTGTTGGCAAAAAACCCTTGCATTTGATAGCTTTAGAAGGATTTATTTGCTTGAAGTCCTAAATGACAAACATCATGTGTAAGTTGAAGAACTGGAGGTTGTACAGTTTCTTAAAATCAAGTTTCAATAAATATACGTACTAGGAATGGTGGTGACAACCTCTCCGACCTGAAGCCTGTAAAGAATGGTTGTCTTCCCAGCGCCGTCCAGTCCCAGGATCAAGATTCTCATCTCCCTGGAGCCGAAGAGGCCGGAGAAGAGACTGGAGAAGAATCCGCCTGTGGAGAAGGGCCGTGAAAGTTATGGTCCGGCGGACTGAAGTTTGACTGTAGTAGCCAAGCAAACAATATTATGATGAGGAATGTAAGGCTCGTACGCCACCGCACTACACCTAGCCAGCCCCAGAAGCAGCTAGCCCGAACCCGAGCATGCAGCGGCGGCGAGGCGCCCACGTTTCCGCGCCACATGCCAGTTAAGCTGCGAGCAAGGCAGACCGACAGTACTAAACTGCTTCAAAATGAACGCCGAAGGTTTAGCTAGCGCCATGGCCGCTAACGGGGTGGTCTATTTCCTGTTTGACCCGGATCGCTGAATTGATAGGAAAATAATTCCTCCAACAGAAATAAACGATAAAGGCCGCAGCCTTAAAGTGTCCGCTACCCTCCTGCAGCATTATTTACCAATTTCACAGTCTTACCCATATTTTCCCGAGCCTACTTCCTTCTTCAGCCAGACGGTGCAGACAGCAGCCCTCCACTCGGAAACACAGTGACGTGTCCCGGAATTCAAGGTAAATCTCCCCTTTAGTTTCCAGTATAAACTGCCGAGAAATCCTGTCAAACGTATTAAGCGCAATCGGACGGATTGCTGGCCGTTGCAATAGATATATAAATCAATTATATTTTTACGATCAATTAAACACTGAAGGGGAGCTTTAAAAACAAAAGCTGAATCGAAAAGAATGTGCTCCTCTTTGGTATTTATCTTTTACTTCCGCGTACGATGAAAGAGATGACGCTGTGGGTGTCACGTGACTGTTACCGTAATCCAAAAAAAAAAATAATAATCGCAACGTTTTCTCAGGTCTGCTGTCACCGCGCGGTTAGAGACGCGAAGTGCAGCCGTAATGCTCTGTTGCCGTACCCTCGGCAGTAGAGACCCCCGCATTCCCCCTGCAAATATTATAGAAGTTCTGCTTTAACTCAGTATTGATAATTTATTTCCTTTCTGGCATTGGCTGTCTGTGCAGCCGTGTCCTCTGATAATAAATGATGCTATAGTAATTTGTTTATCAGCTACAGTGACTGAGACTCTGTTCCTTAAGGAAGCATGAAGTACCCCACATACCCAGTAACTTCCCACCTTTCGTTAGTTCATTCTAGTTAATAGAGCAAAATAGCAATTTTTCTGAATTCACTCCCCAGCGTATATACGCGTACATTTCGCTGTATAGCTGCTGCTTTTGCTGCTGCTACGTGCGACCAAGGGATGGGTGCTGTAGGTAAGAATGCCTCATTTCGTTTTCTGAAGAAGAAAAAACTAATTGAATGATCAACATAAAACTCCAGAAGTTGCATATGAATTTTCCAGTAAATTAACAATGCATGGTGTTTTACAGTGGACGATTATCAGTTTATTCAGGGACCAAGGAAGCCAGGTTTAAATCTCCGCACAGGCTATCGGAGGAAAATGGTGATTATTATCAGGAGGGCAGTTAGACACTTATGCGAAGCTGAAGGTTGCGGGTCCACGTCTCACGAGAGGCACTGCTGAATGCTCCCCTTAAGATACTTAATTTCAATTTACGAATAAAATATGCATATAGATATAATTGGCAAATATAGTGCTTTGCTTTGAATAGAGGTGTCAGTGAAGGATATAAGGCCACACAGTTAGTGGTTTTTATTATTGTTATTATTATTATTATTATTCCTGTAGTGTTATTTTCTGGCAGGTAACCTTAAAGACATCCATCCATGTCAAATACAAGTTATTATGGTTAGCTTAACAAATTATTTTTAAATGCAGTTGTTTGGCAGCCAAATTTTATGGTAGAGCAATTCTGTTTCTCTTCCAAAAGAAATAGTGACGTGTCAGGTTAGATTTACCAATTCATGGGGCTAGTGAGCCAAATCATAGTCATTTTGCTGCAACAACTAAAATCTGAGTCCCATGACTGACATAGATGCAGCAGACCTGGCATTAATTATAGTACCTGCTGCTTTAAGCATCGTCTTTTTTAATTGCTAGTGTTACTATTGTTTTGTCCATCTAATGCTATTATTTAGAGTGACTTAGTTTTGTCAGTTTCTGTAGCTGGATGATGATAAAGAAAGCACTTCACGTTAAGCACTATCCTCAAGGTTTGTTGAAAAAGAGCCCAGCAGAAACACAAGGTCATCTTCAAAGGAACCCATCCTGGTCCTGGAACCGTTAGCTGTCAGCTTACAGATCTGTGTTCTGAATTACCATGGCACCCATTTTCCCTGTCTTTATTAAAATAGTAAGGATATATCTCTAAGCTGTGATGATTTTCATGTGGCAAGAGACAGGTCTGTACAAATCTCAGTGGAATCATTTTTAAAAATCAGTCATATTCAGTTTTGTTTAATGTCTGATGCAACTTTTCACAGACTGCTGTAATTTACAAGACACATTTGTAGATGTATACATGTACAGTACTGTGCAAGAGTCTTAGGCAGTCAAAGGAAAATATACTTAAGTTACCTTCATGTTAGTGTAAAACTGTGATATTATGTCTGCTACAATCTTCTCTCAACTGATTCCAGTATTTACAGTAACCATCTAACATTCCCATTAATTTGTTGACTCGACCATCGACACACCTTGTTTGGCTAATCAATACCTCATTGAGCCATTTAGGAAATTTTAATTAATTGAGTTGGTGGTGAAATGTAATGAATCCATGGACTATCGAGAGGTTTGGGAACCAAAGTGGTTCTCATCTAGCCACTCGGTAAGGTATCAGTGACAGAACAGAAGAAATATTTGTTTATTTTTGCACATATTCTAATGTTAAACTGTGTCTTTATTATCTGAGCCAATATATACTTATTTTCCAGATACATTGCTTTAAACATTTTATTTGATTGCTTGTGAGTTTTGCATGGTACTATGTATAAAATATAAGTCATATAGATAAAATAAAAATAAGAGGTGAAGTATCTATGTACATCAGGAGCACTTTGGGTCATTCTGATGACCCCCCCCCCCCCCCCCCCCCCCCCCCCCCCCCCCCCCCCGCCGTTTCACACCTGTGTGCCAGTGCAAATGGAAGTGTGGAAGTGATGTGTGTCGATTATGAGATAATTGCCGTATGAGGAAATGGCTCTCCACCTGCGGCAGGGAGCAGAGGGTGATCCCCGGGGTTGCCTGGCGAGCGTCCAACATGCTGGGACACGGCCAGCCCAGGAGACCATTTGCCCCTAGCACAAAGCTGACCGTCCCCGCTAACGTGTTGCCCTGGCTCTGGGTGGCACCGATAGCGTGGCTGGCATCGTTGGTGACATTGTCTGGCTCTGGGCACTTCTTTATTTTCACCCGGCGCGGGGGGAACAAAGCAGTGGGGGGGCGGGGGGGGGGGGGGCAGGTAC
>JAODKK010000001.1:10175782-10200073 GCA_026774405.1 Petrocephalus microphthalmus | reverse complement strand
GAGGGGGGAAAAGGGGATCAGTCAGCAGAGGGTGCTGTAGACCTTGGGAAAATACTCAGCCCCCATTTCTCTCCCCCTGCCATGACGTAACAGCTAAAATCAATCTGTGATGTGACTCATAGTCCAGCCAGAGGCATTTCCAAATGGTTTTGTGGGTGCTTTGTATCAGACCCACATGATAATACCCTAAGCCCCCCTCATCTAACTGGAGCCCACCCCGAGATATATATGGTCTAACACAGATCTCTGTGTCTGCTACCAAGAAAGGCCACATTCTTCAAACCCGGCTCTCACACCTGTTACATAAACTAAATTCTCAGGACCACTGCTTAACTGTGCTCTTCTTTGCAAATATTATTTTGGTGCAAAGCCATCCACACCTAAGGGCAACACAGAGATTATTGCAAAAATAAATAATTAACAGCTTTGATGCTTTATTTTATTTATCAATACAGAATGTTGCATCAACGTGACAGCAGAACTGAAAGTGCTCATTACAAAATCCATCAGTCTGCTGAGTAAATATTGCCAGTTTTTCTGGTGTTATGTTCCAATGTGAAAAACAATAAGTATTGAAGATTACAATTAATTGGAAAATTGAATTAGTCAGTTTACATGTTGCTTGCAGTTCTACAATTCCTTAATCACACTCTACAAGTGATTAATCTTTTTTCTAATTCCCATTGTCCTCATATCAGTCTTGTAAGACACTGTTTCCCAATCCAGTCCTTGAGACCCGCATTTGGTCCATGTTTTTGCCCCATCCCAGCTTCCTGCTAGTCAGGCCACATTTTTGCTGTGAGCTGGGAGGAAGCGAAAACATGGACTGTCTGCAGTTCCCCAAGGACTGCATTGGGAATCACTGTAGTATGATATACGTGGTGTCCTGATATGTGGCATTTAACTCTTATTTGAGGTAGAGGGGTAAATCTGTAATCACCAGCGTGTGACTGTTTGCTTGGGGCCTCTGTCCTGACTGTCCAGTAAATTGTCATGGAGGCTCCCACCTTTTTGCACCCCGGATGCAAGCAGGGGAGAGATACAAAGAATTACCTTACTGTAATCACAGGTCTTTAACAAATCGCTGCTTCTGTAGAATGCTTATTTAGCCTCTTGATAAGAGGAAACATCAGAACTAATCAAGCTTCTTTCTTTCAATCCGATGGCTTTTAGCCATCTAAGTCTTCATGACGGAGTCTGGGGATTGATTAAGTGCTCACTCAAGTGCTAAAAGATTAATTAGGAGCTAAAGCAATGACATCAATCTCAAAATTTACTATCAGCCCTTCGTTCCATGTCAGATAAGTCAAATGTCAAGGTTTATGATGGCTTTCTAAGTATAGGCAACATATCCAGCTCCCAGGCATCTCTTCAGTATTTATCACTTTGGCTCTTTCAGACCGGTGCTCATGGATGGAATCCCTCCCGGATTAAGCAGATCTTTCACTTGGCAGGATCTCTGCAGACTCACCCAGAAGCTCCGGTTTTTTCAGAACTCCATCAGGCATCAGGCACAAGCTCCGCCCACAAGCCTCACCTCGCTCAGAGTGCTGCCCCCAAGTGGCTGATAACTGTCAAGGAACGCTAGCTGCACGACAGTGCTTTCTAAGCTTTAAGGAGCGGTGAGTCTACTGACTTTACATAAACAGCCTATTGATTTATGGTGGTGGAAAAAAACAAAGTAATCCAATGTCTGTGGTTTTGGCAGTATAAAATCCACTCCCCTTCGTACAGTCTTTTACTGTAGCCTACCTTTACACTCCGCTTGCTTCACTGGCTTTTACAGCAACCGTGATGTTACATCAGTGCCGTTCCATTTCTTCACCACCAGTACAACTTTGTCCATCTTTGTTTTTCCCTTATTCCTGCTTCTTCTGTGGATCTTGATGGAAAAAAGTGGGCTTTTCCATTTGTTGAAAGAGGCCAATCATAAAATGGGTTCTTCAGTCCCACTAAAGAACCAAGCCATGCGGATATAAGTACCTGGTTTTGTATAGAAGATGACATCATCTAGGCAGTATGTGATACACACTGTTAGAGTCAGGTGAGCAAAGGCTGGCAGAAGCGAATTTTCGGGAATATAAGCTTCCCTGTAGTATTTACCACACTTCCCTGGATCGCCCCCCACCCTGGACACTGCACTCTCACTGCTATGGCATTACTAATCCAGCATTACTAATGACATGTGGGGTATGTAATCTAACCTAGTTGCCCTTGTTCACCATCAAAGGTTCTTGTGGGTGTTGCTGGGGAAGGACTTGTTGGCCCAACCTGGCCTGAAGGACCATATGTATCCCTCCTGATTTAATCCATTGGTTTATTCTGGTAGAAGGTTTTGATGGATGTGGGCTGGTCCAAAGGAAGGCTACAGGGGTGAGATGCTGCAGCTGGGGAGAGTAGCTTCATTGTTTAGCACCAAGAGGAGGGGCCAAAACTTCTCCTTATAAAGACCAGAAGCCTGTCACCCCCTAATTTGTCATTGAACTGCCACTCTTGTGGACTGAAGGTCCAGTTCTATCCTGTTCATCTTCCACCTAGTCTTTGGTCACACTCGTTGAAAGGGCCCCATTCCAGACCTTATCTCCGGCTTCCTTCCCTGGGGCTCCCAACTTACCTGTGATCTGGTCACCTGGTATAACAGCACCATTCACAATGCCAGAGCCCACAAAAAAAGGTAAGAGCACCCTGTTACTCATCTTCATACCAGAGGAAGACTGCAGAGTGATACCTGGAAGCAAGTGGATAATAGTTTGCTGGTTGTTTTCAAAAAAGCACGTACAGATTTCTATTAGTGGTCTTTCCCTCCGGGTCTTTTGTTTTTGCTTTTGCTGATTGTTTGTGGCGCTTTTTTATGTCCACCTCAGTGTGTGTGCAACTTGTTCAGTGTTTTTTTCACTTATGGATGAAGGGTTTGCCAGCAGTTAGTATGACCTAATGTGGTGATGATATGATGTCAGACTAACCCTGTAGCATAACGTTTATAAAAGTAATTAACATTTAAAAGATACATAGCACAAATCAATTTATGTAAAACCAGACTGCATAGTAAATAGAGGTTTCACAGATGAATCCTTTGGATGATTATAATGCGGATTGAGAGGTCTTGGATGTGTCGGTTGTAGACAGCTTTCTGGAATGCAGAATATGACTTTGATGAAAGTATTGTATTACACCTGGCATCATATTGACTAATCAGGCCATGTTCTCTCCACGGAAGTGGATCACAACATCTAAGAAAGCTATATATAAAATATGTAATTGTTGACCCAGTTGTTGTTTAGTGCTGTCAGAATGATGATGGATGATTTTCGGTCGTGGCCCTTTGATGAATAAGGAATCCATGATGAGAAATGTAACTAAGAACAGCATGCTTTTGTGGAAAGACACATCCTCTCTCCTGTTGGCTGAAGCCGCCACACACCTGGCTACACAGTTCCCATGTGGTCTTGGGTATCACTTGCTCAGTTATTGGGGTTGCCAACGATAAGCACAGAGTGATGATAACCTGTCCCCCTTTTTTGGGTCCCTCAATGCTGCTCTGAGGGGCTGTTGATTGATTGGCCTTTGTGGGACAGAAATAGCTATGGACAAACATGTTTTTAGTTTTGCACAGTTTGTGCCCTACAAAGCCAGCAAGCGGATATACAGAAACAATGAGGATTACTAAGGCATGTGTGGTATCTCTGGAATTTGCTCCGTCTGTGTTGTTGTAATGCCTCCCTATAAATATGTCAATAGCCAATGAGGTAACACCTGACACCCCCCGCTGCTGGCTGATGTCGACAGACATAGAAATCCACCGCTAATTCTCCTGCCTCTCTGCTTCTATAATTTGTTTATGCACCTGAAGAAACTATCTCTGATACTAATTCTCCAGCAAGTACTTCCATATACCATGGAGTCACGTGGATGGTGTTTGTCCTTAGTCACGAGATTGCTAGTGAGCCACTGTTGTATTATCTTCCAACCCTCACGCATACAACTGCCGGCCCCTCAGTGCACAGGACTACCATTGTCGTTGTTGTAAGAGTCTGGATTCAGGCTCACTGACAGGGAACACAATGTTGTTTAGAGCCTACAGTATGTACTCAGCAGGTGTTTCCTTTGGGTAACTGTCAGATACTAAGAACAGAAGATTAATAGACTGCTAGTCATTGTTCTCAAGAAAAGACAGTGCCAGGCTAAGGTAGACAAGTTTGGCCTGAGCTTGCCGACTCTATAAAATAGCTTTCTAAATGATGGGATTCTTTTTATTGAAGGACAGAAGACTTATGTCTGTTTTCCCCTTGGGAGAGGGATTATAGAACCCCGGAATAGTCCAGTATGACTGCCCTTTTAATCTCTACTCCTCTGCCTGTGGTAGGGAGCTTCAGCATGTAAACCCCAAAGACCTCCATGGGCTGGAAGAGTTATCTGGCAGAGCTATACACACATACACAGACATACACACGCAAGCACGCAGTGGGGCCAAAGAGGTGTCGTTCGACCCATTGCATGTCACAGCCTTGGTTTTCTCTAGGTTTCAATTACATGTCCTCACCTGAGTATATTTATGATGGTTGCAGTTTATAATTCATGCTGCAATTTTCGCTTTGCATATTTCGGTGGCACCTGTCGGCCACGGAGACGTAGCCAGCCGGGGATATTGATTTACTGCAGAGCGGACTGGGGTATCCTGACCTGTAATTGCACGGTAGTTCACTGTACGGACAGACAGAGACAGAAGAGTCCTTATCATGAGAAAAGGATCTATATTAAGCCAATGAAGTGGGCAGAGAAAAGGAGCCTGATGAGGTCGTCTGTCGACAGCTAGCGCTGTGGTGACAGCTGGGAATACCTGCCTGGCGGTCAGCTGCCCGGGGTGCCGGCAGGCGTGAAAACAATACCTTACTCAACTCATGTGATCTTTGGTGAGGGAACTGAGGCCGTTCTCTGGGCTTGATAAGCCCCTCTGACCCTCCAGCCACGCTCTGGTTTAGCCATGGGGAAGGAGAACATCTAAACGTGGGTAACCTCAGAAAACGTTTTTACGTTTTTTTTTTTAAGCAGAAGTGCAGAGCAATGTCCAGAGGGAGAATTAGAGAGCAGGACCAACCAATATCCATGGGGCAAATAGGGTTAAGGACCCTGCTCATGGGCCCAATGGTCATAGAAGATAAGATCTTTATTGATCCCAGGGGGAACTTCTTGTGCATCTGGTTTCTCTGATGGCCATGGTGTTTGAACTCACAACCTACCATACATGGGCAATCGGAACTTGCTAAGCTGTCCATCACCCCATTAGGAGCAGTTTGGAGCAACAAGGTGATGAGCTGGCTCATGCTACAGGGGAATCATGACTGTGCCAAATGCCTGCACAGTAATATTCAGTTTCCCCCTGGGTTCTTATCCATGGCAGTTCAGTAGCCTTCGCAGAAATTGATGAGGGCCATAAAAGTACTTGGTGTTCCTGGAGGAAGAACGATAAACAGAAGGTCTATGTAGGGGCATGGAGATGAGTGTTATTATCCACCCAAGAGTCGCATCATCATCAGGTTTCTGTCTCTGGCTGAGTGGTGGAAGGCGCATGGTGCCAAGCCTCCACTAGGGGGAGCGCAGCTCCATTTGGCAGTCAGTCGCTGTTATCTGCAGTACACTGAGGAAATGGTGTGTTTTGGGAATAGCCCTGTCAGGAAGAAGGCCAGAGGGAGCCCCATCTATTCTGAGTGACGGCACTGGTCTGCAGGGACCATGTTGGAATGCAAAGGGAGGTCTTTGGTCTCTGAGGTTTAGAATTTACTGTGGAAAGGGTTGGCACCGTTTCTGTAACTATCCATCCAATTTTAGCTTTGTTTCACAAGCTGGCCAACCAAATCAGGACTGGGGCAGCTGGATGGTCATATTGCTATTTACCGAACTGGAAACACTGTTGTCACCCTCTCACATTACTCATATGTGATGCATGAAATCAGTTTTTCATATAATAGGCACTTGAATACCAAATATAGGGTACAAAATGCCATATAATCACTACAAATTGTGAAGCATATAAATATAAGAAATATTAGAAATTAAATTAGACATCTCAGTCCATCTTGCAGGTTTGGATATTTATTATTTATTGCAGATTTTGCATTGTGTTGGAATATATTAATACAAGAATTGCTGGCTGTACACTACATTTCATTAAATTCCCACTAACCTTAGTGTAAAAAGTGCTTGCTGTCTTTTGCCATAAGCTAATGTGGACAGAGTTGCTTATTTTGGAACTTTTGCTTAAGTTTTTGACATCCGGAATGCAGGGGAATATTACCAGCCATTTATGTCAATAAGTAGCAAGATTTTTGGCTAATCAAATGCAAATTAATTACCACTTCCTCTGTGAGTTTTAAATTTCTGTTCCATATTAGTAGCTGCATTTTGTTGCCACTCAGCAGATCTGTTAATTAAAGAAATAACTTTAAAGAGATTTGATGTCATAGTTTGATGTTATTGAGATTTGATGTGCATAGTTAGAAGAAATCTCTCTCTCTCTTCCACAGAAACCACCAATGCTCCTCCTGAAGGTGAGTGAAACGTCCCATAATGTACTTTAAAATTGATTTGGTACTGTATGGGCAGAGCTCAGAGCTCAGAGCTCAGACAGCTGTCTAAGGTCCCTAGTGATGGTGTGGCTGGATCTATGCTTAAATGACGTCGGAGATGGAGACACAGCAGATGCATTGCCCAGGATGTGGACAGTTGGAAGATTGACTGGGGCGGAGGAACCTGGCGCGTTAATGGTTGGGTTGATCTTCATAGTGTAGTCATGGATTCACTGTCGTACAGCCCACTAGTTCAATAATTCTGCCTGCCGCAATGTCTGTCACATGTATTGGGTCAGTGCAGAACTTGTATGCCGACACCATACAAGGTCTACCCTTGTCGATCAGCCCCACGTGTCAAATCAGCTTCCCCGTTCCTGTCACGCCGAAACCAGCCTGCTTTTGTGCCGCAATCTGACAGGACGTGTGCCCTCAGACTCTGTGTTTTGCCCCTGTGCTTTGGCGGTGCAGAGTGTCACCACGCTGTGTCTGTCGTGTGTACTCAGAGAATGTTGCCCCAGACAGTACTGACGCCCTGCCCCTCCCTGAGATCTCACTTGAGATTTCTCCCCCAGGTGGGTACCTGCATAGCCTCACCATCCCATTAGCTCATCTGTTACCCCCCATGATACCCATTGGCTTTTGGCTCTCTATTCCATGTCCATCCGCATCCGTCCTTTCATCTTTCTCCTCTGCTGTGTCGCTCGCTTCCATCACATTCCGGCGCCTTAGATATGTCTCTCCCCATCGGCATCTTCTCTATTTATCTGTGTGTTTAATCCACGCTGTTTGTTTCACGGTTGTACTGGCACACTTTGTGGGTGATGTTCGTGTCACGTTTTTGTGTCTGTACACACTCTTTGGGTGGCCAGAAGCCCTCACTGCCTTTAGTGTGTTTACACCCCCGCCTGTCCTTTCTACACAACCTGTCATGGCAGCTGAATGTACTCAGGCAACACGGAAACACACACACACACACACACACACCGACCAGCCTCTAATGATTGCCGGACGGCTGACACACACTAGCCCGATGCCCGTCTCCACGAGCTAATCTGCGGCTCCTTATAGAAACACCCATCTGCATACACATATTTGGATAATTGCGTCACACCGGCCACATGACTACTCATCCTGAACACAGACATGTGATTGAACTGACACACATACAGTTACACAGCTTTGCACTGGCCTTGCTGCCCCCTGGCTACCCGGAAGGAAACATGCTGCGCTGCTGTGGCTTCCTGATGCATGATTTGCATGTGTCTGCACGTGGGAATGAGCTGTGTACTTGGCCACCTTGGACCCCAGCCTCTCTCACGGTGCAGAGCAAGAGCTGTTTTCCGAATTCCGTGCTTAGCAGATGTCTGGGACAGGTGCACAAACAGAAGGCCCCAATTTTTATAAAAGACGCTAAAGCAAATGCCGCTATTTTAAATACATATCGAAATTCAGACTTTTAACAGTGAAATTTCGAAATCGTGCACAGAGCAGGATAATGGAACTGCTTATCAAGGAATCACGGCACTGTAGATATAGAATACTAGACAAATAATTTACTTTACCCTTTCATTAGCCTGTTCTACAATAAACTTCATAAAAAGGCCATTATTATCTTTTGTTGTGACTTGAGAGTGCCTGAGAAAGATTTGGGTCTTATAAATCATGGCTCAACTTTTCAACCTTTCAAATCCAACCATGGTTTTCAGTCTAGTCATTCTATATCTATGCCGACAGCCTAATGCAGTGCAGTGCAATGTGGCTGGATAAGCATTGGCTCCAGTGTTGCATTCACCCAGTGTGTTTGCAATCTGGGTGCTGCACTGAAGGCCCACTGTTTTAGCTGGAGGGCGGGGGGGGGTGCTGTGTGTACTGTACAGAAGTTGCAAACGAGGTACCAGAGCCAGTGGTAGTGGGTGAAGTGAAGGAGCCCATGGAGGGCAAGGTGACGGAGCCCATAGTGGTTGTAGACGTGGGGGTCACGGAGGAGGTACCCTGCATGTCCCCTCCCCCTGGTAAGTACTTAACAGTCTTCAGAGTGTGGTCATGACCTCCATTCACTAGGTGGCGCTGAAAAGCTTTGTAGCAATACTCTCTGGCTCAAGTATTTGATTAAACCCCATTTCATACTGAGAGAACGAGCTAAATATAATGACAGATTGCTAAATGTATGCAGGTTTTCTGTATATACATCATAAGTGCTAAAAGGGTAAGGAGCAGTGGATCAGAGTGAGCTTCACTGCCGACTGGGAGCTGCCAGCTTGATCTCAAGAGTATTTATTAATCATTCAGCTAACAGACACCATTCATGTGCATTTCCAATTTAAGTTTATCTTTCTGTTGTGCTGTTGGAGAGTGCATTTTTTTAATGACCGACATCACTTGACTTTCTGCACAACGCAGATGCTTTTTCTGTTGCCGGCCAATATTAAATACATGCTCATTTTATTTTATGTTTTAGCCCATTGAGTTAGAAATTTAGTGCTTTGAATCCCCCCCAAATTTTTCATCTTTGCCGAAGATTTTCGGAACATTTTCAACAAGTCATAGGCTAACAGAATACAGGCGTGACCCGTTTGCGAGAGAAAGGATTAACACAATGACAGCTCTGTTTAATATGTAAAGGGTCTTTCATCCATGGGTAACTCATTTTGCTCAAGGTAAGTTCAAAGTATTGGTACCGGATGTGGGACATATTTGTGTAAAAATTACTGTGAGAGTAGCGTATGTGTATCGTAACTTGTGTGAATACGGCATGCTAGTCTGGTGCATGTGACCAGGGGCATAGGAACCTAGGAACCAGGGTGGTCAGGGGGAACGCAGGGGGGACGTGTACTCTCCAATTTTTAATTTGGCTTCACCCCCCCCCCCCCGCCACCCAGAAAAAACAGACCTTTGCATTTAAGTTTCTAAGTTGTGTTCCCCAATATCGAACTCCTTCCTATGCCCTTGCCTGTAATGCCTGCCAGCCTCACCCTGCCCAGTGCCGCCAAAGGATATGGAGCAGGAGGATAGCAAGCCAGCCCTCGCGGTGGCCACCCCACCTCCACCTCCCATCCCAGAAGGTCGGAAGCTGGGTGTGACCTTTTGGCTCCGTGCTTGTGTACATGCCCCCCACCCCCAGAGGATTGCCCCTCCTGGAATAGAGAGCCGACAGCTGCCGGCCGGCCCAAATAAAGGGCCCGGCTCGGGTTCTGTTTGCAGCAGCGATGACATCACAGGCGAGCCGTGCATAGTGCTCATCACGGAGCCCTGACGTGTTCCTGGAAAGTTCAGGGACCCGGAGCTGTCACTTGTCAGCGAGCCTCCGCTGACCTTGGGAACGCGATTCTGACATTGTGGCAGAGCTTCATTACCAAAGGAGAAAGCAGCCTCGCCGTTAGTGTTATCTTCAGCTTGTCATCTGCCCTGCCTATTACTCATGTCTTGGATACAGTGGAGATCATTTTGGCCTGTTAGTTTAATATACTGATTACTTTAAGCTTCCATGTTTGCTCTTTGTGGGATAGTGTTAAACGGCACAAGTCAACACGCCGAATTGTGAAGGCGTGTCAGGTGTGCGTAGAGGGTGCACACTGGGGTGCATGTTTCCGTCTCTGCTGCTGGAAACAGACCTCAGGACCTGGGCTCTGATGGAGGATATATCTGTCCATTTCCTCGCCATGGCATCATTCTGATTAACGACTGAGTCTCCATCCATTGGACATGTCACCTGCATTGACGACGGCAGCATCATGTGACATTTCTCAGTTTTTGTTGTACCTTGGCCCATCACGCATGGCCTTTTTCTCGCTTGTCTGCCACAGCACACGCCTGCATCCACCCCCCCCCATGTCACACACACACACACACATCTGTGGCTTCACAGTTCACGCTTCTCTGTGGTGATCACAAATGCATCCATGCCACCCTCCTCTGTGCCACCTACACGTGTGTGGTGTCACACGTATGTACTTCTGTCTCACAGACAAGCGTTTGCTCTCATCATGCCCTCCTTTGTAAACATACGTGTGGTCTTACGTGTCGTGTCTTGTTGCTTGTTCTGCCTCCCTGCCGGTGATGGACATGGGCCTCCGCGATTGGTATACCAATCACACCTTTATTGCAGATAAAGATGAGGATACTGCCATCAGCACCCCATCACCGCCGCCCCCTTCAGGTTGGTAGCTGTAACAACCATGCTTCACCATCCCCCTTCTACCCTAACCATGATAATAAATATAAGGTAGTGCAATAAATATAGAACCAATCCATCTGCTCTGTTTGAGAGTCCGGGACGGCAAGGACATTCAGTGAAGTTTGTAGATCTTCCTACATTCCCTGTTATGGATCTACTCTATTAGGTGTTCAGGGTGTTATTGCCAATATGTTCAAAAACGATAGCAAGTAGCCTCTTCAATATTTGGTACAACTCTACGCACATGACTAAAGTACAAACTCCCATTGACTCTCCTCAGGGACGTGCGGCACCAGTTATAGAGGGTCAATGGGCACTCGCTCATCAATTAGTTTACATTAGTTTACATGCTTTTACTGCATAAAACATTTCTATAACGCACAGCTTCTCAACTAATGTTATGTATGTATACGCATATTACATACATGTATGCTTTTCGTATGTGTGCTACCTTTAAAATGCAATGTGAAAGACTGCTTTCCTACACGCACACAAAGCTTCTTTTATTTGGTCATGAATATATAACTGTATAGATGTGACATGGCGCATCTATCATATATGCAGAAACAATGTATACATGCTTTGTATGTGCAATCTGTGCTAATATATTTCTAAGTAACGTGTACATGTTTGTGCCAATGAAGGTCTATGCCTACCTATAGTAAAGCCATCCTTCATTTCTATTCAACCCATATTTTTAGCACATCTGATATATAGAAAACAATCTTTGAAATTAGCTAAATTGAGTTAGAAATCGTGCTACTTTAAGGATTAATACTAGATGATTTAAAGAGGTAGATGACTTTTTTTTAATTAGCATGTAGCACTTCATTATGTTCATAATTTGTACTTTAGGTAGACACTTTCACTTACATATTCCCCCCTTAAGCCTGCTCATGCATACGGAGGTCTTTTTCACATTCCTATGCTTACCGTTTAGTTGTTCACCTCTCCAATCTCACTGTGCTTCCCTTCACAGAAGATGCCGGTTCACTCAAGAAACTCTCTGTAGACTTTGCTAGTAAGGATGGCTTACTGCTCATTGCAGACGTTCAGTTCTGATGAAGCCCGTAGGTTAGGTTGACATGGAAGAATTGCCTCTTCCATTGGAAACATGTTCTAAGACATGTTTGTTTATATTTTTAAGAATTTACATTGGAATTTAGAAGCCAGATAATTGCTATGAGTAATGGAGTGCAGCTGAAATCTGTAGCCTTAACATTCACATTGAGAGGGACTGTCCTAATGTGTGTTCCACGGTTTCTCACTTAACTGGTTTGTCTTGTCATATGGGGCTGTCTTTGTCTATCCCCTTGCTATGCTTGCTATGCTAACATGTAACACCATTTCATTTATTCATACACTGCCCTTTGAAAGTCTTACATATACAGTCATCTGTTGACTTATGTCCTGTTATGTAATGTCCTGTCGTGTAACGTTCGATCGCATCGTCCCATAACAGCCTTAATAAAGTTTGCCGACAGACATCTGAAGCAGACGTAGTGGATGTTAGCGGACGTATTTTGCAGAGTGTGCAGCCTATGGCTACTGCTGCCACAGTAGAGGTTTAGTTAAATGTGTGTGATATTGTATCCTCTATAATGATAAAGATACGTCCAGACTGATTTGCATTCCCACTTCCAGGACAAAACCCAGACATAAGTCGATGGATACCTGTATTTTGTCACATATAAAATTATTCATTGCAGAACAATATTTACATTTCAATTTATTTAGTAAATGCTATTATCCAAGGTTGTATACAATTTTCTTTTTTGAGGAAACAGGGTCAGCCAGCCGTCGGAGCAACAGTGGGTTAAGGCCTTTGCTCAGAGGCCCAATGGTGACATTTAACTGCTAGCCATGGAATTTGAACCAGCAACCTTCTGATCATAAGCTCAGCATCATAACCCACGAAGCCACACACCACCCCCAAAAAATATACCTGTTTTACTCTGACCATACATGCCTACCTCTCTCTTTTATCATTGTCAGGCCGGGGTCTTGAACACAGGTCCTTGGTATAGCAGGCCAGGCATGAACCACAGAGCTAATTAGGAATTCTTGTGCACGCCTGGCAGATCATTATATAAGTACAGCATTGTCACTATGTTAAGCCCCCAACAGCACAGATGCAGACTGCTAAAGACAGCACTGTGGTGCACTGCTCTAACACTGCACGCTCGTCCCTTTGTGTCCGTCGTCTGCCATGTGCTCACTGCATTGTACTTTCCGTTGCTATTGCGCATAATATTCTGTAAACATCTTTTTATCTTCATTTAGATGATAGCGTTCCTGAGTCAGCTGTGGGGAGGAAGGACTCAGGTAATATTGTATGACGGTAGTCATACCAATAACAGTGACAGCGACAATAATAATCGGAGCGAAAATGCCATAGCAAAGCAATGTCCGATGCCAACCCAGGCGCGTTTTTAATCCGTACCCTTAACATTCATCCTAGTTTCTTAAATGTGGGTTCAGATACTGAATGGGGCTGGTTTGTTAGACTGTGTGGATACTGAGCCTTGAGGGAGAAAAACAGGGACAGGGCTGAGCTGCCACTACATAACAGCAGTGACTTTACTAGGGCAGGGGGCGACCTGTAGGGGGCGATAATCTATCTATAGTCAAGGGAAAGGCTGGAATGCAGACAACTGAAAAATTAAGGAAGATACTGAAAAGGTATGGATAAGATGGATTCACTGCATTTCACTGCAAATGTATGGAACTTTTCCTACAATTTCCAATGAATGGTGTGCTATCAACGGTGAAGGTGGTGAGTGCTTTTCTGTGCTCATGCTCTTTTGGAGTCCTGTTCTGCTTTGCAAAAGAGCTCAATTTAAGTCGGAGAAGGACAAAGGTGACTTTCTGAATGCACAGATACTTCTCTGTGTGTGTACAGATCTACACTAGACTCTCAGTGTGGTGAGGAACTGTGACGTGTGGGTATTTCCATGATTCTTATCGACAAATCAGTGTAAAGAGATGAATCAGTGCTTCATGTGGAGGCAGCCAGATAACTCTTTGGAAGGGGCACTGAAAAGGTGACGGCGCCTCTTTCCTCAATGAGCAGTGTGGTCCCTGGGGGATGGACAGCCTCCAGAAGACTTGGACAAGCAGATTGAGACCCCACCACTCTCTACCTTACTCATTGAGAAGCCACAAAGCAGCTCCATCAACGTGGGTAAGTTCCACAATCACAGTTTGGCCTAGCAGTGATGGTGGGAATCTGGCCCAAACTTTCAACTCTGTAGATTACTTAAATAGAGATATAACTTAAATAGAGATACAAATCTCCTCCCCTCAATGGAGACTGCTGACTTTGCATACTGTCAGGGGGAGATGCCAGTTTCATTGCTAAGGTGGAAGCCAAAGACCTGCTCAGGAAACCCGCTATTAAGTGGTTCAAGGGGAAGTGGATGGACCTGGCCAGCAAGACCGGGAAACACCTGCAGCTGAAGGAGAGCTTTGACCGATTCACCAAGGTACATGAACGCTGACCCTTTTGCATGTGTGGGTTCAGGTAAACAGCACTTGATGTTTCAACAAGGGGTGTTTCTCAGTATGCATACTTGATTGTACTTGTGTTCTTGTGTTCCCGTTTTATGGCATCTTCTATTGCCGAAGACCAGTTCCAATACTCAAGAACAGAAGTACAGAGGATAGTAAAAATCCTATGATGTTGTTCTTGCCCCACCCAAAATATTTTTTGCATCCTCAAAGAACAAGACCAATCTCATGATTCATTTTGCCCTAAGTTCATTCTTGGAAGGCAAGTTAGCAAGACTGGTCTTGCCAAGACCACAAGTACGATCTTTGCGTTCTTGGTATTGAGAAACACCCAAGATATTTCACAGCCCCAGATGAGGGCTGCGTTCTTCAAGGTTACCCATGAACTCCATTGCATCATATCTCCACACTCAAAAGAACTGAAGGTGGCATGGGTCAAATTTGGGCAGCCAGTGACCTCCACAGTAAGACTCAAAAAGCAAAGAATGTATCACTGGGAGAACAAAGACATCCATAACTGCTCAAGAAGTATAATATGGTCAAGGCATAGACCACAGAAGAAATAGCGTCAAGAATCAGAAAGCGCTGTGCCAGGTATACATTAATAGGGCTCTGAGATGAACAAAGCTGCAGGCAGTAACCAAAAATTAAATAATTAATAGGCAGGTTACCTGACATATGTGAGTCTAATGTTACTCCCATGCAGACTTCCTCTAGCAATTGCAGGCAACCGGTCTTAAAAATGTGTAGGCTATACCAAAGGCACAAAACCAAGACCACATACACATCGATATACCAACAACAACAATAATAATGATAATAACCTTTTATTTGTATAGCACCTTTCATGCATACATGTAGCCCAAAGTGCTTTACAGAAAAGATCAGTTTAAGACAAAAAGAGAAAAAGGAAATGAAATGAAATCTAGAAAAGTAAATGAATAATTATCAAAGAGAATAAAATAGAAATAAAGCAACATAAAATATAGACATGAGATATAATGATATTAAACAATATTAAAACAAAAGCAAACATACAATAGGATCCAGTGCATAAACGTGTAACAAGTTGCAATGGATAAGAAGTCCAGTACGATACATAAATGCATAACAAATAGCAGCCTTAAAAATGACAATGAGTAAAGCAGATATACAGGGACTTATGAACCAATAACATGTGTGTTTTAACAGTTAGACATCGTTGTTTAAATGATGTGTGCCTATCGCTTCAAATCTGCTTACTGTTGCATCAGACCTGGCCTCAGAGATGTTTATGACTGGAGGTAATGTGACAGAGGCACAGATATCAATAATTTTAGCTTTAAAAAATGCTGCACATTCATCACATCGTGCTGCAGACATCTCGTTTACTGTCCTAGCTGCTGAGCTAACAAAACTGTGAAAGGTTGAGAAAAGTGGTTTGGGGTTATTGCTGTTTTGAGTAATTATCTTAGAGAAGTATGCCTGGTGAGCCTTGGAGACGGCTCTCTCATAGGCAGAAATGCTCCATTTATGTGTCTCGAAATTGGCTTGTGGTCTGTTTCGCCTCCTCTGCCCTCAGCTTTCCTACAGCTTCTTTTTAGCTGGAGTATATCTGCAGACTTCCATGGGACTGATTGGTTACAGGCCAGTGTTTTAAGCTGTTCCGGAGCTACATTAGCAAGTGCATTTCTCAATGCAAAGTTAAAGTTTAAAACCAAATCATGCACAGATAAGCCAGCTGCTTTCCTGCTTGAAGAGGTTATGAGCTCTGAAAATTGGGATATCACCGCTGAATTTCACATGCTTTTACCAGCTCTTAATGATCTGTTTTCAATAGCTGAACTTATCTCATAAAACACCAAAAAATGGTCTGACATTGTGTACTCCTGAACTGCGTAGTCCTTAGCATTAATGCCACAGGATAAAATGAGATCTGAGGTGTGCCCATGGAGCAGGTCATCTTACCAAAATCCCCTTTGGCGTTAATGCATTGCCCCGTGGTTTCCTGCCAATAAAATTCCCTATTTCCTGTCTTGTTCACCTGTAGATCCACACCTTTGAGATGCACATCATTAAAGCCAAGGCAGACTACTCCGGCAATTACAGATGCGAAGTCACCTACAAGGACAAGTTTGACAGCTGCTCCTTCGACTTGGAAGTTAAAGGTCAGCCGCACTCTGTCTGCCGTAGCTGGATGTACACTCAGTGGCTTTTTATTAGCTACCCCTAAGTAGTACCAGGTAGGACCCTCTTTTGTCTCCAGGACCAGCGTTGATGAGCTGTGTATTTTGGGAAGTCTTTCTGCACACCTCTGTTATACTCGGAGGTGAATATATGGATTCTGGGGGCCCTAGGCGAAAAAAATCCAAGGGTCCCTCCCACTCACCCTCTCCTGTTATGGAAAAATTCATTACCGTTATTTTAGCGTGAATTCTAAATTAACAGTATAATAAACCAAATTTAATAAACAGAAATCCTTCATTTTTACTTTTGCAGAAAATGCAATACACAGATAAAGCAGATATGTCGCTGCAATGTCCTATGTAATCAGCCGCCCTCGGGGGCCCCCCTTCCAGCCTGGGACCCCCGGGCGATTGCCTGCCTCACCTGTCCTATAGCTGCACCTCTGGTTATACTGAGCTGTCATTTCTGTCAGTTTTGACCTTCCTGTGTGCTTTAGGGAGGCCGTTCTCCTACAGCCTCTCTCATTACAAGGTGTTTTCAGAAACAGAACTGCTATTGTGAATAGATTTTTTAAAGTGTAGCATCATTCCCGGTGAAGTCCCGACATTGTAGCACATTAAAATCGCAGGAGGGTTTCTGTTTCTGACACACTGTAACCGGCAACAGCACCATGTTTAAAATGAGTTAATCACGTGTCTCAGCCATTGTAATCCTTAGCCACCCAGAGACTGTACCTGACCTTGCCTGCGTGCTGTAAATATTCAGTTGCAGCCATGTGATTTGCTGCTTGTAGGGGCGGCATGTTTGCATTAATGCACAGGAATTCCGAATAAGGTGGCCACTGAGTGCACGTTAGTAGACACATTTTGTTCTGTGATTTGCTGTCTTTCAGATGTTCCAGAAGCTGCTCAAAGTATCGACATCCGCTCCGCTTTTAAAAGGAGGTAACACAGTGCTCATCAGGGCCGTAGTGACTATCCTAGATAACTACACTGTTATCAATGATACTGAACTGGCACTGCAGCCTATTACAGCATTTTATTCTATATACAAGTGAAGAATAGTGACATTATGATCCTGAAACCTTAGTGGATTAGTGTTGGCCCTATTTATCCTTCGCATACGCTAGCGGCCAAACATGTGAAATGGCTTCCAGTTTTTGGAGATCGCAGAACCTTATTCAGCCGTTGCTCCACTTACTTATTTAATCGTCCAATATATGATTTTACAAATCTCTAAAAATTGGAAGTGTTTCCTCAATTTAGGCCAGTAGTTTATTTGTGAGACGTAGATTCTTAGGTTTACACGTCGTAGCACCTTTGACTGTAGAGAACGTGAAATATACTCTATGGCCCGTTGAAGTGGACGACATGGGGAAAAACGGCTGCACGCTCCATCTTATGAAGGCTAACGCTGATGAAGCACGGCACATGTGCAATCAACAGCTGGGAGAGACAAGTGTCCTGATGGTTGGGTATGGACAGGCATGGCAGACCATGGCACTTACCGCGGCAAACCATAGTGGGTATGGTTTGGCCAAATGCCTGATTGCCGTCAGCCTTCACAGTGATTATACCTTCATAAGGGGGAATTCACGCGGTGAGTCAACCAAGCTGACACACCAACCAATAGGGGAGACTCCCATTCAACGATGCGTCAAAAAGCAATGCAAGCGTCCCAGACTGCACATGGCGTTCTCCTTACATGGCCTGGTGGAGGCACCGTCAAGAGAACGTCGTCATGTGTATCGCCCCCAGTTTCCTCCTTATACAAACCGCTTCGCTGGGAGTCTCAGAGTTACCGTGCAAACGGCAGCGTTTTTGTATAAGGCCCAAGTATGCGTTAGCTTGCGCCTAATGCATAGATCTCATTATCCGCCGCTGCTCTGCATTGTCCTTTTACGCATTGTTCTTGTGGTGCTCGTGTCTGTGGTATTTATTAATTTTTCCTTGTTAACAACAGCACTGATGGGCAAGAAGACGCAGGAGAGCTTGACTTTAGTGGCCTCCTTAAACATAGGTGAGAATAACAGCCCACCTCCTGGCAGCTGGAGGCCAGTCCTACCAGCGCCTCACTGGCTCATTGAAGGTCTTCACCTGCTCTTACTTCCTGTTTAATTCCTTTGCTTGAACACTTAGTTTTTCAGGCCAATCATGAACCACTTTTATCCTTCAAAATTTTGTCATAAGGTGTCATACTAAACAGAAGATATTCACAAGTGTTCTATTTTATTTTCTATAGTATATGAAGCTTCTATACTTAAGCTATTTAGTTTAACAATGTACAGTAAATAGTACAACTTAAACCTCAAATATATAGTCCAGCTCTTTATTTTTGCTGGGGAAACACAACGGATGATTGCATTTTGAGCTGTCATTTATTTGTATGAAATATAAATATTTCATTCAGTTGGACTTATACATTGACACCAAAATGTTATGATTCCATTCCCACTGGTCCTCATAAAAGTCACATTTATTTGGACTTATCTTTTCTTTTTCTCCTACGCATTCAGAAACAGCAGGTTAGTAGAATGAATAAGTAATTAAAAATAGACCTTAACACTGGTAAGTAGCATAAGCCTGTAGTCTCACCAGCATGGACTGTAGCCCCTGTAGACATCCTGGGCAAGCAAGCTTGTTGGCCCAAAGTAGCCCGGTAACACTTCATTGGGAGGCAGTATTTACACATCCTGCAGTGGCCGGGAGCAAACTTGGGAAGGGGCTTTGCCTTACAGGTGTAGGGCACTAAGGAACCCGCATTCCTGGTGATTGTATGTCACTCTGTGCCGTGCGGCCTGGATTGCGACATCCCACAACCGTTTGTGTCCCGCTGATGAGCAAGATTGTAAATGCTGCTGCAAAATAGTGTTACCGCTACATTGTTCTTACGTTCCAATACATATATATACACGTATATGTGCTGTATATGGTGTATTTATTATAGTGTGGATGTCAAACTTCTTAATAACTGCCTGAACACAAATGGGAATCATGAGACCAAATAAAAAAAATGGAAATGCATTTTTCATGTGCTTTTGCCTCAAAACTTTCGGACATTGGGAAATGTCTCAGAAAGGAAGGATTGGTGGAGTGACTGAAAAATGAAATCACCCACTAACCAGACCCTTGATCATTAATGTTGCTCATTAACATCTTTGCTAACACATTGCTAACGTTTACAGACAACTGCCCTGTTAGGCTCTTCCCCAATGGCCTTCAGGGTGCTGTCATGTCAAGACAATCCATTTAGCATCATTGATGGTACTTGAATCATTTCAGGCAGAGAGCAGACAAAGGGATGGACAGCTGGCCAGTAGTATTTCCCCTGAGCCACATCCACTGCGAATCATATTCACCTCAATTCCATGTCCATCTCCCTGCCACCACCAGTATCCCAGCATGCTTTGCCCAGAAGCTACTCCTGCAAAACATTAGAGCTGCCCATTGATTGCACATTCATGGTTCATTTTAAATAAAGAAAAATGTCATTTTATAAATTTAGAAGCTATATTGCTGTTAAAGGCTTTTGGCAGTTAATTTCATCAGCTTATTAATGGGTTCAACCCCATATACGTTATTTATATTTTACGTGTCAGGAAAAAGAAAACAGCATTGCCGTTCATCAGCTTAGCCCCGGAAACTGCAAACGCAGCCACAGCTAACACTTGCCCCTGTCATGGACACCCCCACTTCCTCTCCAATCTCCAAGCCAGTCACATGACCACAGCTGCAGGCACAGAGAGTATCGGAATCCCCCTCCCTTCGTGCGATCTGTTCTGAGGAACTCCAGGGAGCACAGGTGTATGGTGTCAGGTTGTCACATTGTTACAGTTGCGGATCAGGTAAAGATGATGTAGGCCATGTGACAGACATGTTGTACTGTAGACATCCACTCCTCAACAAGCCCAATTCGCAGTACAATCTCATTTCCAGATTCTCAGCCTGGCAGATATATACCATGCAGTACACCCAGATACCCCTTCTGTTCTGGAGTTTATCACCCCTTGCCTCTGGCCCTGGCCTCCAGAGAGAAGTTCCTCAGAATACATTGCAAGCTCTGCCTATCAAGTCCCACGCTAACACCTGTCATTCTACGCCATGATGTCTGGTGCCCAGGGAACCCAAGCAAGAGGAGGTGCCGGAGGTCGATGTGTGGGAGATATTGAAAGGTGCCCGACCTGACGAGTATGAGAAGATCGCCTTCATGTATGGAATCACAGACCTGCGCGGCCTGCTCAAGAGGCTGAAGAAGACCAAGAAGGAGGAGAAGAAGAGCGAAGGTAAAGATCCAGGCCCCGAAAGCTATTCGGTTTCATTTGCTTTAAGAGATATGGCACAGAAAATGCAAGGAATGTTATCCCTGTTTTTTGAAGCTTTTGCCAAGAAGCTCGAGCCTGCATATCAGGCAGACAAGGGTGGGAAAATCCGGCTTGTGGTGGAACTGGCCGACCCAACCGTGGAGCTGAAGTGGTACAAGAATGGACAGGAGATCCGCCCTACTCCAAAGTAGGTGATGTTCTCCTCTCTGGTACCTTTGGTTCGCACTGCGAATTTTCTCCTTCCAGCTTCCTACCAATGAATGGCATGAGGGGGGAAATGTCCCCACAGAATGTGCTTCTTTTGGGGTCTGTTCCTCTCTGTCATCTTCTTCCTTATTGATCATTTGTTTGCCTCCAGACCACATTTGTGAAAGAACTTTCATGATCTTTCATAATCCAGCTAATGCACATACAAGCTCTCTCACAGCTGCACTAGTATGGTGAGCAAAGGTTATTAGCCAACAATATGTTTTCAATTGGTAAGTGACTGGGTAGGGGGTTTTCTGGGGGCAGTCAGCTTTCAGTTGGGGCCAGTGCCCCTATTGCCCCTCCCCTGTGTAATCCCCCGATTGTGATGTTACCGAGCTGTGAGAAGGAAGCTGAGTTGCATTTGAGGGTAAATGTGATGTACATTGTGGGGGGTCCTTTTCATAACGGCAGTGTAAAATCCAGCACCTCCCCACATGCATCTAACCTAGATTTTGACTACAGTTTTGATAAAATACTCTTTTTGATCCTCATATATCTTTAATTGATATCCTGCCAGTCCTCAGATTACAAAGGTCCCACCTCGTCCTTAGGAATAGATTACCATAAAACCTACTACATATATTATATGAAAAATTTGGGTTAAATATGACGAACTTAATGAATATAAGAAACGCACACACTACCTTGTTAGCTCATGAAAACATTGGGTTGCTTCAGTGCCTCATTGGCTTGAGGTACAGCACAGTATCATACATAGTTACATTTATTATTATGGTTTATTATTATGTATTGCATTATTTTTCCAATACCTACAAATTTAACAGATCTCGTTCATGACCGGGGGACTGCCTGTATAAGGTTTATTTATTAAGATTAATTATTCATACAGTCACAGATAGTTCCAAATACTTCCCAAAAGTCTCTCCCTCCTAAAAGTGTTAAAACAGAAGTTAATGCCCAGCTGCTGGCCTAGATTCATTTAAGCTGACACAAACTAAGCAGCATTCTCTCTAGCCAAAGCAGATAGACAACATTGAAATTGTGACTTTTTACATCAGCCAATAACTGTCAGGATTTTATTTTGAAGTATCCAGCCAGAGTCACAGCTGCACAAATCTGAAGGCATCTGAGGCTGTTGCTCCTTTGCTGGTCCTGGTCTTTGAGGGCACTTGTCTCCAGATCGCTGCTTTTGATGGTTCAGCCCCTTGGTCTCTTTCTTCTTATGGTCATTAATGGTTTATCCAGTTCCCTCTAGACATGACGTCTCTTTGTCTTTCTGTGCTGTTGTCTGTCATGTGCTGCCACGGCATTCCTTCCTGTCTGCCATAACGTCCCTTTCCTGCAAACCCTTTGATGCCACGCCAAACTGCTGCCATCCCCCAAGCCAAAGGAAGTAAGTCTGCACTTCAGATCTGCATTCATAGCAACACTGACTCATTTTGACCCCAATTGCTGTGGAAATATCTGCTTGTCTGTGACCAAAATTATGGCATACTTTTGAGACTTTCTTTGTAGTGAGATCTCTAAGGATGCCCGTGAAAACTAAGTTGTCTTCTTTTCTGTGAAGAACTATCAGTTTTCTGAGAGCCTGGGAGGCACTTATTGGAGCAGGATACTGATGACAAGTTCCATTCCACAGATTTATCTTTGAGCACAAGGGCACCCAACGGATCATGGTCATCAACAACTGTACCATGAATGATGATGCTGCCTATTCCGTTTGTGCTGGTGTTGAGAAGTGCAGCACTGAGCTGTTTGTCAAAGGTACTTCTCTATTGCACTATATATTTGTCGATATTGTTCACAGACATTGATACACACATATCGTTTCTGCCTGATGAAAAACACATATCTCCAAAAATCCATTATTTCAGGAGTTTGAAAGAATGCATTTTTTTCAGAAACTGCGTTACAAAACAAACCTAAGACAATGTAACGAAACCACAGCAAAACAAAACGTAACAAAACCACAAACAGAAACCCGTCTTTACACAGCAGTCAGTGAATGAATTAATATTTTAAATGGACTTACCTGGAATACTGTCAGTGAGGCTAATATGTCAGTGTCAAGAATATACAAACTAATCTCGCTATATATTCAAAGGCAACAATGATGCTAGCTAGCTATCAAAGTTAAGTTGTTAAAAGTAACGATATAAAGTAATCCATACAAACAGTATGAGCATCATGAGTACATAATGACTTGTACAAACATAGTACTTAATACTAATACTAATGAAATCTTTTCAAGATGGTCAATTAGACGGTCAATGTGTGTGCATGTGTGTAGAATATATATATATATATATATAGAGAGAGAGAGAGAAAGAGAGAGAGTCACATTACGGAAATGTGTTGATGTGTTAATGTGTTGACATGACCTGTGGCTTTCACATTACCTTGTCAGAATTGCCGGTGAACATTGTCAAAGAGCTTGAGAATGTAAATACCACAGTGAATGAGAGGATCGAGCTGGAGTGCGAGGTGTCTGAGGAGGGAGCCCAAGTCAAATGGTGTGTCTTCCTCGCCTTTGTCCCAGAGTCATCAATGACAGCCAAGTTGGCTAAACTGACTTATAGTAGAAGTGTTTCTCATGAGAATATAGTGGCTAAGAATCCACTTCCTGTGTGCTGAGCCATAGTCCTGTCTCCCAGGCTGAAAAATGGCGTGGAAGTGCCAACGGGTGCTCGTTCTCGCTACCGGATCAAGTGCGAGGGAACCAGGCACCTGTTGATCATTGACGATGCCAGCAGGGAGGACACGGGCACCTACTCCCTGATGGCCACTGGGGGCACTTCTCAGGCCAAAATCAAAGTTGACTGTATGTATTGCTACCTACCTACCTATCTCTCTATGTCTCTCTTTCTTTTTTCATCACTCTCTTACAACCATATTTTGGCCCAAATCACCTGAAGGTTCTTCCCATTCTTTCAGAGTCACTCGAAGGTTGCTTATTCCTTTCTGTCCCTCCCCAGTGAAACCCCTGAAGATTATACAAGACCTGAGTGACATAACGATTCGCCTGGGCCAACCACTGAAATTGCACTGCGAGATCTCCCCGGGAAATGTACCCGGCCGCTGGTACCGCAACGGGCAGGCAATCCAGGCCATTGAACGCATCAACATCTTGCAAAGAGCCAGGTACATCCCACAAACTTTGTAGCCATTGCCAAGAAGCAACACCCATTTAATTAAAGCTTTTATTGGGCATCTTCAGGGCGGCACGGTGGTGCAGTGGGTAGCACTGTCGCCTCACACCTCTGGGAACAGGGTTCGAATCCGGCCCAGTTCCATGTGTGTGGAGTTTGCATGTTCTCCCCGTGCCGTTGTGGGGTTTCCTCCGG
>JAODKK010000001.1:10140553-10152828 GCA_026774405.1 Petrocephalus microphthalmus | reverse complement strand
GCGTATAAGACGACCCCCCACTTAGGAGCAGAAATTTATGGTGTGAAAAGTCGTCTTATACGCCGGAAAATACGGTACGTTTTAATTGTGTATGTTTGGTACTTAAATACTTTTTGACCACTGGTGTCACATATGTGTATGTAACGGTGTAGATATGCCTGATGGTACTCTTCGTGTGACGTATCGGATCGCTGCCTGATGAGTGATCGAGTTCTGACTTCCACTTGGGACCATCAAATGGTGCGCCTTGTTTTAACCAGAGTACAAAGGGATGGTGTGTGAATCGAGGACTGTGTGTTTCGAATTTTTGCTACCTTTTAATAATTCAAAAAACAAGTGCTCCGTTGTAAAATAAACTAACACGTGTGGACTAAATGCTGTAAAGAGCCATGCTTGCAATAATTTATAGTCACGATGAGGTCATGGGCTTTTTGTGACTGTCTCAGATGCCAGCGGGGATCAGTGAGGTAGACACCCCCCGCTTTTTCAGCATCGTGAAATGAGCTACTGCATTTTAGAGGGAGCCTGCCCGCCTGTCCGATGCAGTTGTGTAACGGCAGCTATCAACACGTGTAGTGAAGCGCGAACAATAAAAGCGTGTGGCTTGTGTTATGCCGTTTAGCGCGTCCGCGGGGGTAGGGAGGCGAGCAGCTCCAGTCTGACTGTAGTAACATCTGTCGTATCACCGATGTAGGAGGATGGATTCTCCCTCGTGATGGTCAACCCTCAGAACAACAAGGATTGAAGAGTTTTGCACATGGTGACCATCTGCTGTTGCTGTGGAGGGGGAAGGCAACGGTGGGGGGCGTGGTGGCCCACGAGGGCTTGGGGGAGGGGGGGAGGCACACGGTGGCTCCTGCCGACCTCACCTCCATCCCTTTGACCCCGCAATCGCACCCCGAAACCGACCGGGACCCGAAGGACCTGGCGCTGTTACTTCTGCATATGGCACATTTTATTTTTTTTTTATCATCATTATTATTTTTCTTTTTTTTTCCACAGAAAACCTTCTGTTGTGTGATTTTGTTGTTCATACCCAGTTTTGGTCTGGTCAGGTAGATCACGATGCTGAGTCTCCTGCATTCCATTCCCCAAAGCTCTGTTCTGATTGGCCATAAAGAAGCAATCGTTCCGTGTCAGTTTCTCCAAATCCTACGCTCACATGCAAATTGTGGCATTTTTCTGACCCTTGTTGTGAGATGGGGACAGACATTGGGGCTAGTATTTTTGTTACAGTGCTGGACTTATTAAACATTGTTTTTTTTTCTTCTTTACCCCACCTACATATATTTCTTTGCCGTCCTAAAGCCCTTTCGGGACCCTGCCTTGATCAGTCACGTCTGCCTCTGCTGCAGATGAAAAGGGGGGCGGTCTGCTTTTCTCCCTCATGCATGGTTTTGCTGGCTACAGTGTCCTGTGCAAAGCTTGTGCAGATCTTAGTGTCAAAGGACACTAAAAGTATCTCTCATTTAAGCCAAAGCAACACTGATCAGTTGTCAAAACACAGGTCCACACCTTGGATGGTGCCGTATCTTCGTTTGTGTAATTTATGTATTTAAATTCACTGTAGATTCCACAGCTGCGTTCACCTGAACATCAACATCCTTTTGCTTGGCCACTATCTACTCTGGGTACCTAAAATACTCAACAATCATAAATGTATATAGAATGTTTAAATAGATATTACTTTGGATTTTTTGACTGAATACTGTTAGGACGAGTCTGGCTGCATATCCCTCAGTCACGCAATCAGCTGCTTGTAGCTCATGCACCACAGGAGTACATGTAATACCTGCCCTGATATTTCTTTTATTTTATTCTTTTTTGCAGGGCCATTTGTTTTAATCGGCACATTTCTGCAAATTGGAATACAGATAATTTACCCCCCCAAGTGTTTAAAAAATATATATGTGACTGAGCCTGTTGTCACTATTTTCTAATATAAAAATATCAATAGTATCATGCTGGATTTCTTTCATATATAAAAATATTTGTGACTAGGACAGTTCTATCAGAGAGACAGCTGATTGTGACCACAACGTCAGGCATTTCGTCAAAAAATGTATGCGTGCTGTGGCCCCACACAGTTTACTGATGCTGGGCTTGGTGATTGGATGGTGGTTAACGACACACAGCTTGGGGCCTGCCAAAAATACTCTTCCCCCTTTTCCACTATGGTTACAGCTTTTTCCCAAGATGGCCACACTGTCGACATGCATGCAGAGGCTCTGTGTGTGTGGTTTTTTCTTTTTCTTTTTACACAAATGGGTTGGTGTTTAGCACTGTGATGGCCGTGTTCTGTAAAGCACTTCAGCATCCAAACCGACTCTCCAGCAGCTTTTAACAGGCATGGCTTTTCAAAGAAAGATACCAGATGGTCCTCTTCAAAAATTTCACCACACAGATGTTTGATATACTCACTGAAGGTGTCATAGTGTTTTCCAACTTTGAACATTTCGAGGTAATATAGCCAAAACTCATTTTGCTTTCAATTTTAAACTTTGTACCTTATGTCACAAACTTATAAATATACCCTAGAGTTAAATTAAACAACTTAGGCTCCATTGGGAAATAAACTTTCAGCACCTGTTAGGCTTAGCAATAGCCAATTATCATGAAACCTAATGTGCCATGGGTGGGCAAGCTTATCCAGAAAGGGCCGCTGTGTATGCGGGTTTTCGCTGCAACTCCTTAATTAGGTTACTAATTAGAGGCCTGATTGGCAGGCGACTCCTCACACCTGGGTTTGCACAGCTGACCTAAAGGTTATCCTAAAAACCTGCATACACACTGGCCCATTGCGGATAAGATTGCCCACCCCTGCAATATGCTGACCTCTAACACACAATACTAAAAGGTAAAACTTGGTAGGTACTAACCACCAAGGGGCACTATAGTGTTCAACCGTGAATGTGCTTCTCTCACTGAATTTAATAATGTATCCTTAACTCCCAATTTCTTCAGGGACTGTCTAAATAACATGACCCTAAATAAATAACATGTTAATGGAATTGACAATCATGTGACAGGAACACTGCGATGGTTCTGAAACAGTTTAATTTGGCATCACATTTAAGGATTCACACTGGCAGAAAGGCAGGGCTCAGGGAGCCCCCAGCTGTGCGTGCAAAGCAAAAGGAAATTGGTAAGATGGGTGAGACTGCCTTGCGAATGCATGCAGGAGCACAGCACGGGTGATGCCATGTGTGCATGTGCTGGAGGAGAGGAAGATGGTAGGAGCACAAAAATTAAGACTTCAGATGCACCAAATCGTTACGTTCGACATCACCGAGGAAAAATTACATGCAGATAACATCTGAATTTCAGACACTGGAGGTACTGCTCATCTCCCACACACATGTAAGACACATGGCTCTCTCGAGATTGGAGATCAGACTTGTTACATTCATGATTAAAAATACATATAAAAAAATCTTCAAGTGAGACACGGCCTCTCTTGTGCAAAATCAGTCTGGCATGACTTTAAAAGGGCAACATGACACAAACATAACATGAGGACAAAGCCGTGAATTATGGGAATTAACAGGAAACTCGCCTCATTCAAACATCCCCAAAAAGGCACTTGAAGTGGAAAAATGCATTTCGTTAAACTGGACCTTCTTATCACTTCGCTTCCCACTAGGTTAACCAGCTAACCTTTTTCCCCCAGAGGTCTTTCTCGCCCAGAACACGGCAACAATCCATAACTTCTTATGTCCAAACTCACTTTTCCTAGACAGACGTACATGATGCATCATTGGCCCAGACATCCTTTGACTATGGGTACCTGCCTCTCCAACACAATCTATGACCCCCTCCACCCCAAGCCCCATCCAAAAACTCAACAACCAATGTCCCCCACCCACCAAATAGCCGCCAACTGGATCATCCCGCCACAAGGAGAGATGCCCAGCTAGGCACAGTCACTCCAGTCCAAAGGCGACATGCAGACTTGCACCATCAGAAACTTCTGAGTTCCACAAAAGCTCCCTCAGACACTTCCTCTTCCTCCCCACTTTCTGCTTTTTAAGCCTGAAGATGAGGCAGGGAGGGGGTACAGGAATCGCCTTCCTTTTCACACTCGTTCAGGGTTGATGTCCCTGTTGGCCCTTCGTCGCGGAAACAGCCTGCGTTTCAGGAGAATGAGCTGGGAAGTGACAGGGAACAGATCGGTCAGGCGAGTTGAAACCGTTAGACGAAATAATAACAATGAGGCATGATCATGCGGTAGGGACACTGAACCAGGACTGATGTCAGTGTGCGGGTGTTTGTGACATAACATTTCAGAGAAGTTTTGTTAAGGCCTTGCTTTCAGCCTCAAGTCTGTGAAGACTCCTGAACGAGTACACCCAGCACAAATACACACCCTGGCCCCCACACACACACACACACACACACACACACACACACACACACACACATAAACAGACATAAACAAAGACACACACATAAAAACACACAGACTCATTCTGTACCTATCTACATGGGCACCTTCCATTAATTTCTATGGGAAAAACCCTAATCCCAATCACGACACCCTTAACCCCAACCCAGCCCTAACCTTAACCATAAGTAACCAACCAAAATACAAGACTTTTGGCAGTTTTTTGATTGCATTCACAGATGGGGCCCCCAAATGGGGACCTGAAAATATGTCCCCAAAAGCACAGACATTTCAGGTTTTACCACACTTTGGGGATATTTTGGTGCCCAAATGTGATCTATGCAAACCCATACACACAATCACACACGCATGTACATTCTCAGCAAAAATATAAATGCATATTTACCTGTTCTGCGAAGAAAGAAATCACGGTGAAGACAACTAGGGTAACCAGTACACAATGCGTCCAGAACTTCAGCTTATCTCGATACAAGCGCCTGCAACACAGATATGCAGAGATATAACAGTGTGTCATCTTGCTGGTTGGGGAAAACCATTCTTCCAACTGGTTACTGCAGTGGTAACAAGATGTGCTTAAGACAGATACTCAGCAGCCTTTTTATGCAGTTCCCCTATGTCGCGCCAGATAGGAGCCACTTTGGTCTCCAGAACCAGGGTTGACGAGCTCTGTATTCGGGGAAGTCTTTCTGCAGACCACTGTTGTATTGAGCTGTTATTTTTGCACTTGTGAACTTGCTGTTAGCTTTAAAGAGTCAGGCCATGTTCCTCTGGCCTCTGTAATTAACGAGGCATTTTTACTGCTAATGACTGGATGTTTTTGCTTATTGCACTATTCTTTGTAAACAAGACATTGTCCCATACTGACATTCCAACAGAGCAGCTGTTTCTGATGTGCTTCAAGCACCATATGTGGTTCTACCAAATCTCAAAACGCATCTCAGCCATTCAGTGTCTGAACCTCTTTACCCTGTCTGCACGTCGTATATTTTCAGTTGCAGCCAAATGATCCTCTCTTTGGAGAAGCAGCTATTTTTGTTAAAGAACAGGTGTACCCAATAAACAGGCCTAGGCTGCTTTTCCAGAGCACCACCTGTACTTTTGGTACGGTACTTTTGAGTACCAGGACCACAAATTCCAGTATCTAAAGTGCCAAACCTTGGCTGGGGTAATTTGTTCTTGTACTTCAGTACTTTGGGGTGGGACTTGCAAATGCTTTCTTTGTCGACAGGTTATGCAAATAGTCTGCCTCTACAATACAGCCGCCATCTTGAAAAAAGTTACAAACTCAGAAAACTACATGCAATGTTGGTATTAAGATCACCCATCGCCCAGCACTATGATATACTACAGCAATTTCTCAGCGCAAATTCAGTATGAAATACTTGTTGCCTTGTGTTGCGATGTCATTTAGTGATGACATCAGTTTTTACGCCAATGGAACCAACCACCAATCCAAACACCTTAAAGTACCATAGTACAGTGTCTGGTGCAGTGGAAAAGGGACAAAACATCTGTGCTACACCCACAGTGGATCACTAGCAAAGAATGCAAACCATCCAAGTTTGGCCTGATTATTGTTTATATTTATATACCCCCCATACATTTTGCAGTGATCACAGATCAGTGACCTTGTTTATATGGTACCCACTAAAGTGGGCACTAAGTATATACGCTTTTCGTAAGAGGGGCCGATGAGCTTAATCAGCTTGTATATAAACAGACTCTGTGTTCTTCCCTCCCTGAATGATTTTCACCATCTGACTGGACAGCCTCATGAATTTCGGAGAGAGCTTTAGCAGAACAGCTCACCACCCCCTCCATCTCACCAGTGGTTCAGACCCTTCTCAGTCACTCAGGCATGGACAGGATTAGACCATTATTCATGCTGTTATAGAGGAGGAGGACATTACTTAAAAGGCCTGATAAAACTAAAAGAGGTGATTTGAAGATATGCAGACACAGGCACGCCCAGGAGTGCAGTACAATGCGTACGGATCAGTGAAGACATGCAGGGGACAGTGCCACAAACGCTGGGGGAAGTCAACCACCAACTGCTGACACACTATCATTCATGCAAATAGATAGACACACACACACACGGCCACGTTCCATGCAGGGCACAGCGAGCGGATGTGTGTCTAGGGACTGCCTGCCCACTGCCACCCAAGTAGGACCACCTCCAGGGGCTCTTCCATGAAATGGACCCCAGAATGTTCATCCACGATGCAAAACAATGGCATCACCCTAACAAAAAAAAGGTACTGCTTTCAAAATAGCCCCGACTAACCCTTAAAAAGGCTTAATGCCACTTACCCACCAAACAGGTCAGAGCTACTAAACCACTAACCAGGATGACCACTGAACCTCTTGGCTTAAAAACCTAAGTTCTATTAATAAAATAGGTAAATTGTGAAGTAAATGAGCAATTAATGCAACATAATTCACTAGATCAATTATTTAAATTTCTTGAAAAATCTATCCTGTAAAACACCCACTGAGGGAATAAGTCACTTATGCTAGGCAGTGAGCAATCACGTAAATAACGCATAAGTGACGGGTGAGCGGCGGAATGGAAATTTATAATTCAGGCTAACTGTTCTGACTGCCTACCAGTGCTTTCTGCAGTTACTGAACACTTTTCTGTCCTTGGGTCTTACCATTCCTGGAGCTCCCCCATGTGGAGGAATCGGTTACGGTACTCTCTGGGCAACTCAAACTGAGAAGGAATGGGGAACATGGACTCGTAGAAGTCCCGAAGCACTGCCTTCACCGTAGGGGCGTCCTTATGGCTGTGGTCAATGTTATCATTGAGACAGATGAACTTCCTGTAGGGTACACAAGCAGCACTTTCATACAACTGTAGGGCCTACAGAAGACGCTTTTGAAACAGACGTGGCAAAGGACACCTGATCCAGCGAGAAAAGCTCCCTCGCCCACTCACCTGGGGTTCTTCCTAATGTCATCCAGCTGGCCCACCACATGGGAAACATTAGTGCGAACCATCTTGAAGGCAATCTCCTCCTCCCCCATGATCTCAAACCTGCTCGAGGAAGTGAAAGATGAGGGCAGTGAACTACATAACCACATTCAACCCGGAAAGGCAACATTCCATTCAGACCACATTTTTAAAGGGGGGCATCAAACAAAAAAATATAATGAAAAATAAATGATTTGGATAGTTGAATAACTGATCCATCCATCAATCCTCTATTCACCTATCTTGGTCGAGGTTATATTGACATAATTGAACTACTTACTTGTATTTGTTTTGGTCTCTGAAGGCCTTGTGAATGCGGTCTATGATGGGCTTGCAGTTGACAACCAGACCTTTAGTGACTGGAGGCTGTGGATGTACATTTCATTCTCAGCCACTCTTTACATCTCCAACTTGACCTATATGCACCCAGTACTGTCCCGATAGCTTTGTAGATGAACCTCTTAGATGTATAATACAAAATTCACATAGTACCTCGCTATATGGAGCAGAAAGTATGCAAGTGCAAGGGTCTTAGCTCCTCATGGGATACTCACCATGCTGGGGTCATAGTAGGCTTCCTGGGTAGGGCTGATCACGTGGAGCTGTGTGACATTCGTAGGCAGAATTTTGGAGCAGTTAATCAGCATTTGCTCCAGACCTGTTAGGTCCTGCCCAAAAGAGAAGACAGTGACACTCCCAAATGCTTCAATCTGCTCATTACATACCCAAGCAGAACAGAGCAGCTATCACATGTACAGAACAGCGAACGCACCAACCCAGTCGCTGAAGCACTGAATTAAGGGCAGGAAAGTCTTCCCCACCTGCTCGGTGTTTCTGACCCGGGCTCCGGAGCCTACCTGCAGGCTCAGCGGCAGGTCATGGATCCGCGTAGCAAGTGTGCGAATCTCTCGGTCGGAGAGGATGCCGGAGTGGTCTGTATCGATCTCGTCAAAGACCTGGGAGACACTGCGCTCCTGGAGGGCGCTCATCAGGTAGTAGAAGTAGGAGAAGGCGAACTGCATGTCCTCCGAGTGGCGCACTTTGTGAGATGAGGTCTTGTCAAACTCACTAGGGAACCTAAGTGTCAAAGATGCTGACTTATTATTAAAGAGCAACAGTTGTGAATTATGGTCACCATACTTTTAATGACCATTGCTGGTACAGGTTTAGTTTTCAGTGTGCTATGGCAGCCCGGGGCCTCTAACGGATGCTGCTTACATGTCCTGCAGCTCTTGCATGATGACACGGTCGATCATGTGAGGCATGTGAGCCGGCACTTTGCGCGACGTGAAGCCGAACTGGCCGTTGAGCAACCTGTTGACGTAGCGCAGCGAGTCAGCGAAGGTATCCCGCAGCCTCCGGCCAGCAGCGGCGCCATCAGTACGGTAAGCCAGCTTCCGCTCTAACTGCCTCGCCAGCTGCTCGCCCTCCTGCAGAAGGTTAACAGGACACTGAGCTGACTTACGGCGTACAGCACGCAGGACAGCAGAAATCCTCCTAAGGTACGCTTCCCACCTCTAGCAGGTCGTGGAAGTACTTCCTCCTCTCCCAGGGAAGGAAACCTCGATCAGCTGATGTGTAGTGCTGGAGCTTCCTACTGAGGAATGCCGCTCCACCCTCTAACTTCTGCTCTGGACCTGTCCTTTTGGGTGCATTGGCCCCCCGTTCAGAATCGGCAACTTTGGACCCAATCCCCACTAGTGCAACAAGGTGTTTGGCTGCTGATGGTTCCCTGGTGGTGACCGGAATTGGAGACATTGGGAGCTGGGCCAATGTGTCTTCAGGGACTTGGTCATCCACACGCAGCTTGATGGAGGAGGGCTGGGATCGCATCAGCCTCTGTTTCTCTTTGCCAACCACCAAGTGTGCCACGACCTTGTCTTTTTTAACATCTTCTGATCCAAGATCTTTGTATGGCTTGTGGGAGTCCAGGTTTTCTGGGGGCTTAAGCTCCACCGCCCTTTCAGTAGGCAGCCCCCGTTTCTGCTGTATGGCCTGCCCTGCTGAAATCTGGTATAGCTCCAGAAGTTTTGCTTTGGTGAAGTTGAAACCTTTAAGAGTGATGTCTCCAATCAGGAGTCTGTTACCCAACTTCAGCAATTCATTGCGAACGTTTTCTGGGAGCAGGGATTCATTCAGCAGAGGCACTTTCACCACAATCCCGGGCATCTCCCCAGGGGGTCTCTTATGGACTCTGGGACCTCTCTTCTCCAAAGGAACATCGTCAAACGGTACCACAAGCTCCTGGGCTATTTTGGTGGGTTTGGCCTCTTTCTCAACATCCTTCTGGCCAACATTGGATACGTTGGACCGGACACCTTCACGAGTGTCCACATCCACAGTGAAGACCATGGAGAACTCGTGGTCATCTGCCGCCTGGAAGGTCAGGTTGTACTGAATCTGTGTAGCGTTCATGCCGGCATGTAGCAGCAGGTGAACCGTTTGCCACTTGTTGGCTACAGAGGTGTGCCGCACCACAGGATTGTCACTGACTTGGGCCTCGGATACCCTGCGGCTGATAAGGGCAAAGGTGAAGTAGGGCTTGGTCTCCCCCTGAGGGAGGGAGTACCGGGTTTGGTTCTTCCGCAGGGTCACTTTGTAGAGCTGGCCAAAGTGTTCTGGGATAAGGGAGAGCAGGTGTCAAGCTCAAACGAATTCATATCGAAGAAAAGAAAGACATTTTGAACATAAATAAAGAAAATTCTTTGAAGCACACCTTGTTACAATTAGATAATGAGCATCATTGAGATACTAACCTTGGCCACAGTCACCCACATCAAATCCACAAGATAGGACATTACAGGCCTGGTCACAGAATTTGTCTGCCAGCCAGGAATTGGCACAGCCCTGGTTGCAGTATGACACTCCTGCGATGCCCCCCAAACCTCCTCCAAACTGCCAGGGCTGCCCATTTCCCCCCCCGGGGACTCCGCCCCCCGCACCAGCTCCAAACCGACTGCCCCCCGCAGAACCTGCAGGAACAAGGCCAACCATCATTACCAAATGATGTTGAGTTCCACATAGGGATTGCTGCCAAAACTCCTTTCATGGGTAAAAAGATACATGCATCTTCTAGCTGAAGACCCTGAAGTAGCGAAAACACTGATCTATGCTAATAAAGCTAAACACTAACTTGGAATGTTAAACAATGTGTACATATTAGCAAAGTCATATTTCTAGCACTTTCCTTAGACTGTCTCCACCCAAGTCTGGGAGTTCATGCATACAAGACAAAGGGCAGAATCTCAGCTCACCAAGACAGTCCCCCCCATCCCAGTCACAGGCACTGTTATTGCAGGCTTTATCACAGTAGCCATCCTTTATCCAGGAACCGGGACACCCCTCCGCGCAATTTGGTACGGGCCATGTCAGGTACACCTTCAGATAAGCAATGCGGAAGAACACATCAGGAATGGCTTTATAGGTGACAACTATATAGATCAACTGAAATTCAACAAATAAATAACTAATCATAACTAAATTATTACTTACCTGAACAATTGCTCAAAATAACTGTCCTTTTACAGTGGTACAAATGCAGTTTAATTTAAACCCTTAATATTTTGGATACAGGTCCAATTTTGCAAATTTACTGATCTCACAAGTAAGGGCACACACCTGGAAAAAATTTGACTAATCATCAGATGAACGATGCCCAATCAGAAATCCAGGGCTCGCTCCCTGTGCTCACCTTCTGTCCCTTGGAGTGGCTGTAGAAGTCGTCCGGCCAGACGTCTTTCCCGAACATGACATCATCATTAAGGTAGATGAACTTGCGTGAAAGGCCAGGGATACGGTGAATGTGAGTCTCGATGGCAGGTGAGCTGAAGGTGGGCAGGTGTGAGACATTCTGAAAGATGTCCTGCAGAAGTAGGTAGATGGGATTGATCACCTTAAAGGTCCACAAAGCTGCGTCAGCTCATACCTCATAAGAAACACACCATCACTGTGTAAGAAGATCCTACATGAATTTTACAAGCCAACCACTTTGTCAAACCTAAACTATCACCCTCCTCAGAGATAACAGGGCTCATGGCTATAGGATGGGTGATGAGTTGTGATACTCACCTGGTGTGTGACAATCGTCACCCGTGGGTTGTCCAGGTTGAGCCAGGACGGGATCTGACCGTTTGTGACGATGAAGATGTGACGGACCCAGGGGGCATGTCTCTCCACTGAGCGCAGTGAGTATCGTAGCTCCTCATTGTCTTCGAAGCGGCTCGCCGAGACGTCCTCGTCCTGCTTTGGCTATCGCACCCAGCAGAGGTTGGGGGGTGGGTGGGGGGAGAGACATGTCAGCCTCTGAAGCAATTCTGCTTAATGCTTGAAAAAATGTTCATGATAAGGGATTGTGCTTGGTGGAACAAGCTTCGTCCAATGGGTGTGGCCGATGCTGACAACCTGTCAGGGAACCAGCCAATCAGGTGGCTGCTGTCAGAGCAAGCAGGAAGTGAGTCACACCTGGCTGATGGCACTCAGATCCCAGAACAAGTAGGCAGGGCTGACGGTCAGCTCCTTGCCATCCAGAGTCAGGTTCTTCCGGGCCTGCTGAGTCAGCTCGCCAAAGTCCTGAGGGTCATTCAGATGGAGAAGAGCGATGCTGGCCTCTGAGTAAAGCTGTAGCTGCGAAATGAAACAAATACACTGTCACAATCCAGGGAGACAGACAGCTGTGCGCATCTCCCACGCCAGCTCCCTCCATGAGCAGAAGCCCACAACATCAACCCACGCCAACAGCAAGCACATAGCGCCCAATTAACTCAAGACGTCTCACTCGATTAGATCTAACTCCAACAGCAGCTGCTCTCCAGAGACCCTGATTTAATACATGGTATATCAACAGGGCAACAGTAACTGCTAGGGATGTAACGGTATTGTAAATACCGTCGTACC
>JAODKK010000001.1:10123776-10140453 GCA_026774405.1 Petrocephalus microphthalmus | reverse complement strand
AATAAACACTTCTGGCACTTTTTTCGAGTCTCTTCATTAGTTTTGTTTTTCCTGTAAATGATTCAATAAATACCGTATCGTGCCATTCATACCGAGGTATTACCGTACCGTGAAGTTTTGATACCGTTACATCCCTAGTAACTGCACAGAATCATACATCACTATAGGGCTGGGTGATATCACATCACTACTATATCACGCATTCACAATAATCACTGGGGCTTCAGATGACTAGCGAAACATTTGGCAGGGCCCCTGCTTTTTGGTACTATACAGACATTTACTTATGCCCACAGTTTGGTAAGCTGATTATTAGTATGCCTAATATTAATGAGGCATATCCATTTGTTTGATAAATGTGCAAAAACTACCGCCACACCACTGTCTTTTGACCTTGTTTATCCACAATATCTCCTCTTTTAAAAGATGTCGTGGCTGCTGTTCCTTTCTTCACCACCACACCACAGTATACCAAAACATTTGCATGTGGTGTGCTCCGCTAAACAAATTTAATGAACATAAAGATATGCCAACTTTATACAGATTACTGACTTTTGGGTGTCACAAAACTCGTCTTGATATGTTAGCCATACTACTAATCTGCTTGACAACTTGTGGAAGTAAATAAACATCCATATAGTACCGAAAAGCTGGTGTCTGGCCAAATATTTCACCCATCACCTGAAGTGATTCACCCTGGTGTGGGTGAAAGAACGGCGGTGGGACATTGACCAGCCCTATAGCACTGCCTTCTTAACACAGCACAGCCACAGGAGTGAAAATTCAAATGTGGCTGAAAAGCAGCCAACTGAACCCAACCAAATCCTAGAAATCCATGGTGATAAAGACCTGGCGACCCGATGATGACGAGGCAGAGCACTCAAGTGGCAGTGAAGTTACAATGCGGCAAGCTTATAGACCAGGACCTGCCCCCTATTGCTTTCTAAGGCATAAATCAATCCAAGTTCCACTCCTACAACTAGAGGCCTGTTGTCTCACTTTTCATCCCCCCAAACAATTTAAAATGAACCTGCACTCTGCGTGGGGATGGGGGGGGGGTGGCCGCCTCACGTACTCTCTGTTACCCATGGCGGAGAGATGTGGGCTGTTCCCAGAAAGTGGCATGATGTCATTCCACTCTAGAGAGTGGCCTTTGCATGGAAACACAGACAGGGACATTTCCTGGGGCTTTGGAGCTTGACAGCAGGCATCTGGGACACGGTGAGGGATTGTTTCCTCCTGTGCCATCACCTCCACGGACTGTTAGCCCTCTGACGCCCCCAACTGACACAAACACCACCGACATACCCAGATACGCCAAAAACCAAACTCCACTGGCCAACAGAATCAGTCCCCAAATTCCCCCCCTTTATCAACCATGATTATACAATTATATAACCAAGATACAGCAGCTGTAAACTGGGTAGCGGCTGCTGTGATCTGAGACTGACGGAAACAGCTGCACTTCGGTTTCAACCTCAAATTTGCCAACAAAATGCTGCATTTTACCTTGAAGTCCAAGATTATCTCTCTGTCTGTCCTCCTACCAGAGATGGAGAATAACCAGCCATTTGCTGTCATCACTTGACAGCATAATGCAAAAAAGGTAGGACTATATCATAAAGGAGAAGTGCAGTCTTCCTTTAGTGTAATATTTCATGTTTTACATATCAAAGTTTTATTCATTGGCAACAGTAAAATTAACTTCTGTCTGGCTATTAAAGCTCATGCAGAATTGAGAATGAGTGGAAAAAATACATTTAAAAAAATCAGCCATCTATACTACACAATGAATGTCATGTTTACTGACGCGTCATTCAGCCGATTCAGTCATACTAGATCATTCATCTCTTTGCAATTATAAACTTCATAATTTATGTTCTCCCGGCTTCCCCTGACGGGGCTGCACCAGCACCCCAAACACCACGGCTGAGCCAAAGTGTCGCAAATGCCACAGCCTCTCCAGATCAGATTCTCACCGTTATTTCAGGCATGGCGGGTCACCATTTCCATCTCCGCGCTCGCCTAGCCAACAGCGCAGGGCAGGGGGCCACTGGGCCGTTAGCACCCCCATAAACACAGGCCTGTCAGCAGCCAAAGGTGCCGGGGCAGCTCAGGTGCTGCCTCTGGTATGGCGTCAGGTGCAGGCCGTGTGCTGCTCACCGATGATGAGCTAATGCCTGCACCTGGTCCACTTGGACCAGAAACAAACTGGTTCCCTCAGAGGCCGCGGGTATATTTAGGGCCCCCCATGTGACATGGCGGGGAGTACACGCACAGCATGGACGCCTCCTCTCTCGGAACATCTGGCGATATTCTCCAGCCACTCAGGCACATGGGTGACAGGGGCGAAGCTGGGAAGTTTCATCACCGGCGCATTGGACTGTAACCGTAGACGCTGCCCTTCAGCCCTAAAACCAGACCTTCTCTCGTGTTACATTACTCCCATACTAATTGGAGACCCCCCCCACCCACCTCCGGCACAGTCCGAAATCCTGAAATGCTAACATCTTACCTACAGGGGTATCACATCTCTGGTCACTACCCAATTCCCTTCTATCCTCACCCCCCCCCTTACTAAATGTTCAGGCTATAGCACCTTCATTGGCTTCCCTGCACCTCCTCACATGACCATCAAAGGCCAGAAACTGTCACCGCAGATCCCCCACCTCACACCAAAATATCAATGTATCCGCGAGTTGCTTAGCAGATACTTCTATTCAGAGATACTTGGCTGGCCCCCCGTCTCAGCCTCGGACTTGAAGAAGCCAGGCTAATCGCCTTAGTCCAAGGCAGAGCCACAGACACCTGCTTCCTGCCCGCGTCCAGGCTTTCTTAGAGAGGCTCCCCCGTGACTGTTGCCTGGCTGGGAAGGCGGGGTCCCGGCGAGATTGACAGTAAGCTAGCAGGGCACTGCTGAGAGCGCAAGGGGACAGGCGACGAAAATACCTTGTTGACCTTCTCCACAACTGGCCTGGAGAGCGGCCACCGCAAACAGTTGTTCTATAGTTAACCCCCTGTCCCCCTGCTCGGGTTTCGCTCTAATACCCCTGCTGTTATCACATGACAGCCCAGAAGATGGAATCCTGGGGACAAAGCAGCCCCCCCCCTCCCATCCCACCCCACCCAGCTCAAGGGTGGGGACAACATTTCTATCGCGGGGGCCTGGCAGTTTAGCAGTAGACTTTAAGGTCACCTAATGGATTAAATGATTAATTATCACAAGCACCCGAGTATATATGTCAAACAAGCACAAGATACCAATTCCTGACATATGGCCTTGACATAAACGCTGCGTGCACTGAATTTTGGAAGCCATTTGTAAATGGACCCGTAATGTACTCTTCATTAGCTCTAACGTGATAAAATTTATCCATCAGTTTGTGAAGGGAAAAGAAAAACCTGCAGACATCTCAACGTTATCCATTTTTGGCAAGGAAACTGTAACCTTCTCAGGGCCACACCAGGGTCAGCATTACCCGGGGGGGCTCATTAATATCCCCCCCCCCCAAAAAAATGACGCATTGTGCCTCCCTCCAAACTCCATCTGCCAAGGACATCGTCTTTGCACTTATGTATAGCTGACTCCATGACAGTATGTACGTTTAAAATATACTACCTGCCTCACTTGTATGGTCTCTCTGGACAAAAGCATCTGCTAATTTTGTAAATGTACAAGTAATGGGAGAAAAATTCAGACTGGGGATTAAACCGGCAGCGGCCTATTGTGTAGGGCTCCACACCAAGCTCAGACTGTGCGAGGTAAATACACGTGGAAGCTTATTCCCCAAAAGCGACAAGAGACAGGAACCCCATATAAGCCTGCTGGGGACTGTGGAGGGGTACAGAGTGCTTTGTTTCTATAGCAGATGCTGTGCTTAATATCTTGCCAAATTACAAGCATTCTGCCACCATCAAGGTCTCTGAAGTTGAGATAGGAAGGAAAGTGTTACAATATATTCGTTGAGCCTTGGGGGTATAAAACAGTGATACTCTGCAAATCTTCTAATAAGCCAATTACTCACAATCTGCCGCTTAGACAGGATCAGCCTCTCAACTAAATCTGGAAGCTTTTTAAATGGCCACACTGGTCACATGTCAAATTAGCCCTGCCACAGAAGGTACTGTAATCAACAGCATAATTATGGACTAACAGAGAAGCCTATTACTCACTGTGCGATTCAGTCCAAACTAAACATATTCACACAGGCTGGGAAGTGTGGTTCTCTGGGGAGAGAGAATACTACCCCCTTGTGGCAGTATTAAGATTAACACACAACAGAACTTTACTCATCCCAAGACAGATAAATGCTAGATATCACACTCTTTTATTGATTAGAGCAAAGGCTTGAAAGGAACCAGTAATCTCACCTAATGTTTCCAGGCTGAATAGTGATTTTCCCAGGGTGTCCAGTTCACAAAATATATGTTTCTTCAATTTCCCATGTTATTGATAACACAGATACCGAATCCAGTGCCAACATGTCACATCTTACTTATTTGGAAATAATATGACAGTGACTGACTAAGAAGTTTAAACATGTTAAAGTTACATTTAATTCACTTAGCTCATCCAGAGTGACATATATGGTTAAAGTGACTGTAAAAATCTTCATACAAATTCTGGTTGATAAAAGTGAAAATAATTATACCAGAGAATTAAATGTTTAGTAAAGGGTCAAGACACAAAAACCCGCAAGGACCCTTAACACCTTCCATAGACTAACTGGACTCACTCACCATCATTCAAGGTATAGGACAAGAGTAATTAGCCTTAGCTCTACTGCCCTCTACTGGACTCTACCATGTATTACAAAGTCAGTGTCTTGTGTCTCTCCTGTGGGTATGTGTAATGATGCTGTACAGTCCATACCTAAGCCTATCAATTGATACATGTATACCTACCAGAAAGTGCAAAAAAACGGATGTCACCACCTAATGGGAGCATAGCATCTACAGACTAGTCTAAGAAGTACTGGATTTTCATAAATCTACCGAGCTGGGATCCAGTGGTATGTGAGCGAACATTCTCTTATGAGACATAGGGTGAATTTCATGGCCGTGAGTCCTCACCTGTTTGATCTTGCCAGTTATGGTGGGTGGCAGCTTTACCCTGAGCTGCTCGGCCTCTTTGAGGGATGATGGGAAGCCGCTCAGGTAGGCTAGCGACTGCATCCGTACCACTCCAGGGGCTTCCTTATCTGTAGTCTATCAAGGTAGAGAAAAACTCAATGTCACAGCAGTCATAGGGACGATGCTGCAGTGTATTCTGGGTAAGAACACAGCCCTAATGGGAACATGTTCCCATTAGGGCTGCACAATGTCTCACCGCGATGTGATTTACGAAAATGATAATATGTAACGGGCTCCGCTAAACGAATTTAATAAACATAAGGACGCGCAGAATTTATACAGATTACTGACTTTTGGGTGTCAATACATATCTCATTAATATTTTATGTTCACTACTAATCTGCTTAACAAACAGTGGGTGTAATTAATCGCCAGTATCGTACCGAAAAGCTGGCGGCAGGCTAAATGTTTCGCGCGTCATCTGAAGCCCTGGTGATTATCACGCATGTGACAATTCGTCGCAAGCACATCGCGATGAGACATCATGCAGCCCTAGTTCCCATACGAAGCCGAATATTTAGGGTGTCTCAGGACGGTCTCCCTGCATAGGGGGGATGGTTAGAAGGAGAACAGGGGGGGCAATTAGTTGCCCCAACTCACCAAGTAACCACGGATGATGGAACGCTTAAGAGCATCGTTCGACACCTCGGAATGAGCTTCGTTAGCTGTGTTAGGTCACCAGAGAGAGAGAAACGGGGCAGAGGAGTGAGAGCCAGTAGCGAAGCAAATCCATAAGACTGCATGTGCATGTAGAAAAACAAAAGAGAACAGATGTAACAAAAAACATTTGCATGAGAATACACACGTGCGAAAGAGGCAGAGTGTGGGCACGCAGGTTAGGGTTCTGTGCCCCTGATCAGAAGGTCATGGGTTCACCACTGGGCCCTTGAACAAGTTCCTTAAAGCCAACTATGCATTGCTTTGGATAAGGGCCGATAAATTAAGCAAAAAAAAAAAAAAAACATCCTCAGCACCAACGGTATTAGCCGAGTTAGGGAGTACTTCAGATAAGCTGTTAGCTACTTCAGTAGAAGGGAAGCCAGGATACCGATTGGTAGTGCCCCAGCGGGGCAGGGAGCAGGCAGTGTGGCATAGCCGTACCTTCAGCCTGGGAGTGGAATACTAGGACAGACACGCTGGTGGAGGGGTTGCGGGGTTTGGCCACCTGCAGCAGGTGCTTGGCCGCCGAGAAGGCAGCGGAGAGCGAGGGCAGCTCCTTCAGCGTCGTGTTGGCTGGAAGGCCGGGGTCCAGCACCAGCACGGGCGCCGTGATGCAGTGGGACAGGAGACACTCCGGTTTCTCACTGCACCGTGGACACGACACCATTGCGACGGCGTCCCAGCACACCATGGCATCACCTCCACGCAAACCACAGCACCATCGTAGCAAGGAATCATCTCCCAGGCTGGACTCACCATCACCTTATTAATCTACTGCACTATTAAGGCCTGTTACTGCTAAAACACTGCCATGACCACAAAGGGAAAGCCAGCATAACTAGCAGCCACTGACTCGTGCCCCTGACTGTGTTCCCCTTCAGACTCACCTTTTCTTTGGCACTTCAGTCGCATCACTTACGTTCCTCCCAAGCTGTTCCCTGTGGCAAAAAAGCAGGGTTCATTAGGAAGTTAAGTATTAACTCCTTTCTTTTGTGTAGAAGACCTATTATCCCTAATGTTATGACATTTGACATTTGCAAATTGCCTCCCCAAGGGTATAACATGGGCCCCGTTAATGAAATATTGTCGGTTTGAAATGTCTGGTCTCACAGTCGATGCAGAGCATGCACCCAGGTAACACCACTATCCTATCCTAACCACTGAGAGTCACGGTCAGGGAACACCAGCAGACCTGAGCCAGGTTATGAGTATGTATCAGGAGTCCTGCCTACTTGGGGGTTGGGTCAGTGCCTGTGATCAGATCGCCAGTTTGAATCCCAGTCTCAGAAGAATAGTCACACTGCCATTGGGCCCTGAAGCATGGTCCCTAACTTGAAAAATGCTCCAGGGTACCAGATAAATGGCCAAAGCCTATGCGCAAACTCCACGCTTCACTCTCAGCAGCTTGCGTGTGTCTGTCTCCAAAAAGGACAGCATGATGCGATGTGCAAAAAAGAAGCATTCTAATGTACCTGTACATGTGCAAATAAGCAAAACTAATTATTTCATCACCTACTATATCACCCAAGGGATTTAATGCACATTCACAATGTGTGGACCCTTGTGTGCAGCAAAGAGTTTGTGATGCTTTTATTACATTACAGTGGAGGGACACAATTTATATGCGCTCCCTGGGATACAAACCCATAACCTATGGGTCGAGCACCTGAGCGCCTTTTGCTCCGCCTCCAGTTTCTCCCTCACTGCGCGGAGCTCCTTCAACAGCGCCGCATCGGTACCGTTCACCCAGGTGTACACCACATCGATGGGCATGGGGAGGCACAGCCTGGGGGGACGAATGAGAGACCTCCAGAGACTCGCTGCAGCAACCAGCAACAGACAGCAGCAATACACAGCATCACAGCGAAACCAGGATCAAAACGCGAGACTCTGAGCGCTTGGCTTCAAAGCTACAGGTCAGGAACTCACCGTGTCTGGAAGGACTTCCCAGCCACGTTATCTCTATAGGAGTCAAACAGTACGTGATACTGGTCTCGGCTCCATTCGATCACAACCTGTGAGGCCAAGGCGTTGACAATTAACCTCTGACCACTGAGACCACAGACAACAGATATAAAAAGGCACAGCCCTGTACTGAAGCTTGAGCTGACATTTGAGATGTAACATTTATTCAAGATTCGCAATTTACACATAACCAGGTTGGTGGCATTTGCCTTTGGCCCAGCAGAGAGCAAAGACAAAAGACTTTGCAAAGGCAGGGGGTACAAGACATAAGACATGACTGAACCCACAGCTGTGAATCTGTACATTATATGAGTAATGAATACAATAAAAACAGTAAGACGCAATAAAGCGGCAGAAAGTACAATATTGAGGATTACTATTGTGCAGTATGGCCTGCAGGAAAGTCGTGAAACCATGCAATGACATCAATTATCTCTCAAAATTAACAGTACTATTTGCTTAGCTGCAACATTGTTTATATGGATATCATCCAATTGTACATACCTGCCTATGTTTGCATTTGGCTATTTTACAAAAACAACTTGAGTTAAGCACCTCTATAAGGTACAAAAGCTGCCCCTCCTAGTGCCACCTAGTTGACACTATTCTCACGAAACTTTGTCTAACTGGCAATCACTGTGCACCTTTTTTTCTTTCTTTCTCTATCTCTCTCTTTCTTTCTTTCTTTCCTGTTCTTCGCGCAAGATGCTGCGCTAAGTGCTGCAATGTTACCACACTAACACCTTCACTGACTCACTCTGCCAACTGGGTAAAAAGGGGATCTGCAGAGTTAGCCGAAGTAACTACGTTTGGAAATGCTACACAACTGAGATTGAGAAGATAACTTACTACCGTGCCCCCACCACACAGACACACACACACCTCGGTATACTCACCTCCCCGAACTGAAAGGCGGAAACGATCATGAGGACAATTCCTCCAAAGCAAAGGTACAGCCCGTATCGGTGAGACAGACATGTGTACGTCTGTCTCTGCAGTAGTTTCAGGACGGAATTGATTATAACCATGGCTGTCATCCATTCAGTGACACCGCGGACCCATAACAAACGTTAACAGACAATATACTCTTACAGTACTTTAATGGCGCTATTGCAACATGTACATTTACACACATACATTTACAACCGTCAGTCCTCAGCGCCAGAACATTTCGGGGCCGTTACAACGAAGTCGTGCGAATCGCATTTCCTCATCGCGTCACCTGGTTGACACTATCTGCGAAATACTTTCTGTTTATCGCCGTCTAGCGGCCGGAGGTCAAAATGCCGCTGAGAATGAATGGGGAGCCCTCTGCCAAAACAGCAACTTAAAATCTTAGCTACAATTCCTACTAGGTAAAGCTCTAGCATCTGTGTGGAAACGAGGAGACAACTCCTTGCTGAAGAGTAAAGTCCAACCTCCGTTTGTTGACACCACTGTCTCGACCCCATCTGAGGCCGCATGCGCACTAGGTTTCACGTATGCCGCGCATGCTCCAAAAGTTAACGATAGCAAGGTTGGGGGAGGTGATAAGAGATAAGAGAATTTCCCCACAGGGATCAATAAAGTATAAAATATTATTAAATTAACATTATTATTAAGTATAAGATATTATTATTTATGTTAAAATGTTGAAATACCAGGGTGTACCGTCATACCACCCAAGCCTACTTACCATTACCAATGGTTACTGAGGAGTCCCGGGGAGTTTTTGGCAGCCAGATCCACAGAATGCATACTGCGCCATAGCTTTGTTTCGTCGAATCGATGAAGGATAATATTGTAGCGATTGCTACAGGCTGCAGTATGGACAATACAGGTAGTCCCCGACTTACGGTGGAGATGCGTTCCGATGACCCCATCGTAACTTGAAAATATCATAAGTCGAGACGAACTTTGAAACACCAAAAGCACAGAAAGAAATAAGCGCTTAACTGAACTCTGTCCATCGTTGGCGAGAGTGAGACGTCTAACAAGGTGGGTGATGCGCACATCCCGGCAGCGTCCCAACGAATCGTACTAATACGCTGCTACGTTTGCCTGCCGCGCCAAACTTAAAATATTTTTACTATGTTGTCGTATCGCTATCGTCACCGTAAGATCGAAAAATCGTAAGTCGAGCCATCGTAACTCGGGGACAATCTATACTTCTTGCTATGGAAGGACAAAGGACTTGGTTCAAGTTTGGGCTTCCATGTGCATCGGGGGCTGTTTGGTTCAGTTATGCATGTTTATGAGTTATCGTCATTGTTGTTCCAATTATTAATCTATTACTTCTATTAGTTACAAGGGTGTGTGTATTTACTTGTATTATAATTAATGCGAGGTTAGTGTGTCGGGATGGGCCACCGTGGGGGCGTGTGACCTGCAGATCAATGATGCAGTTTGCTCACGCCTTAGTGACAGCGGTGGTGGAGCAGGATATTGCACATTGTAACACCGCCAAGCAATTGCAGAGTACGACTGTACAGTTTTATCGCCATTATTCAATTTCTACATTATTTTAATAAAACCATTCTGGTTTCATTTGAATTGCACTGTTATCGTATCATTTTGTCTTCCCGCCCGCAGCCGCTGATACGCTGATATTAATAGATGGTGTTAAACCACGTGTGACCTTTACAGCGCGAGTAATAAGGGCGGAATGCTTCTCAAATAATAATTAAAAAAAAAAGAATACATGCAGCAAGAAAGATCGTACAACACCAACCCCACAATTTGATGGGACAAATACATGTGAAAATGAATGTTACTTCGGAACACTGTATATTCAGCGAGCACACAGCTTTGCCTTCGAATGGATAAAAATTGGCACTTGTTGCATTTAGTCATAGATTCCAGACGTTGTTAGAAGCCCGTGGTAAGACATCGGGCAAAGAGGAAGCGAGACCCGCGATTGCACCGTCATTAAGGCAGACATTAAAGCGCCCTCTTTCATCTCACAGCCCACGTGACACCTGGGTCGGAACTTTTTTTTTTCCTCCAAAAGTTTTGTTCTGTGAGCGTCGCTTATGTCGCCTGAGAGCGCAGACACAGTTCGCACATGAGGCACTTCTCCACTGTCACTGGCCGCCAGCGCACTCCGACGGCGCGATGCTGTGGTTCACGGAGGGAGTATGCTTTCTCCCGACCTTTTTGGTGACATGGTCCTCTTGTACGTTCATCGTCTCGTACATTGTTGCACTCTTAAGACGCGATGTTGACATTGTCTTTCCATATATAAGGTGAGTGCTTAAAATACTGTAATCGTCGCTTTATTCGCCATCGTTGTTAACCGTAGTCAAAGTTAATCAGAAATGCCTAACGGTTCTTTGTTGAGAAAGTGGATTAGCCTTTTGATATAACTCGGTAATATAATGAGTTTACTTTCAATTATAACAACGTGTCGAGCTGTATTAATAGCGAATTAATATTAATGATCATATATTTAACGCTAATTTAAATATCTTAATATGCGCCCTTTTCAGACATGAATTGCGGAGATTCCGGGCTGCCTGAGAAAATAAAAGAAATCAGTTTCGTTTTCACCCAAAAGAGCACAGGCTTCCCGCTGCTGGTGCATGTGCATGACTGAAGTTACAGCTGTTTTTTAGTTACTCATGTTACAAATGTTTTTCAAGATTCATGACTGTACTTTGCACTGAATTCATTCAACATTTTTAATTATTATACATCATTACATATCGTGCATAACGTGACCCGCCTAATGTCAGCAGTTTAATACGACATTTTTTCGATACTCGCGAATTCAGTGGCCTAATACTAACAAAAGGTAGCAGGAATAGCGGTAAATTTTATGTTGAATAACAGTCCATAGAACCGGCGTAATTAGTCTGCGATTAAAGGGAAAATAAACTATCCCCATGCTTCCATTTAGGAAGACATCTCTTGTTACTAAGTTGTTCTCTTTCGTTTGTGTTTGTTAAATTAATAATTTAATTAATGTGTTAATAGTTCGATGATATGTATGATGGAGTCTTTCGGGGCACCGCGGAACCGTGAAGAACACTGAATAATGCTGTATTTCTTCAGCGATTACAATGTGAAAATGAAATGTCTGATCTCCTCTAGTGACACAGGCACTAAGCCCCCAGAAAGTGGCATTTTTGGACTGATGACCACTATCAGTGCTTTTGCTGGTGAGTAAGAAGAAAGCAACCAATAGCAAATTGCTTGAAATTTCTTTGTAGGTGGACCTCATTGTGGTTGTAATTATAAATGATTCTACACCTTTTAAAGTCCTTCTCACTATAAAGCCCTATATTCCAGCAGTCTGATCATGATGGATGGCCAAAATCACAATGTCCCACACAGGGGCGTCAGAAGGGCGTGGATACCCTGGCAGATTCAGGGGGCCCAGCATTTGACAAGGGCCCTTGTATACATGCAATTATATGTAAAATTGGGTGGTGGTGGGTGGGGGGGGACCCAAGGTGACATTTTCTCTCCGTACTCAGAATTTCTTGGGGCAGAACTGGTCCCACAACATGCGCTTAGTCAGTGATTTTGCTCAATAGTTTGCATTATGCTTCCCAAAAAGGTATTGGAATTAAGTATTTTTTTAAGAATTCCACACTTAGAACCATGACCTAAGAGGCTGGGCCTTTCTACCTGGAAGCAGGGACGTCAGAAGCTTCAATGCGTTCCGGACAGGGAAATTAGGTCATGCCTGCACTTGTACGTCGCTCTTGTCGGGAAACCTGATCATCTGAACAATGTTAAAATACCGCAGCTCCAACTTCCCGTTTATTGGCTAATGAAAGCAGGAAGCGGCAACATGATGGCACTCTGGGTCAGGCACACTGACTATGTGGCAGCCCATGTGATTTTTCACTCTTACGCTATTCAGCAGTTAAATGGTTTTTTGGGAAAAAGTCCCAGAGTTACACAAGGGCATATGAAAAGAAACCTGTTTCTTCCATTAAACGTGCGCTTCATTCACTTACTTTGGGTGTTTTCCAGGAATGGCTACCATATTTGCTAAGTACAAGTATGTGGAGCAGATATATGGGACAACCACAAAGAGCAAATTGAACTGCTTTGCCTTTGGTTTGGGAATAACCTCTTGCTTTGCAATGTGCTTCATTGCTACATTTCAGGTATGGAATCCTCCCCATTCATGGTTATTACTCATTCATCTCATTGCACAGAAGTGAAGTGGTTTGTAATCCCTTCCAGGTCCTGCACTTCCTGTTATACAAATACGCCACACAACCATGGGGCAGATGTGACATTGGAAAGTGAAACAATTAACTTTCTAAGGTTCCAAACATACTATTCTCCCATATTCTCATGTTTTAAATAAACATTCAGTATCCACAGCTTTCTGTACAGAGAAGCTATGGCCACAGGCAATATCATAATAGTAATATATGTTGCCATTCCATAAGCACAATGTTTCCAGGGTGAGTTTAGATACTTCTACTACCATGGGGCATGATGAAGGATTCCATTTTGTGGTTGAGGAACCAAATTCTAAGAAGTCATGAAACAAAAAGGGCTATGGGGGGTTTAAACAAAAGCAGATAGACAACATGGGAACTAACATAGACTCACTGGACAGGCAAGGGTACACAGAGACAACTAGCTATCCACAAACTGAGCTATAAACAAGGACCACAAGCTAACACCATCCAGCACATACAAAGACTGACAGAGGAACGGGGCAATGGGCATGCACATATATATACTAGTAATGGGGGTGAGATGAAAGACAGGTGTGGGCCATTAATAATCAGCTAAATACTAGGGCCAGGAGGTACAAGGGACACGGAGACAAACAGGATGGCCAGGGACACCTTCTGGCCAAACAGGGAAATGACAGGCAAGACAGGGACTGATCCTGGCAATTCAGCATGATTGTCAACATGTTGCATCATTTTTTATTTACTTTCATTGAACAGTGATACTCTCAAACTTCACACACACGGCCGGTCTCAGGCTGCTTTACTCTCTGTACCCATCGACTGGCTTACCATCAGATCAGTCATCAGTCATTTTGGCTTATAAGCAAACAGGGAAGCAATGCTTTGTGGGAAGGTCAACTGAATGTTGCATTATCTCTGGAGGGTAGACCCCACATCAATCTGCAGTAGGTTCCTCCCCTCATTATGTGATTGGTGTTGGTGTTGTTTCAGGAGACCCAGGTTCCATTGGTGCACGATATTGCTGCTTTCGCCTTCTTTGTATCAGGAGTGGTCTACATCATCCTCCAGTCCATCATCTCCTACAGAATGTACCCTTATTGGACCTCCAGGAGCGTGTGTTTCATCCAAGCTTTCATCTCCGTCATTTCTGTCATTGCTGCTGTTCCGAGTATCCTTTGCTGCCTCAGACACCTTAGACACTTGCCTGCAAACAGGAAGTGCTGTGGTGTGGTGTGAGGGAAATGGGTGCCGGGGAGTGTGATTTGTCTGCAATGATCGACAAAAGCATTCGAGTTAGCCTGAAACTTTGTTGCCTAACTGCCTTGTAAAAAGTTTTGAGCCGCACCCAACAGAAACTGTCCTCTTGGTCTGGGGTCACAAAACTGTGTCGTACTAAGGTTGTCCTGAACTTCCTCTCCATCAGTGATCGTATGTGGAGCGTTGGTGAAATCCACAAAGCTACACTGGGAGATACACGATAAGGTAAATGCCAAGTAGTCTCACTAATGCCTCATCGCAGCAGAGGAAGTTGCACAGAATGCTCTTTAAAGCCATTTTTGCCACAAATCTGATACGGAAAGCAGTTTATTTTTGTCTTTCATGTGAGACTTCTGATTGGCAATACATGAGTAGTTGTAGCTATGTATTTGCAAACAGGGAAAGAAACCATGCATTCAGAATATGTGTGGCTCTGACTTAGAACTGAACATTTAGCCCACTTCACAGAAGATACTGAGGTATATAGTGTGTATTACTATTCTGCCTAAAATGACAGAGATGCAAGGCCTCATTTATAAAGGCTCCATACGAACAAAATAGTCATGAAAGATTTGTATGCATATTTGTACGAAGTTTTTCAGTTTTTAAAAGGCACAACATAAACAAAATAGGCCTGAACCCTGAACAAGTTTGCACGTTTACGACTGGTCCGGAGCAGTTGTACAAACGTTTTGGTGGAAGCATAAAAGAATGAAACCTAGAGGTCAAATGGAAATGTGCATCTAAGTTGCATTTGGAGTTAGTTTTAGTGCTTTGTGAAATGGGCATTAATAAATACAGAAATCTGTTAATTATTTCTGATAGACAACTAACATTCAGCATTTGTTGTCTGTTAATGTTTTATTGAATGAATTTATATATACCAATATATTTATTGCCTTAGTTAGATATGTGCGTGCTGAAAAGTCAAAATAAATATAGGTGCCACCACGTGCATCCACCCAATTCATATCCAAACACATCCTGGGTTGTTCCCCACCTTGTCCCGCAACTCTGAATAGGACAAGCGGTTTCAGAAAAGGGATAGATGTATGGATGGATTGGTTTGTATATTATATAAAAAGTCTCAATTGGAAATGATAAAGTAATTTGATATACAAAGTGTACAGTACTGTTTGTTTAGATATTGGTAATAAATAGAATTTATGTTGTTGTTCTAGCTAGCAGACTGTTATGGGTTGAGGTCAGGGGTGCCCAAGTGTTATTCACAAATTTCACATTTCCCATCGTCCGCCTGTAACCCACATTTCACAACCGTATAGAGAAGCTGAACGCCAGATCTTCTTCACTTTTACATTTCTTTCTTTGTCCGGCCTTTTGAATGTCTGCACTTTACATTTTGAGTTTTTTTTTCCCTCTGTGGATTGTGGCTCCATTGTCTTTGAAATGGCTTTGCAAATGTAGACTGTGTGCGATTATATAATTATATATATACACAGTGTATATATATATATGTACTGTATATATACATATATATATATATATATATATATATACACTACCATTCAAAAGTTTGGGGTCACTTCGAAATGTCCTTACTTTTGAAAGAAAAACAGTTTTTTTCAATGAAGATAACTTTAATCAGAAATACACTCTATACATTGTTAATTTGGTAAATTACTATTCTAGCTGCAAATGTCTGGTTTTTGGTGCAATATCTACATAGGTGCATAGAGGTCCATTTCCAGCAGCTATCACTCCAGTGTTCTAATGGTACAGTGTGTTTGCTCATTTGCTCATTGTAATCATCAGAAGGCTAATGGATGATTAGAAAACCCTTGTGCAATCATTAGCACAGCTAAAAACAGTTTAGCTGGTTAGAGAAGCTGTAAAACTGACCGACCTTCCTATGAGCAGGTTGAGTATCTGGAGCATCACATTTGTGGGGTCGATAAAACGCTCAAAATGGCCAGAAAAAGAGAACTTTCATGTGAAGCTCAACAGTCTATTCTTGTTCTTAGAAATGAAGGCTATTCCATGCGAGAAATTGTATACTACTCCCTTCAGAGAACAGCACAAACAGGCTCTAACCAGATTAGAAAGAGAAGTGGGAGGCCCCGAAGCGCAACTGAGCAAGAAGATAAGTACATTAGAGTTTCTAGTTTGAGAAATAGATGCCTCACAGGTCCTCAACTGGCAGCTTTATTAAATAGTACGCACAAAACGGCAGTGGCAACATCTACAGTGAGGAGGCGCCTCCGGGATGCTGGCCTTCAGGGCAGAGTGGCAAAGAAAAAGCCACATCTGAGACTGGCCAATAAAAGTAAAAGATTAAAATAGGCAAAAGAACACAGACATTGGACAGCGGAAGATTGGAAAAAAGTGTTATGGATGGACGAATCGAAGTTTGAGGTGTTTGGGTCACACAGAAGAACATTTGTGAGACAGAACAACTGAAAAGATGCTGGAAGAGTGCGAGAATGCCAAAGGTCTGCAATGCTGTAATTGCTGCAAATGGAGGATTCTTTGACGAAAGCAAAGTTTGAAGGAAACA
>JAODKK010000001.1:10090515-10109712 GCA_026774405.1 Petrocephalus microphthalmus | reverse complement strand
GGGGGGGGGCTCCACAGTATGCATGTCACATTGCATTTGTGTCCTAGGATGCAGGTGCCTAGATTTCAGTTCAAGCTGATTCTGGTGACATAAGCCTTTCGCTTCCCATCGGTGACGTCGTGCACCCAGCTGCTCTCTTGGATTGCGGAGATGGCAAAGCCATGTGAGGATCACTAACGATGAGGGAAGCTCTTTATGAGCGGCAGCACTCTCCGCGACAGTCGGCGCATTCATCGCAATGTGTCTGTGTGTGAAAATTACCGCAAAATTCAAAACAAAACCTTGAGCATAAAACGTGAGAAACTTGTGTGTTTGATTAAGGGAAGCTACTGCCGGATGTTTTGTGTGACGAGGGAAGGCAATAGCTGTGGGGTTATACTGTGTGTGTGTGTTTGACAAAGGAGAGGAATGGCTGTGTGTGTGAAGACTGGGTCTTTGTATCCAGGAATCCTGCCCACAATTGTCTGCAATTTTGCCTCCTGAGTGATGCAGAAGCACTTTAGATGCCTCAGAAATCAATCCTCTTCACTGGCTTCCTCCTCATGAGATCCAATGTGGTACGCTGATTCATCTTCCTTGCAGTGTCCTGACTGTGAGAGAAAGATACCAAGTCCAGCCTCTCTTCCATTCGTCTTCGACATGGCTTAGTCGTGCAAAATGCCTCAGGAATTGTAACCCAAAGAAAAGTCCCACAAGCCGAGATCGGAACCTCAATGGATGCTTACGACAATCATGTGGAGATAAAGGTCTTCTTTCCGTCGTCCAGCAGGACTGTGTGCTATAGGCTTAGTGTTGTGACATCAGCATTGTATATGTAGTGCTCTGGGTCCCAGGCAGCACTACGTCATCAGGGGAAATGGAGCATTGATCAGGAGCACGATTTCATACTAAATATCCTTCTAAGCATTCAAAGGTAAATAATGCCACTCACTGGATTGATCCCCTTACAAGCTTGAACACGTCAATGAAACAATGAGCCTGTCAACTCAGCTGTTCAGGCAGCTCAAGCATAACGTGTTTTTGTGAGGTTTTATGAGGATAAGCTGTTCAGTATTGTATCTCCTCGCTATCCAATGGGAAAAGTTATGCTCATATTCACAGAACTCAATTATACCCTCTTCAAAGACGTTCAAAAACTATTCCCATCCATACATTGGCAGACAAACAGAAAAGGGACAGAAAGTTGCACGTCAGGTAGAAATTCAGCTGGTCCTTTATTCCCATTCGCTTATGGGAGATGATAAAACGGTTTTACTGGGAAACAAACCTATGCAACCGAGCACCGTGAGTTTCGGTGAGCAGTAGTTGATGGCTTGATCCTTGATATGTCAGCGGACCAGGAATGGCGCAAGAGGTGCTGATTGAAAGGTAGGCTGGATGTAGATGAGGCGTGTGTCCGCGCAAAGACACCGGAGAAAGGGAAATTTGCCAGCCTTTCCCACTTTCGATCGTATAAGGTCAGCCTGACCCGGTGTTTTTTTTTCTTCAAAGCCAGCGGACGCACGCCAGACCAACACCCAACAAACGCAAACGGATTCATAAAGTTTTAGTGCAGTCGTAGTTCATGTTCAGTGAAACTGAACTGTTGGCTACCTCTTTTTTAGCTGACCCAGCGACTCTGATTCAAAGCGCACCAAAAAGAAAGAAAAAAAAAACACAAACCAACAGCGGTATAGTATGTGGATGTTTTCAACAGTGTAAATGAAAATAACATGCTCTCGGTAACGCCAGCATTACAGTGCAATAAGACGAGAAGTAAAATTCTACACAGTCAGGTTTCTCCTTTCTCAGATTGTTTTGGCTTCCGATCATATGCCAGTACCTTTCTGTGCACACACACCTAACACCCAATAAAGCGCACAAAAGCTTCGTGGGCAGTAATATTGTCATGTGCTCTAGTCGCCGTCTCGCACAGATTGTTAAAATTAATTTTATTTGTACTATATACTGATTATAATGTGCTGTTTCTCCTAACTAGCTTTGTTAAGCAGCGCGGGTGGCACGGTAACTCTCTTTTATCTTGAAAGGCTTTACGAGATCAAAATTCAATCCCATCGAAAAAAAACAAGTGGAATGACGTTATTTGAAAATGTGCCCAAAATTCCTAATGAGTAACTTAGCGAGAGGAGAAGGCAGAGACTGCAACAGCTGTTTCCTGTTGAAAATATCTGTAATATAGATAAATGTGAAGGATTTTCTCTCTAAATCCGTCTCCTGTTCGCTAAATCTCACTTCAGCAAAACGAGCCTGCGCAATGGAACATTGTCGAAACACTGAGATGTGACATTGCCTACATCCATCCCATCCTCGTTCTCGCTGGATTTTTTAATGACTTCAAACAAATTCATTTTTGCTGGTCTTTGCCGTGTGGAGACCCTTGGGGGATGAACGCCGGTCACTTCTTTCAGTGGCAGTTGTGTGATGTCTTCAAGGTAACTGTACGGATTTCGTTTTACTCTAAATAATACACCTTGTATTTGATAACGCATTACATATCATCACTGCGCTGGGCGCTTAGTTTTACATCCTGTGAATAAATGCTTTACACCTATGAATAGAAAGATTGCATCAATGATGACATAACTTAATCACTGAGCTTTGAAATGCACCATTTTTGATTAAAGTAGTATTATTTTTTTACTGTAGATTAACATCTACTTGTCTTTCCCTCTGTGTTTTGTGTTGTATATGTACATGTCTGCGGATGCATATGATTTCATTTACTGTTGCAATTTGTGATTTTTGTAATAATATTGACGTGCATTAGTACTAGGTGTACTAAAGAGCACGTGTTTCTCTCTATACTAATATAGATAAGCAGGAACGTTTATTGACATGTGTGTACGGTTTTTGCATTTTGCATACCTTTTTGACTTTCCGAGCACGCTAGGATGGGTTATTTAATTGGGCAGCGGTGATAAATGACAAATGATAAGTTATGGGTATTCAGTTGCCGTGAACTTTGAAACTGATTTCCAACAGCCCCGCACAAATAATAATAATAAAAAAACGGAATAAACAAACTTTTTTTGCAGAAATGGCTTGCTCCGGAACGGCGGCTCTCACAGGCGCACTTGGAGAATACGAGCAGAGGCGCGGCGGATTCCGGGCTGCCGCGCGACAATCCGCCGTAGATTCTTTTTATTATGTAAATTTGGCCCGTGCGGCTTCCTCGAGCTCTGGCACTTCTGCACTTTCCATCTCATTTTACTCTGTCTTAGACAGCAAGATCCCCGGCTCAGCATTTAATGTGCCTGTGTTTTCAGGCAGCTGAGCAACGGCGTCTCACTGCCTCCTACCGCCACTTACTTTATTTATTATTAATTATTACCTATTAAATTGGAGATTCTCGTAACCGCCATCCACTAGCTAATCATCAAAGTAAACAGGACGGTATTCCCGTATATATGGGGAAATGTGTTTAGAAGAAGCGTTCAGTAAATAGCTTATGTGCCTTTTATGCTACGATGGCACACATAGCTTCTGTAAAGGGCTTTTGGCCAAAAACTATATACGTGCCGCGTTTGAGTTTTCGCCAAAACAGCGTTTAAAGCCCATCCCGAGACACTGTAAACTTCTTGTTTGTTTCTAGAAACACTTTACGTGCGGTCGTTTCCTTTATCTGGCACACTTACTCTTCTGAATAAAATGCCTTTACGGCTGGGGCAGATGTGGGAAACGCCGATTCCCCTTTGGACGCGGTTTGCGCATGTGAGCTCAGTAGATTCCACCTGACTGTACCGATCGTGGGGTCCGGCCCCCGCGAGTTGGCCAGGTACCCTGAATAAGCGACGTCTATGCTCTCCCCCCGCACTCCCCCACACACCCCCTGCAAGTCGGTCGCTAACCATTCGTCTGTGTTTGGCCACCTGTTTATCTGTAACTACAGAGATATCAGTGCACTCATCCTTGAGGACAGGAAAGGATACGGCGTCCTTGATTATAATGAGATGATTGCGGGACTTGGGACTTTGAAGGACTGAAGCGAAACACTACTGCTGATCATAAGCGTGGCGATTACACGAGGGCTTGGGGATAATAGCTGAAAGCTGTGCGGGAGGCTCCGGTGGCCCGGTGCGCGGTGTGCTCCCGGCGAGCGCATCCCTCGCTGTCTATTGGTCGCCCTGCCGGCTGTGCTGGAATCCTCTGACGGTGTCCCTCTCCCCATTGGTCGCAGAGTAAGATGTGCTGTATCTCCTGTACCCATACCCTGTCCCTGGTGCTGTGCGTTCTGGCGCTGACGCCAGCTGCGACGGCGGGTCCCGAGACGCTGTGCGGAGCGGAGCTGGTGGACACGCTGCAGTTTGTGTGCGGAGAGAGAGGCTTTTATTTCAGTAAGTGCACTTTTTATTTATTCATAAAGTACAACCAGTGCTCCCCCCCAGTGCTAATGGGCTCTTCATAAATAAAGAAACAGCTGTCTTTTTTTTTTATTGTCCTCTTTTTCTCCCCCCCCCCCCCCCATTTTATTTTTGGACTTCAGCTGGGTTTATAAGAAGAGAAGGTGCCGGTGGTGTATCTGTTAATCCCTTTGTCGCTTTCATGTGTGATGGGACGATTAGTCAATCTGTAGGGTAGATTAGCAGGCCTTTAAAGTGCAGACGATGCAAGAATAGCGAGGTTAGCGTTATATGGGCTGCTGAGGGTTAGATTAAGTGTAGATTGATATTTAACAGCTATAAGTATATTATATTCATGGCAAGTAGCTGTTCTGTCTCGGGGGACAGAGCTTTAAGTGGAATTTGGCTGCCTGTGTTTAAATGAGGGGAGGGAAAGAGAAAAAAAAAAAAACAAAAATCTGCGCACAAGTGAGCTTTTTTTCCAGCAGAGAGAAAAAGTTACCCAAAGAAAACCCTCTGTGTGGAATCCATTGCCTATTTTCCATTTTAAATGGTGAATGCCAGGCTAGCATTCCAATGCCGAGTCGAGGTACCACGGTCAGCACGCCAAGTGGCAAGCCACTTCTCTGGGAGCCACCACTCATAGCCTGGAAGCAGGGTTTCTGAAGGCTGAGGCGATGTGCACTGCCCCTGGCTGGCCAAAACAGGTACTGCGCCCAAAACAGGCCCCCTCGCTTTACCCTGGGGGGCCTTTCTGGTGCAATATAAGTCCTGGTACTGATTTTCATAGATCATAGATATATTCTCATAAATCTGTTTTTAGGTGTTGTATTAACAACAGGCATAAAATAATGATACGACCCCTGCATGACCACCTGTTCTGGGGCCACATGCTGTTTTTATCGTATATTTTCCTAGTGCGGGATTAAAATGAAAAGGCTTGGGTGTTTTATTCAGCAGCTTGTCTCTTCATGCTATGTCAAGATGATCACCTGGGAATAATATTCACCTCAGACAAAGGAAGGTGGATCCATCCTGAAAGGTGCCCCACCTGACCGCGCCACTATTTCGCACTCGCTTATGCGGCGATCCTTGCCGCAGAGCACGTTTTCCGCACGGAGCCCCTTTTTTTCTGGGAGGTGCGGAGACGCAGCTGAGAGCGGCGGCCCGGATCCTGGCCGTCCGCCTGCCGGATCGGACGCCCTGGCTGAATACTCCGTGTCCCATTCGCGGCAGAAGTGGATGCATGACAGACAAGACAAGGGGCGATGACGCCGGTCGGCAGCCAGGCCCCGCGGCCCCTTCTTAGTGCCGCCGCGCGATCCGAAGGAGCGGGCCGCGAGACGGCGATGGCGGCCCGGCCACTCGGAGCATCAGGTTCATTTGGAATGATGCCAGGCTCTGCCTTGGCATCGGTCGCTGCCACTGCTGCCTTTCCCTGAAAGCAAATACCGAGAAAAACCCATGAGCGACTGCGCTTGCCAGGGGGACCGACCCCCCGCGCCCCAGGAGGTGCTGCTGCCGCTCGGATCAGCGCCGATACAACTGTGTAAGGAGCCATCATCCGATTGGCTCTGGCCGTGCGAGCGTCCGTTAAGAATGCCCGGTGCCAGGTGCTGGAAATGGATCAGAAGAGGGCTCTGTGGTGGGAGGAGTTGCTGTGGACAAGGGATCAGAGAAGCCAATCCGTAGAAGGGGACAGAGAGTGGGAGGAGTTACCCAAGAAAGGGGTGGGGACACTACAGAAGGCGGAGACACAGTTCAGTGCATTGACATTATTTATTGTTATAATGCTGTACTACAGTACTGTGAGCTAGCTGTCACCGGGATACCAGAAGTAAGATCTACAATGAGGCCGGGGCAAGGGTTTGGGTATTTGTGTGTCCGGGGTGAATTCAGGACAAGGCCTCGTTCCCAGAGCTACGTTCAATGAAAACGTCTAGTGCAGTTAATGTTTGTGGTTTGAATGATGTATTCTACGGTCAAGCCCATGAAAACAGCTTGTCTGGAGACCGTAAGTGTCGTGGGAGCAAAGATGTAGGCAGAGGTGCTGCTACTCAGCGGCTCTGCAGTGTGGGGAATTCGTTAAAAGTGGGGTTTTGCGTAAGTAAGTGACGGGAACGGGCAGAATAACTTAACCTCACGCCGGCTCCATTTGGGGGTCAGTGAGCAATGGGCCGCCGCATGGCCGCGTGGAAACGCGGGGCGGCGCCGACCGGACCCAGGGACAGGACAGGAGTGCTGCCGTGCCGAGGCAGTGCCAATCCACCTTGCGTGCGTCACCCCAAAAGTAGCCACGTTTGGATTTCAGGACTTCAGATTTCATTACCTTGACAGAAATGTGAAATACGACACTGTGGAAAAAAAAATCTTTTATTGAAACAAAATGTGGTCTGAAAAAAAAAACCCCAGCTCTAGTCAGTTTTTCCAATTATTAGCCTGACCTAGAAATCTAGTGATGTCTTTTTTAATGTTCGAGCAGACAGACTGATCCAGAAGCTGCATCTGCAGTGAGGGAAATTTGGTGGTATTCTAACTGCAGGGTAAATATGAAACCAGAGAGGAAGATTCTAGATGGTATTAACAAAACAGTGATTGCAGCCAGCAAGGCCCCTCCACTGTCCCCACACCAAACGCAGACTGGCCTTACGGTATCTATTGCAGCTTTAGTTACTTCACTGTCTCTGCTGGGCTTACCCCGTTTTTAAGGAGGAGGAAAAACATCCTTGAGTAAGATGTCTGGTCTGCTGTTGGCCAAGGAGGCCGGTTTCCCTCAAAGCCACAACAGCACTTACCTAGACCTTTAGCAATAAATCACTGCACAACAAGAAGTCAGTGCCATTTTCACTCTCCTTTTGACAACGAGCCCCGTTTCTTTTTGCAACTCGTCGCTTTCAAAGAGATGGAGATCAGATTCAGAGTACTCATGCATGCGGGGTTCATTGAGTTCTGGTCTATGGTCGAAGGAATGTAGTTCTTGGAGCAACATCTAGGAGGAAAACTGCCATCAACTGCACAGAGGAGCATGTCCACCGACCCATCTATGTCCTGCCCGAGTGGTGAGAGCTTCTTGAGAAGTGCGGAGACCAATTAGAGGCTGTTACTCGGCATGATGAAATGAGATTTTCCACACTAACATGCCTCCAGCAGAGCATCCCTGGAGGAACACCAGTCTTTCTCTCCTACCATCACACCAGTGACATGTCCTTGATCCAGGACGGGGGTGAAGGGATGGGAGGGTTAGTGGAAAATTTCAGCAGAGCTTAAACAACACGTCGTAACTCCTGCATTACTGTCAGCGATGCTGCTCCCTTTGGTGCCGTAAAACTATCCATAGTTCAAAACTCATAACTGCTTGCATGAAATGACAGTCCGAGAAGAGAAATTAAAGCGGAGTCCGTTGATGGCGATGCTGTAAATTGCCTGGAATTTCTCAGAGCAAGTATCCCTGACTGTCCCATCATGGAATCTGTGGAGTGGTAGAAGTTTATCCTGAGAAAAGCAATGGTTTACTTTTTAAGGAACGTTTGCTTGATGAGGCCATTGGTGACACCGAGGTGAAGCAGAGGTTTCCACGTGAGACTGAGCACCTGAGGCCTCTTTGCTTATTGCTGATTTACGGTGATTTAGCAACTGGAGGGGGCAGAATAACATGACACTTTGGTTTTTATCACGTTTCCTGTGCTGCTCTTTGAAACATATGAACATATGCATGAGAAAGTGGATGATGTGCAAAGAGAGCATGAACAGGGGACCCTGGGATTGGGTCCTTGCCAATGAACGCCCCAACACGTGCTTGAGCGACGATAAATGCCGAAGTGCAATGTTAAAATCATTCATGGGAACCTGAGCTGTTCTGATCGGTGCTGATCTGTGAATGAGGGAAATGAGGGGAATGAGACTCCGTGAACCACCGATGTGCCACCTGACATCTTGTGGACGGACCCTGCTGCTTGTGAAGGAAGACGGAAAAGAATCTGGAGGAAACTTCAGGGCTTAATTGCTCAGCCCATAAAGACAAAAAAGTATCTCTAAAAAGTGAGGGAAATTTAGCTTAGCCATAAACACTTTGTGGTACCAGTGATAAAAAGGCAGTTTCCAGGCCTATATAGTCTCCGCCGTGCCATAAACTCCCTGACACTCTGTAGTCAGTGTGCAGTGCTTGGCCTCAGGAATAGCTGGTTTTTATTAACCCAAGCAAGCCTGTAAAACTCATATCCTAGTGGCACTCGGGATGGGGAGCCCAGCCGCTTTTTTTGTTTTCTTTTTTTTTCCTTCCCGAATAGCTTCTCTCAGGAATGCGTGATATGTTCGGCGTCCTCAGCAAACAGGCCTCTCGGCCGTCCCCTGGATTGCTGACCTGCCTCTTTCACATGCCAGTCCCACCAAAGTCAACATTAACGGGAGCGATGACAGTGCAGTCGAGCCTCTCTTTGTCCTCCTCCTGATAGGGGGCGCCGAGCAGAGCTTTCACCGGCCTGCGTCGTCTTCCTGGCCCTGGTGCCCTAGCATGTCGTTCATTTCACTTGCATACCTGAGCGACGCATTTAGAGCCCCCACCAGGATGTTTGCCATATAAACTCACCCCCAAAATGAACTTGAGATCATTTTGTTTATACAAGAAACACCTCCAGACTTATGAATTGTCGTTCTCTGCTGGACTTTTCCACTTTGCAACTGCAACGAGATCGCCTGGAACAGCAGGCCTTTGGGGGACACGAGATCTCTGTTAAAGCCAAAGAAACGTTGGGCAATCTAATATGTATTCCGCAACCAAATGCAGATGAGTGAGAACACAGTTAAAGGCCAGTCCACCGCTGATCTGCTTTGGAGAAACCTGTTCCCTCGCCAAGAGGCAGTGCATGAAAGACCCGACTCATGTATTTATTTATGAAGACTGCTGTATAAAGCCCTTTGTTTACAGGGGATTGGAGGGTGTAATCTTTCCAAAAGCATTGCTTTTAAGACCAGCTGGTTATTCCTCTCTGCTTTCCAGCTGTTTGTGTGGTTACAGGTTATTTTGAAAAAAACAGCGGATGTTAATTTGCAGAGCTTTATCCCATGGGAGTGGGGGGGGGGGGAGCAAACCAGGAGCCAACCCACTTCAGAGAAGCCTGGCTTGCCACAACCTGTGATTGCATAATGGAAGGATCCGACTGTGGGCTTTTACTCTGGATTCTGGGGTGAGGAACAATGGTCCTGCCAGTTAATCTTAAGGCACAGTCATGTAAGGTGAGAACGTTCCGGCCTTTGACCAGAATGTTAGTGGCCTGGGTGGTAGATTAGGTAGCAAAGGCCAGACCCTGAGCAAAGGAAAACAATCACTTTTATTCCAGCTATGTGCTTGTGGAAGGAAGCGAGGACTTGGAAGTGAAGCAATCAAATTAGAAGAAACTGCTAGTGTGCGCAACCTAGTGGTGGTTTTCCACTGCCACCAAGAATGAAGCAGTGCCCGGGCCTTACTGCGAACTGGCGGTTTTCAATTGCAAATTATGTGAGCAGTAACTGAGCAGTAACCGTGCTGACATGGGCCAGGTCAAAAGAGTGACCAAACCAAACTGGTTGCGTCACCACCATCTGATTGCGAAAAATGGAGAAATCAGTGTTCTGTGCTTATCTGAAGGAAAAAGGGTATATTCTGTATATTATTTGTTATTAGGAGTATCACACATCCCAATGTGTTGATGCATTCCCGATAACTCGGAATTTGAAAATGTACAACCTTCTACTTAAAAAAAGTACTATAGAACAGCTGAACAGAATGTATTTGTGATGCTAATTTATGCAAGCGAATGCTAATTAACACGACGATTCTCAATCTGTGAATTTCTGCGTTAGAAAATTAAGAAATTAGCACACAGTAAATTATGACGTATGTCGTGAACAGTAAATAAGCATCTCTTTGGTTTTACATCACTATCGCTCTCCAAACCTGGCAAAGCCTTTATCGAGCTGACTCTTCTGCAGTGGAAAACCGTAGCGAACCGGAACCGCGCAGTAGCTAGTGCCTCTACGCGGTACAACTTGGGTAGCGCTCATTTCCTGTATGCCAGTGGAAAAGCATCTTAAGTATGGTGTGAAGGGTGGCCTAGTTTAGGTGGAAGAGAGGGATGAAAGGATGAAAAGAACGTAGCTATTGAGGGTGTGAACAAGAGTGGGAGTTGCCATGTCAAAGAAAGCTTACAAGAATTCTCCCGTTTTCAGAACTTCAGGGTAGGTGAGGCATCGGGAGGACTTCTGGGTGTCAGTATTTATCTAGTGTCATGTGGTGTTGGCTTGTGGGGGGAGACACTTAGCCACAGCCAGACGTGGGGGACATTTCCAACCCCTCCCTTGTGATGGTCCAGCTCTATCTCAACTGCAAGAAATAACTCTTCATTTGAGATTTGCATTTGCCCTAAAACTTAATTTTGCAAACAATAAAACAAGGAAAAAGAGGACAGAATTAGAACAAATTATTAAAATACTATCATGCTAGAAAATTGTTTATATATGTTTATAAATAACCTATTTAAAGATTGCTGCCCAGTTTTGAAGAATGAAAGAATTAATATGCAGTCCACCAGCTAACGATCAGTAGTTATTTTTTCATCTGGCGTGTAGAAACCCTTCAAGTTTGCCAGAGGTTTCATTACATTGATGGATGCCTGTTTTCTCCAGATTACCCTCTGAGCCGCAGGCAAACGTGTTGGTACTTAGGGAGCAATGAAAACTTGGTGTTTAATAATGTCCCAATGCCCATTTCTAAGATTTTAAGCTGGGACTGATAAATTGTGGACTGCAAATAACAGTCACCGTTTTCCCTTACGCACAAAGGGTAACCTGATTAATTTGAGGTATGGTTAATTAAAACAGAAGAACACAGTCCCTACCTCGGGCAAAATCCCATTCTTTAAAAGCCATTTCCAAGTGAAAAATCACAAGGGGTCAGTTATACACCACCCTTCTTGCACGTTCAACACCTCTGTGAGATGTCACACGATTATAGGAGGGCAGACTGCTCGATCCACCTCTCTGTCCGCCGCGTCGATGGGAGAGCCAGGAGCTTTCCATCGATTGCTCGGGCAGCCACGCTGGGAAAATGTATTTACCAGCGTTTGGACGTGGCGTGGGGAGTGGATTGGATTAGCGCTCCATCATTTTGTCAGCTGCTCAGAGATCCGGCCGTGCCTAAGAGCTGATATATATGCACGTTTAATGGCTTCCTCTTTCTCAGTCTCTCTCCCCTGCCTCTCTCAGTTTCGGTCTTTAAATTTTGTTTGCTTTATTAGTGTGACAGGGATACGGAGGCGGTTGCCAAAGCGCGCGCACCACGCATGAATGGAGCGCTCCAATAATAAAGGTTAATTTATCTCTCTCTAACCCCTCTGCTCTCGTCTGGCCCTGCCTGGCGGGGAGAGATGGCAGAGTGATGGCCGTGGCAGCGAGCTCGCCACATCAGAGCGCCGGAGAGCCTGCGTATGTTTGTGGAGAGGCCCACAGCTCCTCCTTATCCTCCCTGCACTGGGGCACCCCCCCCCCCCCCCCCGGGGTCCGCTCTTTGGAAAACAGGCCCATTTCACAATGGTAGGCCCTGGACGTCCGGCACAGAGCACTGTCACAACAAGGCAGGCGGTGCGCAGAAGTTAATGCGCTCTGTCAGCCGCCCCCTGAGCCAAGAGCTATTAACTGTGAAGGGGAAAGGCATTTCCTCCTTGTAAATGCCATATTACATTATGATTATTTCATTTGGTAACAGGGAAAAGCCTATTGGAGTTGTAGTGCTCCTTTTGAGAAGTGTCCTGGGCCGGAGGGGAATTGGGAATTATGGATGGAGTGTGGGTATGCTTTCGAAAGGCCAGTTTGGGGTGGGTAGGAGGGGAGCTCAGTACGTCAGCCTGAGAGCCACTTACGAGACTGGGTCCAGGGTGGGTCACAAGGGGATCCGTTCATATGAATCGCCCAGATTGAAAACCTGCATGATCCATTCAGTGATGCTTGAGCTACCAATGAATATGGTCAGTAGTTACAGTCATGTGACTATTTTGATCAGATATATGTAACAGCACTTTTAGTATATCTATAAGTGCTTCAGGTCTCCTACTAGAGTAACCTAATACACAAAAGCTACACCAACAATCTCTTAGACCTGATGACCGTGCGGGTAGATACAACTATGCAGATCAAAAGAACTGTATTGTTCACAACGTACCTCCAACAACAGTCTTTCTTGTTACCCTAATAGTGTTTGGACTTCAGACCTGTTAGAGGTCCATCATAAATCAATACTCTGATCCTCACAACGCAAGCATTATGACAGAATTCCTGGGTTTCCTATTCTGTCAGAAATAGAAAAGACACACTGCCTGACTGTAATGATATTCTCTACGTCATGAATTTATTGAGGCTGTTATGAGGTTGAGTTTGACCCATTGCACAGCTGGCTGTCTCAACAAGCCAAACAGTTTATGCAACTTTCCCTCAGGGATTCGGTGTCTGCCGTAGGGTTATGCCCTTGACAGATAGTGCTGTCAAGGGGTACCATAAAGGGGGTAAAGTTAGGACGATTCCAAGGGTCCATGGGTTACAGGGGCCCTCAGAAGCTGGATGTGTTGTCTGTGACTCCTTGGCTGTGTCCCGCTTCCAAGGGTATGTGCTGTGTCATTAGTGTGTTTGTGAATGAGGAGGGAAGGGGAGGTGGGAGCACATATTCATCACAGGTCAATTCAGGCCAACTCAGCCAGGGGGGGAGGGGCACGTCAGGCATGAAGTGTCAGACTGTGATTCTCTGAGGTGACCGTGACCTCGCTTCCTGGATGGGACAGCAGCCAAGAGGGGTCTGCATTCTGGCAGAGCAACGCGATATCCTGTAAATTTTACACCACCAAAATCGTTGTCATTTGCACCGCCCTGTATATCACGGCAGTTAGGCTCTGTCCTGGCCCATACCTTTGTGCTGCCACAGGGCCCTCGTTGTGGGGGATTGGGATTGGATACCCCTGTTCCTTATATCCATTTAAAGTGTATTGGGGATAGCAGATCTACACGGTTCCACCCCAAAGAGAATTTGGCTCCAGTATCTTTGGCAGTGTCCAAAAAGACTTTGAATGTTCTCACTGGGTTCTCATAGGAACCGGGCTGCGGCTCCATCTTAGTGGATGGGGGTTTCAAACCCGGGCTGTGCTTTATGTTTTAATGGCGACTTAAATGCAGGGCCGACTCTATAGGCTACAGGCAGAATGGGTGAAAGGTGGAGCAGGCCCTGCTTGAATGCAAAGAGAGCCTAGCATCTTTAGCCATTGTTGTGATCAAAGGTGCATGTATATTAGTACTAAAAGCACACGTTCTAGTGCTATATCTTGTTCTGTCGCAAGTTGAGGTCGAAGGTCATACTTATAATTCAGCACCTGTCATTGGTCTCGCATTGTCTTGGCTGAAATTTGGTCGTGTCTCCTCAGGTAAACCCGGGGGCTACGGGCCGAGCTCGCGCCGGTCGCAGAACCGCGGCATCGTGGACGAATGCTGCTTCCAGAGCTGCGAGCTCCGCCGGCTGGAGATGTACTGCGCACCGGACAAGTCTGGGAAGGCAGCGCGCTCCGTGAGAGCGCAGCGCCACACGGACACACCGAAAGCGCAGAAGGTATGCCAAATGCTACGTGCTAAGTGCTGCACAGGACTCATATTACAAATATGCTAACAATAGCAGCCAGACTAGCATCAGATGCTAGATGCTACATAAAGATCCTAAAACCACATTCTACATGCTACATACTCCTGCTAATGGTGTAGGACACAGCTCATGGGCCTTTTCCTTATACAAACATGTTCTGAGTACAGAATGAAAAATGATTGGTTCAGAGAGATAACCAATCAGAGCATGTATCAGAATAACCAATCAGATGTCTTGGTCCCACTTCCTGTAGTTGCTTGGACTGATGTCCTATACAATCTGATTGGTTATCTCCTTGAACCATTCATTTTTCATTATGCCCTCAGAACATTCTTGTGTAAGTAAAACTCCCACGAGCCAGGACGTACTGCCATCGAGCTGTATCATTTTGACTGCCCCTGACTCTGTTAGCTGAAACATGGTCTTTTTCACAGAAACACTTATCTGGTAATAGTCACCCATCTTGTAAGGTACGTTGGGCCCATGGGTCGCTGAGCTGTGCATGGCCACTCTCCACAGCATGGCCCAGTGCCCACGGAGGCTGGAAGCCCTGGCTTTGTTGTGTCTCAGCTTTGCATGAAGTCTGGCAGAGATGCAGCTTAGCCTGAGGTGTCTGACTAGGCACATTAGGTGGGGGGGTAAAGAACAAGCCTGTGAGTCTATAGGATGCCAGCGGCAGAGCTCATGGTCCCAGCTGTGCTGCTGCAGCTGTAAGTAGTGCCTCTTTGCGGTACGGCTTGTGTATGGCTCGCTATCTGTATGCCAGTGGAAAAGCGCCATTAGTAAGGCGTGAAGTCTAGTTCCTGCCTGTCAAAGACCACAGCACGCAGGTCTGTTACAGACAGCAATCTGAACGGCAGCCTCTATTTTAAACTTGAGCTCTTCCAGCAACGGTGGCTGAGTTCTTATTTACTGAGGACAGGGCGTCCGTTTCCCCGGGCTTTCGGAATCGATTGTTACCGACTTCACAGCCACGCCGAAGCCTAACCACAATTCCTGCCCCATATCTCCTCGTCTTCCGCAGGAGGTGCATCAGAAGAACTCGAGCAGAGGGAATACAGGTGGCAGGAACTACCGAATGTAGAGGTGGAGGCCCAGGAGGACAGACAGAGGGATCCACAGGGGTGACAGATTGACCAATGGAAGGATGGAGAAGGGTGTGGCCCCCAACCTTGTCCCAACATGTAATGGCTCACTGTAAAAACAATGAAAATAATACAAAACAAAACAGGATATTGATTAAATATGCTCAGTAAGTACCAAATAGCAAGATGGGAGAGAGTTCTGTCCATAATGTACACTGTTATTTGTAAGAAAGTTATGTGTGTGTGTGGGGGGGGGGGGAGATCACTGTCCACCTAATAGATATATGTTATGTTTAACTGAAAGGAGAAATTTGCTGCTTAACTCCATTGCGAGAGCTGTAGCACCTCCTGGCTGTGGGGGGACCTTCCTGCACACCCAGGTCATGCACACCATCTGAGCATCCGTCCTCTCTGAAGACCCATCCTGCCTGGGAATGAAAAAAAAATGCTCTGCCACTGAACTGCAGTGGTAAGGGTTAAAAACAGAGGCTTGAGGTCATCAGAGGGAACAGCCCAAAAATTGGGGGAGGGGGGGTGCCCACTTCACAGTAAGAGAGGACCAATGTTTTAATCCATACATAAGCTGGGTGCTTTGATAGAAAAAGAGAGTGTGATTTTTAATCTTGGGCCGAATTTTATCACGTGGCCTTCAGCCTGCAGACATCATGGTTGTCTCACGTGATTTTATCCAGTGTATTAACCATTTTTCTGTCTGCACTGGCTGTGCAATTAAAAAAAAAAAAAGAACGCAAAAAAATCCCTCTTTCCCTAGGTCAAAATGACACAGCCATGCATGCCACTGGAATGCATTCTGGGAAAGACGAAAAAACAGATTAAAAGAGTTTTACCAACTGAAACCAACAGTCTCCCATTGTCATTGGGGCGTTCTAAGAACGTCTGTGAGCTTGTGGAAAAAGATGTCACCGTGGTTTGCAATCGTTGGAACGGGACGTTCAGCCCGCGACGGTTTTTTGGAAGACTGATCTTGTGCGTCCAGGGTCCAGTTATGTTCTTAACTGTGAGCCTGTTCGCGGGGGCAGAAAGGGGGGGGGGCATCAGTGTATTAGTGTAGCCACGAAGAGACAGGCGATTAATGATTGATTCCACTTGTCCTGCATTCTTCTCCATTGCTAGCTTAGCAAAGGGAACTTTGCTTTTGTAAAATCTTGGACAGCATGCTTTTTCATTTTGGAAAAAATTAAACTAGAAATGACAGAAAAAAAAAACACAAGACAAGCAGTATGCACCGGCAATCAAACCAAAGTACTTGGAGACACCCTTTGCTATCCAGAATGCTCACGCACACACACACATGCATGCACACACACAAACTGGACGCCCTGTTCATAAGAATGACCACAATATCCTCAGCCTGGTATCTCTAAATGTTGTGGCTCCCAGACTGAGACAAGTCAGTCAGTCCCTCTGAGATGTACACGCCAGAGTGGTGACCCGATGACACGGAACACCACAAACACACTGTCTCTTCTGTACCTGCGTATAATCAAACAATATTCCCATTTATTTTAGTTTATGCATCGTCCTACTATCATTGTACATAATGGTATCATATAGCAAAACCGTATTAAGGAATCTTATCCACTGTATAATGGTGCTATTTTGTAGTTTGTTACTTGCAAGGGTTGGCTGGAAACAGGAAGAGAAACTGAGAGCTAGGCTGATTGGTTGGACGTCTTCTCTTTTGCACAGCCTTGTGGCCACCGTTTTATATTATATATTTTTTATTTGTAAGCTATTTCAATCAGTTAGTGGTGTAAGCGAGCAAACGTATTTGTGGAAAGCCTGTGAATGCATAAAAAAATCTTGATGTGATCCCAAAAGGCTAATTGCTATTTTTTCTACTGTTTTTAAATTATTATTATTATTCAATATTGATCCCTATGCCAAATGACTTGACAAAAAGTACTGTGAACTATTATCTTCCATTATTATCAAGGTGTTTAAAGTCATAGTGTCTTTTGTCTGTCCTCAAATATATGTAATGCATTAATGTAACAGAGCCTGAGTTTTCACTCCAGTGGACACACACACGCGTGACCCCAAATCACAGCAGTAACACTCAAATAACAGTGTGATGAGTAGGTAAAGTCGGACGAGGACAAATAACATGGACTGGTGACAGCTAACGGCCATCGCAGGCTTTGCTGTGAGCTAACAGGGTAACAGAGCAACAGAAAACAACCAATGGGATGCCAAGAGTGGCACACAACTGTACTCTGTGCGTTTGGCAAATGTATTATCTTAGTAGCTTAGTAGTAGTAACTTCCTCATATGCCAGACAGTCATCTCAGTTTACCACCCAGATGCTCTATAGTATAAGCCCGATTGTCAGCCGTTACTGCATAATGAATTGTGGAATGACACACGTAAACCAGCGGAATGACAGAGAGCAGCATGCTCTCTCCCCTCGCCCCGTACACAGAGCGCCTTCCTCTCCCCCTCCTCTGACAGACTGAGCCCATGACACAATGACTGAATATACCGCACATTTACAGGAACTGAAAAGAAGTCAACTTTAGCATGCTCCAAAGTTTCTTACACCCAAACTACACCCAAAATGTTGCACAACTGAATAGCGGCATTAACGTGTTTTTTAAAAAAGGTATTCACAAAGTATAAAAAAGAAAACGAGCATGACTTGGAAAATGCTTTTAGCACATCGTAAGCAGATTCAATATCTGGTTAGTTACTCCCAGAAAGCTGAAGACAAGGGGGGAAAAATGATGAGAATTTAGGTTTCAAAGAAGCACAAGTATGACCAGGGGTTTGAATCCGTGGACATTATTGCAGGATTCATCATGCAGTTTCTGGGTTTGCTCCACTATGGGATTCATGGAATGATAATTACCTCTTCATATATCAATTCACAAAAGATTGCCAAAGAGGCAAGTGGGTCAGACTTGTCACTGGTTTTTAACACGTGTGAGTGTGAGATGTCTGGCTGCATGAAGACCCGTGTTATTGACACAATGTAAGGAGAATCTGAGAACTACCAGAGAGTCAGAAAGCACTAGCTAAGCTCATTAACTTGGATGGAAGCACGGCCACCACCAGTGCCCTGTTGCCCTCTGTGGAGAATGTTGGATTGTTCACAATTTCTGCTGAATAAAACACTTGTTGATATCACACGCCTGTCGGGCTGAGTGGATGTGTCAGCCTTTCTCAGGAATCCTTAATGACTTGTTGACCACGCTTCGCTTCCTGACTCATGCCGGATGACTGAGCATTATGGGAGTTAAGAAAACTTGCAGACAAATTAGTATATCATTTTATTTAGTTGATTCTCTTATGCTTTAGGGTTTTACCCTACTGTAGATAGATCACTGGAGATACTGAAGACTAAGGAAGTATCTTCACGAGTATAACAGCAGTTAATCACAGTGGAAATGAACGTACTTTCAGGTTTGGGTTCAAGATAAGGTCGACACTCATGAAAACTTAATAAACTGAGTTTCACAGCATTACAGGGCCCCAACTGCTATTGAAACTGCAGCATCAAACAAGCTTGCGGCTCAGATGGTTTCCGTGGTGACACGCATGGTCTGGAAGTGCAATTAGTAAAGTGGAAGGACAAAATCACATATGTTGGAGGCTAAAAGTGCTGCTTTACCCTGTAGTATTGCCCTGAATAAACATTTAGTCCCACATAGGCTTAACAGTCATATTGATTGGAAAGCGATTTGGTGAGAGGATGGTTTTCTTTGTGCTCAGAAGTGAGAGAATGCTCAGAAGCTCAGGTTCTGCACATCTTCTGTTGCCTCCTACCTTGAGATCCTTTTGCCAAAAACATCCATTCAAACAAGGTCCCCCCGCATATAGCTGAGCGCAACCCTCAACTACAGCAGGGCCTCTCTGACTTAGGTGCACTTAGGCATTTAGATCTCCTGTTCACAGCACAGATCTGTGATCCAGTTACAGGAATGTGGAAATGTGTCTCCAAGACCACACAAAACCTGGATGACCTTTCAGCTAATAGTACGGACTTTTTTACGCTTTCCAGAATAACATTTTCCCTATTAGTCATGACTCCCTCTCTCCAGGCCCCCTACAGAAATACATATGAATTAAGCCCGCTGGGGTCTTCAGGGTGGGAGGGAGGACT
>JAODKK010000001.1:10077898-10088553 GCA_026774405.1 Petrocephalus microphthalmus | reverse complement strand
CCCCCCCCCCACCCCACCTAACCTCTGTCCTCGCCCTTTCTGCCTAGCCTCTCCTGGCCCGACGCGAGAGCGCGTTGCCTGTCACCACAGCGGCGGAAGTTGCTACGCGTTTGCGTAGATCTGCATCTTGGAGAACCTCGGTCTACCTCCATAAATTCCTTTCAAACATAGCAAACCCATAATAATAATACTAGGAGATTATAAACAACAGTGACCAATTAAGACGGTGGCTGATTAAGACGCAGATAAGACTGGCAATGACAGGCTAGGACAAAACAAAGCATTTGCAATCTCACAACAAGGCAACAATGAGGATTTTTTGGAATTTTTTTATTTTATAATTAAATTCCGATTCAATTTTATTGTCGATGCACAAAGTAGAAGTAACCAGACAACAAAATGCAGTTTTGCAATTAATCTAAATGCACAAAATTGTGCAGAGGTGATAGAAATAGCTGTACAATGATAAATTAAATAGAAAAATGTACATCTATACAGTGGTATATATGGTTTGGTATAAATAACGACCCTGCCTGCAGGTACATTTGCATGTATTTATGTGGCGTGTACGTGCACACGTGTGGCTGCGTGGTCACAGGGCCGGCCATCTATGACCCACAGGGGCCCTGTAAATCGAGGTCCACGATCTGTTCCCCCAGCAGCAAGTGGCCCGGGGCTGCATGATAAAGTGATACTTCCTGCATGATGGCGTGTGCCGCCAAGGCAAACAGGGCGCTGTGTGGCTTCACCGAGGGGGGAGCTGCGTGTGCAGCTTTCAGTGGGATCGCCGCAGTGACAGGACGGTGCCTTTCACCCACCGTCAGCACATTTTAATGAATATATAGCGGAACAATCAAGCCCTTTTAAAAGATGGATCGGCCACCTGGCCCAGCGTCAGGGGAGATTACCGCTATGAGCGTAGAGTAGGGATTTGGCAGCCTCCGAATCCAGCTCTCCTGACGCTTGTTCCATTCAGCTGCCTCTAAGACTTATTATAGGACCAATTATTAGGCTCAATTAGTCCAAATTACTGTGTGAAAAATTTTCAGCCATCAAGCGTTTAGAGGAACCTGCAAGGAAGTTGGTCAACCATAAATTGCCATGGGTTCTCTACCTGGAGGAACGGGTTCGGATGAGGGCTGAGGGCATCCCCTGAGCGGGTCATGTCCCCACAAGAAGTTCAGAAGGTGGTGGTCACCACAGCTGAACTCAAACCGCGTCAACCTGGCGGCGACCCTGTTTTGGGGTCGCCGAAAGTGCCGACACATCGCACGCACAAACGCCGCCGTGAACCGCAGCGACCAGAGACGCGAAGCACGCCATTAAAACAAAAAACAATCATTTTTCACCAGATACAGTAGTTTTTTTGTTACTTGCCAAATACTACACACTGGTTACGGGAATTACATAAGCATTATTTTGCTAGAGAGTACTATGGTTTTATATCAGAGCCCAAAAAAATAATTACTTGCAGAAAACCGCAAAATGCAAAAAAATAAAAGATTACATGATTACTTGTGGGGAAAAAATGCAACACTTGTAGAAATACTGCTAATTCATTAAAAAAAGAAAAACGTATGTATCACTGCAATATAATGCGCAAAACCGGGGCAACCATCAAAACACTGTACATTTCATAAGTACGGCAGTTCAGGGAGCATCCAAGGTCAGCCTGACTCGAGCATCCTCATTCGCTCTCCTGGAGGTTCTAGTTGGCGGCAGGTTCCAGCGCCCCCTCTGGTTGGAAGCGAGTAGCGCAGGCTGGAGTGTTCTGTTGTACTCTGGATTGAGTGCACGTGAGGACACCACTTCTGGACCAGGCTCTGTAATAAAAGGTCTGGGCTTTGCTACTTATGTTCGCTATTGTCTTTTAAACAACCTTGTGGTCAACTCGACACACTCTCAATCCTGGAATCCTCTTCCCCTGGGTGGTTTGAGAGGAAAGGGGTATTAGCCGCGACGTTGGCTCACTCCGTGTAGTGAACAGGGGATCGTATCCTTGTGACTGATGGGCACTCAGTTACCTCAGTTACTCTAAGGCAGTGCCAACCTGTAAGTGCCCTGCTGGTCCCAAGTCAGATTTATGAGCTATATATAGATAAGCATGGATACCTCAGTAATGCTTAGAGTGTGCACTGGACATGTGAACTGTATTTGCTGGTATACATAATATTCTAAGAACATTCTAGAAACATCTCCTTCATGTACACTGTTCAGAATAAACAGGTTTTGGCACTGGAATAGCCATCTAATGTTCTGAGTGTTCATTTGTACATTTTTGATGAGCAGAGCATTTTCTGGTAAATGTGCATATATTTTTTAAGTCTACTTTGAGAGAAAATGTATTTTTTGAAGTGTACTCTCCATGTCAACATCCTTTCCGTCAACAGTCCTGCCAATTTTTTGTCTTTTTTTTTTCTTTTCGTTGCGATAAGTTTTCACTTGCAGAGACTCAAAGTCTCTCAATTTGCTGTATGACCAAAACACAGCTCATGGGACATGGCTCAGATGACACCATTCTGCCGTAGTGACTTGGAGCAAACCGGGTCATCCAACTAGTGCCTGTTGACAAACGTGAAGCTTGCAGCTCATAGTCACTGCTCGACTGAGTCTGATTGATGATCAGCTCTTTCTAAGCATGTGGTGTCAGTCTCTGTAATTTATCTGACCCATTTATGACCCTATGTCAGATGTTCCCCCATAGACCAGATGTCACAAAGGTAAAGACTTTTTTTTGTATGTCAGATGTTCCCATTAGCTAAAACTGAACTGCAAAGAGCTGGAACATCATCAATGTTGTATGGATCTCGAGCAAACTCCACTCCACAGTGCCCTCAGTTATGTGAGCAGCCTTCAGCATCACTGGCTTAGCTGACTGATGTAGGGGATAGAGGGTTTCTGGATAGCCTCTGGAGGGCTCTGACCTTGGGGCCATCTGGGGTCAGCACCAGCAGAAACAGTAGCACCTCTCTTCTCGCTCACAATTTTTCACGTGGAGGCCCCTCTTCCCCCGCCGCCCCCTCCCCAACCCTTCCCTCTACACGGCGTTCACTCTGCAGTGGAAATTCACTGAAAGCTGATTGTGGCAGGAGGCTGTTGGCACAGCTGTGAGCTTTACGGACCCATGATGTCAGAGTCGTGTTTTCCTTGGAGAGCCTCTCGTCGGCGGCATTGTTCCTGGAAACCGTGGTCTGTTCTCCGAGCAACAAAAGGAGCTGGGCCCCAAACTCAAGCAGCCGCCCCCACTCCGTGCCCCTCACCACCACCCAGTTATTAACTGGAGGCAGCAGCAGCCCCCATACTCCCATCAGATGCAGTTACCACCAGTGTCATACCACAGGAGTTTGGGTCGCTTCTAAGGGGGGCTATAATCTGTTCTCAAAGGTCAAGGGTTCGGTTGGTGCAGTGAATGGTGTTGGGATTTTAAGGCATGGCACAGGTCTGATGTCACTTGGGCCCACGAAGCACACTCAGTCATACTTCCCAGCCTCACATCAATTAGAGGACAGATTCTCATTCTAAAAGGGTGTTCCCCAGAATGTTCGGTTCCACGGCTCCCATCCTCAGGAGATAGGTACTTTCCTTCAACACCCAGAAACTCGGCCCTGGAGCAGATCTCAGCTTCCAGCTACAGCTTCTCATAACCAAGACTGAAATCCAGGATTAAAGCACATGCGGCATTTTACTCTGAAGCAGCAAGCACTGCTTCAGACTCTGCAAAGATCTAACAACACCCAGCAACCCTAAAGGACCCTGTGAGAGTTAGGAAGCTCTGAAAAGCCTCAGGGAGCCTCTCATGCCATGACGACAGATGATGGGCTGTTACTGATCCAGAATTCTGGGGCATCTTGGTTCAAGTTCACCTCTGGGCTGGATGCCAGGCTTTGCTCTGCCTCTATATCAATCCTTCACCTCAGTCATTCTCAATTGCAAGAGGAAAAGACCTTGGAACCCTCAATTACAAGGAGACACCTTCTGTGAATAATTTGGGAACTGTATATATAATTTTTTGTACACTGCTATTGGTTTACTTTATTTTAGAGTAAGTGCCAGACTCTTAAGAGGCGACAGAAACATCAATATCAGTCATCGCAAGAGAAGAGTCATTTCTGAGGAAAGATGGGAGTCAATATCACAGTCAATCACAATCACTGCAAAGTATTGAAAGAGAACATTGAGAAAGTTTCAAAAAGAGAAGAATTTCAGAGTCAACGTCATTTGATCCTGTGAACAGAGCTTGTGCAGAGTTAGTGGCAGGGAACAGCTCAGACTGAATGTCTATGTTTGAGGTGGTATGGTGCAGAGGGCAACAGGAACGGTGAAAGCAAACGCAACAGCCCCCCCTCAATGTGGGCTGAAACATCACATGACTCGGGCAGGACCAGACAAAACAACACAGATGGCGATAATAATTTGATGGTCAGTCTAGGTCAGGGGAATGGTTCTGCTGAAGTTTTCATTTGGGGGGATGGAGATTCTCACAGTCGGCCGGCTGGTGGCCAAGAGAAACACACTCTGAGAACTTGCTAACACGCTAACTTTCGAATCTCCTCCTCACTTCAAAGAGGATCCAGCAAATATGATCTGCAGGCATGATGAAATCACATCTGGCTCTTTTAAGATTATTTTACACATTTCTTCTCTGCGCTAATGTTCTTTGTTTGGGAATTATGGTAATGTTTTTCCTAGAAATTTATCTCAGGGAAAAAACGGAAACCACAAGATAAGAGCCTCGTCTTTCTTGAGGGTTCAGAGCGGAGAAGGACCGTGTCCAAATTTCATCTGCAATCGAGGCACAGACGTAGTGGTGGAGGAGAAAACAATAGAGTAATTCTGAAAGCTTGGCTTGGTGTGAGGCTTGCAAATGAGTGGGAAGAAGGAGGTCCAAAATGGGGGGGGGGGCTCAATGGGTTGCTGTGGGATGTGGACTGGGAAGGTTGTGGGTTCAAATCCCAAGGTCAGCAGAATGATTGGGCCCTTGACAAAGGGTCTTAATCCCCACTTTAGGGACAGGCTGACCCTGCTTTCTGAATCGGATAAGAGCATCGGCTAAATAAATGAGATGGGCTCTACATACTCTTAATGCAGGATCACAAAAAAATCCTTACAAGCTGCCACAGTTTGTGGGGGGCATGGAAACATTTTCTGCAGATTATATCAAATGTCATCTTTTTGGGGCTGGTGGGAGAGTGGGGGCACAGCTCAGGGAACATAAGACACTGAACATGTGAGTGGGAGATTCTTTTTTATAAAAATATTACCCCCCCCCCCCCCACAAAGAAACAGGGCTGTGGTGGCTGGGAGCCACTTGGGATACAGCTTATGCCGGCAAGACCACCCATCTAATTCAGGGGTGAGCAACCCAGAAAGAGTCATTGTGTGTGTAGGTTCTTGCCGCAACTCCCTAATTAAATTACTAATTAGTGGACTGATTGTTCTCACACCTGGGTCTGAACAGCTGATCTAAAGGTTAACCCAAAAATCTGTCTACACATTGGCCCTTTAAGGATAAGATTGCCCACCTCCGATCTAATCGGTCATACATGAATTCCTCTCCACCAACCTCCACAATTATCATCCCACTAACTTGTATTGGAAATGTGGTATCAGCAGAGAAATTGCATTCATTTAACTGATGCTTTTATCCAAAGCAATGCACAGTTGAGAGAGAAGGATGAGACAGTACCAGGCGCAATTGAAATTAAGGGCCTTGTTCAGGGGCCCAAAGGTGAAATCACTCAGCCAACTCTGGGATTTGAAACTATGACCTCCTGATCAGTCTTAACCCACAGAGTCACACACTGCCACACCACACAGGAACCACAAGTCCCCTAGGCTGTGACAGGTTTGTCACACAACTTTACAGAAACACTGTTGGTTATTCAAAGCAAAAATATATGAACTAAGAGTTGAAGGTCTAGAAGGACGGAGTAAATATGGATGGAACTGAATGGGGATGTTACAGAGAAGAAGGCGGCATAACGGAGAAGTTAGAATAACAGCCTCCAAAAGCTAGACACTCAGCTGAGAGGAAAAAAAGAGATGATGGACGGATGTCAGAAACGGACCAGTAACGCGAGTGAAAATCAACTGGATCATTTAAGCCAAGGGTTTCGGCGAGAGAGTGGGAGAGAGACGACGGACACGAAAAACAAGTGGCGAGTGATGCAAAAATGACGGGGTCAGAATGACAACATTTGCTGGTGCGGCAGATTGGAAAGACGGCGGGCGAATGCATGTTACCGGGAAGGAAGGGAGATAAGGATGTTACGGCAGCAGTGACCTGTAGCGCAGAGATCGACCTGAAAGAATAGAGAGAATGCTGGTAAGATGGATATAGAGAAGAACGGGGTGGGAAGAGAGAGAGGGAGAGAGAGAGAGCAAAGTAAGAACAACAGTGGTAGGGGCCCAGAGGTTGTAGTGCTCAGTTACTGGCACAGAAGTCTCCCAGGTGACTGGTCCAGTCCTTCAGTAGAGCCCCTCTGCCTCCAACACAAACACTCAGAGAATAAAGGCAGAGCAGTCCAAGGAAAATCACTTCGCTGCGGTTTGATGGCCATTATTCACATCTCACCTTTCTCTGCCGCCTCTGCAGCTTCTGTGGTGTTAATATGGCCGGGTCTCGTCTCCTGTTCCCCCATGAGCACCCAGAAATTAGCTGCGGGGAAGTCGTGGTGATAAAAGGCCATCGCCTCCATAATTATAATGCCTCGCAGGTCATTTTACTAACTGGTGGTTGTGAATGAAAGAATGATGGTTGGTTGTATCCAGTGTTGCAAGGAAGACCAGAACAGGCCACGAAGGGAAGTACGAGTTAGGCCCCAACAACAAGTGGCAGCTGGCAAGGATGGCTATCAGGACTTGGGAAGTATGTACAGCAATGAGCCGGAGCCTTAATCTGTACTGCACCAGACTGGAGCTAAGAGACATGAACACAGGAAATAATTCTTCTGAATTCACACCTTAAACTACACAAAGGGCCCAGAACACAGCTGGAGAACTGGCTTTGGACTCGCAGGATGATGTATGTGAAACGAGCAGATTTCTGGCTCTCGTTCCAAAAACCCAACAAGGTTATGGTTTGAAGGGTCAAAGGTCAGCCTTTTGTTCTCACTGTTTCTTCCATCGTGCCTCAGGTTCTGAGATTGGTCCAGGATTACTTGTAGGAGCCCTTTCTTTGACAATGTAGGTCATTAGTCTTCACAGCACGAGCCCTTTATCTTGTAAAAGTGAAGATATGCTCTCCAAATAACATAAGTTTTATATAAACCCTTAAGCCATTTATGTTCTTTTCATACCTAAGACACAAAATCTGCCTGGCCATGTAACCCCCCCTCCACCTCCCACCAACAGAACCTGAAATAGGTACGGATTGTGATGCGCCCGTCTTAGAATAGCACTGTGGAAACACCTTGCAGATATATCGCGTCATCACTCACCAGGGGGTGAGCCAAACACGCCAGCAGGCCTCTTTGTCACAAAGCTACTCCTCAAGTACGAGACCTGCTCCACACATAATCTAGACGGGATCTGTTCCTCCATTGTCATCCTCAGTAGCCGGCTGAAGAGCTAACCCGCCTAAATCTAGCTATCTCCATTCCCTTTTGACCAGCCCACTTCACAAAAGCACAGACACTTACAATACACTCTCCCCTAGCCCTTCCCTTCCGCCCCAGCCGACAGTATATAAGGCCTGACCCAACCCAGGGTAATAAAAATCCAGGCACAACGTCCTTGGCATCGTCTTATGTTCCAAGGTCATCAGTCGTGCATGGCAAAAATGACGGTTTGTTCTTTCTATCTTGTTTTTATGGTGGCTCTGCTCTCCATGTGCTACACACACTCTTCATCCTGGACAGAGGTGGACGACGCGCTCCACGCTGACCGCCAAGACCATGATGGATAACGCCCTTGATGGCATTTCCTCAAAACAGTGGCCCATTCAAGAGAGAGCGGCTTAGGGAATGAAGGGAACACAGAGGTCCTTATCTTCACAGTAAGTACCCCGTGTTCAGGTGTCTGCAACTACTTTGTTGGAGATCATTAACTTATGTGAATGTTCGGTTTTAAAATCTATTGTTTCATACTGTCAGTTAGGATGGATATCATGAAAGGTGATGGGCAAAAGCGAGGGGGAAGGCTTGGTGTCAACATTGGTAGGGACCAAGGGGCTGTAACCCAAAGCGAGATCTGTTTCTTACTTGTCGGACGCAAGGTGCTCCAGTTGAAATGGATTTCGTCTTCGTTCACTTACATTTAGCTCTGACCATCTTAAATCCGACAAGTTATCTGGCTAAGTAAGAAATCTGGCTTTGGTATACATGTCTCATATCAGTCCCCCGAAACACACACTGTACGCTCACAATATTAGTAGGGATATGGTCGTACTATCCATAGCCAAATGTACACCCTTAAAGTAAGTAGGGGGTTAATACCCTAGTAAGCGATGAAATGCCATCCCGCACAAGGTATATGGCTACCTTGTTTTCTGTGCTACCTAGGATAGGCTCCAGGCAGCCCAAGATTAAATCTTTTGAAGATGGATGGAATATTATAGTAGCTAAATCAAGTTAATTACGTTCAATTGTTATCTTAATCCTATAAAAGAAGCAATTGGCTTGCTTAGCAATTGTTCTGCATAGCACCTAAAACCACCTGGATTTCAGCTATTCAGGACTAGATTTAGAATCCCCTACTGCACTCAGCCATTACCATTATGATGATGTACTACAGGCAGGTAGCTTTTGCTTCAAAAGAGGAATTTGTCTAAATACTGTCAACAACCCAAAATATCATCCAAACGATCAAGAAAGTTCACGAGCACGTTTATTTTTGGATCAGATTGATAAATTGAGTTACTTTTTTTCCAACACTTATGTAATTGACTTCCTTCATGACAAATGGGGGGTTTTATGTCATTTTTATTCTCAGCGGCTGGCTAAGATGACTGAACAGATTCTGGATTAATTATTTAGCATATAATAGGCCATTCTATTAAAAAATACACTAAAAACAGCTCAGTTTTTGATCCCAGTTCCTACCTTATGACCCAGAAGCTTATCACAAGGCTACAGCTGTCAGTGCAAATAATAAAAACAGCTCAGCAGCAAGTGAAGCGAGGCACTGCAGGACGGCAGGGTGAGGCGCACGCTTGCTTTCGGGATCTCGTAAAAAGCGGCAAGCGTTATGGAAAACTCAGACGCTGTTAGACAAATTTCTTCCATACAGGCTTTCATTAGAACAGACACCAGAGGTTCAGAAATGGCAGCTGTGATTCGTTCCAGTCACATGACCACAGTAAGTTAGGCTTTCAGTGCAAGAGTGGGACTCCTCATTAAAGCCAGGATTTGGGCAGCAAACCGCCTCGGTCTGGTGCTCTGCTTCCTCGTCCCTTAAACTAGTGGCTACTGGGATATCACTGATGACTCAACCAGCAATTTCCAGCTGACTTTGCCCTCAGCTTGAAGGCGATAGATGAAATCTAGCTGTGTTCACTGTCGTCTTACCAGGTCTATGAGAATGAGAAACCAGCTAGCGGACTTCCGGGCTTGAGCATAAATTGTTGATCAGTCCCAGCTCCAATGGCCAAGACTGCATTTTTAGGAGCACCCGGGATCTGGGCCTTGAAGGGACGACCCGCATCACGGTCAATGCGATGCATGGATGCGCAATGCCATTTTCTATCCCACAGGACCCCGGTCGCCAGGGCGACCCCCCGGGACATGGCCCTAAGAACAAGCCGGCCCAGACTGTTTACTTCCAGCAAGTTCCAGGAGGCAGACAATGGCGAGTCCGAACAGCCGAGGGATAAAGAGCGGAGAGACACTGGCGAGGTCCTCTCGCTCCACTGGAGGAGACTTTGATGGTATGATGAAGGCCGGGGGGTGGGGGGGGGTTGTTGGTGGTGAGGCAGCTAGGAACAAATATATGCTGCTCTGGCAATAGGTGCCAAAAACTGTCAAATAAAAGCACCGAGACTGAATTAAGGTCAATTAAGGTCCGTGAAACGAACCCCACACAGTCAGGATGTTTTGTTTTGTTACTAGGATAATAAAATGTGCCGAACTGGAAAAATACAATGAATTCCTTACCAATAAACCCACGCCTCTAAAATGAAAATACGAGGACTTGTCGTCCATTATATCAATACTAACAAATTTTGTTTTTCATCCAATAATTGGCTAATTGCTATCCTTGTCCTCCTTTGGGCCTGATCTGTACACCCTGCTGGCAAGCGTGCCCAAGGGGGGGGGGGCAAAGCACACAATGTGATTCCCCCCCAAATCAGCACAACTTGCACCCCCCCCGTTCTCTTTCATTTCACTATTAAAAGACATGTAATGAAGAATAAAAACATTTATTAAAAAGACATGAAAACCTGCAAACGAAGTGGCACAGGCTTGTTTTGTGGATCAATAAATGCCTGAAATCACCATTTTAACACTGGCGCACTCTATGGAAAGACAAAGAGCTAGAACTTTTCTGGCACAGGATTTGGGAGAGGGGGGCACAGCTTTTTTGGATGGATATCTGAAAGCCTGGGTTGCCCTGTACCACCCCTTTCACTGATGTGGCATCAAACAGATCCGCTTGGATCCCTAGCATATAAGCAATTACACTTTCCAGATTGCCTCATGGACAAAGACGGGGGGGTG
>JAODKK010000001.1:10012220-10022677 GCA_026774405.1 Petrocephalus microphthalmus | reverse complement strand
ATACAATGTAAGCGACATGACATTCTGGTGCCGTTTATTTCAGATAAATACAAATGTATCTCTCTGCAGGTGTTATAGTTTGAAGGATAGTTTGAAGGATAACCTGTTTTAAATCCACCTGGAATCAGATGGTCCTAATCTCCACGGAGATATACTCCCAATACAAGATATAAGATATAAGCATATATATATATATTTATTTGTTCTTAAAGTATTCATTTCACGATGATGCATGTGTAAAAAGAAGGCGGCTGTCTGAAGTTTTGAAATGAACATCGCAGACAACATTTCGGCCTTTCAATTGGGCGCCGGGCGGCATCTGCTTGGAGTCTGGCGGCCGGTCCCAGTTGTGCTTCGGCGGCTGTTGTTTATTCAGGGGCTGGAGTGGCACGCGCCCGGCGTACGCGTCGCAGCCGCGTTCCGAGCGCGAGGTGAATACAATGAGCGCGCGGGGGGCGTGGCCAGGGCCAGCGCGTGGGGCTGCCCGCGTGTTGATAAACCCCGCAAGTAGCCGTGCACAGCACTCACTGCAGTTTGGGGAGCGTGCACGGCGAGAGCCCACACGACTGCCAATACAAAGATTTAAGTGTGCGCATTGAGTTACACGCGAACGCCACGAGCTTATCGTGCCCCCTTCGAGCAATCGGAAGCGGACTTCGAGGTGTCCTTATCCAGACTGTCTCTTTCTCGGCGCCGAAAGGACATCGCTTCTAAGATGGAAATAACCGTCAGCCAGCAACAGTTTCTTCCACCTGCCTGCTTTTTCACCGCTGCTGCGCAGAGCATCCAGCTCAGCCCGACCGACAGCCAGTGCAGCGGGAAATCCGCGTCCAAGCAGGTGAAGAGACAGCGCTCCTCGTCACCTGAGCTGCTGAGGTGCAAGAGGCGGCTCAACTTTGCGGGTTTCGGCTACAGCCTGCCCCAGCAGCAGCCACACGCGGTGGCCAGGCGCAACGAGAGGGAGAGAAACAGGGTGAAGCTGGTCAACAACGGGTTCGCCACGCTCCGGGAGCACGTCCCGAACGGCGCCGCCAACAAGAAGATGAGCAAAGTGGAGACCCTGCGCTCGGCCGTGGAGTACATTCGGGCTCTGCAGCAGCTCCTGGATGAGCACGACGCAGTCAGTGCTGCCTTTCAGTCCGGGGTCCTGTCTCCCACCATTTCGCAGAATTACTCCAACGACATGAACTCCATGGCCGGCTCTCCGGTGTCCTCCTATTCATCTGATGAAGGATCTTATAATCCACTAAGTCCCGAGGAACAGGAGCTCTTGGACTTCACCAGCTGGTTCTGAGGTCTCTAGACTGAGAACTATTTGTGTAACAGGTTGGTTGCTATGATTATTATTATTATTATTATTATTAGTAGTAGTAGTAGTAGTAGTAGTAACAAATAGCAAGCCTGATGTCTGCCTGTAAATGTGGAGTATTATTTGACTGACTCTCTTCTTTTGCCCTTTTCAGAAATGTGATTTTTCTGCCATCCATTCCTTGTACGTGCATGAAAGCAGCACAGCGCACAGGAGCCTAAACGCCCTCCAAGAAGACTGAGCACTTCGCTTTCGCTGCCGTCCACCGACGAGCGACGGGCCGCGCCCACTGGAGGACGCCACCCCTGGACCCCGGCAATGCTCGAAAGACGCGCTAAGAAGAACATAACAGCCACGGACACACACCACTGACAGCGTGGGAAACAACCACCTGGCCCATTCACCCACGAATACGATTTCCTAAAGTGACTCTTACTACAGTGTAATGCTACCCAAATACTATAGAAATGCTCGCAAACTATGCTGAAACCCCAATCAAAGAACGTAAAACCTTTTGTAAAATTTAATGACGTAATAATTATAACATGCTTCCATCTCTGTGGATTTTATTATAAGAAATTCTATTTGTAACAAACATATCATTTTTTTAAAATATATTAAGCTATTTTTGTATATAAGAGACATTTATAGAACTTTTGTACACGTTGTTGTAATATGTATATATCTTGACGATATGTATGGATATGTATTACCTCTGCCTATTTAGACTTGTAGTCTATAATTGCTTCGCCAATAGCGATTCTCTGCATGGTGTACGAAGTTTCAAAAAGGGACGAGAGGCTCTGTTTAGCTTAGCACCGACGTGTCTTATTTAATTAATAGGAAGTACCTGTTATTATGAAGTATCTCGGAGTTCACCATGAACAAACTTTATGCAGCTATTGTCCAAACGCAGATAGCTATGGAGTTAGCTATGCCCGGCCTGTACTTTCAAATGCCTTCATTGCTTCTGGGTTTATTTTGAAATAACGAGAAAGTAAAGCATATAACCATGTTTTCTATATTCTAATTTCGTAATAAATTTTTGTAAAGTAATTATTGCGCGTTTCTATTGAAATTTATTGAAAATGTTTAATGTATAGTGATACACCACATTCATTCAGTATTAGAGTTAGAATCATCATCATCACCATCATCATCATCAGGCCCAGGGTAGGGCGGGGAGGGGGGGGGGGCTTGAACCTCACAGTATTTAATTTGGATTCATCCATCGCTGCCACCTCAATTAGACATTTGTATTTTAATTATCCAGTTGCTTTCCCCGGTATTCGGTTCCTTTGTAGGATTCGGCTCCCTCTGAGTCACTCACTAAGCTGATCCGGGTCTGCGACTCACTTGAGTCTGTATTGCCAAATCGCCAGCCGCAGCGTTTGTTTTTCATTGAAGAAAGTATACGGGGCTTGTGAAGAGAATGAAAGCACTTCGAAGTAATTAAACAAAGCGTCACAAATCACACTGTTACACATCTCACATCTCAGTCAGATCAGTGTGTGAACAAGTTTGTGTCGCCCTACGGCAGGTGTAAACCCCCTTCTTCATGTGTGCGATTCAGATTCGACTGTATGCTTCCGGCTGTAGAGGAAGTTAACCAGCGGATTCACTCGTGACTGTGTGTGATCCGGGCGCTAACACGCTCGGGTGCGCCGTTCAGATTCGGCTGCATGATTCCGGCTGCCGTGGTTAGCACTGTTGCCTCACACCTCTGCTACCGGGGTTCGAATCCCACCCTGGTTGCATGTGTGTGGAGTTTGCATGTTCTCTCCGTGCCGTTGTGGGGTTTCCTCCGGGTACTCCGGTTTCCCCCCACAGTCCAAAAACATGCTGAGGTTAATTGGAGTTACTAAATTGCCCGTAGGTGTGTGAGTGTGCTCGGCGATGGGCTGGCCCCCTGTCCTGAGTTGTTCCCCGCCTCGTGCCTGTAGTTTCCGGGATAGGCTCCGGACTCCCCGCGACCCTGAACGTATTAATATAGCTGTATTGATCTTGTACTGAGTTTGAAATGATTATAAGAGGTATGTACGTAATGGGGTTTATAGTTTAGTCATAGTGTAGTTAGGACTCGATGGATTCGGGTTAGTGGAGACCTCAGATTCGTGGCTCATGAGTTATTTAACGCATCCGGGTTATTCACCCGGGTGAGTCATGAATCGCCTCGCTCTAATAATCAGGAGCACAATGCGAAAGCATTAGCACAGAACTTGCATTATCTTATATTCAATCGAGAATCCCGTTAGCGACAAAGATAACTTTGGTCATCTCTTTTATAAAGGACATGATACTAAATTTCGGCTCTGTGAGAAGAACAAAATGTTAATTCATGCCCATTTTTTTTCTTTTTTGTTCTTGGTTTCATAGTGACGCAGAAGTTTTAGTCTCAGTGCTATAATTTCCATCAAAAACATTAAAAGTAAACGTTATCACCTGATATGTGAATGTAGTTACGTGTTTTTATAGGACGAATGATGTAATGTTTACTATTATTATACCAACTACCCACGAAAGCGACCACCGTTGTTAAATAGACATCCGCCGAATTATATTAATTGGAAAAACGTAGCATGTTCAGATACCATTGATATTTTTCATATTTACTAGCCGGAGTTTTATTTCAACAACTTATTAATTATAAGCCTATGCCAGAACAGATCCTTCGGCGTTCTTTTTAATGAAGCAAACCGGAATAAGAGAATATAGAGAATAGTGTTATTTATATACGAAAACCGCTTAGTAATTATTATTTCAACGTAAAAACCAATAAAGGGATCAATGTAACCAAGAACACGCATCTCGAAAACAAAAAGAAGGTAAGAAAGTTTGCACCGTGTAACACACAGCAGATTATTTCCTTAAAAAGGTTACATCTGTACCTTTTTAATTTACGAATATCTGAATGCACGTCATTCTGGCATTTAAAACGACAAGGCCCTTTCGATTCATAGTAGTTGAATATGGGAGGCGTGCGGCTGCGTGAATGAGTAACTGTAGGTTTTATACCGGCCGGGTGCAGAGGGGGCGCTGCAGTGCCCCCCGGCAGCGGCGCGCGGCCACCTCCACCACGGGCCGCTGCGTGCCTGAGGCCTGGGCATTAAAGAGGAGAATAGGGTTGTTTACAATCCTTATCTGTATATGAAAGATGCATTGCACAACACCATTTAACTCACTGTTTATTTTTCACTGGGTTCGACTGAGATAAAACGTGATGCGCCTCATTAATGAATATTCAAATTTTCTTAGCATAAATAAATAAAACAGCCCTAGCGTTTCGCCACACAATGGTGATATTAACAAAATACATTTCTGTAGACGTATTAGATATCGCAATCTAATACGCTCACCTTCACGTATTAAAGCCAGGCACACCAACAATATATTTAATGTCTCACTTGCAACAAAAGCGTCTGTCGGGAAGTGTGTTTCCGCGTAATGCATCATTTCCTGTAAAGATTCTTCTCACTGGCTTTTGCCAAAACTCATAAAAACAGTATCTTTTCCTCAGGTGCCCTTAGTGTACCAAACAGGACATTCCTGCACTGGATCAGGCATGAAATACACGTTTGGTTAAACTTGGTTAAACTGGGTTATAAATGCACCTTTTAACTCACATGATTAAAGCCACAAAATAAGACATTACTCAGAAATTGCTTGTAAGAACATGACTGCCTTCTCAGGTGGAGTCATCCATCTTCTTAATGGATTTCATAGTAGACTTTTCATGAGGCAGGTTTTGATCATTTGTTATTTATACATATTGGAATTGCACTTATATGCAGTCACCTATCCAGGAGGAGAGAAAAGCATTTTTTGCTCAATCAAGCCAGCAGTGGCCAGAGAACAGGGCTGCTTCCAGATTTACAAGTCAACTCCTATGGCCATTTTGCGCGGGAAAGGCGGGACAGCCTCTTTCAGTCTTAGAGAATACTCCCATCCATGGAAAGACTCGCATTTTGGTGTGGCTGAGTTCAACTGCACAAGTGACGTCGGGCGACCTTAAAAAGGCTCGTTTTGGGAGGTCAGGCACTGTACGGCTCTCCGGTTACAGCGGCCATTGTGCCGAGCTCTCGCACCAAATGAATGAAATGATGGGCTTAAGCGCTATTCAAGCTGGCTGAATGCAAATCAAAGATAAGTGGAACTTTTCTCTTTTTTTTGAGAGCCCGTTTTTGTTCGTTTCCCCTATCTCTACGGGCAGAGTCTGAATGTTAAACATGATTTAACTGGCTTTATTTCCCCCGCACTGCATTCAGGCACTGATTGCCTATCCCGTCCCATGATTAACGAGCTGTGGTGCAAATTTGGGGGCCATAATGACGATCTGCACGCATTGGTATAAATGCGCATTCCTGCCGCAAATTTGCCAAGCTGTTGCCAGGGGAACTCGCAGAGCGGCCTTGGTAACAGACAGCTAAATTGTTATCTGACCAAGAGGTACGATGCTCAGCAGTGAGACCCACACTACTACAAAAAAATATGTATATTCCACCTCCTAGGAGAAACTAAACATTTATCCAGACTAGAGTCGCTTGGCATTTTCAGAATTGCTAATCAATGCTATTTGCAGGGACAGACAAGTGCAGATAATCTTTATCTACCTCGTGCAAAAGTAGTGGGAGATAGTGCAGAGCGCAGGGCCCACTAGACTGCAGACTCATAAAATGCACGAGCGATAACATCCTGTATATCTTTCATAATACCATAATACTCCTTTCCTTGTATAGTCACTCGTGTAATGATTACAATTCAAAGAGTTTGGAAGCACAGCCACGACCTCTTTAGAAAGATTTCAGGCTAAATTCACTGTCTTTATGAATCACTACAAACAATGGGATTCATTTATCCATTTTGAGGTTGATTGCAAAATATAGCGGGCCTTGATTTGTGAAACATTAAAATAAGTCAAAAGACCAGCTTTGCAATTTCACAGAAAAGAAACCCTTTAAATGATTCATTGCCAAAAGACATTTTCGTGACAAAAATCCTTTGTGTCTGGGTTGGATATCTTTCAATAAATTTGCAAAAAGTTTTAAGAGATTCAAGATTATAATTTAATAATTAATGTTAACAATGCACCAATGGTAGTCATTATTTGCAAGTTCAAGACTCTTTCGGTTTTTTTTCCAATACAAGGAAATCTCAACAGTTGCTAAGGCCTACCGGGCAACACCCAAACAACAGGCCTTTCATGCCCCCTCAACAAACACCGAAACACTGAAATCACTGAATCCCCGTCATTTAGATCTTTGGGATCATTGACAACCTAGGTGTCTGGTGGATGAAGTTTGGGTGCATGGGGTTCTCCATACTAGAGTTTGCTTTTTGTTGGATTGACCCTGTCATGGAAATGATTTGCCCACCTTTGCCTGCATGTCCACCTGCCTCTTGGAATGTAAATTAAAATTATGTGCATGATCCTAGTCCACCTGATACATTTTTGTCCATTTTTGTCCAGTTTCAAGCTCCAGTCCACTCCAGGAGACAACAATGAATTATTATCATTTTTTAAATTTAGCCATCGATGAAAGTCAGCGAACTGTAAGGAGCTGCTCTGTGCTGTACGCTGCACTTCTCCATTATTTGGAGAAGTGTGACAGCATGAGCTATGCAGTGGCTGCAGACTGTTGCTAAGGAAATATATTCTGTACCAGGTCATGTGGATTGTAGATGCTGATTATTAAGCAAAACCTGATCCATCTTGCTTGTTAGAATGTCTTATGTTAGGAAGCAATTTAATAATAAGTGAAATAATATATCCAGGAGGTTACTTTAATAGTAATCTATGAAAATGAATGACTGTCTTCTTGGTAATAATAAAATTAGCATTAACATGATTTCCTTGTTGACCCATGTTGGTCTCCCACATTTTGTAGGACATGAGGGGATGTTGTTACCCTATCAGGGAAATAGGGAAATAGCTATTAAGTGTTGAGTTTTGAGAGCGGATTTGTAGTGTTCATAAATTTTATTCTCCGCAGGCAATGCATATTAGGAGAGTGTTTCTTCTGGTAATGTCAGAGGGTGACATTTTAAAGAAAAGTGGGGAAGTTCTCTGACCATGCTGCGTGATATGCAGTGTCTTAATCAAAATTAGCAACCTTTTGGGGAGAGTTCTTGCCTAAGTTGACCTCATGTTCCATTTACATAAACACGTTTCCATTATCTTTACATTCTAGAGGGTTCATCCTTCCAACTAACAGGAGAATCCTTGAGCGTCTTCGAGGTTTTCAGGGATGGGACTGAGATTGCCCATCATGGGAGCTTAAAGGTTTCTGGACTCATCTAGGGGATTTGAAACAACTGAATTGTGTATGAGGATGAAGAGCGGGAGGTGAGCCAGGAAGTCCAGCAGGTCGAAGGAGCAGACGTGGCGGAGCTCAGCCCCCCCATCTTTGTTTGTCGATCCCAGGCCCAGCTTGGAGATCGTCTCATCTCTGCCCCAGTCTCTGCTGAGCCCACTCTGCTTGCTTTGTTTCTCTTTTGTTTCTGGGCTTCAATAAAACCCCGATCTGGGGAAGAAACGTCTACCTTGGACTACGGTTGTTTTCTGTCATGACTAGGTGACAAGATCAGGTTTCTGAGCTGGACTTCTCTTTGCTATCACTATGTAGTGCTGCTTCCGTTTTTATTTCAAGTGCTGCTTCTATTTTTGTTTGAAAAGTTGTCAACTTGCAGTTTGTCACCCCTATGATGTACCTGCAAAGTTTGAAAAAGCTGTAAGATTTCAAATCAATAAAATTTTCATATAGTGCCATTCACAACAATTGGCCAAAGGCACTTTACAAGGGTGTATTATGATACATTACAACATCATTGAATACTTTGAAAATACTTTAACATCAAAATACTTTTAGAGTTCATGCTGTGTTAACGACCTGAATTTTCAGAGCCTTTGAGGTGGTCAGGTTCAAATTATGACCAAAGTACCAGATCAAGCCACAGATCTAGCAAATCTTCAAAAACCTTGATCATGTTTACTGAATTATCTGTGCTTATGTAGACAATGTCTTGCTTGTTGATCCCCCAATCTTCCAGCATATTCTCAAAAAACTGCTGTGTTTCTAGGCAGTTTGATTCTAGTTGCCAGTCTGGGGTGAGGTAATGGACAGTGAAGTTGACGTAGGGTAGACCAGACCCCACTTTCACTACTCCAGAGGTCAGAAATAAAAAATGAATAATAAAAACTTTGTGGCAGTTGGGCTGAAATGTTTGTGAATCTATGTCCTAGCAGACATGAGCTTCCATTTCATGTGGAATGAACCCAAGCAGCTGCTGAATGTTAGGAACTTTATTCATATTATTTTACTACATGTGAAATTACGTCTTTATTCTCAAAATCGCAGTCATATGAAAATGTGAATTGCTGGCTCCAAAACCATTGATAAAGTGCAATGTGTTTTAAAGAGTAGATAACACTGAAAGACTCAGTTTAAATTATTGACAAGCAATTACTGTCACGATCATGCCGGGTGCGGGGCAGGGAAGCAAGATCTGGATTGCAAAGATCGGGGATAACACGGGGTAGTATTCTCAGGGATCACAATAGGAGGCACAAAGCAGGTAACAGCACGACAAAACTTCAATGACCGGACTAACGAAACAGAAATAACAGGGCACATATATATAGCGTTAACGGGACCTAAATGAGAAACAGCTGGTAAACACAGGGATTCCACACAAGTTTAACGGGGGGCGTAGAACACAGGAGGATCGGACAAGCGGGACATGACAATTACCAAACTATACACACAAACTATAACATTTTCCGTCTTTCCACATCATGCATTTAAGACTTCATAAAATTTAATATTTCATTCACTGTAAAGAAGAGAGTGGTGGTCAAAAAGATGACTTAATAGATATGTTACCCCATTTGCAAATATTTTTTTCTGCATGTCAGACAGGGTGGCCATGATCCAGTTTTCCTCCTATAGTCATATAAAATCTAAAATAGGACCAAACCACTGATCTAGTACTCTTAGATGCTGCAACCTTTCGTGAGTGCTGTCATTTCCTTCCACCATGTTTTCACAGACCCAAAACGCTGCACATTATTTAACGTAAGTTTTTCAAAGCGCAATAATCAACCACAGTGTTACAGATAATTAAATTTCGAAACTTTATCAAATTTTAACAAATTTATCAGTTTACTGGTAACCATTTCATCGCAAGTCACGACAGCAGAGAAGCACAATCCACAATGCAGCTGGTGAAGTGAAACCCCTTGGTGGGGCGTTTATTCAGCCGGTTGGGAGACAGACAGAAGCGTGGACAAAACACAATGACTGATCTAAGGAGGACATGACTAGGAGTGCTTTTTCTTTCCAGCAAAATGTACATACTGTAATGTAGAGCCGTGCAATGCTGAAACCAGTTTCTTTGACATGAATAAGTATCAGTTTGCTGAAGAGAAATGATCAGTCAGTGATCATACACTGATGTTTTGACAATATGTCTAAGCATTTTGACTCTCATGGTTAAAAATTGTGCTAATTGTACTTTTCATTTTAGTGGCACTGACTGATTCATTGGTGGAGTTATTTGCTTTTGAGACATGAGTAAATTATTTTGGGTAAGTTACAGGAGTGTTGTGCTATACATATGAACTGTTTTAAGAAATGCTCTTATAGCATGAACGTTGTTAAGTCCCATTACTATAGCCCCAAGTATTTTAAGCCTAGCCTAGAGCTGCTATTCAAAACTTAATTCCACACTTATCAGGCTTACTGAGTGAAAGGACAATAATATTTTGAAGGGAACAATTGCTCATCAATTTTCAAGTGCTGTCCTGTTGTGTAACACATAAGACAGTTCTGTTCAAAACCACCCCAGGTGTCCAAAATCACTGAAAATCTGTCAGTGTCTGTTCCCGGGTGTCTTTGTTGTCAAAACGTAAGTAATATTTTTCTAAACTGATTACGTGACATAGTCTCCCTCCGTATTTTTCCCTCCAAATACCCCCCGAGTAAAAAGAAGAACAATAAAGACTTAATTCTTCAACAGTCAAGTCCCGAGTCACATCCATTCTGTGCTTTTGTATGACTATAAACTGTTGGATAGACATCAACATTGCAACACCCATTAGGCAAAGAAAACTAGTCAGATGGCTGATAATTTTTGCCTTTGTACAGTATGT
>JAODKK010000001.1:9982466-9996879 GCA_026774405.1 Petrocephalus microphthalmus | reverse complement strand
GGGGGGGGCGCAGCATATGATATTAACCCCCCTCCATTGTCACTGAATGGGTTACACATACCCACGGATGGATGGATGAGAAAGAGGCAAAGATACAGACAGTAAAAAGAAAAGAAAGACAGAAGCCCCCCACCACAGGGAGATGGTAGGAGCAGGGGAGAATACAGGGGTGGAGCCACAGAGGTTCCGGCCCTAGTTGAAAGCCCCTCTAGTGCCCTATCCCCTATCACTCAACAATTAAAAACATATTATTGGCTAATGGTAAGGTTGACCCCTCTATATAAATCATGGCCCCTCCCACTGTAAAAGAATCCTAGAACCACCCCGGGGCATAAGGCAGCGGAAAGGAAGCAGTGGCAGGCCCCCCCAGGCAGCTCTCCTGCTGGGGGGTGCGGCCCCTCTCCTCAAACGCTTACATGGATCTAATGGACCAGTGGGAGGTCAAAAAGGGGCCTGCCAGCAGGGCCAGAGGGTCCTCATGGCCACTGCACTCAGCGAATATTTGACGAGGGGTATTCTGTCAAAAGCCCGGAAGGGGTGCAAAAAATCTAGCTTCCAGTTTTCAAATGGGGGGGGTCTGTTTTCATGGCCCCCCCCATCAACAGCCAAATCTTATCTCTCACACCACCTGGCCGGGGGCATGCTACACTCAAGTCCCCACATGCTGCCTTTCGTTCCCGCTCCAGAAGGGGGTGTGTGCTGTTGTCATCCCTCTCCTAACCAGAGCACAGGCCTCAGTGTAAGCGATGTCACATGGCCAGAGGAGAGCTCCCTGTGCTCAGTTCAACCCACAGACGTCTCAGCTTTGTGATGAGAGGAAGGGAAAGCTGGCCATCTAACTGCCTAAACAATTCAGGCACTGTGGCACCACTGGGGCATGAAGCTGCCGCCATAACAGAGCTGCTCACTGAATGAAGGGGCAAAAAGCATTAAAAGGAGCATGTGAGTGAGCGAGTGAATGAGGGAATGAATGATTTACTGAGTGAGGGAGTGAATGAGAGAGTGAGTAAGAAAGCAAGTGAATGAGTGAATGAGTGAGTTAATGAGTGATTGTGAGTGAGTAAGTGAATAAGTTAGTGAATAAATGAGTGAGTGAGTGAATGAGTGAGTGAGTGATTGAATAACTGAATGAATGAGTGAGTGAGTAATTGAATAACTGAAGGAATGAGGGAGTGAATGAGTTACTGAGTGAGTGAGTGAATGAAGGAGGGAGTGAATGAGAAAGTGAGTGAATGAATGAGTGAATGAATGATGGAGTGAATGAGTGAGTGAATAAGTGAATGAATGATGGAGTAATTGAGTTAATGAATGAGGGAGTGAATGAGTGTGAGTGAGAAAGTGAGTGAATAAATGAGTGAGTGAGTGAATAACTGAATGAATGAGGGAGTGAGTGAGTGAATGAATGAGGGAGTGAATTAGAAAGCGGGTGAATGAGTGAGTGAGTGAATGAGAGAGTGAATAAGTGAATGAATGAGGGAGTGAATGAGTGAGTGAATGAATGAGGGAGTGAATAAGTGTGACTGGAAAAAGTGAGTGAATAAATAAGTGAGTGAGAAAATGAGTGAGTGAGTGAGAAAGCAAGTGAGTGAACAGGTGAGAGAGTGAATGAATGAGTGAGTGAGTGAGCAGGTGAGTGACTGAATGAGTAAGTGAGTGAATGGGAAAGCGAATGAGTGAGCAGGTGAGTGACTGAATGAGTGAGCAGGTGAGTGAGTGAATGAGAAAGCGAATGAGTGAACAGGTGAGTGAGTGAGTGAGTGAGAGTGAAAAAGCTAGAGAGTGAAAGGGTTAGTGAGCAAGTGAATGAGTGAGAGACAAAGTAAATGAGTGAGAAAGTGAGTGAAAATTCCCTAAGATGACTATTAAACATACAGTTAAACTAAGAACAATTTTATTTTTGTTATTTAGCACTTAACTGCTTTTAATCTAGACCCAGAGTGATTGGAAGATGTCCGAGGCCCATACCTGTGTACTTGCAGGCAAAACCTCGATTCTGGGAACACGGTGACAGAGAGTGGCCGGTGCATGGAGAACGGGCTCCCTCCTTGCTCTGGATCTGCAGCCAACACACACACTTCACAAATCTCCTCAAAATCTGCCCATGCACGCAGAACCCGCAGAACAGCTGCAGTAAAACAATAGTGCAGCTCCTCATGGTCATGCAGCCTGAAGATATCACCCAACAGCAGGGGGCATAGCGGTTAAGGATCCAAACTGCTATAGAGATGGGTAAACCTGATATGCTTTTGATAACACCATAATACAATCCACCTATAATTTGCATAATACATTTTTACGTTTTTGGTATCTTTGGTAAGATTCCTCCTAAAGCAGCTTTGTCAGATCTAGCTCCATAAGCACCAGGCCACCTGCTCCCTGCCTCAATAGAGGCAAACAGTGAGCTCAGCTGAATGAACCCTGTATCAGAATGGAGGCAGACAGATAATCCACCCTCAGCAGCACCCATTCCCTGCTGTACCCCTCACCCATCGACCTTTGACCTTGACCCGACGCCACCTGACACTGCCACTGGGGATATCCCCAGCAAAGTCTTCCTGTCAATGGGCTGTGTAGCTTGGTGAGATCCTGCCCTCCCCAGGCTTCCTGTGAGCCACATTCACACCTACCTCAACCGTGTGTGGGGATGGGGGCCAGGCGGCCCCTCTGTGCCCACAGAGTCTCTACTCACAAATACCCCATTCATGGGTAGCAACCACAAGGCAGTTATAAACACCAGCCCTGAAGCCAATATTTTATCATGAGCAGAAGATAATTCTTGGGTTTTGAACTTCTGACGTACATTTCCATTCGTTATGAATACAATGTGGATAGATAAGCTGGCAGTTTTCTTCGCTAATAAAGGTGAACGCTTCTTTATTTGATCACTATCACCTGTTATCAGTTATATTATGCTGGAGCGACGTTTGAATGAGGCTGATTGCTGTCGCGGGATTTCCCTCCTTTTACAGCCTGCAATCTTTCACAACAGTTAATTGCTCACCGTGTGGCAGAAAACTGCACCCACCCGAGACTCACCTGCCTGCTCTGGCTCCGCCCATCCTGGCCCCACCCATTTTGACTCCGCCCCTCGGCTGCCCGGTGGGAGGCTGTAGCTGCACTGGATCCTGCCAAGAGATTGGTCAAGCTAATGCTCTAGGCCAGCGAATGGGAGAACGGGAGTGAGAGAGAGGAACAGGGGATCGAGAAGTAAGATTAGCGATGTGAAAAATGGCGGGAAAAGGGGAAGGTGGGGGCAGTGAGGGTGGGGGGACAGCACATAGCTGTAAAGCTTTATATGGGGGATTTTTACTTCCCCCACCACACTCACCTCATCTGGGCTCATGAGCGTGTATGTTAATGCGAGTGAGCATGGCCGACCTCAGCTTATTAATCTGGAAAGCAAATGTTTATGCAGTAACACAACCTCCTGGAAGCACTGGTGTTCTGAGAACTGCGGCAGGTGCAGCAGCACTCAGGGAAGACGATGTCACAGAGGCACAAACATTACAGGCACAGGGCGAGCACCTCCACCCCCTCGTAATATGTTTAGGCTGCACCTGGGGACCCTCAGTGCCCTGTCCAGGTCAGCAAGGGCGCTCTCCCACATTCCAGAAGATCCAGCGTACATCTGTGTGTGTTCCTGTGTCCTAGGTGTATATGTGCGGTCGCAGTGGTCAATCACACGCCTGGCACACTGCAGCGTGCACTGGCTCAACATCACGCTCATTATGCATTAACCCAAACTTATAAGATTCATATAATTTATAAATACATGCAACGATTTTAAAACTAACAAAGATCTTTCCATAGAAAGTCCCATGTTTGGCCAGTTTTCTGTGCTGCAATTAGGACAGAAGATACACACAGTGAGCTGAATCCAGAACAGAAGACAGAGACCTTGAGCGAAATGCAGGACCGCCTAACTGGACGGTGGGCACTTTTGGATCAGGGCCACCCCCTCATCCTCTCCCTGATCCTGTCCAGCCCAAATGTTCCGTTTCCCAGTTAATCATAAACTCAGGCCGTTTGATCTCATGGCAGCGGCACATCAGGGGCTCTATAAACCCCAGACTGGCCACCCTTCCCCCAACCCACCCCCCGCCCTTTGCAGCGAATCTCAGCCGCTTTACTGTTCTGCTGATAATCCCCACGCTCCGAACGCGTGCCCGGCCCAAAGCGGCCCGCCTCAGACGAGATGACAGGCTGCCGACACCAGGTTCAAAGCCCACGATGGGCCCCCGGCACGTCAAGGCCGATCCCCGGCCCCCACCCGCTTGTGCCACTGTGGTATTCCCCTACTCTGTGGAGAGGCTCGGCTGAAACGGAACACTGTGTCTCGCTAAGCATTCCGTCAGCTCAGCACGACCTGCACAGCCATGCTGGGTGGCTGAAAAAGCCAAGCTGTTTGTGACCTGTGCCCCCCACCCATGTCCTGTGGCCAAAAAGGGCAGCCCGGCATGCAAATTCAGTTCCCTAGTGGACCGTCATGATCAGGCGACTGGATTGGTCTCCAGCCCAGTCACTCAGACACATGCGGCAACAGGCGGGAGCACATAGACACCTGTGACCCCACGGAATAAAGTGAGAGTTACTCTGGGTCCCGTCCTCCATCTCTGATTCCCCGCCGTCGTCATTCCGGGACACCCGTTCTGGTGCCAGGGGGGAGGTGGAGCCCATGGGAGGGTGACGGTCCAGGAGTCGAAGCCGTACGTGGGCCAGCGAGGCCGAGTCACTTGGGTCACAGCCCAAAGCCAGGGAGGCTACCAGCTGTGACAGCTCTGTAAAAGAGAGCAAGACAGACCCACTAATCAGAATAGAAGGATAGCAGATAGACAGCCCATCCCACAAATCAGAACAGGAGGGCAGCATATAGACCACCCGTATCAATCAGAATTTAAGAATAGCAGATTGGCTCTCTGCACCACTAATCAGAATAAGGAAAAATCAGACGGATTGGATATCCCACCAATCAGAACAGGAGGACAGCAGATAGACCACCAATCCCATCAGTCACAATACGAGGACAGAAGAGAGACTGCCCGTCACTCCAACTAGAGTAGGAGGACAACAAAGAAACACATACCCTCCCAACCAGAATCTAGACTAAAGAGCATTCAACAGCCATGAAAGGCCAATCTCAGTATCACGTGGCTGGAACCGCAAAGGCACCACTGCCAGGGAAGCACGAGCAGAAGCTGTGGGTGAAGTGGTCCCTATGTGAGAACAGGCTGCAGGTGGAGATCGAGGGCATGTGAGCAGGGTGAGTGTGGGACGGGACGGCAGCAGCCCTGCGCTGCAGCTCTGTCTCAGTCACACCTCAATGATACTGTATCAGTGCCGGTGCTGGCTCCAAGCCCATGCAAATCCCTTCTGGCACCTGGGGGCGTGGCCAGCACCGGCAGGGGATTTTACAGAGCCGTTACGGGGTCAAAGGTCACTCTCTAACCGAGCCCGACCTCCTCAAGTAAATTGCAGCGCTCCGGCGCCTTCCCTGGCCAGCCAGAAGCAGGACACGCTACCGACACGCTACCGACACGCTACCGTTTGCGATGCTCACTCTGAGAGCGAGCGTGCACCTTCAGCATTAATAACTGAGGAGTAAGGCTGTGACCTTCCCATCACAGGTACAGAGGTCAGAACCCCTTCAGCCACACACCGTCCACGAGTGCATGTGCAAAAATGCCAAAGATCTTGTATTTGGGTTGGTTACTTATGGCTAAGGTTACGGCTGGGTTGAGGTCAAGGGTGGCGTGATTGGGATTAGGGTTTTTCCCATAGAAATTAATGGAAGGTCCCTATTCCCCATTTCTGTGTGTGTGCACATGTGTGCATGCGTCTGCCAAGAGACAAGCAAGAGGAGCTTCACACTGTCAAATTGAGGGGCTCTAGAAAGGATGTGGATGAGACCAGAACCCATTGTTTGGAGATATCCTACTAGATAAGGCCTCTACTAATGCTGTCATTATGGTCGGGATTACTCCACCACCCAGAACAGCATTCCAACTTCCTCACAGACATCACTGTTATAAGCCCCCTGCACAAAACTGGCCTCAGTTAGTCTTTATGGCATGTTGCCTTGTTGTCTTAACTATCTGTCTGCTGTACATGTGAGAATCACTGACAAACGGGCACAGACTCCCTGTATGTGTGAGGAGACCCAGTCAGTGAACCTGAGTCTGTTTACTGATCAGAGCCAGGTGAAGGGTTAGAGTATCTGGTAACACTTTAATTGAGGGAGAACAAATAATGTAGTATTATGATATTACTTGTGTATTAATTAACCGCAAACTACAGGTAAGTCTTAGTTATATACTGATCTGAGGTTTGATCATTACTAATAAATTGTGACATAGTAATGAATTGTGAACAGCTCAAGCAATTGCTATTTTTGTTACTATATCTGTTAATTCTATACACCTTAGTGAATCATTAATGAATAATGACACATCTTTTATTCAAAGTAGCTATTATATTTGTTCATGATTAGTACTTCAGAAGTAACTGAGTTACCATTAAGTATTTGTGCCCTGTCAAGTAAAGTGTTACTGAATATCTCTGTGGAACACTCCAGCAAAGGCATAGGCGCGACCAAAAGGCCACAAAACCTAACGGGAAGATAGAGAAATGGACAGGAACAGAAATGTATTGGAGAGCATTTCTGCACATGGAGGATACTGGGGGGGGGTGGACTTCTGGTAATGCCGCAGAGCTATAGAACTAGGATTATTCAAACTGGAACCAGATAAAACATATTACACGTTTACACGTTAAAAATGTTACATAACACTTCATGTGAAGATGAGCTGAGTGGGTCTCCCTATTGTCCAGATTTATTTAGTATTTATATTACATTTCCAATTATATTAATTGTTATTACGCAGAGAGCAATGCTGTACATTTAGCAAAAACAGTGTCATTAGCAGTGCATTATGGGTAATGAGCACTTTAAAATGGGTGAATCTAGCATAATCAGTGCTGTACCTGTATTAACATTCATCTGAGGAGCAGTAGGGAGGGGGCCCCAGAGGTTTTGCCCTACAACAGGTACCGACAACCTGAGTTAAGGAAACTGCAGGCAGGTTAAACACCCTGCAAAGGCTTAACAGGATAATGGCCACTTAGGATTTCCGTCAGAAGGAAATGAGGCTCGGAGTGAGTGATGCTCCTCTTCACGGCTGACTGCTCGCCCTCGGGACACACGCACGTGCTCAGACACAGAGGCAGCACGTGGCTATTTATCCCAACACACAGAACTACCTTGCTCGGCAGCGTGGCAAATCACCCCCAAACAAACACACGCACGTCTGACGGCACACACACAGAAGCTGAAGGTGAGCTTGTGACAGGAAGGCTTGTCTGATCCTGGGAGCAGGAAGTGCCTAACAGACAACTCCAGGTAACAAAAAACGCAGCTAAGACAGTGGGTTAGCGTAGATTACCCACACTTTTCAGGTAGTTAGGGGTCACATAATCATGCGTGAATTCTCCAGGACTCCATCATGTTAACTGAAGTGCAACTTTCCAAAACTCACTCAGTCAATTTTCAGTTGTTTTTGTGATGAGACCGAAAGCCAACTATCGGAAGTCAGGCTTCCTCAACATAAGTTACATTACTGTGAACCAAAACTCAGTCCTCATGTAATCTAATAAAGAACTTCCCAAAACACAGACATTACTCAAAGATGTATCCTGTAGATTGAGTGAGTTGTGGAAATTTGCTATTTGTTTAGTTAATAAATACGAGAGACATATCAGCCTATATGGAAGACACCTCACTTTCAGGACTGAGGCTTTTGTTCCTGAATGTGAAATGATTAATTGTCAATGTGGACACACCACAGCACGCAACAACGAAATGTGTCCTCTGCATTTAACCCATGTGACATTGTGACACAGCAGGGAGCAGCTACGTGGTCGCCCGGGGAGCAGTGCTTGGAGAGGGTACCTTGCTCAGAGTACCTCAGCGGCACTTGCGGGTCGGGGATTCAAACCAACAATCTTTCGATTACACGGTTGCATCCCTAACCACTACACCACCTGTCACACATCCTCCTCACATTGTGTCACTTTCTCTGGGTACACTGGTTCCCTGCCACAGTCAAAGCCATGCTGTTAGGTGGCCTGACTCCCCTAAAGTGCCTAAAATGTGTGGTTATTTATTGGACTGACATCTCTGGTGTTTACCTGCCTGCCCCCCAGCTGGGCAAGTGATCAAAGGATGGATGATGTGTGTCAGTCTATAAAGTTTACTGGAGGGCTGTAATTTGCCTGGATATTTAAACAAAACAGAAGGGAGGTATACAGGGGTGGAGCCACAGTGGCACTGGCCCCAGCTGAAAGTTGATTGGTCCCTGAAATGCCCCATCCCCTATCGCTCACCAATTCAAAACATATCATTGGCTAATGATAAAGTTGCCCCCCTCATGGGGAGTGACCATGTGCTTACAGTTTGCATACCCTGTAGGGGTGGATATTGGGAGACTTTTTTATGGATTACAGTACCAGTATCGGCATCAGATGATCTGCAGTCTGTGTCGTCCCCTGACAGTTCCTGTGACAGAACGGATCCGGTGTGTGGGGCAAGGGCGTCCAGCTCATCAAAGGCGTCCGAGTAGGTGGGGCTCAGGCAAGAGGAAGGGGAGCCCCCAGCCTCTCTGCCATCTGGAGGGAGCCAAAAGGCAGGCCAGTCACACGCAGGCCTCTTCAGACACCCCTGCTCAGAATTATAGGCACCGAAGAGAACCCCACATTCCCATTCCCTGCCACCCCCCTCACCATGTTTAAATTACGAGTCTCCCCACCCCTTGTTTAACTGACTCCAGAACAAACGAAGAGACATGCAACTAAGGACGGCCGCAGGAGATGCTGATCCCAGGGGAGATATAAATGCCTGAGGACACATCTGGCCATCACAGCCCCGTCAGTAAGTGATAAGGGGCGCATTCCTCCCCCAAGCTGAGCACCTTGTCCCTCTGTGCGACACGTCTCTGACCAGCCGAGAGCTGACCCCCAGCTACTCACTACCCTGTCACACACACACACACACACACACACACACACACAGCAGAGCCCCAGCTCTCCTCTCGGTGACAAAAGGAAAACTTGACTCCACACTCAAGGGCGACACTGCTGCCCTTTCAGCCAGACCTCATCTGTAGGCCAGAAGCACCATTCTTCCCAGGCAGTGTGGGGCGGAGGGAGGGGTGGCAGGACACGGTTAGGGGCAGACAGGGGGGCGGGTCATCACCCTCACACACCCCCCCCTCCCACAATAGGCAAGGTCCACCCACATTGTCAAGTGCAGCCAGGCGCTTCGGACGGGGCTCAAAGGGGCAGGCCAAGGCGGTCAGCTGGCGAATGTCGCACGGTGACGCTATAGGGAGCCCCCCCCCCAAAGAACGGGGGCCGAGGGCATTCTGTCATGGTGTCCACCAGAGGGACCCACCCTAAGCACATTGCTGTCTTTTAGATTGTACCACTGTCTGAAAGTTAAATCCCAAGAGCCTTTATAAAGTACATGGAATAGGAAACCAAGAGTGTCTATCTGTCTCTGTCGGGGTGGCAGATCTGCCCTCTACACTAAAGGTTCCCAACCCTCTACACCAGCGGTCCCCAACCTTTTAAATACGATTAAATAAAATGATACGGCCGGCATAAAAACAAATACAAACCGCATAAAAATAAAACTCCCCATTACGTTGAATTAGTGGGAACCAAGCCGGTCCCATCTAGGCGTAATCGGAGACAATGACACACTGATTGGTTGACCGCAAGCACCGGCGCTAGCTTTGAAGTTATGCGGAAATGCAGAAAAAGATTAAATGATTTTTGTCCCCCAATTACATTTACGTATAAAGAAGCTTTTGCATCTGTCGTGCATATTTAGCATAAAGGTCCCGGATTGTTGTTGTGTGGTGTGAAAGGGACACACAAAAGTGGTCAGGAGCTGCAAAAGTCCCAGGTCGAGACGGCCCAGGGACTTGGAAACCTGGACCAGGTTCCAGAACTTCGGTCTGAAAGCCCTAATACAAGCCAACCAGTGCTGACACAGCCCGAGAGCCTCCCGCTACCTAGCCCTCTACTGACTCACCACACACCATGGTTGCAGAGACAAAAGAACAGTGGAACTGATGTGCAGGTCACAGGTTTGATGCCTCGCCCTCCAGTGCCCTTCCAGTGCTACCCACGACCCCCCCCTGGGCACAGGAGTCACTCAGATGCCCATGGTCATCACTGAACACCAAGAAATTTCCGGCACAATTTCTCCATTGTTTATGCTTATTGATATAACTCCCTAAAAGAATCAGACGCTTTTATCTCCCCCTGTCACACACTGTCTTTATCCTGGCAGCGGAGGGTGACGCAGAGATGCCGTGGAGAAGGCCAGACCTTTCCATGCTGGTCTGGGCTTAAACCCTCCCCAGTGGCACCAGACCGTGGCCCCTGCTGATTTATCACTCAGAGCAACATGTCTGCCTCTCTGACTGGCGAGGAGAGAGAATGATGGCCGGGGGCTATAACAGAGGTCCCCACCCCCCAATTTGCCCCTGTTCTGCTATTGTACACCGCTCCCACTTTGAACCGATTCCACTCTACCAGCTCTTCATCAAAAGATTCTTTCTTTCTGTGATTTTGTTGAAAAAAGAAAAGCTTCCAGAGTTATTAATTATGAGGGGAACAACACTGGTGACCCCGCAGTGCAGAGATGGAGCCGTCTGACGGCCGCTCTGGAAGCTGGGGCTTTCGCAGTCTCCCACATTCCGCACTTTGTTTCTGGGACGACGTCCCGCCACATCTGCACCTCTCCCCCTGGACACAGACATGGCGGCGACGATGCGAGCGAGGACGGAAGAGTCACTCCTCACCTCTGAAGGGAGATATTGGAGGCAGTACGGGCCAGCGAGGAGGCACGGCATCTTGCCAGGTCTTCTCAGAAGGCAGGGATGCCCTCTTTGGACCGGATAAGGTTTGAGGAGATTCAGGGGTGAGGGCGACACCTCCATCCACGTGGAGCTCAGGATCGTACCAGGCTGGGGATGTAAGCTCCCCGTCACGGAGACCAGGCATCGTGGCTGGGGGTGATTTGTTGTTGATTTCTAATGGTGAGGGTGCAGGACGCACAGGCGTACTGGAGAGTGATTGCGAATGCCTGTCGGACAGGGTGATATTATCCTCTGCCTCATCCTTACTCACATCTGTTGAAGATGACACAGGAATGAAAGTGAACCTGACCCCGTTGGAGCCCTCTGTTGATCCACCCTGGCAGTGCGCTAAGGGGAATCCCTTCAGATTGACACGTTATATAAACCTGATATGGGCAGGGAGACGGCACCAGCAACCGACATCCTGGTCCCAGCTTTGGTAATTCCAGACAATTCAGATAATCAGTGAAAATTGGTTAGGGGGCAATGGAAATAAGATACAAAGACTGAAAGCCCTTACCGGACAGGACGCTACTCCCCCTGCTGGACAGACTGGTGCTACGGCTGAACTGACTGGACCCTGGCCTGCTGAAGTCACACAGGGAGCCAGTGCTGGTGTCTGGCCCACCAGAGATCGCACTAAAGGCATCCTCACGCTCTAGGCTTGGGGGACTCCGGAAGGTTACGACACTCTTTGGCCTCTCTTCTACCTCCTCTGCCGGAGAAGGCATAGTGCAGGGAGATGTTGGGACTGATGGTGGTGGGGGCGGCAGGGCAGTCTTCGGACTCGCGGTCCCACAGTCAGTCATGGTGCGAGAGAAGTTCTCTGGCATGTTAAGGACCTCAGGAGATGGCCTCCCGGGAGCACGTGGTACTGGAACATGGGGCACAGGGTTGGCACACTGCCCCCTGCTGGTAGACTGGAGCCACACCGAGAGCTGGGGGCCTGCGAAGAGAAAAATATACCAGCATACAACTGGGACATGACTGCAGCAGCTTTCAGTGAGTTAGGAGGCAAAAGGAGCCATCGAGCAACAGAAAGTTACTCCACAAACTGGCATTATGGACCACCTGTTCCCACACGTGGATTGGAGAGGGAATTCTAGGGGGATGGGGGGGTATCAGGTTCCCTCCCAGCGTCACTGCACGCCACAGGGTCAGATGACACGCGAAACCACGTCAGATACACGGTGAGGAGCATACGGGTAAACAAACCCACTAATCATGCATTGTTCTAGACGACCCAGGCAATGGGGTCCTAAAAGACACACATATGGGCAACAAGCAGCAATCGTTGTGGTTTCCAGTCTATCCAGCTGCTCCCTGTGACATTTGTTCTCCCTCTTCATTAAGTCACGGCGCAAGCAACTCACGACCCCCCCATCAAGGTCGTGCCAAAGCAAACAGGCAGAAGGTAAATGCGGAGGTTCGAGGCCAAGGCGAAGACGGGATGGGACATCCTGTCCTCTAGCAGAGAATCATTTGTCTCGTCACTGCGGAAACAAAGGGTGTCTATACCTAATGTAAGAGAACGAGCCCCATTAGCAGGTGATTGATGATGTCCGAATCCCTAACTGAAGGGTGGGCTTATTTTCCTCATACTCGGCTCATTGCTTTATTAACACAGTTACTTTCTGTTTAGCAAGCAATCTCATTGGCTGTTTCAGTTGTCATTCATCATTAGGCACTCCCTGGGATATGGAGTACTCCCAATTTTACAGGATTATTATGATTTTTATGAGTATTATTATTATAATTTGATGTATTCAGTGGCCCTAGTGAAGTGCTCCCCCTGGCTTGAAACTGGCAGAGTGTCCATGCCCCTATGGATGAGATAACGAGGGTCTAAAACCCACGCTGGAAATCATCACCACACGCTGTCTATCACTGCCAGGTTTGAACCAATAGGAGGAGGGTTAAGTTAAACTAGGTGGTGATTAACAGCACCTTTCTCCTATGGTCTTCATAAATAAGAGTAAGGCCCACTTTGGAAAGGCCTGCTCTGTTTGAAAAACACAGCCTCATTCCACATTGTGCTATTGTGTACTGTTTGACATTATAAAAGAAAACCTCAAAAGCTTCGAGTCTCCCCACATTAAAATAATTACTTATCTGCTGACTATTCATTTTATTTATTTTCTGCTCTAGTCAGGACAGAACCTGTGCTTTTAGCTTACATATCTAGCCCTGTCTGCTTCAGAGACAGAATGTGTAATTAACTTAATGTGCAAATCTCATTACTAGAGGCCCAGAGTTTGGGGGAGGGGGTGACACAGAGTCTTCTTCCCCAGAGGATAAGCCTCTCATCCCCCTTTCATCCACCCTACTGGTAACGGGACAACAAGGCAGCGGGTGTCGGCAGAGGACTCAAGCCCAGCCAATCAGAGCCCGGAGACATTTAACTCAAAGTAGCCAATCAGGATGGAGCTCTCCTCTTCAAAGACGGTAAATGGTAAATGGATAGAGATAAGTCCATGACATTTGTGTTTCTGCTGTGTCCATAACTGAGTGAGCTTGTAAATGTGTGTGTCAGGATCAAACCTAGAATGTGTGCATTATTACTTATTTTTGGGAAGTAGATATCCTCCTAAGATCCAGCAATTCATTTTTGTCCTCATTTCATTTTTTTTTTTTCCCTGGATCGTATGAGAATATGAGTATTCAAAGATAGTACTACAGAAAAACAAAGTAGCAGGAAAGAGGATATTGTTCCATGAAATACCAAGAAGCGGGTAAAACTGTAAGTTTCTTGCGCAGCCTTAGATTTGACCCACCCGTGTTCACACACGATTCATGCTGTTCCGTGTGTGTGTGTGGGTTTGCATAGATCACATTTGTGTGTGTGTGTGTGTGCACGTACATCCCAGGAATCTCCAGCACCTTGCTTCCACTCCCCTTTAACTTTCTGATTCCTTAGTTTAAACACAAGACGACACAGCCTGTGGCTTCAACACCAGGAGTGCCAACTTGCTACTGTCTGGCACCACCTACACACACACACACACACACACACAGACCTGAGTACCTATCTAAATGGGGACCGTCCATTCATCTCTATGGGAAAAACCCTAATCCCAATCACGACACCCTTAACCCCTACCCAGCCCTAACCTTAAGCATAAGCATAACCTTAACCAACCCAAATACAAGTTGATTTTTTATAAAACTGATGTTATCCAAATGGGCACACACACAGACATTTTGGTCCCCAAAAGTGATCTATGCAAAGCCACACAGACAGACAGAGCTACGCACACCCCAGGGCGGCAAAGCGTGAGCAGGGGATGTGGAGGACAGGCAGAGAGGCAGCACGGAGCAGCAGACAATCCGCTCTTGTTCCGGGGGTCACATGACCGAGGAGAGTCAGGCCAGCCGGGGCTAAAGAGGCACAGAGGCGAGCCAGGCGGCATTGCTGCACTGCCGGGCCCACAATGCCCTGCTCCCGTCCATCTGTCATAAGGGGGGTGCTCATGAATGGCATGTGTCACAAC
>JAODKK010000001.1:9933522-9957694 GCA_026774405.1 Petrocephalus microphthalmus | reverse complement strand
GTGTTAAGTAGCGAACGAGCATGCGCAGTTAACTCGGGTAGGACATTTTCATGGGTAGGAAAAAATTTCAGAACACCGGCACAGCACAAAGTGGAAAGGAACAGAGGAGATACAATGTAACATTACTGCCTAGTAAGGCACTGAGCCAAGCTGCCAAACGCCTAAGTGACTGATACAGTAACTACCAAAACGGCCCAACCAGGGCGATGGGTTTGCATGGAATGCACGCGGACTCACCGCCTTCTATTCCTGAGTTTCGCTCAACGATACAATTTACGGGAGATTAACGACAAACAACGAAACATTGCTGCCTTTGAAACGGTTCAATGCAGGGCTACAAAAATAATTCCTGGGCTTAAAGCAATGTCTAATAAAAAGAGGTTAGCTAAGGTGACCAGATAATACATGTCATCCCAGGCACTTTCAGCTACTACAGGTTTTACAAACTTTTACTGCTTTAAATCGGAAAGGCTCCTGTGTTTGGCTAAATAGTTCAGTTCTTCTTGCGCTTTAACTGGGTTGTTTCCTTGATTGAAAGACTCCAGCTGTTTGGCATTTAACATTTAGTGGCACATGCATGAGTATAGGAGACTGACTAATCAGCACGCAGCAAGAATGCAGCGCTTAAGTGAAATCCAGGTCCTTTTGATTGAAATGGTAGTTTGCAAATCTTGTCCTGGCTCAAGGTGTCTGGGATGACATGGATTATCTGGTCACCCTAGGTTAGCTGAGCTAAAACTGTTCAGCCTCGAGCAAAGGAGACTAAGGGGGGACATGATCCAGGTATATAAGATTTTAACACGTCTGGATGCTGTTCATTTAAATAGATATTTCAATTTTAGTTTAAATAAAATAACTCGTGGCCATAGGTGGAAATTACCAGGAGAATTACCATTTCAAACTGGAGTTGAGAAAGAACTTCTTTACACAGCATGTAATAGTCTTCCTATTAGTGTAGTACAAGCTAAAACATTGGGTTCCTTTAAGTAAGAGCTAGTTTAACAACTCTGAGCTATTAGTGAAATTCTCCCCAAACGAGCTTGATGAGTCCTCTTGTTGGTAAATTTATGTTCTTAAGTAAAAGCCCCACGCAATTATTTTTAAAGGTCAAACTATTGAAGCTATTGGTTTTCCTATGCGAATGTCCTGCTTTGGTCGTTTCTCTCCAGTCTTATACTACCCCCCAGTGGCCATTTCTTGTCATTGCGAATAAAAAGTATCCAGGACTAACGTTTCTTGCTTGAGATGCCAAGGTGAGTCGACACATATTAGCACACTGTCACTTTACAGCTTCACCAACAATATGGGCTCAGGTCATGTTAATGCTTTACTAGTTATGTTAGTTTTTATTAGTGTGCAGCTTATATTTTAGGTATCTAAGCAGGTGCCTTCTGAGTTACATGCTGATGAATGCATGAGCCCACCCACTGATATTTTAGTACCAATCCAAGTTAGAATGGAGTCAAACTGAGGGCAGACTTGTACCCCATGCCCTACATCTGAACAGGAGGTAAGTAATGAGGACCTGTACTGCCTGTTAATAACAGGATAACATTTACTTTTAATTATAAGGACAGTTTCACCACCTAGAGCAGGGTTTGGCTTATCTGCAGAGGGCCCATGTGTATGCAGGTTTTCGGAATAACCTTTAGATCAGCTGTTCAAACCCTGGTGTGGGGACCCTTCAGCCAATCAGTACTCTAATTAGTAATTTAGTTAGGGAGTTGCAGCAAAAACCGGCATGCACAACGGCCCTTTCTGGATAAGATTGCCCACCCCTGATCTGACAGCTGTCGGCTGCCTTTGGTTCTGGGTTTTTCCCACATCATATTTACAATCTGCAATTACTTTGTCATCAGCTGATTAATTAGTTTTCGAAGCCCACTTGCCAATACTTCAACTGTCCCTTTTGTTTTGTTCTTACAGAACAAAGTATAAACGAATCTTGGTGCAGGTTTACAGTTTTCGTGCTTGAAGCCATAACCAATATCTGCACGTGAAGCTCCCAGACTCTGCATTTTTGACTGTGGGCAAATATTTGCCGGATGAACTTCGGCTTTGAAACCACTGATTAGTGACCATGGAGAAGTGATGGTTACCGTGCTGGTCCCCATCAGGTTTGATTCTTGGGTTCTTTCCTTCCTTACCATCACACACAGCCTTAAGTAACCGTCTGTGCTGATCATGGATTCAAAAATGTTTATGCTTTGATACAAAGGAAATCAGAACAAGAGTCAAGAATATTAGAATATGTATTTATATATATATGTACAGATTTTTTCAATTGAGTAATCCGTTTCACACACCACCACCTCATTCACGATACAAATTTCACAAAGACGCCACACTGTACAGATGAGATCTCTCATGTATAAAGGATCAGAACTCTGGTAGAAGAATAGGATTTTCATCTCTGATTGCAAGCAAAGACTATAAAGGTGCCACCAAATGTTCATAAGGGAAGGAGCTCCATGGCAATGGAGCAGGTGTGACTGACCGGGATGTGCCGTGGTGTTTTCTAGCCTGTCCTCAAATGAAAATCAGTCCTGGCGTCATGTGACAGGAAACAAAACGTGGCCACATGGCGCTCCAGTGTACTTGCCTCCCACCACCCCTGTTTAAATCACAATTAAAACCACCATTATAGTGGATAGCACAGCATGGGGTTTGCCCAGACGGGACTGCGAGGGCATCACTTTATGTGAAGTGAGGCTCCTGCAGGCAGAGTGCCCCCTAGTGGCAGGAATCACCAAGGGGCAGCAACCCTTCAGAAACAATGGAATAAAACAAATATTTGGAGGTCTATTCATGAACTGACAAGTTACCACTGCAATTTAAATAAGCAAAAGATTCCATAAAAAATAAACAAGCACAACAGTTGCACCAACCCTCAGTGTAATATTGCAATCTTCTCTTAAGGCCTTTTACTCAAGATTGATCAGTGGTGCAAAGCATGGGTCCCATATAGTGAAATCCTCTGCTCTGTGGTGCTCAAACACACCGCTTCTCTGATATGTTTGCCGTACATTAGGTTGTCCGTTTTCTGTATACAGCAGGTTACTTCTATTACTTTCAAGTCCTTTGGGTAGGCTATGCCAACTGTTACTAACCCGCACCCCTTATGTGAATTACCGAAACTAAATTTCCATCCAGTTAAGATCAGCAATGCTCAGAAGACGTACAGACATCTATGTGACAGACTAACGCACGCTAAACTGACGTTAAAAAAAAACAACAAAAAAAAACAATAATAAACCAAAATCTACAAGTTAAGGCTCAAAGAGCAAAGGATCTACCATCCAGGTAGTAAAGCATGTGGAAAGAGTATTTATAAAAAATCTTACATTTGGATATAACCAGTGTATGAAAACAAACATTCTTCATGATGAAACAGTCATTCTGCATCTCGATATACATTACAGTTAAATCCTTTCCTTCAGGAAAGCCGACCAGGCCATGCTGCCCATAATTCTCTCTCTCTCTTTCACTCTCTCACACACACACACACACACACACACACACACACAGGACACCAAAGTGCCGTCACCTCCTTTCATGCAGAGAAATGCAGAGATCCACATCAAAGTGTCCGTCCATCCCTGTGCACAGTATGCTCTGTGCCAACGCCCAGCTCTGCACCCGAATTCCCCCTAAAAAGGTTACATTTACATCCTCGCTGAGGTAAGGCAGCCTGGTAGCATGTGAAATCACAGCTAATGTGAAAAGGTCCCCCGGCACCGTGCTACACCGGCAGCTGAGGACGGTGCAGTGAGAGAGGGGCAGGCTGGGGGGATGGGGGTGTCTTTGCCGTGAGGCCCTTCGGTTTCCATGGAGACAGAATTACCAGCATCCAAGCGTGTGCAAGTTCCATCTCCCACTTCCTTGCGCTTAAATGATTGTCTAACTGCAAGCATCACCCTACGGAGAGGCTCCTGTGGAAATCTGTCGAGCAGCTACCGAAGACAGACGGACAGGCAGACAGTCATGCATACACAACACACACACACACACACACACACACGTCTGCTCTGAACTGGAAAACGGGCCAAAAACGTTAACAGTCTAAACATAAAACTGGAATTAAAATGAAGCCAGTAAGATCATATACCCAGTCACCCATGGATCTGCTTCGTCTCTCCCATCCGTCTACAACAGCCCCCTAGTTAAGACCTCCAACATCGTGGGGCGTCTATCCAAAGAGGTCCTTCAGGTCATTGTTCACAGAGGTGCTCTGCTGGAGCGTGCTGGGGTTCGCTGTGCTCGCGGCCTGGGAGAAGTTCTGGGGACTGAAGAATGGGTTTGCCTGCATGCCAAAGGCCCCCGGAGCTCCGCCCATAGCCAGGGGTGCGACCTGCTGGGTTTGCTGCGCCCCAAACTGGTTGATCCAGGGGCTAGGGGCCCCAGGTGCCGTCATGGGGGGCGGCTTGGACACCATCTGGTTCAGGCTGACTTTGGGCTTCTGCGGGCCAAAGAGGGAGTCAAGTGAGGACATGTCCGGGGCCTTGTTAGGCTGGTTCTGAGCGAGGGAGGTGAAGTTGGGTGTGCTGGTGGCGACGGCCATGCCCCCATAAAGGCCGGGGCCGGCCGGCCGCACGGCCCCCATTGGGAAGCCCACCCCCGAGCTGTAGCCATTGCTGATGCCGGGCACTGAACCCACACCGCCAATGGGCGAGGCCGAGGGGAACCCGGCCGGGACCACGGCCCCCTGCGGCGGCTTGGAGGTGGAGCCCAGGGACAGACTCCCCAGGGACGCCACGTTGTTTAGCAGGCTGCTGGTCAGATCTTTGGTCTGGGGGAGACAAGATGGACCAAATGACTTCTAAACCGGACACATTCAGCTGGTGAAAGACCTACTACAGAGTCAGCTGAGAACCTCTCATGCACTAGAGCTCTGACTGAACTTTTATTTCAGTTCAATTTTATTTTTATAGTGCATTTTCACAACATTACGCTGTCTCAAAGTGCTTTACATTGCCCCTGCCCAAAGCCAGAGCAAGCCGGAGACAAGAGGGTGCAAGGAAACTCCCCAGTAGGAAGAAACCTTGGGAGAAACCAGACTCAAAGAGGGAGCCCATCCTCCAGGGGCCGGCAGAGGAAGTCGAAGCCCCAACAGAATGACTAACGCAACTTTGGCTGGCTTTGCCGGACTGTGGGCGTGGCTCAAGCACAGAGGGAGGGGGCCGGTACCTGAGTGGTGGGCGGGGCCGGCTTGACAGCCTGTGGCGCCAGGGGCTGCTGGCTCCTCAGCTTGGCTGCCTGCTCCTGCTCCCTCGCTAGACGCTGCTTCTCCTCCAGCGTCAGCGACATCTAGGGGGAGAGGAGGTGCAAAGGACGGGGTTAATCTCCCAACCCTCCAGCAGAACCGACATGCGATGCACTGAGCACACGGCCGCGCCGGGAAGACACAAAGCAGGGACTGTCTCTGATCTTGGACAGCCTCCTTCAAACCGGCTGTGGCTGCCCACAGGAAGGAAAAAAATAAAATAAAAAAATAAATAACTAAAATAAAACTTTTCAAGGATTTTTGTCACATGCAATTTATAGTTAGACTATAACCCGCTGTCACCTCTGACAAAATAGAGGACAGAAAAAAACAATATAATAAAAGCTTTAATAAAAAAAAAAAGGAAAAGAAAACCAGAAGGGGAAAAAAAAGTGTGTGGTGCATGTGTAAGAGGCAAGTGTGAAATTCTAACTGTTGTGGTGAGGTTTTTAGTAATCTGATGGCCTGAGGGTATAAAGCATGGAAGCACAGATGTGGTGCAACCGGGGGGCTGACCCGGTTGGGTTGTGGGGCGGCCACGGCAGGTCCGTTCTCCTTCCCATTCACCTCACTGCTCCCGGAGCTGCCGCCGAAGATATTATCGAACTGCAGTAGGACGGGAAATGATGGTCTTAAGCAAATAGTGGATGAACATCCCTCACACAGAGGCACATTACAAAACGCGGTTCTGCTGCCCCCTGCTGGTCACCAAGGGCAGTGACCTCACCTCATTTCCGGGGCTTGGGGTGCTCTTGGTCTCCTCGGATGGATTCAGCTGATTGGAAATATTCAGGCTCCTGTATTAGGGGGATTTGGGAGCAGGGAGTTACAATCGTCATAACACAGATAAAAGAGCCTCCCCAGGCAGCCAGACACCACCACAGAGTCACATGGCAAGCGCGAGGAGGGGAAACCAAGAGAACCTCTGCTGCTCCTGCATGATGTGCAGCTGCTCCAGCTTGGTCTTGTGCTCGGCCTCCATGCGGTTCAGCATGTCGCGGATCACGGCCATGAAGGAGTTAAACTGCAACACAGAAGCCGCCGTTCAGCGTGACTGGAGCCGCCCGGTGGCCCCGGCGCCAGCCGCTGGTACCGCTAGCTCAGACCGCACGCACCTGATTGAGGTTGAGGTTGTTGTCGATACTGAGGGACACGAGGTGAGGGAGGCTCTTCCCGGCCAGGTGCTCTTTGGGAATGCCCAGCTTCTTATGGGTGAAGGTGCACTTGTAGATGCCTATTGAGAGAGCCGCTTTTTTTACAATAAGCTGGCCAACATCCCATTAGAAATGCCTGGCATTACATTACAACTGGCTTCTAGTCGACATGCTGCCAGTGTCCTCTTCTGTTACATGCTCCATTTACTGGATCAACTCCATGCATTGTAAAGAAAAAAAAAAAAAAAGAAGTTTGATTTATATTTCCTCACACTGCGGTAATTTCAAATGCGAAACTATTTGCTCAGTCAACTAAGAGCATGGTTCACTTCCTACTTCCCTTCAGCCACGACCCTACTTCCTACAGGAAGAGTCTTAGCTACAGTGACCGGTATTTCTCACCAGGTGTAGGTTTTTCGATGGGTTTAGGTAAATTCACATGTAAATTCTACATACATAATATATACTGTATGTAATATTTCAAATATACATAGAAAATAAAATCTTTCAATATGGCTCCAACAGCGTATTAAACAAGTGTAACATCATATGTAAGGTGTGACACATGCAGCATGCATAAGTAAGGACACAGACAGAACCACAAGGGAAAATACTCATCCTGAACTTCTCAAATTACACTACAAAAATACAAATACTGTAAATTAGCATGCAAAGCTCCACCCCCTTACCCAGAATCCCCATAAGAACAGCAGGCTCCCGGGATGGAATCTGTTGCAGGAAAGGCAGGATCTCATCGATGACAAACCACTTATCCAGGTACTCCAGGATCTTCCCCAGACACACCAGGGAGTTCACACGCACCTGAGGACCAAAGCGGGTGTGTCAGCCAATCATCACGCGAGGGCTGTAGACAGCATAGACAGACCAGGCTGCAGGCTGCAGCCGGACGGCACAGAGAGCGTGTCACAGGCGGTAGGAGGACTGTTATAATTGGTCATCTTATTCCCTGGGGGAGTTCAAGGTGACAAATGAGGGGGCTCCATGAGCCTATGTGGGAATGACTTCATGACTCCAAAGTAGGGGCTTTGCCTTAATTAGACACTAGTCTAATTAAAAGGAAATGACCAAAGACTTTAAGCCTTTGGAGAATCCTTGGGGTTCTGCCGCAGGAGGACGGAACATTAGGGGTCAGGGGGGTAGGTCACCTCTGGTTTGTGGGTCAGTGGTCATTTCATTCGGGAAATTCTCAAAGGCAATGCAGCCTCTGTCAAACACTGTTTATGGTTACATTTATGCTTATATTTATGGGGCTAGCTTTTTTAAGGGAGGAGGAAGCCAAAGACAGCGAAAGAGAGCAATATATACGGAGGATGTAACTCACAGCCAGCGAGGACGTCTGCAGGCAAGCCGTCTTGATGCGGGGGATCAGGGCGTTTTTCATGGACGGGTAATCGATGAGGTTGGCAAAGGTTGGAATGATGTTCAGGCAGAGCTCCTGTGGCACAGAGGGAGGGCGTGAGCACTCAATCCCAGCACACACACTCCTCTTCCTCCTGATCCAGACCAACACCCAGACTCAAGCAAAAAAAAACCTAAGTCGGGATGGGACTGTCTCCATGGTGACATCCACATCCTGCCCGCTCCCAAGCAGCAGAGGTCTCCGTGGCAACACACCACTGGTACCTGTATCTGGATGGATGGTGCCTCCAGGGCCCTGTAGACCATGGGCAGCACGCTGTTCTTTATGTCTTCGGGGGGAGTCTTGGTCAGAAGCAGGTCCATCTTTTGCAGGAATATCAGCAGAATCTAACAGAGAAGCGGTCAATCAGTCGACATCCGCAAGCATCAGAGAACATGTGCCCTCTACAGGCTTGTGTGTGTAAATACAATACAGACACACTACTGGAACACAGCGCACAGAAAGACCACTCACCATGTTGCTAGCCTGACAGCATGGAGGAGGAAAGAAAAAATTATAAAAAACTATTAAGAGCCACTGGATGGAGCGACATTTGTAAATGATTCCCATCAGCTGAAACTCACTGTTTAAGATCAGGAGTAGCATGCATATATTCTCTCTGTTCTCCAGCATATACTCTACGCCGACTTTTTTTACAGCGACAGCTATTTAGTTGGGTACCCCTGCGCTACACTGTTGGTTGGTTATTGCTCTCTTGGCACTTTTCCACCACAGGAACCAGTTTCAGGAACCAGAACCTTTTTCCGCAATCGGGAGCTTCTGTTGCGTCTCATCTCAAACTACAAAAGTTCCCAGTGGAAACACCCCAGAACCTGAGACCCAGGAACTAGCTTCATGAATTTCGGTGCCTTGTGTTGGTCATCCATATTGTGTTATTTTCGCAATTTGGCTATAGGACCCGTCTATGGTAACAGAATTACAAATCAAAGGAAAATATGACTACAGTGTGAAAAGACCCAACTTGCTTTGCTTGAAAAATCACCAGTTCTCTGCTACTCTATCCCAGCTATCAAATTACACTGTATAATGGTTTGCCCCCTTCACCAAACGCATGACGTTTCTGTTTCAGAATTACATCTGCTGTTGAATTGTCCATTTACTTTACTTTTAAATTTAATGTGTTCAGTTACACCTTAACAAATTCCCTGCACCTGGGCTGTACATGGCAATCGCAGCTGATTCCGATTCTGCAGTGTCCTTTGTGACTGCCCCCCGTTAGCTCTAAAAGGCTATTTGGGGAGATTTTATCCAGCTATGCTGACAGCTAGGGAGGCCCCCACGCATGACAGTGCCTGCGCCGGCCACACCTGCACCGGCTCCTGCTGCTTGAAGACGGGCGTGAGGTCGGGCAGGATGAGCCGCTGGTACTCCTCCTTGGTGCACTCCTCAGCAATGAGCAGCACGTTGGGCAGCACGAACGGCACCATGTCCGGGTTCACGAACTCGGAAGTGAGGGCCGGCAGGATCCGGAAGACCACCACGCGCTGGCGAGTGGACAGAGGCGCTGTGAAAAGACGGCTGGGCAGCCCAGAAGCACGGCCAGATACCACGCCTGACGGCTCGAGACGTATTCTAGGAACACGCCATCCGTCAAACTTTTCAATGTAAACTAAAGCCCAGACTGGCTGAAACAAACCATACCATGAATTATAGCCAATCAGAGAGGGCGGCTGGAAGGCCGCACCAATGACACAGCAGCGCCTACCTTGGGCAGTTTGGGCAGCACCTTGGGCAAGCCTTTGTAGAACTGGGACTTCTGCAGGTTGTCCCGCTGGAACAGCGAGTCGATGTACTGCAGAGTCACGGCACCCACGTCGTCGAAGAAAGGGACCTGTGAGCAGGACGGAAAGTTGTGACGCTGGAATCGGGCAGTTCTACCCAGGACAGGTATTCCCCCATGACAATCTGAAGAGATGACGATATTACCTTGGTCATCTGATCAGCATCCGGTCGCACCGTGGACGTCACACTCAGAAGCATCTTCACGTGGTCCCGCACCCCCTCCGGGATCTGGGTTAGGGTGCCCGGGCTCAATCGGCTGAGCTGTGGAAGAACGGGGGGGTGGGGGGGGTCACAAAGTTGTCCTGAAACCATATGCAAGTCACAGCACAGCATACGAGTCCTAATGCGGAATTGGGAGTCATGAAAGGAACTGAAAAAGAGGGAATAAGAACGCTAACCTGGTCCAACTGTCTGCTGAAGCTCTTGAAGATGTCGTGTTTGTTGACCTGGAATATGGGCTTCCCTTCATTGAAGACGGCATGCACGACCACGCCCAGAGAGTACATGTCAGAGGCGGAGTCACAGCTGACGGACAGGATGTACTCGGGGGCCAGGTACTCCGGGTTGGGCAGGCAGAGGGGGGGCAGGTTGGGGTCCCACTCCTTGCACGCGTACTTGGGCTGGTTCGCAGAGAAAGATTCACAAAGGAGCGCAAAAAGACAATGACTACATGCAACTTTCAACTCACCAGCAGGTCAACATCCCGTTTTATGGTCCAAGTATCCATGACAATGGCTTATGTGTCGAGTCATTTGTCCCCGAGGACCTTGGCGAGGCACCTCACCTCCTGCTCAGAGGGGTTCGTGGAGGAGATGCTGAAGTCGAAGCCCATGATCTTCCAGGCGCCGCTCTTGTTAAGGATGATGTTCTCCGTGGTCAGGTTGCCATGCACCATCTTCACCCCGCTGTGCAGGAACGAGAGGCCCTCTGACACCTGGGGCAGTGGAAGGGGAGTTAGCGAGGGCAGGAGAAAGAGGGCAGCCATGCCCCCTGGCCGGCCTCCTGTTATTGGACTGACTGGAGACCCCAACTCCAACTGGATCTTGATGATTACTAAAGCAAATTAAGTTTGATAAGTGCCTTTGTAGGTACATGCATACCACTAGGGATCAGGTTCAGTTGTTAAAGCACTCAGCGCAGGTCCCGTGGGGGCTGAGAGGGCTTTACCAGCCACCCTCCCCCCCGATTTTCAACCCCTCCTAGAAATTTTCAACCAATCACAAGACATTTTTCCTCTCCACCCACCCTAACAGCAGGTCTGTCCCCTTCGCCACGAGGCAGGGTCTCACCTGCAGCAGGCCATACTTGGTCTCCACATCATACAGCTTGTGGTCCTTGATGTCTGTGGGCACGGGGCTGGGCAGGTTCTCCCAGTTGCCGAGGATGTTGGACAGGCTGGCAAAAACAGGCTCGGTGCAGAATGCCAGGCAGTCCCTAGGGAAGTGGGGGTGTCATGGATGAGTCACAGCACAGATTCTCATTTCAGACATAATTACATTTCTTCTTGTGCATAATTACTTTTCATCAATTACTTTCGAAGCTAGATGCTGAGATATTCCCACATATGACTCTGCAGTACAGCATAGCACTGCAACCTGCCATGGTTCCATTTCCAGTCTCATTTATACTTTCCTCCCAGATCTCAAACATCCAAGACAAAAATCTCATCATTCAATGCAGAAATTCTCTCATCATTCCATAATATGCTGGCTTGAGTCTCACCTACCTCACAGACTAATGTGCGAATAGGATGAAAGCAAGAGGAAGAAATTCAAGTGTATCCATGCTACCAATTTTATCTTTTTTGACACTATATGTAAGCACTTAACAGAAATCCAGCAGGTTCAATTGGGCCAGGCGAAGAATCACACGATTCAGAAAGTGAAAATGAAATCTTTCAGTAGATGCGAACACGTGGTTTACAGTCTAAACAGTGCGAGGTGCAGTGAGTCATTATGACCCGCAATATGCTCATTTTGAGACAATGCAAAGGATAAAAAAAATATATGCTAATAAAAACAGAGAGGATTATGAACGGTGCACTGGTTATTATTCACCGTGACTCCTCTAGGGGGTGCTGGACCGTGAGCAGCCGAGGATGTCTCAGACGGGTCAGCTGCTGAACACCCCTCTTTAGCGAGTCGATAATCTGGTCCTTGTCAAACTTCTGGTACTTGTCAATAATTTTCTTGTCAAAAACAAAGACTGCCACCTCCTGGGGATGCAGACATGGTGGAAAACCAAAGGTTACCATAAAATCGTTGTCACCGTTTTAGCTCCAGAAAAGACTGTGGAGCTAAACTTAAACTACCAGTCCTGAGCAATAGATGGACGCGAACAAGGGGTGATAATGCAACTAAGGTAAATAAGGACATTATCCGCCGTGTCAGGAATCTCATCTCGCTGTCTCTGGTGAGGTTGGTAAACCCTAACCCATCAAGGCAGCCTACCTGCTTGGTGGACTTCTTGGTCCCATTGTAGATCCTCCAGGAAAGACCGGGGCCACCACTAGCTATGTGCCGGCCCACTTCAAACTCACGAGTCACCGGGTTGCCCATCACGGCGCTGGTGACATCTGCGGTCACCTTGGTGACGGTACTCTTCAGCTTGTTGAGCATGGATTCCATGATTCTTCTGGCTGTTGACCTCAGTCACCTGAGATGAAATGACAATAAGGACAGTCGCTCAGTGTATGAGCCAATCAGAAGCCACCAGAGACGGGTCCGTAAGTGGCTCTTCACTTATGACACGCCTCCTGACATCACATATCTGGGCATAAAATGCACCACGTGAAACACTGGAGTACTGCATCTTGTCACTGCTGCCAATTACCGAAACCACCATGAGCCGAAACACTGAGTCCCAAAACACACACACACCCACAGTTCCCATCCCTGCTTAGCCGCCCTCGCCAGGATTAAAGAAGGTAGACACAGTGGCATCTCCACTGACACATTCAGCTCACAACACCACTGCATTTCAGTCCGTCTCTGAAGCCGATCAAACAAAACACTTCAGTCAAGGGGAACGAGCAACTAGACAACAAACCACAAATTAATCTCTGTCTGTCTTCCAGCTCAGAGCCAATCTCAGATGCAGGGAAGAGTCCTCACACTAAGTTGATTTGTGCAAATCCTCTGCGTGGTATGTAGCTTCACCCCTTAAAAGTAGGACACAAAACAAGCCCTGGGATACAAGCCATGTTTTCATCACATCAAATGAAACGGTAGAGGGAGGAGAATGCGGCGTTACTTCCCCCTATTAAACAATTCCAAACTGAGACATCCTGACCAGCTGAAAATAGAATCAGTGCTTCCACAATTCCATGCACGTTGCACAAACCTGACTGGAGCCACACAGAGGCATGCATTTAAATATGATCTATCCGGATGATCAAAGGCTTTGATCGGAATACAAGTCACTCCCCACATGCACACATGCAAGCGTCCGCTAACTCAGAGGACATCAAACAAAATCTCAAAAAATGTGAAAGGAAGTAAGCCTGCTTTGGCATACAAACTAGAAGGACAAAAAACATTTAAAAATCAAATAAAATGACCACCTGCAGGTTCTGCCAGTGTGTTATCTGAAAGATCAGTTTCTAAACAATTCCCCAAGGCTGCTTAAATCCTTGCTGACATGTTCTCAATCCTAATGAGGTAATCACTTAAAGGGATTCCCAAAAGTTACATCGATGAGACTTTGCACAATAAAATAGTAATACGATGTGACTGACATTGTTTTGTTCGTTTAAGATTATATAATAAGTCGAGCTGCCAGCAAAGGTTACTTAAGCTCAAGTAAACATTTCACTGGCACAACAGGGGAGGAAAAAAAAGATTTAACTGCAGCACTGACACCAAGCCAATACGGCACATCTGACAACGTAAGAGGTGTCAAAATCTTCAGGGCTGCAGCACGTTTATAATTAACTGGAAAATCAACCCGTTGACGCTCATCAGCATTTTCACATGGCACATTACAAAAGATTCTTTAATGCAGTTGCTTCCCTGTTTTGTGGAAACACTTTAGATCAGGGCTGCCCAACCCCAGTCCAGGAGGGCCAGAATCCAACACAGTTTGCAGATTTCCCTGCTCAAACATACCTATTAAACCTGGTAATTCGCGGATTAAGATGTATGAGCAGGGAAATCTGCAAACTGTGCCCCCCAGAACTGGAGTTGGGGACCCAAGGTTTCGATGGCTCCATTTTCTGTGCAGTTTTGTTTTTTTTTGGGGGGGGGGGGCGCTGAAATAGTAGCGATGGGCGGCTATAGGCAGAGCGCGAAGCCGCCTCCCCCCGGCGTGACAGCCCCGCTCGGCGCGTCCGGCCCCCCGGCTTCACAAGAAGCGCACGCCGCGCCTCCCTGAAACATTCATGCCGCCTCTCATTTCCCGTCGAACGCGTGACGAAATGCCAACTGCAGCAGCAGAACCGGCGAGAGGAAGCGGCCCGACGCGACCGGCTCGCCAGTAAACAGAGTTACCGACGCCATTCGCTTCTGGGCTGCTTGTCAGAGAAAATGCCAAAGAAGTGCAGAGTGAGGTAACGCCGTCCCTGGGGAGCCCCGAGGTAACCGGGCGGCCGGCGTGTGCGGGAGCCGAGCGGCGGCCGGATGCGGGCCCGGGATCCCGGGATCCGAACCGCCTTTCTCCGCGACTAGGGCCCCCGAACCGGGAACTGCCGTTTTGTTTGCCTCTCCTGCTAGGCTACGCTCACACGTCATTTTAAAAGGCTTTCCGAATGAAACGACTAGGGCCAGCGTAGCTCTGTCCGCAAGCCCGCCTTTTTAATGCTTACCTTTCACTCGAATAAGGTGTCAGTGTCTTGACCACAGATTACAGCGCGCAGTTAGTGCAAAATGTAACTGTCAGTGGCCGAAGCGCTTACGAGCCTCCATGTCTTCCAGCGTACAGAATTGAACCTGCTCAGGCATACGTCACGTCCGGTCGAGTCACGGGAATATTTTTTTCTTCACCGAAAGTAACCGAAGGAAAACAGCGCTGGCCAATCAGCGTCCGAAGCGTTGACTCAGGTGAATAAAGCAATCCACCGACATCAGGTGGTTGAAGCTGAACTGCAGTAGCGGTAATTGACCGAATTGAATTGACGAATCGCTTCTATAAAACAAGGTGTCAGCGAGAGTGCCACTTTTAATCGCAACCAATAAGCATGTCCTATACACACACACATACAAACTGAAATGACACTTCCGCAAGTAAAGCGATATTACTAAACGAATGAATTTTGGAGGAAGTGCTGATATTTTAGCTGCACTTGTGACTTGACTGAAGCCCAGTACACCCGTTTTCTATTTACGGGATCTGAATGATATTCTTTAATTTTTGTATTTTTAGCTCCTAGCAAATCAGCGTTACTGCCAAACACAAGATCAATTAATGCGTTTATTTCGTAAGTTTCCTGACTTAACCGAATGACCAAATTTAAAGATTAATACTGCTGTAATTTAGGGATATACTTACAACTACATGGTTTCCTGTGAACCTAGTTAAGCATCTTCGCATCACTGTCTATGCCGAACTTACATAATTTGAAATATTAAATCGTAATAAATACACATTTACAACCTAATTTATTTCGGGCTAATTACGAGGATTTGAACAGGGACAGCAGTGAATCCGGCCGTATGAGTCACCAGTGCGGTGTGCTTAAAATGAGCAAATTTATTTTAAATAATTTATTTTCAAATTACATCGCCAAACATTTCCAGCATGTTAAAGTGCATTCAATATTAATTCTAAATCAAATACAGCTGAAATAACTGCAAATAACCGTGAAGTAAAACACCTGATGATTTGGAAGACACTGTGCTACTACCCAACCACCATTCATTTAAAATAACACCAATAAAAGCGGACATTAACAAAATCTTTCAAAAACACATATCGTTAGTTGTATACACATAGAAGGAAGACTTCAGTAGTTTACTCCTATTTTTCATAAGGTACCACGTATCTTCAACCTAATCCCCTTTGTTCGTTCAGCACAAATTTACTATCAGAGCAATCAAATCACATCAGAATGTTATATTAAGAGTTTAAAAATGCAACGCAGCCCGCGATAGGCGGATTTTATCGCCGAGATTTCAAAATACTGGAATACCGGTGCGCTGGAAAACACAGTATACTGCCGAATGTTTGGACGGAATAACGGTATAAATAAAATTAGATACCGCCAAAGCCTAAATAGTTTTACACAAGACATCCTACTTTAAGTATTTCAATGTAATTCAAAGTTAATACTACAGAACAAAATTAAATCATTTAAACGTTTCCTTTAAGAAGCAGCCTGTTCCTTAAGACTTTTGATTCATTCTAGTTATATTGGTATTAAACACTATCCCTGAGAGAACTACAGTGATTCACCTAAGTGGTAATACTTTTAGTGTTAAAATACAGTGCAGACTAATAGCCTATGTACTTTACAGAAATTACAGTAAGGCAAAGAGTCCTCAGACAAACGTTACTGAAACTTTGGCTAACTACTAATCACAGTGGCCAAAATCCATCCACTTGTGCCAAAGCAGTGTTGGCTGACCAGCACTGGGTGATGCCGTTTTATTCGATAGTTGTTACAAAGTGCTGGAGGAAGACTACGGGGTGATGCTTCTGGAAGTCCCTCAGCAGCCTCCTCCGTTCCCTGAAGGGCAGCGTGGCGCTGAGGCTGACGTTACGGATCAGCTGCTTCAGGCTCTCCAGCGTGGCCTCATTCCTCTGCTCTTCGTACTGCTGCAGTGTCACACGCCGGCAGAAGGCAAATGCTGCAAAAGGACCTTAGTTAGCACTAGCCACCTAAATTAGTTTCAGCATCTTTTGGTAGCGGGAAAAGGTTTGATTTCATGGGACTTTGTGACTTGTCCTGTGGGCCTAAAAAAATATTTTTCAGGTAAAAAAAAAAAAAAAATAGAATTAGATTTCATTAAAACATGCCATTCTGCAATCCATCCATCCAATCTAACAACTGATTATTCTTTACAGTAGTGTTTCCTCACCCTAGTCTTGAATTACCCTCATATGGCCCACACATTGGCACACATGGCAGCACCCAACACACCTGTACCATTCGGTATTTGGTGTTCTTGACCATCTGGCTCAGATACGTTGGGAGCTGGGAAGAAGTAAACATGTGCTGAGAAACACTGCTTTACAGGTCTTGGGGGGGGGGGGGGGGGGGCTGGAGCTTACCCCAGGCAGCACCGACATAAGGCACCCTGCACGGGACACCGGTACATCGCAGGGCACACATACACTCATTTACAGGCAGGTCAGAGACACCAGTCAGCCAAAACGGTCTTAGGAAGAAAGGAGGAAAGCCACATAACGAACAAGCGAACTCCACAGCCACAGAGGAGAGGTGAGATCCAAAGCCCCAATGCTGGCTCTGCAGATCTGCACCTCTGCCCACTGCTGCCAGTACAAGAGTGCTCTATTTATAGCACCGTATAGTGAGCTGATCAACAAATGAGAAGCACTCATGTTGCCAAATATAGAACAAACTTACTTGGTACAGCATCCAAGTCCCTGCCTTGCTGTAGGGTTTGTAGTGTCTTGCTCACCATCTTAATCAGCGATGCGGGCGTCTAATTTCCACATAGCAAATAAACAAATTACTAATAATTTTAGTAGTGCAGTCATGCCCAGCATAATGACGTTTCAGTCAACGACTGACCACAAATACAACGGTAGTCCCACAAGATTATATTGTAATGGGGGTGAAAAATTCCTTTCGCCTAATGACGCCATGCTGTCGTAACGCTGTAGTGCAACGCACTACTCGGGTTTTTGTGGTGATGCTGGTGTAAGCAAACCTACTGCACTGTCAGTTGCATACACGATGTACAGTACATAACATGATAATAACCATGTCACTGGTTTATGCATTTACTATACTGTACTTGTCACAATTATTTAGGCTATACTGGATAGCCTAGGTGTATAGTAGACTATACCATGCAGGTTTGTATAAGTACACTCTGATGTTTGCACAATGACAAAATCGCTTAACGACACATTTCTCTGTTATTACTGTAATCCATCCCAGCATTTAACAGCACCTAATAGCGGATGTGACCGCCAACTATATTTATATCTTTGACACCCTCAATAGCGTCAGACAATGAATGAAAGAGGTGTGCCCGTGTTTGTAGAGAGAGACAGTACCCTGAAGAGCCTCTCGTGGCTGTCCATCAGGAACACAAGCAGGCGCTCACTCTGAGCCCGGGACAGATCTTTACTCCGCACGATGGCCCGCTGGAAGCTCCGACTGACGAAGGACCGGTTGTCTGTCTGAGGGTGTCAGAGGGAGACAAGACTGTCATGCATCAGCACAGACAAAGCAGTGTAAATACAGAGCCTTAACACCCATTTGCATACATATTCTTAAGCCTTCAGAATAATAAAATCAAGACCAGGCTGGAGAAGGCGATATCCCCGAAATGTCACAGCCTCACAAAACCTGGAGCCTTCTGACGCAAGGCTGTTTCCATAACCCCTACGGCTACCCCTCCAAGTCTCCACATCTCAGTCATCGAGTAGGTGGCAGACAGCTGGAGTCGGCACGGCCAGATCAGGGCTTGTACCTGCTTGTGGAGTCGGCAGGCATCCGGATTCGATGCGGTGGCCATGAAAGACAACAGTCTCCGCAGCTCGTCCCGGTCGCTGGGACCCATCAACTGTAGGCACAGCTGAGAAGCGCTCAGGGCCAGCTCTGGTTTGGCCTCTACTGTGACGCAGGTTGCTAGATATTATCACCAAAGAAGTGCATGCACACGCAAAGAATATCACACATGCACAAGTGTGCTAGCCTCACCCAGCAGCTGTAGGATGCCGATGTGAACGTCCAGGTAGTGTCCAGAGATGAACGCCTTCCTATCCTGGCTGTTATAGTGCTTGGCGATGATGTCAAAGAGTACCCTCTTTGTGGCAGCATGCGCCTCATCCCCCTGAGCTAGAGCGCCGCCCTGCTGGAGGAGGTGCTCCCCTGCAACCACGATCAGCTGATCGGGAAAGTGCTCCAGGCAGTCAGCGGCAGCAACCAGCCACGGGTCAAGCCTTGAGCAAAGGGTGGGGGAGGGGGGGGGTAGCAGAGGGAGCAAGGAATGGCATGTTTGATACAAGCAGAAGCTCACATACAGACACTGCACCAATACTGAGGTACACACAGGACCCAACAGAATGCAGTGTTCTACTGACTGGGCTGTGAATTAAGCTCTGGTACTGACTGTGGAAGGTTCAGGCTCTGGATGACCTCCTTGTCAACAAAGCTGTTGGGGATGACCAGGTCTTCACGGTTAGACAGTAGGACTTTTTGCTGTGGCTCTGGTTGTGCTGCCGAGGTCAGAATGCTGTCCAGGATGGGAAGCTCCACGATCTGCAGTAGCTGCAGGAGTGTTTGCTGCTTCCACACCTCTTCCACCACTGGGGGGAGACAAAGAGCACATATGGTGTGCAGCAAGCTGATAGTAGATAGTCCAGCCTGTTATATATTACAGATAAATACCACACAGAGACACACCTACAATGTAGGAAGAGTAGCACAGACTCACAAAAAAAGAAAAAAAAGCCACACAAATAAGTTACCCAGCTACCAAAAATAGTTCTAAGAATTGACAACTCCACCCTGCGCCTGCAGTGTATTGTAGCCAGCAGAGAGGCTTTGATGTGCAGCAGAATAATTCCCTGGTGCACACATTAAATGCCATGGGACTTTCAAAGCGGAGGGCATAGATCTCATTACTCAGGCCGCATCCCAGGTGGGCTTTGGCGAGTGCCTCATTCACAGCCACGTCCGTCTTCCTAGATCCCCATCACGCACATCTTTTCATCTGCAGCAGCGTCACGCTAATCACACAGAGCCGCCCATGTTGTGCACACCCTCCATTTCCTCCACGGCGAATGCGGCATGCAGACTTTAATTAGCACTCTTCAGAGGCAGCTGCGGGGGTAGCCAGCTGTTAATTAGCCCAAAGATAGTCATAATGACAATGTTTTCCCCTGCAAGTGATGCACAGTGATTATGAAACATGTCATTAGGTGAATGCTTTGTTGATCTGGACTATGAATTTTTCATTGGATAATTTCAGCAGCCACACTGTTTTCTTAGAGCTTAACAGAATTTTGATGTCTACAACTACAACAGCAAAAGATCCAGGCCTTACTGGTATCTACATTAGGCATATGTATTGATACATAGTGATGTATTTCACCAGTATTAACAAAGTCCCATAACCACAAGCCCAATATTTTGACACCCCATATGTACCTAAGCCTTTCAGCACCTTCCTTCTGGAAAAGAAGCTTGCACCAGCCTCCTCAAACAGCACCCCCTGTATAACCACACATCCGGCAATGTCTTCTTGCTACACCTGTACGTCACACTGGTGCCACTGTGAGAATTCATGGTGGCTCAGTGGTTAGCAATGTTGTTACATCTAAATGGTTGGGGGTTAGAATAACCACTCTGCTCGGTGTATAGAGCTCTTTGGGCCGGTGTGGCTGAGTGGGTCAAGAAGGTTGCCGGTTCAAATCCCAGGGTAGGCAGCATGATTTCACCATTGGATCTTTGAGCAAGACCCTTAATTGCCCAGGGACTACCTGACTAGTTTTCCCAAAAATGAATGTGGCTTTAGATACAAATGCCTACTAAACTAAAATAACTGTACTGTGTGCAATGATGTCTTACACCTAGTGGTAATACTGGCTGACCCAGAAACCATGCATCCACAAGTGAGCAGTGACTCCCAGTGTCCCCGACCTCTCTTGGGAAGGGCACAGCTGGCAGGGGCCACGGGTCGGTTGGGGGGCATGGAAGGTCTCAGGTTGATGGTCCTCAACAGCCTCTCCACCCTCCTGTCTGAGGCCTCTGAGGCCAGGGGGTTAGAAAAGGTCCTCAGCTGATCCATCCTGATGGCAGAATAGATTTAAAGGTTGGTAGGTTATTAAAAGTTATTAAACACTACACCTGAATCACAAGTAAACAGAGCTGAGGTTAAAATAGAACATGATTGTGCTTCCATTGTTCACCATCATATCATGATTCCTTTAAAATTTCATGATGGAGAATGTGTTACGCTAATCATACATTTTCTTTATCATTAAAAAACATTGACCTTATTATAGGCATAGATTTGCCCTTAAAAATTCTATTGTATAAATCAACCCTACCTCTAGGCAACATATGAAGAGGTCAGTAAGTTTTTCTTATCTATTCAAAAGCAGTATTGAGTTTGTACTTCCAAGCAAAAGCTAACCTGTGAATCATTATACCCATGAATCTTTATACCTGTGAATCTTCCCTCTTTGCCTCTTCCCTTTAGGAATGTCGGGTGTCTCATTCTCCAAGTTTCCGCAATTTGTGGAGCCCGGCAAGGCGTCACAATCCAGAAATCGATACAGGCTGCAGCTGGAGTCCTCAAACGTGGCGTCCTTCTCCCGGCGAAAGAGTCTCGTCCCCACGGCCTCAAAGACCTTGGCGTCCATGAGAGCTTGGCAGAGGCGCGTGGCCTTCAGGCGGGAGATCTCGATGGAGCAGAAGAAGACGTTCTGCATGAGGTGACTGAGCACCACATCCACCGCGTCCGAGCCGCTGAAGCAGTCGGCGTGAGTGCGCAGGTGCTGCCGCCTAGGCCGCACCTCCACCTGTGTCTGCAACGCATGGATGATGTTCTTCCATAACTGCGTGGCATGAAACGGCCCAGAGAAACCTGCGGGCAGTACACAAGCACAGCAATAGATAGGGCAGTTAGTAAGTACAGCATGGTATAATGTTTTATGCTAAACAACAAGGCCGTGAGACTCATGAACTCTCCCATACACTAGAGATTTTTATGTGCAATAACTGATCACACTACAGACTCTTTTCATGTGTAAAAACAATGAATATTTATATTCATACCAGTAACAAAATTGCACGTTTTATTACTCATCTCTACTTTTAATTGCACTATTGAGGTTTTTTATCCCATCATCTTTATTGGCGTGAGCGTCTGTTTTTGAATTGTAGTGCTGTTCCACGGGAACCGAGTACATAATTTCGTTCCCTTTTATCTCAGGTTTTCGGAGTGACAATAAATCTTGAATCTTAATTCCACGCAGGCCAATTCCCAGCTTCGTAGTGTGCGTGTTCCACGTCTTTTGTGCGACCGGGGGTTGCAGAGCGTGGCGGGACGGTAAGAGGACAGGGGGGCTAAAACACGGCACCCGACAGCAGTGTGGACAGAGGGCTGGAAAACCGGACGAGGGGCATAACAGCGATAACGTGACGTGAGGCCCGAGTCCGTAGTCGGAAAAAAAGTTTTCTAAATTCGCTTCAGTTGTTTGACGACATAGAGCAGACGTGCCACATCCAAAGACAAACCATGCACACGCCAGGCAGGCTTTTACGTACCCATTTGGCCATTTTCACGAATACTCCTCGTCTGGCTGGTCAACCTTCGGAACCTCGGAGTCAAATCAGCCGCCATCGCACAGAAGGAAGTGACGTCATTTGGACTATCCAATCACCACGCAGCCCTTTGAAGCGTCAAACGTGCCTTGCTCTTTACTAGCCGGCAGCTTTCGCGTAGTTTATTGTACCTGCCCTTCGACTAAATTTCCTGCCTCAGCCTAGTGGACGCGCTTAGTTTGCGGTCCTGTATATATAACTTAAAAAATATTGCAAGATGTTTATTAAAATACATATCACTACACGTAACGTCTGTAAATTCGCTAAATACCAGTCAAAACTTATGCCTAAGTCGATTCATTGTGTACACGTCATTAACCATTTCATTCGGTTTTACTTCTTAAGAAGTGTATAGGCGAAAGAATTCTTTATACTTCCACATTGAGACAAGTAATGTAACTACCAGGGAGGTACGTTAAAAGTTTATTATATACAGTCTTGTGTTAAATTGTAAGCAAACGAAAACTCCCAGGCTACAAAAATCTGTAAATTCACAATGGGTCTCAAACAAATTCAATTAGGTTAAAAAAAAAAAAAAAAACTTTAAGATAAAAAAAAAACATACGTTCAAGTGTCTATACAATTTACAATAAACCCAAATACAGCCAGCAGCAGAAATGCATTTAATGTAATTCAGTGCCTAGCACTGTATAGCAAGACTGCTGAAACACTGTTTCACCAGGCTAATATTGCCATTCAGACCTCTTCAGTTTAATACATACATCAAGACAGAACGTGCTTTAAATATCAAACTTTTCTTCACAGATGAAATGTCCATTTTCTTCATAGTCTTCTCGAGTGACGACCATTTCTTCGAAGTCTGGGTGTTCTGACAAGAGCTTGCCCCCTTCCCACGCATAGCAGATGGGACTGAGGAAACGGAAAAGCCACATCAGAAGCGTTAGCGGGGAGCTGGCGTCTCTCAGTCCCCCACATCGTCAGAGAGGCCAGACTCACTTGGGTGGCGACACCACGGACACTTGGAAGTCAGTGGGAGCGAGGGAGCGGACATCTTTGTACACCCTGTCTCTGAAGCCCGGGAACAACGTGTTGCCCCCGGTGAGTACAATGTTCTTGAAAAAGTGGGGCTGCATCTCTGAACACAGAAATAGTAAATATGGTAAACAAAACGTGCTACAGAAACAAAAACTTTCCACTTTTGCATTTGTAAACTCAACTGGAATATTAACCATCTGCTTTGTGCTTTGACTGCTTTGAGCAGCTTTCGCACGTATCCTAGGGTGGTTTCACATAGATTCAGATTCCCCCTGTTCTCATACCCTCCGGCATGTTGTGGATGGAGTTGACCACCGCCTCTGGGATGCCCATTTCCTGGACGCCGATGTCAGAGGGATGAAAGAGCATCTCTGGCACGGCGAAGCGCTCATTGGCCAGCCGGAGTATCTGCTCCCCAGGTTTGTACTTTCCTGTGAAGTTCATCTCCTCCCGGGGCTGTGTGGGATAAAATGCAGCACACATACCCTGATGACAAATCTGTAAACTCCACTAATCACGTTGCACAAAGGATCCCTCAGTGGCTAAAAAGACAAGCCAAACAACTCAACCCAACACCACCATAACTATACCGCTGATCTTTGGTAAAACAGAATGTGAGTATATATAACCTCTGGTGGCGTAATGGTTAAAAGGGTAATCGAAATCCCCGACCCGCAAGTACCACTGAGATAACGAGCAAGGTACCACCCCAAGCACTGCTCCCTAGCTCTGAAATAGCTGCCCACTGCTGTGTCACAATGTCACGTGGGTTAAATGCAGAGGACAGATTTCATTATTATGTGCTGTGAGGTGTCAACAATGACCTTTCACCTCTGTACTATGACAATTACCATACAATATTACATTTACTAAGCCATGTAGTCCTGTGCTTACTACAAGCAGCAAATGCAATCATTAAGTTGATTTATTATTAGTATACTTGTCTGCAAAGTCCACCTATAGAAAAACAACATTATTATCATCAACCTTATTAAGAATAATAATAATAATAATAATAAACACTGAAGAAGTCCTTTGACTCTAAGCTGCAAACTGAAATCTCAACCTGAATC
>JAODKK010000001.1:9847258-9860968 GCA_026774405.1 Petrocephalus microphthalmus | reverse complement strand
TATAGTGTAAGTCAGTAAGGCATGTTCAGGTTATTGTGTGTGCGCGCGCACGCGAGCCGGAAGCCCATCCTTCCTGTATCCCCAGCTTGCTATAGTGTAAGTCAGTAAGGCATGTTCAGGTTATTGTGTGTGCTTTACGGTGCCACGGATTCATGGCGGCTCCAATCGTCCCAGCACCGCTGTCCCGAAGCTGACATTTCATACTGTGTCAATGGGTGTGCCTCCCCCCGGTGGCAGTTCATGACATCTATGGAAGCCTCTATGGACACATGACCTCATAGGCCACAGATCAAGCGCCAGAAGGGTGTGCATTCGGCCGTCCAACAGCCTGCCTGCCCGCACTGCACTGTGCCGGCTGCTGCGTCTGTAGGTTCAGATCCTCACTCACACTCACACACATTCAGCGAAACACCACATTACTTTCAGCCAAAATATCACAACCCATCATGTGCGTGAGATGACTGGTAGGCAAACAGACGACGACGTCGGAGTCTCCGCTCAGGGCTCGACATGCTGGGAAGATGACAGGGCTTCTTTCTGGGTGCAGAACAATAATTACACTGCGTCTCACACATAGCTGTGAGTTTAATTATCCTCAGAGCGGGCCTGGGGTTGGGGGGGGTGCATTCCAGTTTCATAGCATCCAGACACTAATCACTCCCACATCTCCTGCACTCCCGCACCAATTACTGCTCCGCATCTGTTACAGAGCTGCCTGATTAGAGTTAGCAGCCAGCGGCAGCATGCAGACATGTAGACGTGCAGACAGACACATGCGCAGACAGGCAGAGGGGGACAGCCGCAGGGAGATGGGGACAGACAGAGGGAGACAGCTGGCAGGGAGACGGGGACAGACAGAGAGGGACAGCCAGCAGGGAGAGGGGGACAGGCAGAGGAGGACAGTGGCAGGGAGAGGAGGACAGGCAGAGGGAGATAGCTAGCAGGCAGAGGAGGACAGTGGCAGGGAGACGGGGTCAGGCAGAGGGGGACAGCGGCAGGGAAACGGGGACAGACAGAGGGGGACAGTGGTAAGGAGAGGGGGACAGGCAAAGGGGGACAGTGGCAGGGAGACAGGGAAAGGCAGAGGGGGACAGCGGCAGGGAGACGGGGACAGGCAGAGGAGGACAGTGGCAGGGAGATGGGGACAGGCAGAGCGGGACAGCGGCAGGGAGACGGGGACAGCGACAGGGAGACGGGGACAGACAGAGGGGGATAGTGGCAAGGAGAGGGGGACAGGCAAAGGGGGACAGTGGCAGGGAGACAGAGACAGGCAGAGGGGGACAGCGGCTGGGCAGGTGTGATGGATTTCCACAGAAACAACACTGACGGCCGCCAGCAGCCACTCACGCCGGCAGTGGTGTTGGGCTCTCAGAAGCACGGCGAAATTACCCACCTCTCGTGCAATAAACTCTGCTGGATCATTTTCCACTTCCTGTCTAATTTGGCAGCAGGGCTGACTAGGTGCTGTACTGCGGATGGATTACTATGGAATCTGAATATAAATTTGTTTGTAGCTTATCTGATTCCGGACAATGGCAGGAGAATGACAGATGAAGAGGGGGATTTCGGATGAGGGACCATTTACATAAAAAGACATAAAACATCAAAAGCTTCAAAGGAGAAAGATATCCCATTGCTATCTGCTCCGAATATCGTACATGAACAATTAAAACGACCCCCCTTTGGACAGCCAGAATCAAAGCAGCCAGCATGGGGCTTTTAAATGAAGCATTCTCTCAAACGGCATGAAATGTGCTCCATGGCACATCAGCCGAGCAAGGAAGCGTGTGGGACTTTCTCTCCACCAGCTGCCTTTTCTCACAATCCGGCTCCCGGCTCGGAGCGGCGATCCGGATGATATCCCCGGACGTTTAATTTCGGGATGGTCTAAATGCTGCCGAACGAGTGATTAACCTACTTTCTGGCTCGCGGCGATGTCACCGCAGAACGCCACGGATACGGGATCGCCGGCGGGGAGCGGGGAGCGCGGGTGGGAGATGGGGAATCGGAGAGGCGAGGAGAGAGATGGAGAGAGGGAGAGACTGAAAGAGCGAGAGAGGGAGGAATGGAGAGAGAAGACAGGAGGGAGAGACAGCATGTTTGATTTAGATGAGAGAGACATGCGGGGAGGTCAAGGAGGCGCGAGGAGGCGCAGGGAAGCCGCGGCTAAGCCTCCCTGATTCCTCAGCAGAAGGAGCTGGCTACAAAAGGTCTGTGTGGGGGCCACCCTCAAATCCAGCCCAGCCTCCAGCCCTCCATCCTGATTCACACACATACACCAAACATGCCAACTCTTAAAACAACAACAGCAGAAAATAACTCCATCCTTTGCCCGCGTTTGATTCTCCAAACAAACAGGCTGCCTGCTCTATCCTCCTGCCAAGCCCACTGTCCATTGGGTGATGGCTGAAAACCACACACACAACTGTAATTGCTTTGGCTCCTGGTGGGATAAACTGGGAAGCTCTCTGCTGTGACGTGTTTCTCGGCCCACGTGTGCATGTGTGGCTGACTTTTGTGTGTGCGCTGCATCCATTTGAGCAGGTTTAACAAAAAGGCCTTAAACTTGCCATGGAAGCACGGCACTGCCATGTCCATCCTGTCACGTTTCATTTACAAGGAAGCCACACACTAATCACATAGCTGAGTCCAGCCACATCCAAATTTTACATCCAATACCGCAGGAAAATGAAATGTGACTTGATTCTGCAAGGCTAACGTGCCCTGGGGCACCCAGGCGTATTTCACAATCGGTGACATAATCCCTGCTAAAGCCCGTAACTCCTGCAGAAATAGCCATCATTATGAGATTAACCTGGATGGGAACCAGTGACCCTGTGATGCCTCATGCTTGGGGGGGGAGGTAGATGGGACACCATGAGAATCGGGATTCCTGTCACCGTCAGGACATGCAACCGGCCTTGGTGGACATCTCTGTCCTGGCCTGGGTGAGTCATGTGAGTCACTCTGAATAACAGAGCATAAATATATCACGTGCAGTTCAGATGTTGAGGACTGTGCACCATATGGTGCCCAGCAGAAGAGCGAAGAACATGATTCAGGGACCAGGAACACGCACAACACACACACACACACACACACACAGTCCCTAGGCAGTAAGCTCAGCAAATAATCCTGGTTAGCATGAATGGGGGTGGAGGACCATGTAGTGAGATGTTCAGATAGACTAAAGAGAAGCTCCAGTGGAGAAGGTGCTGCCATACTGCCCCCCTGCTGGGCCCCAGCCTTGACTGACTCAGCTCACTGAGCAGTATTGTGATGACCACAGGCCCCCCCAGAATCGGATTTGGGTGGATGGGTGGGTGGGGGCTCACTGGAGCTTCACCAGCGCAATGACTTCATTCCCAGCATCAGTGGAATTTTAATGGATGACCTTCGACCCCAGTGACGTTACTGCCGCCAGCACCAGCCACTGGCGGGCCGCAGTGCTCGACTGTCTGTGTTTTTGGTTTGACGCTGAGTGACACGGGAACACAGCTTGGTCAACTGTCCAACCGAAACATTACTGCATCAGGGTCGATGGACCTGGCCGACCCCCTGGGCACGGGGCATCCATGCAGACAGGTGCCCCACCCCTCATCGTTAGTATCCAAAAGGGCTGCCTGGGTTGCCATGACGACCCATGACCCAATCACGCGGCACAAAGAGAGGTGCGCCGCTGGCCCAGTGAGCCCCAGGATGCTCGGGTTCTCTGACACCACCGCAGTCACTGACTGTTTGTTTATCTGTGGCTGGTGCTGACATTGTCAGTGACCCACAGCCTGATGTATGTAGAGCTGCCCTCAGCAGAATACCCTGGATATTTTTATTAATGAATTACTTTCTTTCGTACACTAACTACGCACCCTTAATGAAACTGTTCTCCATTGTCTGACGGTATAATGATGAACCCGACTGATGACCCTTCCATGTACAGTGTGCCAGTGGATGTCGCTCCTTATTTCTGTGACCCCGTGGCCATGCAGTAAACAGCAGGATTACTACCCGAGTTAACAGGTGATGGTTAATCAGGTGCCGGTTACCGGGGATCACATCTTCCTCCCTTTTCCCACCGTTTCTTCAGATCCATCTTTATCCGGCAGCTAGTAAACGAGGAACAACTGGGGTGCAGGGTAGGGCTTGGGGATGTAGAGTAAGCTGGTTGCCTAGCAACCACGAGGAGCACTGGCGCTATGCGTAGAATGCAGTGAGCCTCTGCTGAAAGGCAACCACGGAAACCTGGGCCGGTGGCGATAAGCCGAGGGGGCGTCCCGGGCGACGTGGTGCTGTGCCGCACTGTACATGTGGGACGGCATACCGCAGAGCGGCGCACACGCACGCGTGGCGCACGGCTCCTACGCACGCAGGAGCTCGCAGGCGGACGACCGCATCTCAGAGGGGCCAGACGGCGGCGCGGTCAGGAGAGGAGAACCCGGAAACTCCCTGCGGGGACCAAGCTACAGCCGGCAGGGACGTCAGCCAGAGCGCAGCCAGGGCAGGGAGGAAAGGCGAGGGTTCGCTGAAGGCGTGTGTGTGTGAGTGAGGGTGAGTGTGACACTGTGTGCGAGAGACAGTGTGTGCATATGAGTGTGAGAATGTCAGTGTGTGTGTGAGTATGACAGTGTGCGACTGTGAGCGTGTGTGATGGTATGTGTGTGTCAGTGTGTGGCACAGATGATGTGTGGATGTAAGTGTGAGGATATGATTGTGACATATGTGTGACAATGTGTGTGAGAGAGAGTGTGTGTGTGTGTGTGTGTGTGTGTGTGAGCATGATAAGTGTGTGACAGACTGTGTGTGAGTGAGATAATGTGGGTGTGTGTGTGACAGTAGACAGAAGAGTGTGTGGTTGAGAGTGTGTGTGCGAGTGGGCAGGGCCGTGTGGCCCAGTGTGGGCATGTGAATGCATGTATGTGTGTGTGACTGTGTAGGTGAGAATGTGAGTGAGAATGTGTGTGTTGGTGTGTCTGTGTGAAAGTGTGTGTGAGAGGGCAGCGCTGAGCAGGGGCCAATAGTGCTATAAACGTATGTGTGTACATGTAAGTGCATGTATGTGTTTGAGTGTGTAGTAATGTCCTTGTGCGTAATTCTGTGTACTAGTGTAATCGTGTGTGTGTGCATGAATTCCATGTATGTGTGTGTGTGTGTGTGTGTGCGTGTGTGTGTGTTTAATTCCGTGTATGTGTGTGTATTTTTTTCCCTGGATTATGACCATCTGTGCAGAAAGGACAGCCCAGCATGCCGCTCAGGTACTAGCCTGAATGGGGCAGTGCGGCTCGCATCTCCGACTTCATGTCGGTGTACCTCTCCAGCCCTTCCCCAGTGGGGATGTACAGCATACCATCCCCAGGGCAAACGGGGAGCCCGGGTGCAGGAACCGGGGGCCCCAGACGAACCACACCCAGACCAAAGTGAATCACAACGGCAGACACACTCCTTTTAGGGGCAGAACTCAGCTTCAGCCTTAACGATGGACCACGTTGCACAACAAACTTCGTGTTAATTACCAAATTAAATATTACAAAACGGCAGTGGAACAGCAGGTTCCACAACTCCACCATAAGCGCAGTAATCCAGGATACAGAACGAGCTGCACCTCTATCGCAGAGAGCTGGTGTTTAAAAAAAGGCTCGGTGTGACTCTCCTGCAGCAGGAAGTGTAACTTTGACAGCTTGGAGCTGGAATGCGGGATTCACTTTAATCTGGAATCAGCAATTGGGATGCAGAACTTCAGTGAGAGCAAACCAAACTCCACCAGCCGTCACAGCGTGCTCGGGTCTGGACAGTGCGCGTCCCTGGGGGGGTCGGGGGGCCCTCAGGCACACGCTTACCGCCATCAGTCACCCTTGCACCCGCTTACAGTCTGCCAAGAGCAGCCCCCATGCCAGCCCCCGGGCAGGACAGCGGGGGTATTAAGGCCCCGAAGGTGCTTGGGCAGGTGGTTAGGTGCTGGGGGCCGCTTATGGGGCTTAGGGAGAGCGAGGAAGACGAGGGACGGAATAGCGAAGCATACAGCCAGTTGAGCATGTGCGACAAACCCGTCATGAATACCCCGCTCCACGGCTACCCCCTGAGAATCCGCGGCGGCTGTGTGCCGGCTCTGCACTCACCCTCCCTCAGGACGAGCACCAGCTCACTCCGCTCCGCTCCGGCCCGGTCCGCCCTCTCGCTCCGCGCCGGGGTGTGGGTGCCGCAGCGTGGCCCGATCGCCGGTCTCCTCCTTCGCCTCTCGAGCGACTCCCTGCCCAGACGCTTCTCCTTCTCTCTCTCTCTCCCTCCCTCCTGCTCTGCCTCTCACTCTCTCTCTCTCTCTCTCTCTCTCCCTTTGCTCGTCCGCCCGCTCCCCGCCTCGCTGCTATGGCGACTCGGGGCACATTCAGAGACAAGCTCCTGCACGCTCACTGGCAGCGCAGGTCACTGGCGGGCGGTGGCGGAGCTAGGATCGTTAACCCCCTCGCGACACCGTAGCCAGCGCGGGGGGGCGCAGTGCCGCTTATAAGCATGTCTGCTGACATCGACACTTACGCACAAGCCGCCGCGCACGGATTCGACGGCCCCATCCCCCACGCATCAATACTCCCCCATTGCAGACACGCATGTCCACTGGAGGAGCCTCCACTGAAGAGGAGGCATTACTCTGGGGGAGCTAGGGGTTTCTGCAGAGGAAGCCGAGTGACACTACAGCCAGATCCTGCGGGTTTTGTGCGGGGAAATGAGCCGTCGGCTGCCGAACGTCCAATCTGGATGCACACTTCCCATCATTCTGCACATACCCTCCCTTATTCTCCCTGTGGCCCAAGCCCACTCAGTTCTGCACACTCTGATTTGTGGTCCTGGTTGCCTCTGCCGCAAACAGAGTGCGTCTTATCTCGGCCCCCACGATGATCCCCTCACATCCCACCTGTGGACTTGCCATGGTAACGCCGCCACCTTATCTGCAATGTCGCCATGGCTACGCCCCTGATTCTGGGGGGGAAAAGGCAATAACGGTCTCCCGGCCAAACGCAGGTCAGGTGACCGATGGGAGCGTGGGATTGACGCAGTTCCCTCTGAAACACACATCTGTCACACGAGACCGCCTGGCGCATGCCTGTCCAAGCCAACACGCTAGAGAGAGGTCGGAAGAGATTTTCCTTTTCATCTCCTATTATTGTTAGGACTGTATTTCCTAATGCATAAGATATACGGCTTCACCCGTCCTTTTTTAATGCTTGTTCAACAGCAATACATTTTCAGAATACATTTCCAGACTAAGAAAGCCATTTGAATATGATTTCTGCATTCACAGATAGGGGGCGCTATCGCCTGCCTGTCCTGCAGCCTGCGTGAGGCGTGCACCAAGAGCCCCCAGCAGCAGACCAAGTGCGGCCTGACCCTAACCCCGCTGCCTTCCCCGCAGCGCAGGGCCAAAATGAAGCCAGTGCTTCAGAGCTTTATGCGGGGCGTGTGTGATGCGCGTCGTCGGCGTCCGGGTTCGAGCGCGGCCGCTCGGCTCGGAGCTGCGGTCACTCCCCCCAAGCTCACGCCGCCCCTCTCGCATGGCGCGCAGCAGATGGCCGCAGTCTTTGTTACCGCAGCGGGTTTCACAGCTTCACACTGACATGCACACAAACACACATACACACATGGCCACACGTACACCCCCAGCCCCCGAAGGCTCCGAAGAGCCGGTCTAACGCAGTGACAAAACCCTGCTCCGCACATCAGGTTGCTATAGCAACTGCTACCTGTCATGGCAACAACTTAATGGTCATCAAAAAGTAAAACTATTATTATTTAGCAGCAGCTTCTATTGCCTGTGGTGACTGGTGGCTGCCCAGAGCGATGCGCCGTTGCCCGATGCCTGCGCGGCTGGCCCAGACTGACAGGCAGGTCACCGCCACAGCTCAGCTCATTGCTCAAGGTTCTCCATGCATCGTTTACACTGCTCAGGAGGCTTAACTTACCCATCACGCAGTCCGTGTCTCTCTTTCACGACTTAGATCTCTACCTGGTATTTAAGTCTGTCTCTGTAAACAGTTTAGTCGCAGCTCTTGTGTCCCCAGTTTCCGTACGTCTCCATAAAATGAACTCAGAGTTCAGTCTCAGTCTCAAGTCTCTGTGTGTCTCTACAAAAAAGGAGTTCAGAGTTTAGTCTCGGTGTCTCCAGTCGCTGTGCATCTGTAAAAATTAGCTCAGTTATGTCTGTGTTTCTGCCATGAGGTGTGCTGTAACTGCTACTGCGAACGCGTGTTTCATACTCAAAGAGGGAGAGGCTGGCACACTGCGGTCATAGACAGAAACACGCAGCAAGGACGTGAAATCCTGGCTGGGTGACTGTACACACACAGGGCGACCTCAAGCACTAAATGCAGTGCCCAAACACACATACGTCCTTGCAGATGCAAACATCACCACTCTTGCGAGCTCCAATGCCTGCCCGGCGCCACTTGCTCGGGCTTGAAAAGGTAATTCTCCACCCCTTGGCTAAAAGAGCCACATTCTTTGCACAGGTTCTTCGGGAGCAAGCCCCTGCTAGCTGGCTTGCTCAGGGAATTCTGCAAATATGTCCCAACCCTTCTATTTTCATGAGAAAATGTGGACGAACATATAAAGCTTTATGAAGCAGAGAAAAAAAAATCCGCTCAGCATCTCTAGCTCCCCGCAGCATCCAAATCAAAGTGAATACCTCAATAACTTCACTGCTTGAACTTCGTTTTCGGCTTTGTCAGTTTGGAATGTAAGATATTCTGCATACAAGCACAATATGTTCTCTGTGGAAATTGTCAAAAAGAACACCACTACTACCCTCTACTGGCCAAGATGCGGTAATGCAGCAGTGGACCAAAATTCCAATTTGCATTAATTTGTGTGTTCATTAACCTCCAAAGAATATTGCCAATCACGAGGGCAACGCGGTAATGAAATCAGCCATGTGTTCCCGGTAGACCAGCTGTAAAGTCTAACCTTTTGCGCGCTGCCTTTCCTTTTTCCTTTGAAAGTGAACGCATTATCCTCGCGGCTTGCCCCAAATGCAGTGAACCGAGGGGCTAGAGCATCCTGCCAGTGCCGTAATAATGGGCCATGTGTCTGTTCCCTGACACAATAAGGAGCCCTCTGCAGCGACTCCTTCCCGCTTTTGGTGGTGGAAGGGGGCGGGGGGCTGGCTTTAAGAACAATTGTGGCTTACTCCTAACCTACCCCACAGTTACACTGAACCACCCTGTAACACTTGCTAGTGCTACCTGCACCCCCCTCCCACACACACACACACACACAAACACACAGTTTGCCAAATGCTAGAGTGGTATCTGTAGCCTGCAGCAGGTGCTGAAGGGGTTACTCACGTGGGACCCCCCCTCCCTCCAGCCCTCTCCACCTTGATCCTTCCATCCATCCATTTTCTGTACCCAATTATCCTATGCAGGATCACGGGGGTCTGGAGCCTATCCTGGAAGCTATGGGTGCAAGCCAGTGAATATCCCAGGATGGGGAGACAATCACCACCCCTTGATATCCATTGTTATTCCCCTTCCTTTTCCCAAGACGTGACCTCCATGCCAGCTCTGGACAGATCTCTGCCCTCCAGTGTTTCCCTGGTTACCATCATGACCCCTCAAATCGCTCAGATCAGGTCGCTCATCAGGATTGGCTATTGGGGCAATCGGCGTTACATCCTGATTTCCTGTCCGCCGTATGTCAGGTCGTTAACCTTGATGGTTTCATCACACTCTGCGAATATGGCCTGTACACGCTACATAAATAAACGGCACTAGACGCTCCATTCTGTGATTCCCTGATACTTTCTGAACATAGTGTTCTGAGATAAGGACTCAATGAAAATCTGCTAACAGGAGGGTTCAGGATCCACATCCCAAATCACAGAGACTCTTCATTAAGGCAGACCTATGCACAGTGCATACAAGCACTGAAAAGCAGTGGTTTTGGCGCCCCCGTGTGGTCACCATCTCCTTTACAGTTTCTCTGTGTGAGCAGTACTGCAGTGAGCTCATGTCTGTGGCGAGTGCTATGAAGAGGGAGGCGTACCATACCACCCACCTCCTGCCACCACGCCATCCTTTCTGATTTTTCTTGTTCTTACAGCTCAGTATTGCGCAGAGATCAAATAGATGAATGAAACATTTTCCGTACGCAGCTGCCAAATGCTAAAATCATACTCCATACCCTTCAACTTAACAGTCGCTCAGAACCACACAAGGTAATTCACAGAAGATCTGATCATTTAAATTCCAAACACCACCCAGAACACATCCGCATTCAGTCCAAAGGAAAGTCATCTTGTACTCTCAGTGTCAAAAATCCCTGAAGGCCTTTCAGGCCCATCAGCGTCCTTCAGCAGAATGATTTCAGATATATACATCAAGATCTTGTATGGGTAGGATGCCATACACAATCACAGAAAGTGATGTCATAGCACACCGGTGCTCAGAGTGTTGTACCCCAGTGTGGGCGCTAACCACAGATTCTTATGATCAAGGTAGACATTTTTACTGGTTTAACTGACCTTGCGCATTCCATTAGAATGTGATATTCAATAGGACTGGAACATCAGGAGATGCTGCTTACATTGATAAGCTCAATTTCCCAGATCTTCTTGACCAGTTCCATGGAGGTGTAGCCATTGATGAGGAAAGACTTGGTGTAGTCGCCAAGCTCCAGGGACTCCAGCCACTCCGCCACTGACGTTGGATTGTTCCCGTCGTAGCCGATTGGCCGCACCTGCAGGAAGGCATGCACATTTGGCTTGCGTCATTGGAGGACAAACAACAAACTCAGGTTAGATAAGCCTGTCACTTTTAACCCAGAGGCACATCACGCAGGAATACCACCAACCCGATGGAGATCGCCCGGCATCCTGCACCAAGAGAGCCCCACACACAGAGGCTGAATTATAAAAACACGATTTTTCAGTATATATGCTGACGCAACATGTTTAGACATTAACGCGAAATGTGTGTTTTTATCTGGTTTATTATTTGATCATAGCTACCATGTTCCTATTACGCTTGCTGTTTGTGGCTTCTAGATGCTGAGTTTATACATTTGTATAAAGACTGGGTTTAATTTGTGCAGTAGGTAACCTTTTTCTGTTTCTGTATTAACAGTAGGACTTACAACGCCCCTGAGCATCTTGAATGTGATAGTAATTTGGCATCACTGGTGTGAAACTGCAGTTCATTCACACTGTACATTAACGCACCTGCCTTGTGGATGTAATTTAAACTTATCTGATTGCTTTGCAGTATTTTGCCTGCTGGGATCAAGGGGATAAATAGATGCAGGTTCTAATTTAGGAGCCATTATCCACCCACTCACTAATGATGGGTTTTTCGGCATTTTTATCAGATGGATTTTTCTCTGTTCTTGTGTTTTTCTTTCTGTTCATGTTTGTTTGTACTCATTGTTTCTGTCCTCTCTCTTTCTTTGCTCCTCTCTGTTTTGTTCTGTGTTCCTGTTCCTCTGTTTCACTTCCTATTTCTTTCTCTCTGTTTCTCTCTCTGGGCTCCTCGTTGTTTTGTTCTGTGTTCCTGTTCCTCTTGTTGTTTCAATTCTTTTTCTCTGTCCCTCTCTCTCTGGGCTCCTCTTTGCTTGGCCCTGTGTTCCAGTTCTTCTGTGTTTCACTTCCTCTTTCTTTCTCTATGTCTCTCTCTCTGGGCTCCTCTGTGCTTTGTTCTGTGTTCCCGTTCCTCTGTTTTTAACTTCCCGTGTCTTTCTGTCTGTCTCTCTCTTTCTGTGCTCCTCTTTGCTTTGTTCTGATCTCCTGTTACTCTGTTGCACTTCCTGTTTATCGTCTCCCACTCTGTGCCCATTTCTGTGTTGCTGTCTTCCTTCCTCTCTGTTCTTCTCTTCCTGCTTCTTCCAGTGTCCCTCTGTCCCACCATGTTCCTCTTACTCCTCTCTCCTCAGTTACCCTGACTGCACCGCTTACAGTGCAAAAAAGTTTACTGCACCATAACTCCCGTGAGGAGGTGAAAACACATCCCGCGCTGCACGCTGAGAGGGTGACAGAGCAGCAGCTTCTATCTTTAATGCCTTTGAAGTTTTGCAGCCAGGCAAGAGCAGCTGCTGATTTCAAATATTACATTTAGGGGCAACTGGAGGTCATTCCCTAAAGGACAAAAAGAGTCCTAGTAACACAACCACCTTCTGCTTTATGACACCTCATGTGTGACTATGTTGAAATCTGTCCTTGGATCTCTGTGTTGCCATACCCAGAGTTAGTCATGAGATATTAAACTGAGGTAATATCTGTGTCACTCAAGGGAACAGACATGTTCACCCATCACCATTATAGCTCAATTTGTTCATTTCTTTCTCATTTTTTTTGAGCCAGTGGGGTAAAAGTCCAGTGAAGGAGTTTCCAGGCCATCCTCTACCTTGCAGGCAGAAGACACAGCCACCCTTTCAGGTGATATGCACCTGCCACTTCCAGCTGGCCATCCAGTTCTCCTGCACCAGGGACGATTCTAGGATTTTTTGAGGTGGGAGGCATAATTCATACAGAGGGGCCAACCATACCTTTAACCAATAATATATATACCATCAGTGACTGACAGGGGAGGGGTTCTCCAGCAGCCAATCAGCTTTCAGCTGGGGGGCACTGCCCCTGTGGCTCCTCCCCATCCTGCACCCATGTGGCAGGGTATGATGAGAATCACAGTCCTCCCTTCCAAAGAACCCTCTCACTCACCCGAGGCAGGAGGCGGATGGCCTGGAGGAGGCGCTGTCTGTGTGCAGAGTTGAGAATGCCGATCTCCAGCAGGTCCTGGTCCTCCACCACATTGCTGCCCTGGAGGAGAAACAAAATTCACCGACGCGGCGTCACTCAGTCACAGCCTGGAGAAAGGCCGGATCGGTGTGTTTGTGCTAATGACCGTGTGTGCTTGTGCAGTCACTCCTGTCTCTTTGCTGCCTCCAGTGGCTCATGGGAAACAATTAGCCCTTCAGATTGGTGGACCCCATCCGCGAGCGAGAGGGTCCAAGGCCTGCTGCGCTAATGCCTGACTTCATGGCCAGGCTCCCTGCTGCAGTGGGCTGCTTTAACACTCACTCCTGCTTAAAAACCCAGTCACTGCTTAGTTCCTTTACCTTCTACTATGGTAAGAGGAGATAAATCCTGTGACTAGTGGGGTCCAGCTGGAATTGAGTCATGTATTTCCAGAGCAGAGTTGCTCACTGGATGCCCTGTATTACCACAGGCAGGTCATATTCGGGTCACGTGTGATGCTTATGATCCCGTAGCTCGATTTTCCCCAAGCCTAATTTCCTAGGACACTGTAAGTGTCCATCACTGTTGTTCCTAATAAAATAAGCAAGCATTCTGAAGCTAACAGCCTCCCGCTCATTCAGCACATAATTCATGGCTGAACACGCAGCATGAATGTCCCTCCCGATGACAGAAAGGGCAAAACAAATCATAAACTATCCATACGAGTGCTGTTTCGATAAGGAAGGAGGGTCTATTCACAGGCAATTAGACTAGGATTTAATGTCAAGGCCGGCGTGACGTCACTAAACAATCCATAGGCAACAGAGAACTGCATCAGCAGCGCTAGAGTGGCGGAGGAGGTAAAGAGTCGGTGATAGACGAAAATAACAAACTGCAAAAACAGCCGTGAGGAATGACATACTGCCTGCAGACACACACACACACACACACACACACACACACACACACACACACACACACACACACACACACACACACAC